>CM044396.1:68677665-69887747 GCA_024322285.1 Musa beccarii | reverse complement strand
AGATGTAATAATGGAAAGAGTTCCATCCAAAGATAACATTGCAAATCCACTGACAAAGCCATTGACTCAGATTGTCTTTGAGCGTCACAGAGGTCTGATGGGGATCAGATATGTTGGTGATTGGCTTTAGGTCAAGTGAGAGATTGCTAGTCATATGTGCCCTGCAAGCCAATCACATGAGTGATGGTACTTGTGACTTGAGATGTACTTTTTTTCTTTGCTTATTATTAGGTATTTTTTCACTTTATCATGCGTGTTGCATATATTATGATGTCCTTGGATTTGTGCATTGGGAATCGGATCGTGATGAGATCATGATAATGAGACCGATTCACCTTTAAACACAAACCCTAACTTATCCTGGTCATAGGTTACTCAAGAAGGACATCGAGATAACCAGATAGATTGGTGTGCTGTATACCCATTTATATGATGGAGGTAGCTGGTCTTATAGCTACTCATGTGGGAACACTAAGAGTACAGTGCAGGTGCTCATTGGAGAATGAGTTCACTGATTGATCCACCTACATAATGCTGGATGGTTATTGATACCTCACATCAGACAGCGATTCCGTAGTGTTAGGTTCAGAGTGGCACTAAGAGGGGGGGGGTGAATTAGTGCAACGGATTAAACTGAATAAAGCTTGAAAACCGATTCCAAATATTTACTTAAGAATTTGATTCCGCGAAAGAGACTTTAACTTGAAAATATTCAGGTAAATGAAATTGGAAGTAAGGAGAAGAAATCCGATCAGTTTGCAGCTTAAGAAATTTACGATGCAAAATTTAAGTACTCACACAGCAAGTAAACGCAGCGATGTATAGTGGTTCGATCAAATGACCTACTGTCACGGACAAATTGTAAACGGCTTGTTCGGTGAAATGCTTATGGGTGTCCGTATCCCTTTTGGTTTATTATAGCTTGTAAAGCATGTAAAGGGCTTGCCAAAGGCTAAATGCCCCATTTGAGTGAGTTTGGCAGCCATTGTAGGCTTGTACATAAAGTTTGCGTCGAGTGAATACTTGTACTAGAATTCGGTCTGTAGTGGACCAATTTTATACCTTTGTTGTGCAACCGTTCTAAGCTTGTGATATCCATAGTTGGAATGTGCATTAGTTATAAAGTGTTTGCTAAAAGAGTGGCTTGCGGATCTCGTGTGAAGCGCTTTCTCTGTCCCGTCTTCTCTTTCGTAGGTCCTAAGGGATTGTAGGAGATTTCAGGTAGGCTGACCTTTGCAGTGATACGCATCAGTGCCACACGGCTTAGGCAAAACCAGTTAAGTCTGTGACAATTGGTATCAGAGCGGGACAAGCCTACTTAGAAACACTTAGCATGCAAACATGGGGGACCTAGTGAGGCACCACAAGTACAACAAGCTAAGAGGAATTGCGTAGCGCACAAAGGTTGGGATGGTTGAGTTCGAGCAGTGGCTCGACGTTGGCACCCAAACTTGATGATGCTTGAGGCAAGCGGGGTGCTTGGAAAAGGAGGTGATCGTGCAAGGTGGATTGGGTTGTTCAATAATCGAAAGAGTGGTGCAAAGCTCACAGAGGTGAGGAGAATTGCAAACTCAAGAAATTCGATACTCATGCAAGGGCTTGCATGCAGACGATGGACTATCCGTGGCCATCCCAAGGCGGCTGAAGGTCGGCGCCATGGAGCATTAAAACTTTCTCTTCGGCATGTGCAGGATACTTTCGTAAGAAGCTGAAGTGTGCAACAGGTTCAGCATGTTGCTAGACCCAAAGGGGTGTAGTGCGAGCTGTATTGGTGAAGTGTCACAATCTAGCAAGTGCATTTGCAAAGGCAGAATTGGGCACAGTTTGTTCAGCAGAGGCGGAGTAGTCCAAGGGGATGGTGGTCTCCAAAACTTCCAAAGGGAAGAATGCGAAGAGAGAAGTTGCTCCAACGGGGCAGATACCCAGGAGGGATAAGTCCCGATTCTCCAGAGGTGGAATCATATGCAATGAACCACACTAGTTGAGGAGTACCTCAAGACAAAGCTCGATGGATCGAGTGAGCGGTAAGGAGTCATTGCATGATCTCGCAAGTGGTGATGCGTTGGTGGACGCATAGCGAGATCAAGTGGGGGAGTAACCTAAGGCAACACAAAGTGAAGGCACACTTAGAGCCGATAGTGAGATCGGACTCGTCAGAGGGCTAACCCGTGGAATGGTGGGCGTGAGGGCCACCATTAACGCAATGCAAATCGAGAAGCGGAACAACTTGGGGGTAACTTGTTGATGTACCCAAGCCGCATGAAGGGAGTTGGCAAAGAAGATAGAACGTGGAGCGGAGGCGTGGAGTTTTCCTTAGACAGAAGTCAAGGACATTGACTCTTACAGAGACAAGAGTAGGATTATGTCGTTCCAGTGGTTCTTTATTCTGATGGAGCAGACTCATCTTGCATGGTGCCAAAGACGAAGGGAGCTTTGAGGCACATGCACCTTATCTCGATGAAGCATTTGGTGGAGGAACTAAGGTGACATAGTTTGCAGAGGCAAAGTTAGTGTCAAAAGGCCTTGGCATGGGGCAAGAGGATACAGAGATAGTTGCTCTTGAAGAATATGCCACAGTGTTGCCATTCGAGTTGCCATGAGGAAAGTGGTGTACAGCGGTGATTGTGCTGGTAGGGGTAGAGGCCCAGGATCCAGACAATGGTGCACTAATTTCTGCGAAGTCAGGGGACTTCAAAGGAGCTGCTAGGCGATGGACCGAGAGCGGGTGGATGAAGGTCGATTGCCAAAGGAGCGAACAGAATCGAAGGTGGCAGAGGCCCTATGATGTGTTGGTGGAGTCCACACATGGAGATATCGCAGTTCGAGTTCATACCACAGGGATCAGAATGCAAGGAGATGTCACCAGGAGGCGACATGATGCAAGGGATCGTGGTGGAATGGTTCATGGCAAGGCAGCACACATAGTGAGTCCCATGGGGGGATTAGATCGTGCAGAGGTATAATCGGGAGCGCGACTAGGAGCTCCAAGTCGGTGAACAACACGACTGCAAGAATAGCTATGGATTCAAGCAGTGAATGCCATGGTACCGCAGAGGCGGGTCTTCCGTGTGTGCACCGAATGTTGTATTGAATGGAAGCCTTGGACATTAGCTTATGGGGGCTATGCACTATCGAGGAAGAAGTTCAGATGCAAGTACCAGGGAGTCCCATGTGGGGACTGGATCATGCAGAGGTATGATCGGAGCGGCTAAAGAGTGGAACTGCTTCAGAGCTCACATTCGCTTAAGGGAGCCCGGCAAGTCAGAGGATAAGGCTGAGTAAGCGAACGTTGCAACCAATGAAGCTAAGGAGAACAGAAGCGGTGCAAACCCTACAACATGATGGCAGAGGCCATAATGGGAGTTGCAATCTGTCTTTCCATCGACCAAGTAGAACTGCTCAGAGAACATAGAGGTGTTGAAGCAGATGGTCGAAAAAGGGCGAGGAAGCAATGACGAGTCCAAAGGGACTCAGCTACCCAAGATCAGTCATCGGTTAGAATGAAGGTGGACTCAGAGGAGTGCCACAGTGCCACAGAGGCAGATCTACCGATCATGAAGAAGGGATGCAGATGCGAGACAACGGATAGTAGTGCCATGGACATTGCAGCGCCATGGTACCGCAGAGGCGGGACTTCCGAGGAGTCATCAATCCCTTGCTCTCATAGAGGGAGAGCGCTTGGCCGTCATATGGGCCATAGAGGAGGAGAATGCTTTGGCAAACTCTATGTACCAAGACAAGGCTGAAGGCGCGAGGCCGAGAATTTCGTAAGACCGGTGTCAACAGACTTTCCATCAAGATAGCCGTGAGTGAAGGACTTCGGGTCGATGCAAGAGTGCATGACCAAGGATCGGAGTAGGCAGTACGCGGTGCTGTACCTTTGCTACTCAGAGGAGTCGGCGACAGAAATGATGGAGAAGGCGGTACAATCCCAAAGGCGACCAAACCTATCGGAGACTTACTCCAAGTTGGAGTGATAACTTCTTGCATTCCAGAAGTTCAATGGCAATGAGAAGGTGAATCACATGAGTGACTCAACGCATAAGGATTGCAAACACTTCAAGTGCTTCTAAGTATGAGCTAAGAGCAGGCGAAGTCTAGTAACCAGCTTGACGCACGAAGTACAACCTCGAGGAGGCGGGCGAAGTCAAGTAACCTTTGCCTTCTCAACTCTCAAGAGAATGGGCGAAACCGAGTACCCCAGCTCTCTTAGTTATCTAGCAGAGGAGCTCTGCACAAATTTGAAGACCCTTCGAAGAGACTAATGGAAGACAACAGTTGTCAAGCCCTCACCAACGGTGATCAGTGCTACTGAGAGTAGACTGTCCGCTTCAGTTCCCAATTGAATGTCAATCGAAAGCGGAAGTGATGCGAGCCTACTTGGGCAAGACAACTAAGTGGAAGAAGATTCGATGGACAAATTTTACGGAGAAAGGACCTGAAAACTTTAAAGGTTGCGAGGCGATGCTCGTTAAAGCTCCAACAAGCATCTATCCAGTTCAAGAGACAAGAAAAATTTATAGACTGGTGCATATCAAAGATGGTCTTTTCCCTTCGTCAAATGAATCTGCAAGACTCAGCAAGGATCAACATAACTCCGCCAACCCCACACCAGAGTCAGAGTTATTGGCGAGTTGAAGCAGCATGGCGGATTAAAGTTCGACGACTCAACAACAACAAGCGGAGAACAATTGAGAGCCAAGGGGCGTATCGCAGCAGGAGCAGAAGATCGAAGATCCAATAAAGAAAAGAAGTTGCAGCGTTAGCAAAAGCTTCGACGAGGACATCGAAGGAATAAGTGGGGGAGAATGTCACGAACAAATTGTAAACGGCTTGTTCGGTGAAATGCTTATGCGTGTCCGTATCCCTTTTGGTTTGTTATAGCTTGTAAAGCATGTAAAGGGCTTGCCAAAGGCTAAATTCCCCATTTGAGTGAGTTTGGCAGTCATTGTAGGCTTGTACATAAAGTTTGCATCGAGTGAATACTTGTACTAGAATTCGGTCTGTAGTGGACCAATTTTATACCTTTGTTGTGCAACCGTTCTGAGCTTGTGATATCCATGGTTGGAATGTGCATTGGTTATAAAGTGTTTGCTAAAAGAGTGGCTTGCGGATCTCGTGTGAAGCGCTTTCTCTATCCCGTCTTCTCTTTCGTAGGTCCTAAGGGATTGTAGGAGATTTCGGGTAGGCTGACCTTTGCGGTGATACGCATCGGTGCCACACGGCTTAGGCAAAACCAGTTATGTCCGTGACACTACGTCCACTCTTGAAGCCTCCTCCAATGAGGCTCCCAACTTCCACTACCAAGTCTCTTGAAGGGGAAGGACCAAACACCCCTTTACAGCCTTTTACAAGAGGTTCCCTCTCTTTACAGGATTTTTACAAGGAGAAGAAAGGAGGAGAACACTTGAGCAAATGAAAGCAAGAATTTGCTATAGCTTAGACTCAATTGTAACTCTACAAAAGGTCCCTCAACCAGCTAGGAGTAAAGGGGTATTTATAGAGCTTTTTGGGATTCAAAAATCTCGCTCAAAGAGGTCTCGTCCAAAATTTCGATCAGGCGATTATCGCTGGCACTAGCGGTACTACCGCCTGACACACCTTTGCGTGTGTCAGTGTGCTGGCGGTACTATCGCTTGGCACTGGCGGTACTACCGCCTGACACAGGTGGTTGCAACCACCTGTCAGGCGGTACCACCGCCTGCCTGGGGTGGTGCTACCGCCTGGCCTACGGTCAACAGGTGGTGCTACCGCCTGGGTCCGACGATGCTACCGCTAGCCCTTGTCAGAAACTGTATGGGCCTAACCTTCGGCCCAATACAGCCCAATAAAGGCCCAATCGGCCCCCTACCTGGGTTATTGGATTAACACCCAATCCTAACCCAAATTAACATGCTACCTACGAAATTAAAGACTTTTCTAAGCTATTACAAAATCCAATAAGTCAAGACTTCTTCCGGTGAGCTTCCGACGAACTTCCGGGGGTCTTCCGATGAACCCTCGGAAACCATTCTGCGGACTCCCTATTGAATCTCGGATTTTGATGATGAAACTAATTGAGTATGATTTGTGGTCTAATTGCGTGTTGAGTTACGCAGGTCTACTATCGATCAGATTAGACAGTTGACGCTGGAGGAATTGACGTTGCGCCAGAGGTGATCACGTCAGGATATTGGATGTCGAGCTGGAGGTTCGGTCGACTATCGGCAGGAGGCTTCGTACGTCGGGCATCGGGCCAAGAAGTGCGGAGTTGCGCCATGGATATCGAGGTTGCGGAGGTCAACCATCGATTGGGCAACAAGCCGCTAGAGAGGGCGATGTGCCGAAGGATCGGATGAAGCGCCGACCAATGATGTGCCGGGCAACTGAATGTCAATTCGCGTTGTAATAACTGTCTAGATCGAAGTAGAGTTTTTGGTGTTTGTTTGTGCAGGAGTGACTACGATAGGGATGAAGACGTAAAGCGAAACAAAGGGCCGAAGACAAGTGTGATGAATCGTTGGGAGTTCGAGTGTTCAATAGAAGTCCGAAGATTCTTTGGGAGCATTGCCGGAACCGGCCGAGAACGAGTAGGGAGCTTGCTGAAGGGTTTTCGAAAGTTCACCGGGAGGTTCGTCGGAAGTTCACGGAGCTTGCCAAGAAAGATCAGAGCTTGCCAAAGAAGCTCGAGGGAACTCGCCAAGATCATCGTGAAGTCCGAGAGCTTGCTGTGAGTCCGCGGAATGGTTTCCGAAGGTTCGTCGAAAGACCGTCGAAAGTTGACCGGAAGCTCGCCAGAAGAAGTTGTCATGTGGACTTTGTAATAGCTTAGGAAACATCTTTAAAATTCATAGTTAGCACGTATTTTGGGTTAGGATTAGATAACCCAAAGTGGGGGCCCATTGGGCCATGATTAGGATGAGTTTGGGCCAAAATTTTGGCCCAAACCGAACCAGCAGCATGTGTGCTGCTACGTGCATGCATGCTACGTACATGCATGTTGGGCGGTGGCACCGCCCAGCAACTTGTTGGCTGGGGCGGTAGCACCGCCCGGCTATTGTAGCGCGCCCTGCTACTTAGCGTGCCCTGCTACTATAGTGCGCCCGGCTACTGTAGCAGGCGGTAGCACCGCCCCGGCTACTGTAGCAGGGGTAGCACCGCCTGGCTAGGGCGGTAGCACTGCCTTGGTGTCTGCCAGGACTGACAACACCGAAAAACTCAAAAGATTCAAATTTTTGGCTCCAAGTTTGGGCTCCAAATTTGAATCACTTTGAGGCCTATAAATACCCCTCATATTCTTGGATGAAAGGTGTCTAGAACTGAAAAAAAGGAAGGGGGAAACTCTCTTGAAAGTGTGTCAAATCTTCCCTAAGTCTTAAGAGTGTTCTAGTCCAAGAGAGGGGTAAGAGTGCTTTGTAAGGGTTATCTCCTAAGCCCGTCAAAAGGAGAGGTGCTGTGAGGGAGTTCATCCTCGCCCATTAGAAGGAGGATAGCTAGTGGAAAGCCGGTGGCCTCAAGCAAGGGGAATCGGGAGTGGACGTAGGTCGGATGACCGAACCACTATAAAAATCTGGTTTGCATTTATGTTCTTGCTATTTACTTTGCTGCAAACCCTTTTCACTTGCTGCCTTATTTACTCAACTTCATCTTCATCTTATTACGTATGCTTTAAAGTTAAAACACAATCTTTCCGGGTTCAAACGAAACATTGCATTCATTCGTACGAAGTTTCCAAAGCTTGTTTTAAATCGCTGAAAAATCTATCGTTTTATCCGCTGCACTAATTCACCCCCCCCCCTCTTAGTGCCGCTCGATCCCTAACACTCCCGGCAAGCTCCTGGACTTCACGATGATCTTGGCGGGTTCCTACGAGCTTCTTTGGCAAGCTCTGATCTTTCTTGGCAAACTCTGCAAACTTCCGACGAACCTTCCGGCGAACTTCCAAAAACCCTTCGGCAAGCTCCTTACTCGTTCTCAGCCAGTTCCGGCAGCACTCCCAATGAATCTTCGGACTTCTGTCGAACTCTCGAACTTCCAACGATCCATCGCACTTGACTTTCGGTACTTTGTTTCGCTTTACGTCTTCATCGTTATCGTAGTTAATACTGCACACAAAAAACAAACACTCTACTTCGATCTAGATAGTTATTATAACACGAATCAACATTCTGTTGCCCAGCACGTCATTGGCTTATTGACGCTTTGTCCATTTCTTCGGCACACCGTCCTCTCTTGCGATCCGTTACCCAATCGGTGGTTGACCTCCGCAACCCCGATATCCTTGGCACAACTTCGCTCTTCTTGGCCCGATGCCCGACATCTGAAGCCTTCTGCCAATTGTCCAATATCCTGACGTGATTTCCTCCGGTGCAACGTCAATTCTTCCAGCGTCAACTGTCTAATTCTAATTGAGTAGACATGCGTAACTCAAAACGCAGTAAACCAAACAAAATACAATCAATTAGTTTCATCATCAAAATCCGAGATTCAACAATCTCCCCCTTTTTGATGATGACAACTAATTGATGACTAACGGAGTTAACCTTAACTCTACGGAGTTCAACCCAAACTCCCCCTATCAATATGCCATTGATAGAACACTTGGATTATCCCAAATCCAAGCTACATGTATCACATGTTGAGAGAAAACATCAAACCATCATGCAAATATATAAAAGACTCAATCAGCATTACATTGCATGAACTCATCAATCTACACTTCTCCCCCTTTGTCATCAACAAAAAGGAGAAGTAGCATTTAGCTAGTTTTTAAAAGATATGCAAGTTTTAAATCATACTAGCTAGATTTTTATTAACATTCAACATTCAATCACGAAAAATTTATCATGATATGCAAGATATCACTTGTTGTGATGATGTTCATGATAATTCAACACTTGCTTCTAGTGCAAATTTGCACTTTGCTTTTCTTGAGATTACAAGGTAGCAATTTTGTTATTGTCAAGATAGCAAGTTCCTTTATGGTTAGCACGATACTAATTGTTAGCGATACCAATTGTTGATAAGCAAGCAAGTAAGATAACAAGTTATCAAATTGTTAATCATGATAACAAGTGATACCAATTGTTGATAAGCAAGCAAGCAATAATGATAAGCAAGCTAGCATTCTTTGCGATACACAAGCTAGCTCCCTTTCAATTTTATGCAACCAAGTTTTTCTTTTGCAAGCTATCAAATTTTTGTTTGCAATGAGCTAACAATTTTGTAAAATTTACAACATTTTTAAACATGCAAGCACATGAGTTAAAAAAAATATATAACTTTGCAATTTCTTTCTTCTCATTTTGAGAAGTGGAATTTTTATCTTTTTGCAATTTCTAGCTAGCTATGTTTGCCACTTTCTCTTGTGATATCCAAGCTAGCATATTAACTTCCCCTTTGTCATTGTCGAAAAGAAGAGAGGAATAATATTTTATTTAAATAATTTTATATTAATCAATATTTCAATTTTTAAGTGATACAAACAAGTCATAGATGTAAAGAATTCCTGAAAGATATCAATATAAGACAAGGATCGAGTCATGAATTCCAAAAGACGTCTTAAGTTGTCAAAATATTTTTAGAAAGATATTTCAAAAGGATATATCACAATCATAAATATCGATAGGTGATTCATTTGAATGTATCATTTAACTTAAAACTCATGATCAAAATTACATTCAAGAAATTTATGAGATTCAAAACATGAATAAAGTTATTACCACATCATCAAAATCTTGTTCATAATTTAAGTGATTTATAAATAAATTAATTCACATTAATAGGATAGAAAATGTAATCTCTTTTTATGTGATTCATTCTATAAGCATGCTTTTGCCTTTAGTAGAAACATGTATTAACATTCTAGAGCGAAAGGCAGACTTCGTCCTAAAAATCGTTAAGTCAAATCACATTAAGTATGTGACATTTTCTAAAAGATTTGATTCAAGAGATTCACATGGATTCATCAAAACCAAAAACTTTAGAGATAGAAAAATTTTCAAGATCATGCATTTTCTTTTTATGATTTATTTCAAATAAGCATGCCTTTGCCTTTAACAAGTTTCAACATTTAAAAACAAAAGGCAAATTTCATAAAACAATTTATCAAGCATTATTCCATAACTTTCAAGCATGATAACATCCTTTTAATATCAAGATGTTCATCATCAAGTAAGATTTCAAAAAGTATGTTCAAGATTTTTTATTCGAAAGCCGTATATCATCATACAAATTGGATATTATTATCAAAATCTTTCATTCGAAAATTTTACTTAGAACAATGTAGATTAATTATATGTAAGCATGCTCAAGTCCCCCTTTTTTTTTATAAAAGTTGTATATCAAGTTTAAGACCGAAAAGGTGATCTCATCAAAGCCATCAAGAACAAACACAAAGTGTAAAAGACATCATGATAGCACATTTTCCATTTTTATGTGATTGATCTTTCATAAGAATTTTCAAAATTTTTATATGAAGACCATCATCGTATAAATTTGAAATACAAGTTTTGTCAACAAAATCATCAAACCAAACATATCAAACATGAAACATCATGATGGTGCATTTTTCATTTTTATGCATTTCACTTTAAGTTGATTTGATCTTTCATAGGAATGTTTAAATGTCATGCATCATATTTTAAATAAAATGAGAGCATCATTAAAATTAGTTATAACAAGATGATCAATGCTCAAATCTTTTGCTAAAATCATGCGTCATTTTATAAATCCGAAAAGTAATTTTTATCATAAGATCCGAAGTACATAATCATGGTTAACCCTATTAAGCCTAATCATGCTAATTAACTTTTGTGTTAACACCATGCATCAAAAACCGATACGGAAATCATAAGCATTCATGGAATTAATCTTGTACACAAATCAACTGATTATCACCCATAATATTACATCATTCAAAATTTCAAAACATAACATGCATGAAAGCTTAGCAATATAATTTTCATGGTCTAAGTTTTTTTTAATTTTTAAAGATGCTAAAAAGAGAAACATGATATAAATTTTAAAAAATAATTTTTATTACCTACTTTCTAAATTAAGCACTCATAAAAAAAGATATCAAGTAATTTCAAAATAATTCAAGGGAGTTAAGTTGCTTACCTTGTAGTCGAAGCCCGTCAAAGCCCAATTCACCGTTTCGTCATTTGATTCTTCTTTACACTTCTTCTTCAACTTTGGCCTCTTCCTCCGTTCAAGTTCATTGTTTATTTTAGATTTTTGTTTAATGAACTTGTTAAAATGCATTGTTATGTGTTCAATGTCCTCATCACTTGAGTCATTACTCAAGTGGCAATCATTTGTCCAAGGTTCCAGATCCTTCCTATTCTTTGGAAGGTGGTTCAAGTGTTCTTCGGGTTCAAAATATTCCATAAGTGTCATTTCGTAGGTCATTAATGACCCGATTAATTCTTCTAATGGAATATCATTTAAGTTTCTTATCTCTTGTATTGCGGTTATTTTAGGATCCCACCTTTTTAGAAGAGATCTTAAGATCTTGCTTACGAGATCCAAATTCGAAAAAGATTTACCAAGAACTCTTAGACTATTGACGACATCCGTGAAATGGGTGTACATGTCGCATATAGTCTCGCTTAGTTGCATTCGAAAAACCTCAAAATTGTGCTTCAAAATATTAACTTTCGAGTTTTTGACTCTACTAATTCCTTCGTGTGTGACTTCAAGTTTGTGCCAAATTTCAAAAGCCATTTTGCATGTTGAAATCCGATTGAACTCGTTCTTGTCCAAAGTACAAAATAAGGCATTCATAGCCTTTGCATTTAAAGAAAAATATTTTTTCTCTAAGTCCGACCATTCGTTCGTCAGTTTAGAGGGAAGTTGAAAATCATTTTCAATAATATTCCATAAATCCAAATTCATAGAAATCAAAAAAACTCTCATTCGAGTTTTCCAATAAGTGTAGTCCGATCCATTAAACAACAGTGGACGAAAAATAGAAAAGCCCTCTTGAAAGCCATTTAGAGCTATTTCTCATGGGTGTAAATCCGAAATGAGAAATACCGAGCTCTGATACCAATTGTTAGGTTCAGAGTGGCACTAAGAGGGGGGGTGAATTAGTGCAGCGGATTAAACTGAATAAAGCTTGAAAACCGATTCCGGAGATTTGCTTAAGAATTTGATTCCGCGAAAGAGACTTTAACTTGAAAATATTTAGGTAAATGAAATTGGAAGTAGGGAGAAGAAATCCGATCAGTTTGCAACTTAAGAAATTTACGATGCAAAATTTAAGTACTCACACAGCAAGTAAATGCAGCGATGTATAGTGGTTCGGTCAAATGACCTACGTCCACTCTTGAAGCCTCCTCCAATGAGGCTCACAACTTCCACTACCAAGTCTCTTGAAGGGGAAGGACCAAACACCCCTTTATAGCCTTTTATAAGAGGTTCTCTCTCTTTATAGGATTTTTACAGGGAGAAGAAAGGAGTAGAACACTTGAGTAAATGAAAGCAAGAATTTGCTATAGCTTAGACTCAATTCTAACACTACAAAAGGTCCCTCAACCAACTAGGAGTAAAGGGGTATTTATAGAGCTTTTTGGGATTCAAAAATCCCGCTCAAAGAGGTCTCGTCCAAAATTTTGGACTGTAGGCGGTACTACCGCCTGGCACTGGCGATACTACAGCCTTACACACCTTTGCGTGTGTCAGTGTACTGGCGGTACTATCGCTTGACATAGGTGGTTACAACCACACACGTCAGCAAGACCACCGCCGCTGGGCAAGGTGTGCTACCGCTTAGCCTACTGGTCAATAGGTGGTGCTATCGCTTAGGTCCGGCGGGCATACTACGCCGGCCTTGCTGTAAATCAGATGGGCCTAACCTTCGGCCCAATACAGCCCAATTGGCCCCCTACCTAGTTTATTGGATTAACACCTAATCCTAACTCAAATTAACTCAAATTAACATGCTAACTATAAAATTAAAGACTTTTCTAAGCTATTACAAAATCCAATAAGTCAAGACTTCTTCCGACGAGCTTCCGGCAAACTTCCGGGGGTCTTCCAACTAACCCTTGAAAACTATTATACAAACTCCCAGCAAGCTCCTGGACTTCACGATGATCTTGGCGGGTTCCTACGAGCTTCTTTGGCAAGCTCCGATCTTTCTTGGCAAGCTCTGTGAACTTCCGACGAACCTTCCGGCGAACTTCCGAAAACCTTTCAGCAAGCTCCCTACTCATTCTCGGCCAGTTCCGGTAGCACTCCCAATGAATCTTCGGACCTCCATCGAACTCTTGAATTTCCAATGATCCATCGCACTTGACTTTCGGCACTTTGTTTCACTTTACGTCTTCATCGTTATCGTAGTTAATCCTGCACATAAAAAATAAACACTCTACTTCGATCTAGACAGTTATTATAACACGAATTGACATTCTGTTGCCCGACACGTCATTGGCTTATCGGTGCTTTGTCCGTTTCTTCGGTACACCGTCCTCTCTTGCGATCCGTTGCCCAATCGGTGGTTGACCTCCGCAACCTCGATATCCTTGGCACAACTTCGCTCTTCTTGGCTCGATACCCGACGTCCGAAGCCTTTTGCCGATTGTCCAATATCTGACATGATTTTCTCCGGTGCAACGTCAATTCCTCCAGCGTCAATTGTCTAATTCTAATCGAGTAGACCTGCGTAACTCAAAATGCAGTTAGACAAACAAAATACAATCAATTAGTTTTATCATTAAAATTTGAGATTCAACACGTAGTCCCAGTAGTGTATCTAGTCCTTAGACTTGAGACACCAAGGATGTCGTGTCTGAGTACACCACTCTTTAATACCGAACTTATAGGTTTGGAAAGTTCCAGATCTAGTACAGCCGGTTATTGGGAGTGGTAGCCAACCTTACGAGGGCTATTGAGTGTCAATAGAGGATCATCCGCTCTTGGTATCATGAGAGGAATATCTCATGTGTTCTTGCTTGAGCAAATCCTTGGCCAAGGTTATTCGGATTGAGAGAGAAAAAGTTCTCTGGGAGAATCCGACAAGAGGAAAACTCGATGAGAGACCTTATGGGCTTGACAGCACCATGCTCGGTATAGGATCTCTGGGATATTACATGGATGAGGGACTATAGATACATGGTAACTGAGAACAGATAGGTCCAAAGGATTGGATTCCCCTATATCGTCTGGGGGCCGCTGTGTAGTGGCCTGGTACGTCCGCAATCGATAAGTTGGGTGAATTATTATAGAGATAATAATTCACTAAGTCAGAAGGAGTTTTGACAAGTATGACTCACGGCCAGCTCGACATTGGGCCTAGATGGTCACACACATATAGTAGGTGTTGCGATAAGTAAAGGTTCAGATATGAGATATCCGCTGAACCTCCTATCTTATTGGATATCCATTAAGCCCCTGAATTATTAGATCTTGAGATGAGATCCAATAATTACTAATAAGAGATTATTGGGTAGAAACCCACTAATCCAAGAGGCTTGGGTAATTGGATGGAGATCCAATACCCAATAGAGCAAAAGATCCATTAGGGTTTTCAGGGGGCCTCTATAAATAGGAGGGAGCCAATGCTCTATAGGTTGAGGGTTTCTTTTGGTAGCCACCTCCTTTTCTCCTCTCCCTAGAGAGAGAGTTACATCATTACAATTCCTACCATGTGGATACCGCTACAGAGGAGGACGCTTGACCTCCTTCATCTTCTCCCACAGATCTGTAGAAATTCAGGGATATACGATCTCCTTAGGTATCTTCTTTTACATGTGTAGTTTTACGAATTTATTTTTGACACACCGATCTTCGCACGATGATGGAAACTTTCTATAGGAAATCTGGGGTTTTGTTTTATGTTCTTTCGCTACGCATGTGATGTCGCTCCCCTAAATAATTTCCCAACAGATATCAAGCAGATCCAGGCTTGGAGCATTGGAAAGCAGTAAAATGTATCCTTAAGTACTTGATAAGGACTAAGGATCTTTTACTGGTATATGGAGGTAGTAGCCTCAAGGTTGAGGGCTATACGGACTCGAGCTTCCAGTCTGATGTCGATGATAGTAAGTCTAATTCAGGGTATGTGTTCACCCTGAATGGAGGAGCAGTATGCTGGAAGAGTTCCAAGCAAGACACTACTGCTGACTCAACCACAGAGGCAGAATACATTGTTGCGGTAGAGGTAGCAAATGAGGAAGTCTGAATGAAGAAGTTCATCACAGATCTTACGAGTCGTCCCAGGTAGCGAGGAGCTGATTCCTTTATATTGCAATAATTATGGGGCGATTACTCGAATAAAGGAACCTGGGTCTCATCAGAAGTGTTCTGAGGTGGTTCCAACTTATTAGAGAGATCATGGCCAGAAAAGATGTAGTAATGGAAAGAGTTGCATCCGAAGATAACATTGCAATCCACTGACAAAGCCATTGACACAGATTGTCTTTGAGCATCACATAGGTCTAATTGGAATCAGACATGTTGGTGATTGGCTTTAGGTCAAGAGGGAGATTGCTAGTCATATATGCCCTGCAAGCCAATCTCATGAGTGATGGCACTTGTGATTTGATATGCACTTTCTCTCTTTGCTTATTATTAGGCATTTTATCACTTTATCTTGCATGTTGCATATACTGTGATGTCCTTGGATCTGTGCAATGGGAATCGGATCATGATGAGATCACGATAATAAGACCGATTCATCTTTAACCACAGACCCTAAATTATCCTGGTCATAGGTTATTCGAGAAGGACATCGAGATAATCGAATAGACTGGTGTACTATATGCCCGTTCATATAATGGAGGTAGTTGGTCTTATAGCTACTCGTGTAAGGACACTAAGGGTACAGTGCAGGTGCTCATTGGAGAATAAGTTCACTGATTGATCTGCCTATGGAATGTTGGATGGTTATTGATACCTCACGTCAGACAGCAATTCCGTAGTCTTAGTAGTGTATTTGGTCCTTAGACTTGAGACACCAAGGATATCCTGTATGAGTACTCTACTCTTTGATACCAGACTTATAGGTTTGGAAAGTTCCAGATCTACTACAGCCGGTCATTGGGAGTGGTAGCCAACCTTACGAGGGCTATTGAATGTCAATAGAGGATCATCCGCTTTCAGTATCATGAGAGGAATATCTCATGTGTTCTTGCTCGAACAAATCCTTAGCCAAGGTTATTCGAATTGAGAGAGAAAGGGTTCTCCGGGAGAATCCGACAAGAGCAAGACTCGAGGAGAGACCATATGGGCCTGACAGCACCATGCCCGATATAGGATCTCTAGGATACTAGATGGATGAGAGATTATAGATAAATGGTAACTGAGGATAGATAGGTCCAAAGGATTAGATTCCCTCAGATCGCTCATGCGGCGCGCGAGTGGTAGTGGCACGTCGTCGTAGTCGATAAGTTGGGTGAATTATTATAGAGATGATAATTCACTAAGTCAGAAGGAGTTCTGATAAATATGACTTATGGCCAGCTCGATATTAGGCCTAGAGGGTCATACACATATGGTAGGTGTTACGACGAGTAGAGGTTCGGATATGAGAGATTCGTTGAACCCCCTATCTTCTTGGATATCCATTAAGCCCCTGAATTATTGGATCCTAAGATGAGATCCAATAATTGCTAATAAGAGATTATTGGGTAGAAACCCACTAATCCAAGAGGCTTGGGTGATTGGATGGAGATCCAATACCCAATAGGGCAAAAAGATCCATTAGAGTTTTCAAAGGGCATCTATAAATATGAGGGAATCGAAGCTCTATTGGCTGAGGGTTTCTTTTGGTAGCCACCTCCTGTTCTCCTCTCCCTAGAGAGAGAGAGGTGCATCGTTGTAATCCCTGCCATGTGGATACCGTTAGAGAGGAGGACGCTTGACCTCCTTCATCCTCTCCCACAGATCTACAGGAATTCAGGGATATACGATCTCCCTAGGTATCTTCTTTTACACATGCAGTTTTGTGGATTTGTTTTTGACGCACTGATCTTCGCATGATGATGGAAACTTTCTATGAAAAATCTGGGGTTTTGTTTTCTGTTCTTCCGCTGCATATGTGATGTCGCTCCCCTGAAGGATTTCCCAACATATCGTATGCAAATATATATATCTGGTAGATGTATAAATAATCACACATCACATGAGCAATCACACCAGATAATCATGGACCACATCCTAATGTGATCAAGCCTGAGCTAGTTGGCTCAATCACTCACATCAAGATCTATGTATGCCTCGGCGTATCTCTATGTCCTGTGATCGTCCATCTCGTTTCGTCGGTTCTGTCGGTATCTCAACGCATCTCCATGCGTCGGATCGTTTGTCTCAACCTCATGGGTCCCGCTCCTACTGCGCCTCCTTGTGTAATTACTACATAATTACAGGTATGTAGGCTCGATAATAAACGAGAAAAATATAGGCTCGTAGGCCCCAATGATAATCATATGTACACACATTATACGGTCCATAATCATTTGTCCACATCATACATTACATGTATATATCATTATATACATGATACTAGATAAATGATAATAATAGTTAATTAAATATTTTAATTAACTAATTTTTTTTCTAAATTTTGAAGGGCATTTTGGTCATTCGACCAAAAGGAAAAATTAGAATTTTTATAATTTCTAGGGGGCAAAATATCTTTTTCCCAAAAACCTAATCCCTCCCTTTGTTGCAGCGTTACGCTGCGTTGCCTCCTCGCCACGTGCGCATGCATGCGTGGCGCCACCTCTGTGCCTACTGGTGGCGCCACTATATCTTGGTGCGGCGCTGCCGCAGCGCCGCTCTCAGAAGATCGCCCACGACTCCCCACGGGTGCCCCTATGGGGGATCGCCTGTAGGTGTCGCCGCAGGCAAGCGCCACCTCCTTAGGCGGCCTTGCCCCCCAGCGGCGGCTACAAGCACTGCCTGCCTAGCCGCGGGCGCCACTGCCCGCCCCTTGCAGGCAAGCACCTGCGTAGGTAGTCTGCAAGCACTACTTTCCTGGCGGCCAACACCGGCCGTCGACAGCCCCTGCATGCACAACCATGGCTACAAGTAGCCATCGCCATACTACGAGGGCAGCAACAGTTATCGCCTTCTCACGTCCTTTGCGTCAACAATTTTGGCGTCAATAGCGCATCCAAAATACAACACACGCAGTTAAAATCCAATCTTCGTATGAACAACCTAGCTTTGATACCACTGTTGGGAAATCCAGGGGGCGACATCTCATGCACAGCGGAAGAACAGAAAATAAAATACCTTAGATTTTCGTAAAATGTTCTATCGTCATGTGAAGATTGGTGCATCAAAAACAAATCTGTGAATCCGAAAACTACATGTATGAAAAGATAGTACCTAGGGAGATCGTATATTCCTGAGTTCCTACAGATCCGTGGAAAAAAAGAAGGAGGTCAAGCGTCCTCCTCTCTAGTGGTATCCACACGATAGGGATTGCGACGATGCTCCTCTCTTAGGGAGAGGAGAATAGAAGATGGCTACAAAGAGACAAGCCCCAACTTATTGACCTTTGGTTCCCTCCTATTTATAGAGGCCCCTTGTCAACCCTAATAGATCTAGCCCTATTAGGTACTGGATCACTAACCAATTACCCAAGCCTCTTAGATCAATAGGTCTCTACCTAATAATCTAGCTCTTATTGGATCTCATCTATGAGATCCAATAATACAGGGGCTTATTGGATATCTAATAAGATAGGGGCTCTAGCGGATATCTCATATCTGAATCTCTACTCGTCGCAACACCTACCATATATGTGTGACCCTCTAGGCCCAATATCGAGCTGACCGTGAGTTATACCTATCAGAACTCCTTCTAACTCGGTGAATTATTTTCTCTATAATAATTTACTCGACTCATCGACTATGGACGTACTAGGCCACTACGCCGCAGTCCCCAAATGATATAGGGGAATCCAATCCTTTGGACCTATCTGCCCTCAATTATCATGTACTTATAGTCCCTCATCCATCTAATGTCCCAGAGATCGTATATCGGGCATGGTGCTGTCAGGCCCATAGGATTTCCAATCGAGTCTTGCTCTAATCAGATTCTCCCAGAGAATTCTTTCTCTCTTAATTTGAATGACCCTGGTCAGGGATTTGCCTAAGCAAGAACATATGAGATATTCGTCTCATGATACCGAGAGTGGATGATCTTCTATTGACACTCAATAGCCCTCGTAAGATTGGCTGCCACACCCAATAACCGGTTGTATTAGATCTGGAACTTCCAAACCTATAAGTCCAATATCAAAGAGTGGAGTACTCATACAGGACATCCTTGGTGTCTCAAGTCTAAGAACCAGATGCACTATTGGGACTATGGAGTCGTTATCTAACGTGAGGTATCAATAACTATCCAGCATTCCGTAAGCGGATCAATCAGTGAACTCATTCTCCAAAGAGCACCTATACTGTACTCTTAGTGTCCCCACATGTGTATCCATGAGACTAGCCACCTCTATCATATGGACGGGTATACACAGCACACCAACCTATCCGGTTATCTCGATGTCCCTCTCAAGTAACTTATGACCGGGATTATTTAGGGTCTGTGTTTAAAGGTGAATCGGTCTCATTATCGTGATCTCATCACGATCTGATTCCCATTGCACAGATCCAAAGACATCACAATATACATCTAGATATTGTGAGAAAATATCAATAATCATAAGCAAAGAGATTGACGCAGCGTGTTACAAGTGTCATCACTTACGTGATTGACTTGCAGGGCACCTATAACTAATACCCCCCCCTTAGTGTTATTGCAATCGTAATAGGAAGTTTGTTGAGAGTTCATCGAGAGTTCATCGGAAGTTTGCCAAGAGTTCATCAGAAGTTCACCGAGAGTTCGAATAAACAACTGACATGCTAGACAACTAAGATTACTTATTTTATAATTGTTTAAGCCTTAATTATCGTAGTTAGGGTCTCAATTTGAGTTAGTTTTGGAGTAATCCTACTAACTCAATTAAGGGCCAATTGAGCCTGAATCAGGGCTGATTTGGATCGACTAGATGGCCCATTCAGTAACTTGGAGCCATGTTAAGCGATGACATTGCTTGAGGTTTGACCTCTTAGGAAGAGTTTAGGTGGTGGTACCATCCAAATTGGGCGGTGGCACAGCTAGAGTCCAGTCTCTAAGGATCTACCATGCAATAATATCGCTCAGACTAGTAGTAGTACCACTAATGCAGGGTGTGTCAAGTGGTAGTACCGCCTAGTACTGGCGGTGGTATTACTTGTACCCTGAGAACCCAGGATGAGATATTTTTATGCTCTATTTTTAAAGTCATTTGAGGCCTATAAATATCTCACTCATTCCTGTTTGATAGATACATCAACTTGAACGAAAACTTGTGAGAAAATACTATTATAATTCCTTGAGAATTCTCCTCCTCTTATTCATAGTTTCGAATTTTGTTTAAAGAAGGGGTGAGTGACTTATAAAGGTGATCTCCTAAACTTATGAAAATAAGAAAAAAGATGTAAGAGGGTAGTTGATCTTTATCCATTGAAAGAAGATCAAAAGTGGAAGCCAATGACCTTAACGGAGAAAGAACAAGGAGTGGATGTAAGTCACAACGATCGAACCACTATAAAGTTGACATGCTTTCTCTTCTTTACTGTTTACTTATATTGCAAATTGCTTTACTTGATTATTACACTTGTGAATATTTTTAAATGCATTTTTGATATGAACTTAATTGAATAAAATTTTGAATCGATGAAAGTTTTCAAAAATACTAATTCACCCCCTCCTCTTAGTGTCGATTCGATCCAACACTTCTTAATATTTAAATCCTTTCATATGGATAATAGAGAGAGTGATTAATATAACCTAATTTATTATATTAAAATAGTAAGTTGACGAATTATGCTCGTCAATATATATAGTTATCGCTTTGAAAACCTTAAGATAAAGTGATTATATTAATGAATATAAGTCCTTAGGTTAAGAGAACCATTTCTTCCCAATGAAGCATCATTGGAGTCAGGTTGAAGAGAAAGACATGCTAGAGACGATGTGGTAGGAGGGTAGATCTGTAGTACCTTGATCTGATTCATATCACAGGCAACACCATCTATTGTCGAGGAAGAGAGAGGGTACGATTAGAAGGTCATCTTTTGGCCATTGTCTGCCTTGCACGAGCAGATCAGAACTATCTTTGTCTGCTGAGCAGAACAGATAAAATCAGTTGCATGAGCTGATTGATAGCGGATAAGATTTCCTTAACTATATGAGGAAATCCCGCTAGTCTGTTGAGGAAAATCCTCTTGGTTGTTGAGGAAAATCTTCTCTTCTTCTCTCTTCTTATGTGTATAAATAAGACTCTATTGAGCCATATTCAATATACTTTTATCTTTACAATTCAGTTTAACATGGTATTAGAGCCGCTTGTCTAAGAGCAAGCTCTCTCTTTTCTTTTTCCTTCTTCTCGCTGTCCGACGATAGCAATCGGTGTCTTGCAAGTTCAGTGAAAGCTATCCTCCGCTGCCATCCTGTAAGCTTCTCACCGACTCTTCCCCTCCGCCCTCTGCTCCCTCTGCTTCCACGGGCGGAAGCTTTCTCGCCGTTGTTCTGGCCAACGGACTACCACCTTGATCACGCCAGATCAGGTCTCCTCCCCTGCTTCCTCTGCTTCCACGGGTGAAAGCTACCCTCTACCGCTCGCCGATAGCGCAGGAGTTGCGTCCAGGCCCAGCAGTGGCCGGACTAGTCGGCAAGGATCGGCGAGCTCTCCTTCCTTCCAACCGAAGCCACTGCACCTTCGCGTGGCATCCACCCATCTATCCAGGCCTGCGAGGTCCCGTCGCCTGCTACGCCCTCCGGTCAGCCGCCTCTCTATTGCCGCTGTTACTAGTGACCATCGACGTCGCTGCTTCCTCAAACCCCCACGGCCAGAGTGCGGTGTGACAGAAACAGGACAGCACCACTGCTCTCAATCTCGGCGCTATTCTCTACCGAGACCACTCTCTCCTCTGCTGCCAACCTCCACCGAACGCACTCTTTCCTTGGTGTCACCTGCTTCCCTGCACCGCTCATCGCAGAACCAATCTGGCGGGTTGACAGTGGCAATAGCTACATCCGACAAATTTCCCAACTGATTGACGCCATCATCTCATCAAATGGCTTCATCAGCTTCATCGTCTACCTCTAACATCCCAGTCGTTGTACCTGTAGGGAACCATAGTATTTCTCAACCTTCAAACCTCATCACCATCAATGCAGCGGCACTTATTCCTTTCAAGTTATCCAAAAATAAAAATTATGCATCTTGGCATGCATAATTTTCTAATCTTCTATTTGGATATGACCTCCTAGGTTACATCGATGGCTCTCTCAATTGTCCATCTGAAGTCCTCAACATCCCAGGAGGATCCAATCCAACACCAAATCCAGCCTACAAACTATGGTTACATCAAGACCGCCTCATCCTCCAAGCCATTCAAGCCTCAGTTGCTGGGTCCATTGCCCCACTAATATCTTCATGTACGACTGCTGCAGAAGTATGGTCGAAGTTGCAAACCACATTGGCAAATTGCTCGCGTACTCGCATGCTCGGACTCTTATCCAATCTGATGAAAGTGAAATAAGGGGGAAGTACTATTACTGATTACTTACAAAATATCAAAGTTATCATCGATGACTTAACTTTGATAGGTCACTCCCTTGGTGAAGAAGAAGTCCTCATCCACACACTTAATGGCCTAGGGGACGAATACAAAGAACTAGCAGCAGCAATTCAGGCACGCGACTCACCAATATCGTTTGAAGAACTATATGACAAGTTGACTGACTATGAGATGTATTTGAAGTGCTATGACAAGTCACCCGAACCAACTATCACAGCTCAGGTCAGTCAAAAATCGAAAAGGAAGAGCAACCAGGACAATGCGGAAGTCAACAAAAGCCGGGCTCAACTGCCTCCCGAACCTATGAGTCCTAAGCAAACCTCTTCTCATCCCCATCATTGCTTTCAAGATGTCAACATCAACACTCAACAGCCCTGGAGTCCTGATCGCATCAGCCAACAACGAGTTGTCTGCCAGCTATGTGATAAAGTCGGACATTCTGCGAAAGTATGCCGGTCTCGACCCAGAACTCCTACTCCATCATGGTGGCCTCAAGCGAATCTCATGACTACTCCAACCACTAGCCAATCTAATTGGCTTATGGACTCTGGAGCCTCTCATCACATCACGTCTAATCTTCAGAACCTGTCCATCCACAACACCTATGGCGGCAATGAAGATATCATCATCGGTGATGGTAAAAGAGTTCCGATTACTCATACTGGTTCCACAACACTTAATTCACTTACAACAACATTTACACTCGATGATGTCTTGTGTGCACCTCACATTTCACGAAATCTCATTTCCGTTTCTCAATTCTGTAAACAGAATAATACCTCCATTGAATTCTTTCCTGACTCTTTTCTTGTTAAGGATTTGAGCACGGGGGCATCCTTAGTCCAAGGTCAGAATAAAGATAATATTTATGAGTGGCCATCAGCTTCGTAACTTACCCAGCCTACTGCTCAGTCTTCCATTACAGCTCCAGTTGATGTGTGGCATCGTCGTCTTGGTCACCCCTCCTCCTTTATCCAGCATAAATTACTTTCTCGTTATTCTCTTCCTACTTTTAAAACCAGTAGCATTAATATGCATTGTGATGCTTGTCTTAGCAATAAAAGTCATCGACTACCTTTTGGAGTATCCTCCATATCTTGCTCTAAACCATTTGAAATTATTTATATAGATGTTTGGGGCCCTGCCCCAACCCCTTCTTTTAACAAGTTTAGATTTTATGTCATTTTTGTCAACTATTTCACCAAGTACACATGGTTATATCCTCTCCGCCACAAATATGATGTTTCAATAGTCTTTACCAACTTTCAGAAGTTGGTCGAGAATTTCTTTCAGTTTTCAATCAAAACGGTTTACTCTGATGGCGGAGGTGAATATCAAGCCCTCACATCTTGTCTCTCAGCTTGTGGTATATAATACCTCAAGTCACCCCCACATACTCCCCAATTAGTTGGTTCTGCTGAACGCAAACATCGGCATATAGTTGAAACTGGTCTCTCACTTCTACATCAAGCATCCATGCCCCCAACTTTTTGGTCAGCAGCCTTTCAAACTGCCGTCTATCTAATTAATCGTATGCTCACTCCAGTCCTACAATACCAGTCACCATTTGAAAAACTTTTCAACAAGCCTCCAAATCTTCAGAAACTCAAAGTCTTTGGCTGTTTATGTTATCCATAGCTACGGCCTTATACCTCACACAAACTAACACCCCGATCCAAGTCTTGCACCTTTATAGGATATTCTCTAGAACATAATGCTTTTCGTTGTTACGAACCCCAAACTCAAAGAGTCTTTATATCACGTCATGTTACTTTTGTGGAGTCTACTTTTCCTTTTCACAAATCTCCTACTATGCAAGCTATTCCGACAAACATAAGTCACTGGAGTATCCCTCCGATCCCATCCCATGAACGTCCTATGACACCATCCAGTCCCTTGCCTCAGGATCTGCACTCTCTTGTTCTCCCAGTTCAACAACTTCCTACTCCCTCTATTTCTTCTCCTCCTACTATTGACGTAATGCCCTCAGAAACACAACATTCTTTACCCTCTTCTGAACACAATACTACTGAAGTACCTCAGCCTGCCCCAACCCGTGTTAATGTCTCTCCACTACCTATACCAACAACACAAGCTACAGCTCCTACACATCCAATGACAACACGCTCCAAGAGTGGTATATTCAAACCACATCAAGTCCTCGACCTACATGCTACCACAAAATCCTCTTCTGAGATCAATGAACCTACCACAATTACTCAAGCTCAAAAATTTCCACACTGGCGTAAAGCCATGTGTGAAGAATATGATGCCCTCCTCCATAACTCCACGTGGGCCCTTGTACCTTCTCATCCTACATAAAATATCATCGGGTGTAAATGGGTCTTTCGAATTAAGCGGAACCCAGATGGATCTGTTGCTAGATATAAAGTACGTCTAGTAGCCAAAGGGTTTCATCAACGACCTGGAGTTGACTTCACAGAGACTTTCAGTCCTATTGTTAAACCTACAACAATTCGACTTATTCTAAGTTTGGCCATCTCAAAAGGCTGGCAGCTACGACAGCTAGATGTTAATAATGTCTTTCTACAGAGGACTCTAACTGAAGATGTCTATATGCAGCAACCCCCTGGCTTCATTCATCATCAGTATCCAAGACATGTGTGCAAACTACACAAAGCTATTTATGGACTTCGTCAAGCTCCAAGAGCCTGGTATACTGAACTTGGTTCATTTTTGACATCAGTTGGTTTCATCAACTCCAAGTCTGATACCTCATTATTTTTTCGACAACAAAGACACACAATATATCTTCTCGTATATGTAGATGATATTATTATTATAGGCAATGATCCCTTAGAGATTCACACATTCATCACATAATTGGCTGATCGATTCTCCCTCAAGGATCTTGGACCCTTAAGTTACTTTTTGGGAGTTGAAGCAGCATTTACATCTTCAGGTCTTCTCCTATCACAAAGAAAGTATATTCAAGACCTATTATCTAAAACAAACATGCAGGATGCAAAAGAAGTTACAACTCCTCTCTCTACTAGTGCATCATTCAAATTATATGATGGAAGTCCTGCTTCGGATGCTACTCAATATCGACAAGTACTTGGCTCCTTATAGTACTTGGCTCTCACCCGTCCAGATATCTCATTTGCAGTTAATAAGTTGTCTCAATTCATGCACCAGCCATCTACTATGCATTGGTCTGCCGTCAAACGAATTCTACGATATCTTAAAGGAACCCTTCATCATGGCCTATTTCTCCGCAAATACACCCCACTTAATCTCCATGCCTTTGTCGATGCTGATTGGGCGGGGAACTTTGATGATAGAACTTCTACGTCAGGGTATATTATTTTTCTTGGAGCTAATCCTATCAGTTGGAGTTCTAAGAAGCAAAAGACAATCACGGGTCTCACGATCAAGCCGAATACCGTGCTATTGCTACAGCTACTACTGAACTCAATTGGGTCACAAATCTCCTTAAGGAACTCAACGTCAACTCTACCATTCCTCCTACAATATATTGTGATAATATTGGAGCTACCTACTTGTGTGCCAATCCAGTATTCCACTCACGCATAAAACACATCGCCATCGACTTCTACTTCGTGCGAGATCAAGTTGTCCGACACCAACTACGTGTCTCTCACGTACATATAGTTGATCAACTAGCAGACTCACTCACGAAGCCTCTTGCCCATAAATTATTTTCATTACAACGATCCAAGATTGGCATCCTTGATAGGAGTACCATCTTGCGGGGGCATGATAGCGGATAAGATTTCCTTAACTATATGAGGAAATCCCGTTAGTCTGTTGAGGAAAATCCTCCTGGTTGTTGAAGAAAATCTTCTCTTCTTCTCTCTTCTTATGTGTATAAATAAGACTCTATTGAGCCATATTCAATATACTTTTATCTTTACAATTCAGTTTAACACTGATAAGTCATTGTCCACATTCAGTTGCATGAGCAAAGAGGTTTCTGTTGGGCTGAGAGCCCAGTTCAGCCCATATGGGCTTTAGCAGCCCATATGGGCTTTAGCAGCCCATAACCTATACTTCTCTTATTAACCCTAACCTAATCTCTAATTATATATAGGGGCTATGGTGGCTACGAAATTAGTAGATCAAACATCGCAGCAAGGGGCAAAAATTTGTAGCAGCTTTGGGGATTCAAAGAGAAGAGAAAAGGGCAGAAAAATAAGAGAAAAAGAAAGGGAAGAAGACAAGGAAAACACAGAAATTGTTCTCACTCATCCAAACAGCTTTCTCATCAAAGTTAGATCGATCTTCATGAATTCTTCTATGATTTCTTGAGGAGGTTTTGGATATTATGCACATGGCGTGATCCTTGTATCCCGGCTTATTCTCTTGTGATTGTTGCTTGGGTTTTGGGCAAGAGATTCGAGAATTGTACATTCATTATTTCTATAGTGGATTTTCTCTGGTTTGCCCCGTGGTTTTTACCCTTCATGTTGAAGGGGTTTTCCACGTAAATCTTGGTGTTCTATTTAATTGAGATTTATGTTTTAATTCCGCTCTGTGTTCCGACCTGTTAGTATTTGTTCATATACAAAAGTTATTATTTATTGCCTATCCTTTTTATTTCCCCATCAACTGGTATCAGAGCAAGGTTTTGGTGATTTAACTTTTGTATTTGAACATGGAGGCTGGTAATGTTTCTCGCATGATTAGTTTGAACGAAAACAATTGGATGATATGGAAACCAAGAATGGAAGATCTCTTGTATTGTAAAGATTTGTATGGACCTTTGCAAGGGGATAGTGAAAAACCCATAACTATGACAGATGATCAGTGGAAGAGATTAGATCGAAAAATGGTTGGATTTATTCGATAGTGGCTCGATGATAGTGTCTTTCATCATGTTTCTACTGAAAGTTTTGCATATTCTCTTTGGAAAAAGTTAGAAGGTCTCTATGAAAGAAAAACAACTGGCAACAAAGCTTTTTTTATCAGAAAACTTGTGAACCTAAAATATAAAGAGGGTGCTTCTATTGCTGAGCATTTGAATGAAATACAGAGTATTACTAACTAGTTAGCTTCTATGAAAATGTCTCTTGATGATGAGTTGCAGGCATTGTTACTTCTCGCCATTGCCGAAAAGTTGGGAGACACTGGTGGTTTCCCTCAGTAATTCTGCGCTAGATGGTATTGTTACCATGAGTCAAGTAACAAGCAGTTTGTTGAATGAGGAGTTGCGAAGAAAGACCTCAAGATATCTCATTGATTCACAGGCACTTATCTCGAGAGAAACAGAGGAAGGTCAAGGTCTAAAGATAGAAGCAGTTCACGCATAGGTAGAAGCAAGTCAAGATCAAGGAAAGATATTATTTTCTATAACTGTGGTGAGAAAGGACATTATAAGAATCAGTGTAAGCAGCCTAAGAAGAGCAAGAAAAAGGAAAAAGAAGTGGAGTCTATAGAGTCAAAAGAAAATACCACAGCCTACAAAGGTGCAGGTTGGTGATTATTTGATTTTGTCTCCATCGATGATATTTTTCTTGTGTGTGTCGAGATCTCGAGTGGATAATTGACACAGAGCTTCTTATCATGCTACACCACGGAGGGAGTTTTTACTACGTGCAGTGTCCGGAAATTTTGGTGTTGTCAAGATGGGCAACCATGGCACAGCAGACATCATTGGCATGGGTGACATCCATATAAAGACCAATCTTGGATGCAAATTGGTGCTTAAGGATGTGAGGCATGTGGTTGACTTGAGGTTGAATCTAATTTCAGTTGGAAGATTAGATGATGAAGACTATGATAGCAGGTTTCACAGAGGGCAGTGGAAACTCGGTAAGGGTTCTCTTGTTATAGCTAATGGAAAGAAATGTCACACTTTGTACAGGTTGTAGGCTAAAGCTTGTGGTGAACAGTTAAATGCCACAGAGAAAGACTTCAGCATGGAGTTGTGGCATAGGCGATTGGGACACATGAGCGAGAAAGGACTGCAAGCTCTTTCCAAGAAAGAGGTATTACCTAACCTCAGAGGTATACGTTTGAACCCTTGTATTGATTGTTTAGCTGGTAAACAACATAGAGTTTCATTTACTAGTCCTGCTTTGTCTAGAAAAATGCATGCCTTGGACCGTGTTTATACAGATGTATGTGGTCCTTTGAGGACAAAAACTCCAAATGGTTCTACTAATGTTCTTGGCATCAGTGGTGCACTTTACTTTGTTACTTTTATAGATGACTATTCCAGGAAAGTTTGGGCTTATGCTTTGAAGACCAAAGATCAGGTTATTGGTGTCTTCAAAGAGTTTCATGCCAGAGTTGAAAGGGAGATACAAAGACAGTTGAAATGCATAAGATTAGATAATGGTGGTGAGTATATAGGATTGTTTGATGATTATTGCAGGTCACATGGCATCCAGCATGAGATGACAGTTCCTGGTATACCTCGAAGATAATGCAATTGCAGAGAGGATGAACCGCACCATCATGGAAAAGATCGATGTATGCTTTCACAGGCAAAGCTATCCAAAAGGTTTTGGGATGAGGCTTTGAGGACTGCAGTTGATGTGATCAACTTATCTCCTGTCATGACCCTAGATCTTGATGTTGCAGAGCATGTTTGGTCAGGGAAAGATGTTTCCTATAAGCATTTGAGAGTATTTGGTTGTCGTGCATTTGCACATATTCCAGATAATGAAAGGTCTAAGCTGGATGGTAAGATAAAAGAATGTATTTTTCTTGGCTACTCACATGATCAATTTGGTTACAGGCTTTGGGATCCAGAAAAGCAGAAGGTGTTTAGAAGCAGAGATGTGGTCTTCTTTGAGGATCAAACCCTTGAGGATTTGAAGAAGAAGGCACCAGCCAAGACTTCTGCAGAAGGATTAGCAGATTATGACCTAGTTTTTCCTCCAAAGATATCGGGGTGATGGGGAGATGTGCGGGAAGATGGTGTAGAGCCGATATTAATCTACATGCGAGGACATGTTGAGCAAGAAGAAGTTGAGGAGCATCTTTCCGCAGAACCTCAATTGAGAAGATCTTCTAGACAACGCCGACCTTCCGTAAGATACTCTGAGATGAATATGTGATGCTTATCGATGCAAGTGAACCAGAGAGTTACCAGAAGCAGCTGAAAGTGAGCGAGAAAAAATTGTGGCTAGTTGCTATGCGAGAAGAGATGGATGCTCTCTGATGAATCATACATATGATTTGGTGCAACTTCCACAGGAATGAAGTCCTTAAAGAACAAGTGGGTTTTCAGGTTGAAGACTCAAGAATATTGTTCTCAACCAAAGTACAAAGCCAGATTGGTTGTGAAAGGCTTTGGTCAAAAGAAAGATATTGACTTTGAAGAGATTTTTTCTCCTGTTGTTAAAATGTCTTATATTCGTGTTGCTCTAGGTATTGCTTGCTAGCCAGACTTGGAGGTGGAGCAGCTAGATGTGAAGACAAACTTTCCTTCATGGTGATTTGGAGGAGGAAATTTATATGGAGCAACCGTAAGGTTTCAAGTCAAAGGTAAAGAAAATTTTGTCTGTAAGTTAAGAAAGAGTTTGTATGGATTGAAGCAAGCTCCAAGACAGTGGTACAGAAAGTTTGATTCATTTATGATTGAAAATGGATATAAAAGAACGACTTCAGATCATTGTGTGTACATCAAACGGTTTGATGAGGATTTTATTATTCTCTTACTTTATGTTGATGATATGCTTATCCTCGGGAAAGATATGTGTATAATTGACAGGTTAAAGAAGGAACTGAGTGAGTCCTTTACAATGAAGGACATGGGGCCCGCAAAGCAAATACTGGGCATGCAGATTTCTCGTGATAGGAAAAACAAGAAGATTTGGTTGTCACAAGAGAAATACATCGAGAAGGTATTACAAAGGTTCGATGATGAGCAATGCAAAGCCGATTGGTTCTCCTCTTCGTGTCACTTCAAGTTGTGCTCGAAGAGTCCATCAAGTGATGAAGAGAAGGAGAAAATGCAAAAGGTTCCTTATGCTTCAGCAGTTGGAAGTTTAATATATGCAATGGTATGTACGAGGCCGGACATCGCATATGCAGTGGGTGTTACTAGCAGATTTCTTGCAAATCCAGGCAAAGAGCACTGGGCAGTAGTGAAGTGGATATTGAGATATCTCAGAGGAAGCTCTAAGGTTTGTTTAAGCTTTGGAGGTGGACCACCTGTGTTAGTGAGTTACACAGATGCAGATATGGCCAGAGATATTAATACAAGGAAATCTACATCAAGTTTTGTACTTACTTTTGCAGGGGGAGCTGTGTCATGGCAATCCAGATTGCAAAGGTGTATTGCTCTCTCCACCACAGAGGTAGAATATATTGTTGCTACAGAGGTTTGTAAAGAAATGTTATGGATGAAAGAATTCTTACAAGAATTGGGGCTGAAACAGGAAAATTATGTGGTGTATTGTGACAGCTAGAGTGTCATCCATTTATGTAAGAACCCAGTTTTTCATTCTAAGTCAAAGCATATAGATGTTAGATATCACTGGATTCGAAATGTACTTGAAGAAAAGCAGTTGCAACTTCAGAAAATTCATACAGATGATAATGGAGCAGATATGTTAACAAAGACTTTACCAAAAGAGAGACAGGAGATGTGTCGGCAGTTGGTCGGCATGGATTTACACTGAGTCATGGGACAGCCTCCCTTATGGGCTGAAGGGGGAGGTTGTTGGGCTGAGAGCCCAGTTCAGCCCATATGGGCTTTAGCAGCCCATAGCCTATACTTCTCTTATTAACCCTAACCCTAACCTAATCTCTTATTATATATAGGGGCTATGGTGGCTACGAAATTAGTAGATCAAACATCGCAGCAAGGGGCAGAAATTTGTAGCAGCTTTGGGGATTCAAAGAGAAGAGAAAAGGGCAGAAAAACAAGAGAAAAAGAAAGGGAAGAAGACAAGGAAAACATAGAAATTGTTCTCACTCATCCAAACAGTTTCTCATCAGGTTAGATCAGATCTTCAGTGAATTCTTCTGTGATTTCTTGAGGAGGTTTTGGATATTGTGCACAGTGACATGATCTTTGTATCCCAGTTATTCTCTTGTGATTGTTGCTTGGGTTTTGGGCAAGAGATTCGAAAATTGTACATTCATTATTTCTATAGTAGATTTTCTCTGGTTTGCCCCGTGGTTTTTACCCTTCATGTTGAAGGGGTTTTCCACGTAAATCTTAGTGTTCTATTTGATTGAGATTTCTGTTTTAATTCCGCTCTGTGTTCCGGCCTGTTAGTATTTGTTCATATACAAAAGTTATTGTTTATTGCCTATCCTTTTTATTTTCCCATCAGTTTCGTCAGAGCAAATAGGCGGAGAATGGCTATTGGAGGGTCGGGAGTCGTGAAGGGCAGCCTACGGTGTGAGGAAGACATGGCTTGAAGCATCATCGAGGAACACGCGGACTCGGCTTTGAGTTGGAGAAGACTTTGTGAGGAAGACGTGGCCTGAAGCATCGTCCAGGAACACGTGTCTCGAACCGCACAAGGAAGACGATATCACAAGTAGATAAGGAGTACCACACGCCTATGGCGTGTGGTGTTGTGAGAAGGCACCAGTGAGCGGAAGACAACCTGATCAGGAATCCCTCAGTTGGAGCAAGTGTGGCAAGCAGGCATTGAAGGATCTAGTGGGGCCGCTATCAGCACGAGTTTGGGTAGGAAGGCTTGCTTGACATAAGAAAATTCTGATATCATGAAGAAAAAATATGTAGTAAAAAGTTATAATCTCATTGATGTATGGTATTCTATATTTATATAGATTGAAGAAGGATTGATTGTCCTTCAATGATTGTCAATCATAGATTGAGGATAATGTCATATATGGAATGCAAATGATTGTCAATCATTTATAGCCTAGTTTTTATCCAGTAAACCTCTATCCATTTGATATCCTTATATTTGTACTTTTATATTGGCTCATCACATCCGTAGACCACATCAGTGAGAACATATTCTCTTGACAATATAGATCATGAAGCATTATAATGCTTCCATAAGATCGAACTCATACCTTCAATCCGTTCACCGACAACGATATGGTTGAGCGAAATCCATCTCTAACGTAGACTTATAATTTGTATATGGTGACTAACCCCTTCAATTTGAATAATATTAATGAGTATCTTAGATGTTCATGGACAACATATAACAGAGAATAACAGGAATAATATTAATAACGTATTTTGCTTCCATTCTCCCACACCGACGCTTACTGCATCGAAGAAAATACTTGTGGGCTTCAACATTGAATCATGCAGCAATAACAGGACTCCCTCCTAAGCTTGTGAGCTCTGTCAACAATGGCTGCTTTGTCAAAGCCTCTTGACTTTTGTAGACTCCCAAGTTATTTGAGAGCTTTGCCCAAAGCTGTCAGGATATAGAGAAGACGGAATTAGATCTAAGCTGTAAGATCTCCCGTCTCTCACCGACAAGTAAGAGGAACTTTAGAGGTGGATGATCATGCCTGCCGATATAAGGAAGAGTCTCCCTGTGTTTTCCTTAATTCCACTACGTACAATGAAGGACCGAGCACAAACACCTAAGTTTCAGAAGACAACCTGCAATGAGAATGCTTGTGCATGGAAAACATTCATGAGGTTTGGGCTACTAGAGAGTACCTCAGCAACAGCTGAAAAGGATCTGCTGCTTGACTTGCTGTCACACTGTTGCACGACTTTTAGCTGCGAAGGACAGGATAAACACTTTGAAGATAGAGAAAAAGGGATCAGAGAAGTCAGTTGATTTGGAGAATTCTGAGATGCCAACCTTGCCATGGCCTCTCTGCACCTGGAATCCCATTCCTGAGACAATGTCCTCGATCTTCTTCAGCATCTCCTCTGGTTGACAATTTGAGGTGAATCTGATCTTTCTCCCAGAGGCATCCTAAGATTACCGGATAACATTAAGAACATGGTTAGTTCCAAGATTGCTGTCAATTGGAGGCTCACCTCTTCCTCAAAAAACCCAGAGAGATCAAGGCAGGAAGACATTCCGATTAGCTCGAAAGCATTGATATGGGTGTATGCATCTCCATGTCTCTCTGCCTCTGCAACCTTGACCAACCATCCAACTTCTTCAGTTTCAATGAGCAATCCGTAAATGATGTGGAAATGGAAGAACAAGAGATCATTGGCTGTGATGTGGTTCTACCTCTTTGATCGAGAAGGCTTCATCGTCACTGCTTCTATCTTCTTCATCTTCCTCTGGCTTAGCAGGGTCATAATCTTGCTTGAACCATTTGTCTTCTTTGATCTGAGCCATGTTCATCCGGGTATGAGGATTTGGATCAAGAATTCTCCTTATCATGTTACGGGCTCCCGGCGAAAGCCATTTGGGTATCTGGACATCACCTTTTAAGATCTAGTCAACCAAGAAAAGAGTTTATTAAATGCACATTATATGAAAAGAAAGAGATGATTTTGTAGTCTTTTGGGGTCACCTTTTGATAGAGAACGGCAAGGTTTGTGTCATCGAAGGGAAGACATCCAGTAAGAATGACATACAAGATCACACCACAAGACCAGATGTCTGACATTGCACCATCGTAGCCTTTGTTGGCAATAACCTGAAGATTATGACGAAGAACATCTCTCACCACATCTCCTACCAAAGATTAGTTATAAATGACTTCCTATTACCTCAGGAGCAACGTAGTTCGGACTCCCACATGTAGTGTGCAGTAAACCATCATGCTGGTACACAACAACAGAAGAGAAATTGAAACAAGTTGCGAACGAGAAGACACCGTTAAGCATTCTTGCAAGCATGTAACGTGCATACCCCAAACTGTTGAGGCAAAGCACTGAGGCCGAAGTCTGAGATCTTAGCATTTCCTTGTGTGTCAAGAAGCACATTCTCTGGCTGTAACCGCAGCATGGAAAAGAGAACAAGAAAGCTACAGAGGAATGCAGGTTGGCATTATGTCTAGAATACAAAGACTATCGTGTTGTGTTTACCTTCAGATCTCTATGGAAAACACCCTTTTCATGGCAATAGCTGACAGCATCGATCAGCTGCTGGAAAAGCTTACGCCCTTCGGGTTCTGATAGTCTTCCTTTAGACTCCTTGAGATCAAAGGAACAACAGATGAACAATTTGGCACACGCTGTCATCATGTGTGGTTATCAAGGAAACATTGTTGCTTACTATTCTGTCAAATAGTTCGCCCCCATCGACGTATTCGAGAACCATGTAGATCTTGGTTTTGCTCGCCAGGACCTGCAGACCACAGAAAGTTCATGTGCTTTGTAAGAAGCCATGGCAAACAATTAACTGTGATCTTCATGACTGATAAAAATGATCAGACATCCAAGAAGAACACGGAAAGCTTATGATCGGATTGAGCCCGAGTCGACGAGATGGAGACTGAGTAGTGCACCATGTGTCCCATGGAGAGAGAGAGAGAGAGAGAGAGAGAGAGAGAGAGAGAGGTCCAGCCGACGCCCAAGATCAGTGGAGGAAGGCGAGGAGAAACCGGTGCCACAATGAACACGGCAGAATGACTTCGATGCACGAGTGAAGATGCGGGTCTCAGAACGAGGAGGGTCATGTCGTGGGGATGTGGGCCACGTCAATAAGTGGTGCCGCAATTCGTAAATTGAGTAGACCTATGGAGATTGGAAGAGACTTATCTCTTATTTGTGCGGGTCAACGAAGACCGAATCAAAGCAAGGGGAGGAGATCCAGGACACGCAGACCACAAACACATTCCCTGACTCTCACAGAAATCAGAGCGAGACATGGGGAAGAGAGTGGTGCAGACCTCGCACAATCTGACGACGTTGGGATGCTTGAGGAGCTTCAGCGTGCCAATCTCCCTCTTAATCTGCCACAGAACTCAATGCTCATCCTTAATCATCATCCTTATCATCTAGCCTCCAAAAGAGGATCTTAATCTGTCATCTAAAGTAGAAATAAGAACAGGGGGGACCTGATCGTGGGTGTGGAGGTCGAGGATGCGCTTGCGCTCGAGGACCTTAACGGCGAAGCAGCGGCCGGAGTCGACGTGGCGAGCGAGCTTGACTTTGGCGAAGTTGCCCTCCCCAAGCGTCCGCCCCACCTCGTACTTGCCCACCCGCACCACCTCCCCCTCTTTCTTCATGGATATATCTATAAGTGTACTACCGCCCTCGGCCGGTTCAAAGGGCGGCAGTGTTTGGCTGGGGGGGTGGGGGGAGGAGGAAACGAGAAAGCTTTCGTTCAAGTGGAGGCGCTGGTCCAATAGGTAGGAGGAGTGGGAGGGGGTGACGACGGTCCGCCGATAGATAAAGAAGAGACGAATGAACTCTGGAGACAACCAATTTGAGTGGTGCGCGAGGCATACGACTGAACATATCATACAGTCATCACTTATTCCTTTTTTACCTGGACACCAAAATGTTGGCCTGTGTTCGTCTCACTGAGAGAGAGAAGACTCGTGATGTGATTGGCTAGGAAGTACGGACGTAGGCGAAATTGATTGCATTAGATGACAGGGCGAGGGTAGGGGCAGGGGCGACGGCAGGGCCGGGTGCGGGAACGATTGGCTACCGCCTAGAAGGGGTGCGTCTGATCCCAAATACAAATCAACAAAAACCAAGTTCCTAGTGGCGAAACATGTGGGGCCCACGACAGCAACAGTCTGGGAGGTCGTGTTCCCCTGTTTGGTACATCGGCAGAGACACAAGAGCCTAGAGGTAGACGGTCATGATTCACACCGCACCACTTCGTGTCACAATATATCACCACTAGATTTTTCTGCTTCTTCTTTCCCCAAAACGATCAATAAATCCATTGCCCAAGACAATCGTAAGCTTAAAATACATATCCGAGTAAAATCATGGATAAGAAAGTCGATCACAGGAACAATAGTTTCACAATACTCAGAGGCAACACTTGTTCAAAAGATATATAGTCACAAGAAAAATAATGTCAGAGGCCTATGGGTGCAAGGAAACACGATGTCAAAGATAACATATTGAATCGAAAGGATAAGGTAAGCATATGGGTGCAAAAGACAAATTATTAGAGACCTCGAGGGAGGATTGTGGAAGGTTCATCAGACTGAATATATGTATACATATACATGTATATGTATATATATACATGCAGATGTATATGTATTATACATATGTATACACATATACATATATTTATATGTGTGTATATATATATACATACATAAAATATATGTATATATATATACACACATATATATATATGTATACATATGTATATGTATATATATATGTATATATGTATATGTATATATATGTATATATATATATATATGTATGTATATGTATATGTATATATATATATATATATATATATGTATACATATGTATGTATATATATATGTATATATGTATATATATATATGTAAATGTATATATATATGTATATATGTACATATATGTATACATATATGTTTGTATTGTTGAATCTCAGATTTTGATGATGAAATCAATTGATGAGTTTATAGACTAATAAACATTTAAGATATAGGACAAACTTCGATCATAGAAAAGCAAATAATTGAAGCGGGAGAATAAAACATTGGGTCAGTGAGCATCATGTCAGGGATTAGGTATCGGGCCAAAAGGATTGGGCATTGCGCTAAGAAGATCAGATGTTATGGAAGGTCAACATACCAATGGATCGGGCAATACATCGAAGGAAAGGACGATGCACCGGAGGTTTGGACGAAGTGTCGGATGAATAAATAACATGCTGAACAACGTAGGCTTCATGATTGTAATTATTGAGTCTTGATCGAAGTAGTTTAAATCTAATTGAGTTGATTTTGGGGCGTAATCATGCCAACTTGATTAGGAGCCCATTGAGTCTAAATCAAGATTGAATTAGGCCTATTGGAAGGTCAATTTTATGATTGGGGTTAGGCCAAGTGTTGGTACCGCCTACGAGCTGAAAAATATGAATTATACTTTTTCAGAAAACTTGACGGTAGTACCATTAGAGTGAGTAATGGTACTATTGAATCCCAGATTTTGATGATAAAATTAATTGATGAGTTTTATGATCTAATCAATGTTTGAGAAAAGTGATGCAGGACTAACTTCGATAATAAAAAGGTAAATTAATTTAAGCAGAATAATTAGATATTGAGCTGGAGTGGATCATATTAGAGATTGAGCATTATGCTAAGATCGGATGTTGTGAGACATCAACATGCCGATGGATCGGGCAACACACCGAAAGCACGACACTCCGAAAATTTGAATGAAGTGGTGGATGAACCAATGATATATCGGACAACATAAGGATTCATGCTTGTAATCATTTGCCTTGATCAAAGTAGATTAAATGACTAATTGAGTTGATTTTGGGTGTAATCAAGTCAACTCAATTAGTGACCCATTGGGATCGAATCAAGACTAAATTGGGTCATTCTCCTAGTTTAATCGATTTACCTTTCTATGATCGACGTTAGTCCTACATTACTTTTCTCAAACACTGATTAGATCATAAATTCATCAGTTGATTTCATCATTAAAATTCGGGATTCAACAATCTCTCATTTTTTATGATAACAACCAATTGATGATGGAGTTTTAACTAAACTCCCCCTATCTATATGTCATAAAAATAAATTTAAATTTAGAAAATAATAACTTTAGAATTTAAGTCAAAATAATTTTAATAATTTTCTTTATAAAGATCATATGCAAAATAATTATTTCAACCTTCATATGTGTTGCATATAATATCAAGGGATGAGTTAAGATTCCAAATCATCATAGCATACATGATTAAAATTTCAAATCATCATAACTTTGAGTACAACTTCAAATCATCAAGATACATCATAAAATACATGATTCTAAAGCATTAAAATTTTAAATCATTATAACTTCTCCCCTTTTGTCATAAAAATAAGAAAAGTGTAAGTGTTTTACTTCTCTTAGTAGTGTGCAAGTTAGCAAGTTTTTGCTTCTCTTTGATATGTGCAAGCTAGCAAGCTTTTGCTTCTCTTCTTACAACGTGCAAACTAGTAATTTTTGCTTCACTTTGCAAGCTACTACTTATCTTGCTCCCCCTTTGTTGTCATAAAAAAGAAGAGAAGTATATCATTGATTCATGGTGCTATTAATGTAAGATATTAATATCAAGAAAAACTTCAAATTATAAAAGATCAATTTGATGATAAATACAAAAGAGTCATAATAAATCTCAAGTTGAGAAATCAAGATCATAATTTGGATAAATCTCCTTTTTAAAAAGGAAGAATTATAGAAGATCAAATAGTGAAAGATTCAAAAGAAATCTCTCTATTGATTTAGAATATTGAGAAATCAAGAAAAAGATCATGATTCATTTAGAAAAAAGTCTCCTCTTTAGTAAATAGCAAAAGGAAGAAAAATAGGAGATCAAATAGTAAAAGATTTGATTCATACAAATGAAATATTAAATCATGAAGATAAAAAAATCAAGATAATGATTCATTTAAAAAATATATGAGAAAAATTCATATGTTTTTAAGATTCAACACACCTAATTCTTTTTTAATAAAATTTAATTGTTCCTCATTCAATGGTTTAATAAAAATATCTGTTAATTGATATTTTGTATTAATAAAATCTAAAAATATATGATAATTATTAATATGATCCTTAATAAAATAATATCTAATATCAATGTACTTATTTCTAGAGTATTAAATAAGATTCTTTGTGAAAAAAATTACACTGGTATTATCATATTTTATAGGAATATTTTTAAAATAAAGTCCGTAGTCTTTTAAGGTATTTTTCATCCATATTACTTGTACACAGTATGTACCTATTACCTATTACTACATATTTAGCCTTGACTATAGATAATATAATAGAATTTTATTTCTTTGAAGATCAAGAAATAAGTGCATGACTTAGAAGTTGACATGTTCTAGAAGTGCTTTTTCTATCTATTCTAAATCTAGCAAAGTCAACATCAACATAAGTAATCAAATCAAAATTTCAGATTTTGGATACTATAATCCTATTTTAGGAGTTCCTTTAAGTATCTAAAAATCTTTTTAACTACTTTATAATGATATTATTTAGGGCTGGATTGAAATCTTATATAAAGTCTAACACAGAATATTATATCAGGTCTAGTTGCAATAAGATATAGCAAGCTACCTATCATACTTTTATAAGTTTTTTTTATCAAAGCATTCACCTTTATTGTCCGTATCTAACTTAGCAGAAATGCTTATTATTGTATTAATAGCCTTAGCACTATCCATATGAAATCGTTTTAGTAGCTCCAAGGTGCATTTAGGTTAACTAATAAAAATTTCATCATTTAGTTGCTTAATTTGTAATCGTAAGAAAAATATTAATTCATCCATTAAGCTCATTTCAAATTCTTGGCTTATATTTTTTGAAAATAATTCACACAAAGATTCATTTATAGAACCAAAAATAATATCATCAACATAAATTTGAATAATAAAAAATTATTTTTAAAATATTTAATAAATAATGTGGTATCGACCTTATCCTTCAAGAAGTTATTTTAAATAAGAAAGGAACTAAGTCTTTAATAGGAAGTCCTTGGGGCTTGCTTCAACCCATAGAAAGCTTTAGATAACTTATAAACATGCTTAGGAAAAAGAACATTCTTAAATCTAGGTGGTTGCTCAACATAAACTTTTTTGGAAATAAAACCATTAAGAAAAATACTTTTGATATCCATTTGAAATAATTAAAAAATTTTACATGTATAGGCAAGGAGTATCCTTATGGTTTCAAATCTTGTCATAGGAGTGAAAGTTTCTTCATAGTCTCTACCTTCTTCTTGGTTGAAACCTTTGATCACTAATCTAACCTTATTTCGAACCATGATACCAAGTTCATCTTTCTTATTCCAAAAGACTCATTTAGTATCAATTATAAGACGGTCACTAAGTCTGAGAACAAGTGTCTAAACCTTAGTTCTCTTAAATTGATTTAATTCTTCATATATTACAAAAACCTGTTAGTCATCTTTGAGAGTATCATTAATGTATTTAGGTTCAATTTGAGAAAAAAAAGTCACATTTGTGTAAAATTTTTTAAAAGAAGAACGAATTTGAACACCTTTTAATGTATCTCTAATGATTAGCTCCTTAGGATGTGCATCTACATACTTTTAATCTTTGGGTAAGGGTTCTTTGGAAGTAGATGCATCCAAGTTGCTTGGAAGAGTATGATTCTCATTTAGATTAAAAATATCAAATTCAAAATCATCATCAAAATTATTTTTCTTAAATTCAAGAGACTCATTAAAAATAATATGATAGATTCCTCAATGACTAAAGTTCTTTTATTAAAAACACAATAAGCTTTAGAAATAGAGAAATATCTAAGAAAAATGCTTTCATCGGATTTTGTATTAAAATTTTCTAAGGTATCCTTTTTATTTAAAATAAAATATTTACAATCGAAAACTTTAAAAATATTAAATATTAGATCTTTTATTATTCCATAATTCATAGGGAGTTTTAAATAGTAGTAGTCTTATAAGAACCCCGTTCATGACATAGCATGTCATGTTAATGGTTTCGGCCCAAAAATATTTGGGTCAACAATATTTATTTAGCTTGGTTCATATCATCTTTTGTAAACTCTTATTTTTTCTCTCAGCAACTCCATTATATTGTGGATTTCTTTGATTAGAGAAATTATGGTCATACCTATTTGAATCATAAAATTTTTAAAAATCATGGTTTTTAAATTCACCACCATGATCACTACGAATAAATGAAATCATAAAATCTTTTTAATTTTAAACTTATTTACAAAACTTCATAAAACATTTAAAGCAATCACTTTTATATGCCAAGAAGTATATCTATTGGAAAATTTGGGGTGACATCATATGCGTAGTGGAAGAACAAAAACAAAAACCATAGATTTCCTACAAAATAAAGGTTTCTTATCATCATACAAAATTGGTGTGCAAAAATCCATGGAACTGAAAAACTATGTGTAAGATAATTACCTAGGGAGATCATATATCCCTGAATTTTTACAGATCTGTGGGATTGGATGAAGGAGTTCAAGCGCCCTCCTTTCTAGCAATGATCCATGTTGGGACTATAATCGACACTAATCCATGTTAGGACTATATAAGCTTACGATAAAAATGATTCGATTCGGAAAACTTCGTTTCGATGAAAGCTCATATTGGAAATGTGTTTGAACTTAAAACATTTGTAAGTGTATTAAGCAAGAAAATCTATTTGTAATATGAATGAAAAGTATAAAGTAAATACAAATCATATTTTATAGTAGTTTGGTCATCCTAACCTATGTCCACTCTCGATTCCTCTTCATTTGAGGCCACCAGCTTTCACTATGAATCTTCTTTCCTATTGAATCTTAGCTTTTGATGGTGAAACCAATTGATAATGATTAAGATCTAATCTGTGTTTTAAATAACGCAGGTAGCTTCGATTAGGAATAGACAATTGAAGTACGAAGAATCGAACATTGGGTCGGAGGAAAACATGTAAAAAGATTGGATGTTAAGCTGAAGGATCGATCGACATATCAGTAGAAGGTTTCAGATGACAGACTCGGGCACCAGGCTAAGAAGAGCGAAAATTGCCCTAGGAAGATCAGAGTTGTGGAGGACAACTATCGATTGGACAATAGGCCGCAAGAAATGACGATGCATTGAAGAATCAAATGAAGCGTTAATGGACTAATGACATGCCGGACAAATTGATTCATGCTTTATAATAATTATCTAGATCGAAGTAGGTTTTCGGACTAATTGGGTTAGAATTGGGCCAACTTAATTAAGGGCCAATTGGGCCCAAGTGTGCACTATGTTGGGCCAAATAAAAGGCCCAAAAAGTAACCCAAGAGGTGGGTCAAGTATCAATGGCTTGGTCTCCAAGAGTCTCTGAGTCTATGTTAGGTGATGGTACCGCCAGATTGGGAGATGGTACTAACTAGTATTAGAAAGCCTAGGCAGTGGTACCACTAGTACCCCGAAATTTTGAGGTATTTGAATTTTGACTCTAACATTTGAAGCCATTTGAAGTCTATAAATACCCCATCTATTCTTTCTTGGGATAGCAAGAATTGAGCAAAAAAGAGAGCAAAAACTCTGTAAAATTTAAAGTTGAATCCCTTGTAAAAATATAGAGTCCCTCCTCCTTAAGCATAGAGTGTACTCTAAGGGAGAGTGTGAGGGAAACCTTGTAAGAGAGGGTGGTAAAAGGGTGATTAGTCTTCACCCATTGAAGGAAGACTATTAGTGGATATTGGTGGCTTTGATGAAGGAGGAATCGGGAGTGGACGTAGGTCGGTTGACCGAACCACTATAAATTGGTGTGTTCTTTCCTTGTGCAATTTCTATTCTACTTTTATTTATATTGCAAAATCACCTTGCTTGCTCACTGCCCTCATTAAGTTCTTACAATCACTCACAAGTTTAAAGTATTGTTGAAATATGTTTTGATCGAACGAAAGATTTTATTGAATGAAGTTTTTTGAAATTGATGTTTTTAGCACTGCACTAATTCAACCCCCCCCTCTTAGTGCCGAACTTGATCCTAACATTTCCAACGGGCGAAGATCAACTACTCTTACAACACTTTCTCCTTTTCATAAGCTCAGGAGAGAACCTTTACACCCCTCTTTTATAAGTGTTCCCTCATACACCTCTCTTAGGACTACCACTTAGCTCTAGGAGGAGGGACTTTACACTTTTAAGAGATTACAACCTTGGAATCATAGAGTATTTATTCCTCTATCGTGATTAATTCTTGTTCTGCCAAGTGTAAATAGCTAGGGTATTTATAGACCCCAAGTGGCTTAAAAAATAAAGCCAAAATCTCATACACCTCGATATTTTGGGGTATTGGTGGTATCATCGCTAGTGCTGGGCGATACCACCACTCAGTCTGGCGTTACCATCGATTGACACTGGGCGGTACCACTGCTTGACACAGTCTTGGAGACTGTCTCGAAGACTGAGCCAACGACGGTTCCATAACCTGTTTTGGTGATGCCACCGCTTGACCTACCTTTTAGGTCATTGTTTGGGCCTTTCTCTTAGCCCAACACAATCTTAACTTTGCCCAATGGGTCCCTAATTAAGTTAGATTAATTATATTAAAACTAACTCAATTAGCCCCCTAAACTACTTCGATCTAGATAAATTATTACAAGCATAAATCTTATATTATCCGGCATGTCATTGGTTCATCGGTGCTTCATCCGATCCTTCGGCGTATCATCCTCTCTTATGACCTATTACCCAATCGACATGTTGACCTCACAACTCTAATCTCATTAGCATAATGTTTGCTCTTCTTGGCTCGATGCCCAAACTCATCATCCAAAACCTTATGCTAATACGTTGACCGATCCTTTGGCTTGACGTCCAATCTCCTAACATGTTCCACTCCAACCCAATGTCTGATTCCTCTTGATTTAATTAATTTGCCTCTCCTTGATTGAATTAGTCTTGTGTCACTCAAAACATAGATTAGATCATAAACTCTATCAATTAGTTTCATCATCAAAATCCGAGATTCAATAACCCCCCCCCTTTTCGATGATGATAACCAATTGTTGACGGAGTTAATCTTAACTCTCCCTATCAATATGCCATATTGATAGAAACTTTAAATTCAAAAAATCATGGGTATTGCATGCATTATGATGATTTCAAATCAAGGTATAACATGCATAAAATCATCAAACATAATACACAAACATTTACATTTTTAACTTATTTATCATACCATGCATCAAATTTTAACATCATCATCATACTTCTCTCCCTTTGCCATCAACAAAAAGGAGAAGTGCAATTAGCAATTTTTGGAGATATGCAAGCTTAGCAATTTTATAAATTTTTCATCACTTTAGAACATGCAAGCTAATAAGTCCTTTCTTCTCTTTTGAGAAGTGCAAGCTAGCAATTTAGCAAGTTTTACATAACTTTAGAACACACAAGCTAGCAAGTTTTAGGGATGTGAAAGTTGAACAAAATTTTTGCTTCTCTTGATATAGCAACTTTTGCTTCTCTTTACAATGTTCATGCTAGCAAATTCTTTCTTCTCTTTTGAGAAGTGCAAGCTAGCAAGTTTTGTCTCTCTTTGCAAGCCAGTAATTTTGCATTTCTTGAGATGTACAGGTTTAGTAATTTGTCCTTCCTATACAATGTTCGAGCTAGTAATTTTTGCTTCCTTTTGCAATGTTCACGCTAGCAAGTCTTTCTCCCCCTTTGTCATTATCAAAAAGAAGGGAAGAATACAAATTTTCTTTTACATCAATGCTCTAATCATGATAAAAATTAATAAATTTATATCATCATATCATGAGGTATATAAATCATAAATACAGAATAGTATTAAAACATAGAAGAAAAATCAATTTATACATACAGTATTCCAACCATCAAAGCACATAATTTCAAGTTGTGAGTATTAAAAAGAAACAAGAAAATATCATGATTCATTTGGATAATTATTCTCTTTGATAATGAGAGAATTATACGAGAATAAGGAGTAAGAGATCTTGATTCATATAAAAAAAATATCAAGTTATTAGGATCACGATTCAAAAAAAAAAATCTCAAGTAATATGTGTAAGATTTGAATGGAACTTATTCAAATCAAGATGAAGTTGTAATAAAAAAAAAACCATAATTCATTTTGAAAAATCTCCTTGATTCATAAAAAATTTAATGTTATAAGTCTGAAGAAATCAAGATTATGATTATGATAAAAAGTAATTCAAATTTCAATCATCAAAATCACTTTCGTAGTTCAAGAGATTCATAAATAATAGATTCATCACTTTATATTTTATTAAAAAAATCAAAAAGATAGAGATAGTGAAATTAAAAAAAAATCATTCCTCTTTTAGTGATTGGTTTCATACAAACATGCCTTTATCTTTTAAGCCAAATCTATGTATCATTGTTTAAAATCAAAAAACATGTTTTGTCATGACACATTAACATAAAATAAAACATCTTTGATGAAAAGATTTGATTTATTATTTTAATTTCAATGATTTATTTGATTTGATATATTTTTCTTCTTAAGTGAGTCTAACTCTTTATACTTAGTGCAATGAATTAATATGCAATAGTCATGCTCAATTTTTTTTTATATCAAAACCATGCATCATGTTTGTAACCGAAAGGCGATATGAAAATCATCAAGATAAACATACTAGGAATTGTATTTGGTGTACAAGCATTAGATTTAAATCTAACATTTTATTCCTTTATCATAAAACATACAATTTTCATGATCAAATTTTTAATTTTTTAAAATCACTAGAAAGAGCAACATGAATTTTTTTATTTTATATTTCTTACTAATTTAAAAATAACTCATGAAATGTATAAAGTAGTTTCATAATAAAGTAAAAGGATTTTGGTTAAGTTACTTACCTAGTTGTCGAAAACCGTTAAAGCATAATTTGCAACCTCGTCCTTGGATGCACTCATTTCATCATTGAGTATTTTCTTCTTCATTTTTGTATACTTGTCTTTGGAGTGTTTCGGCTTCTTATGTTCATAGCAAGTGGTTGTATCCAGATTGAGTTTATTTTTATTCTTTAATTCTTATTTAATGAACTTTTTAAATTTTATAGCGAGAAGTTCAAGATCATCATCATTATCACTTGAGTTATCACTCAAGTGATCTTCTATTATTTAAAATGCCAAATCCTTCTTATTCTTTGGATAGTTGTTCTCATATTCATTATGTTCTGAACATATCATTTCATAGGTCATTAAAGACCCGATAAGTTCTTCAATAGGAAAATTATTCATGTCTTTTGTTTCTTGTATAGTCATCACTTTCAGATCCTAACTTTTTGGAAGGGATCTTCATATTTTGTTTACAAGTTCAAGATTAGAAAAATATTTACCAAAACTTTTTAAACCATTGACAACATCTGTAAACTAGGTATACATGTCTCCAATGGTTTCACTTGGTTTCATATGAAACAATTCAAAAGATTAATTTTTAGATTAATTTTTGACTCTTTAACTCTACTTGTGCCTTCGTGTGTGATTTTAAGAGTGTGCCAAATCTAATATGCAGTTTCACAAATAGAAACATGATTAAATTCATTTTTATTCAAAGCACAAAATAAAGCATTCATAGCTTTTGCATTTAATGAAAAAGTCTTCTCCAAATTATTCTATTCATTCATTAGTTTGGAAGACTTTTGAAAATCACATTCGATAATATTCTACAAATTTAAATCCAAAGAAAGTAAGAAAACTCTCATTTGAGTTTTTCAATATGTATAGTTCATCCCATTGAATATAGGAGGACGAATGATAGAGTGACCCTCTTGAAAGCCGAAAAGAGCTATTTCTCTTGAGAGTTAAACCAAACAAAAAATACACGTAGCTCTAATACCAACTATTAGGACTGAAATCAGTATTAAGAGGGGAGGGGGGATGGATTAGTGCTTACGATAAAAATGATTTGATTTAGAAAACTTCATTTTAATGAAAGCTTATATCAGAAATGCGTTTGAACTTAAAACATTCATAAGCATATTGAGCAAGTAAATCTACTTGCAATATGAATGAAAAGTATAAAGTAAATGCAAATTAGATTTATAATGGTTCAGTCATCCCGACCTACGTCTACTCCTGATTCCTCTTCACTCGAGGCCACTAACTTTCACTACCGATCTTTTTTTCAACGGACGAAGATCAATTACCCTTACAGCACTTTCTCCTTTTGACAGGCTCAGGAGAGAACCTTTACACTCCTCTTTTACAAGTGTTCTCTCACACACTTCTCTTAGGACTATCGCTTAACTCTAGGAGGAGGGACTCTACACTTTCAAGAGATTACAACCTTAGAATCACAGAGTTTTTATTCCTCTATCTTGCTTAATTCTTGCTATGCCAAGCAAGAATAACTAGGGTTTTTATAGACCCTAAGTGGCTTAAAAAATAGAGCTAAAATGTTAAACACTTTGAGATTTCGGGGTATTAGCGGTACCATCATTAGTGATCGATGGTACTATTGAATCTCGGATTTTGATGATGAAACCAATCGATTGTGTTTATGATCTAACTATGTTTTGAGCGATGCAAGACTATCTTCGATCAAGATTAGACAATTGAAGTAGGAAGAATCAATGTTGGGCCGGAGGAGAACATGTCAAAAGATTGGACGTCGAGCCGAAGGATTGGCCGACGTATCGGTAGAAGGCTTCGGACAAGGGATTCGGGCATCAGGCCAAGATGAGCGGAATTGCACCAAGGAGATCAGAGTTGTGGAGGACAAATGCTAATTAGGTAATAGGCCATAAGAGAGGACGATGCATCGTAGAATCGAATGAAGCGTCGATGGACCACTGACATACTGGGCATCAAATTCAATTAAAGCTTTGTAATAATTATCTAAATTGACATAGGATTAAGGTACAATTTAAGTTAGAATTGGGCCAACTCAATTAGAGGCCAACTGAGACCAAATTAGGGCTGTGTTGGGCCAAATGAAAGGCCCAAATAATGACCTAAAGCCACGTTAAGTGGTTTGAAAGCTTAGCCTCCAAGGTTGAGTCTGGGCGATAGTATTGCCCAAACTAGGCAATGGTACCGCCAAATATCAGGCAGCCTTAGTGATAGTATCGCCAGACTGGGCAATGGTACCATTCAGTATATTGTCAGCCTAGTGTGCCAGTAATGGTACCGCTAGACTAGGTGGTAGTACCGCCCAGTGACAGAAAGCTTAGGCGGTGGTACCGCTAGTACCATGAAGACCAGGGTGATTCAAATTTAGGTTTCAAATTTAAATCTACTTGAGGTCTATAAATACCCCTCTCATCCCTGGTTAGACTACACACCAACCGAAAAAGAAAAGAGAGAAAAACTTTGTTGAAATCTTATCAAAATTCCTCCCCTCTAGTTTAGTATTGATTAAGTCTAAGAGAGGGGTGAGGGGGCTTATAAGAGGTTAACTCCATAACTTTTTAAAAGGAGAAGAGAGTTGTAAGGGTGGTTAGTCTTCGACCATTGAAGGAAGACTAATAGTGAAAGCCGATGGCCTCAACAAAGGAGGAATCGAGAGTAGACGTAGGTCGGACGACCGAACCGCTATAAAAAGCTAGTGTGTTCTGTGCTTTACTTGTTTACTTATCTTGCAAGTGTTTTACCTACTTATTCTATCTTGCACTTACTTTAATTCCAAGCACAATTGAAATTAGTTTTTATCGATAAGGCTTTCATCATAAGAACCGAACATTTTTCGAATTCGAAATCAAACATTTTTACCACTACACTAATTCACCCCCCTCCCTCTTAGTGCCAGACTCAATCCTAATAGTTGGTATCAGAGCCTCGACGTTTCTCATTTGAATTAACACTAAAGAAAAATGGCTCTTTTCGACTTTCAAGAGAGTCATTCTATCGTTCGTTCTCCCATGTTCAATGGGACGGACTACACTTATTAGGAAACTCGAATGAGAGTTTTCTTACTTTCTTTAAATCTTGATTTATGGAATATTATCGAATCCGGTTTTCAACATCCCTCGAAACCTATGAATGAATGGATGGGTTTTGAGAAAAATACAATTTTGCTTGAATGCGAAAGCTATGAATGTTGTGTTTTGTGCCTTAGACAAGAATGAATTTAATTGAGTTTCTATTTGTGAAATGACTTTTGACATTTGACACACACTTGAAATCATGCACGAAGGCACAAGTAGAGTCAAAGACTCGAAAATAAATATTGTGATGCATGATTTTGAACTTTTTTGAATGGCACCAAGCGAAACTATTGGTGACATGCACACCCATTTTACGGATGTCGTCAATAGTTTAAAAGCTCTTGGTAAATCATTTTTGAGTTTTAAACTTATAAATAAAATTTTAAGATCCCTTCCAAAAAGTTGGGATCCGAAACTAATCGCTATTCAAGAGGTAAAAGATTTAAATAATTTTTCATTGGAAGAACTCATCGGGTCTTTGATGACCTATGAAATGACACTTATGGGACATGATAAACTTGAGAACTACCTTCCAAATAATAAGAAGGATTTGGGACTTTGAACTATAAAAGACCACTTAAGCAAAGTGTTGATGACCTTGAACTCATAATAATGAAATTAAAAAAATTCATAAAACAAGAACTAGAAAATAAAAATGAACTTGAAAAGAAGAAGATGCCAAAGAAAAAGAAAGAACTCAATGACAAATTGGGAACATCCGATTGCAAGATGGTGAATTGTGCTTTGATGGCTTTTGACAACACTAAGGTAAGTAATTCACCCAAAATGTTTTTACATTATTATAAAATTACTTGATCTTTTTATGAGTTGCTTAATTTAGTTTGTAGGAAATAAATTTTTTTTTGCAAAAATATCATGATTTTCTTTCTAGTAATTTTTAAAAATTAAAATTATGAATGATAACTGGATGATTTGCGATAATATTTGTACACCGAACAAGATTAATTCCATGAATATTTATCTTGATGATTTCCGTTTCACTTTTCATAATGCATGATTTTAGCATAAAGACTTGGGCATGCTTATATGAAATCATGCTTGATGATTTTAATGATGTAATGAAAATATTTGATAATTTAAAATATTATGTTTTAGAATAATGTGTTTTTGGTTTTGATGGTTTTTATGACAAAACTTATGAATTGGTTTTAAATGTTGATGCATGTTTTTATTTAAAAGACTTAAACATACTTGTATGAAATTAATTACAAAACTAGAAGACTTAACTCACATTGCATTCAATAAATTTTTCGAATGAAAGAAAAGTGATTTTGATGATGCTTTCGGTTCTAAATATGATGCTTGGCCTTTGTATGAAAAATTTGAACATGCTCACTTAAATTGAAACACATAAAAAAAGGAAAAATGTATTATCATGATGAATCAAATCTATTGAAGATGCTTTATGTGTTTGGTCTTTACTGTTTTTATGATAAATTTTTTTTAAGATGATGTGTTATATTTTTGGCCTCGATGATCTTTATGACGAAGTTTGCGTTTCGCTCTTGAACATTGACACTTATTTTTATTTAGCATTAAAGGCATAGGCATGCTTATAAAAAGTAAATCACATAAATAGAAACTTATAAAAACGAAATGTAATTCTCTATCTCAATCTTATCAATTTTTTAATAAGAAATTCATAAAATGTAACTCAATTAGGGACCAACTAGGCCCAAATTAGGGCTGTGTTGGGCCAAGTGAAAGACCCAAACAATGACTTGAAGCCACATCAAGCAGTGGAACTGCTAGGGTGGGCGGTGATACCGCTTGAAGGCTCAGCCTCATCCTCTCTTATGGCCTATTGCCCAATCAGAATATTGATCCCGTAACTCCGATCTCCTTAGCACAATGTCTGCTCTTCTTGGCCCGATGCTCGAACTCATCGTCTCTGCCGATATGTCGACTGATTCTCTAGCTTGACGTCTAATCTTCTGACATGTTCCACTCTGGTCCAATGTTTGATTCCTCCTACTTTAATCAATTTGTCTCTCCTTGATCGAAGCTAGTTCTACATCACTTAAAACACATATTAGATTATAAACTCTATTAATTGGTTTAATCATCAAAATATGAGATTCAACAATCCACATGATTACGATAATACTCCTCAAATCGCTCCTCAAATCTCCTCGCTACATGCACCATGCAATCAAGAAGGGGCTGACCCTTCTTGTTGTTCATATACCCCAAATAGAGGCTACTATTTGAGGAGGAGGGAGGGGAGATATGAATAGGAGGTAGCGGCCAAAAAGTCTTAGCCTATGGGCCTTTGGTTCCCTCTTATTTGTAGAGGTCCTCAATCAACTTAACCCTAATGGATCCTATACTATTGGGTATTAGATCTCTATCCAATTACCCAAGCCTCTTAGATTAGTGGGTCTCTACCCAATAATCTCATATTAGCTCTTATTGGATATTATCCATAGGATCCAATAATTCAAGGGCTTAATAGATATCTGATGAAAATCATCAACTTACCAACTATACATCTCGAGAGCTAAAGAGCTATGATACATATGGAATGCATATTGACACCCTCCAACAAATTGAAAACAAGACGGATCGTTTAAGATTGAAGTAAGAGAAATTATTCTAATCAGTTTATCAATGGAAAATTGATAAAATAATTAGAATAGCTTTTTGATTCTCTTAAAATGCCATAAACTAAGAAGTTTGATAAGTTGAAAGGAAAAGCAAAGAGTTTGGTTTTGAACACCACAAGTAGAAAAGCTTGATAAGTTCCAAAGTTCATGCAAGAACTTGAAAACAAAACACTCATCAGTATTAAAGGTGCTAGTTATAGGTGCCCTATAAACCAATCACGTGAGTGATGACACTTGTAACATGCTACATTAATCTCTTTGCTTATGATTATTGGTATTTTCTCACATTATCTCGATGTATATTGTGATATCCTTGGATCTGTGCAATGAGAATCGGATTATGATAAGATCATGATAATGAGATCGATTCACCTTTAAACATAGACCCTAAATAATCCTGGTTATAGGTTACTCAAGAAGGATATCGAGATAACCGGATAGACTGATGTGCTGTATACCCGTCCATATGATAGAGGTGGCTGGTCTCATAGCTACTCGTGTGGGGACACTAAGGATACAATACAGGTGCTCATTGGAGAATATGTTCACTGATTGATCCGCTTACGAAATGCTAGATGGCTATTGATATCTCACGTCAAACAGCGATTCCGTAGTCCCAGTAGTGTATCTGATCCTTAAACTTGAGATACTAAGGATGTCTTGTATGAGTACTCCACTCTTTGATATCGAACTTATAGGTTTGGAAGTTTTAGATCTAGTACAGCCGGTTATTGGGAGTGGCAGCCAATTTTACGAGGGCAATTAAATGTCATAAAGGATCATCCACTCTCGGTATCATGAGAGGAATATCCCATGTATTCTTGCTCAGGCAAATCCCCAGTCAGCGTCATTCGGATTGAGAGAGAAAGAGTTCTCCAAGAGAATCCGATTAGAGCAAAACTCGATTGGAAATTATATGGGCCTAACAACACCATGCCCGATATATGGTCTTTAGGATATTATATGGATGAGGGACTATAAGTACATGGTAACTGAGGATAGATAGGTCCAAAGGATTGAATTCCCTTGTATCGTCTAGGGACTACGATGTAGTGGCCTAGTATGTCGACAGTTGATGAGTCGAGTGAATTATTATAGATATAATAATTCACTAAATCAAAATGAGTTCTGATAGGTATGACTCATGTCGATATTAGGCCTAGAGGGTCACACACATATGGTAGGTGTTGCGACAAGTAGAGGTTCATATATGAGATATCTGCTAGAGCCCCTATCTTATTGGATATCCAATAAGCCCTTGTATTATTGGATCCCATGGATGAGATCCAATAAGAGCTAGATTATTAGGTAGAGATGCATTGATCTAAGAGACTTGGGTAATTGGATAGAGATCCAATACCAAATAGGATTGGATCCATTAGGGTTGACAGGGGGCCTCTATAAATAGGAGGGAACCAAAGGCCCATAGAATGGGAGTTTTTCTTGGTGGCCACCTTCTATTCTTCTCTCCCCATGAGAGGAGCATCATTATAGTCCCTGCCATGTCGATACCGCTAGAGAGAAGGATGCTTGACCTCCTTCATCCTCCCCCATGGATTTATAGGAACTTGGGGATATACGATCTCCCTAGGTACTATCGTTTCTTTTACACACGTAGTTTTTAGATTCACGGATTTGTTTTTGATGCACCGATCTTCGCACGATGATGGAACCTTTTATGAAAATCCAAGGATTTTTGTTTTTTGTTCTTCTGCTGCGCATGAGATGTCGCCCCCTAGATTTTCCAACAGTGGTATCAGAGTAAGGTTGTTCGTGCGAAAATCAGATTTTAACTACGTGTGTTGTGTTTTGGATATGCTTTTGATGTCAAAATTATTTACGCAATAATAAGAAAGGGGCAGCAACTGTTACTGCCTCGTAGAATGGCTAAAGGCTGCTTGCAGCCTTGGCCACTGTCGACGGTTTACATGCAGCCGACTAGCGGGTTGCAGGCCACAAGCAGGCAGCGCCTGCGGCCTACTTGCAAGGTGCAGGCGGCGCCTGCTTGCAAGCGATCTACCCGCAAGGTCTGGCATCGTCTGCAGGCACTACGCTCGCGGGCAAAAGCACCCGCATGGCTCGCATCGCCCGTGGGTCATCGCCCGCACTAGCGGCGCCTGCAGGTGCTACGCTCGCATGGGCGGGGGGGGGGGCACTGACAGGCACTAAGCCCTTCGGGGGCAACGATGCCTGTTGGGGCTGCAGCTGCATGATGGTGGTGGTGCCCGCAAAAGGGGCATTGGCTAGCATAGGCGGCAACTGCCGAGGCAGCGTCTGCCCATAGCGGCACCATATGCGGGCAAGCCGCCTGCAGCAAAATTCTCTATGTCCCTATTTTTAGAAAATATTAGTTAATTAAAATATTTAATTAACCATTATTATTTATCTAGTAGTCCTATATAATAACATATACATGTGATATATGATGTGGATAGATGATCATGGACCATATGATATGATATGTGTGTATATGTGATTTTTATTATTGGGGCCTGCAGTCTCTATTTTTCTCGTTTATTGTCGGGCCTGCGTGCTTGTAATTATATTGTAATTATGCAAGAAGGCGCAGTGGGAGCGTGGAAGTGATAGTAGGACCCACAAGGCTGAGACGGACGATCCGACGCATGGAGATGCGTTGAGATGCCAACGGAACCGACGAAGTGAGATAGACAATCACAGGGCATGGAGATACGCTGATGCACACATAAATCTTGATGTGAGTAATTGGGCCTATTGTCTCGAGCTTGATCACATTAGGATGTGGTCCATGATCATCTGATGTGATTGCTCATGTGATGTGTGATTGGTTATACACCTACTAGATATGTATATATATTTGCATGCGATGTAGATATATATTAAATATGTATGTGTGTGACACATCATATTAGGAGACCGAATTAAAAAATTTTCTCTCTCGATAATATTAAGTCGGTAAATATGAGGCAATTAGATTGACCCATATGGCCTTCCATCGTCATAGGTAGGACTCGATTCTCGGTATAGGTTGAGTTGGTCGAGTCCCTAGAGACTCACTTATATCGCGATTCGCTATCTTATATACGATATAGAGATATCACTGGTGACCTGAGGATATGTTTTGCTTGGTCGAGTCCCTCGAGGGTATATCATCGAATCAGACTCATCTTGTAATGATGGTGATGATTTAACTAAATATCATGGTTGGTCGAGTCCCTCGAGACTATGGTGGTTCGAAGGCTGAACAGGATGAGAATCATAAGGAGTTGTGATCAGCAAGAGTTGCCCACCTTTTGGGCTTAGTGTGATTGGTTGAGTCCCTCGAGGTTACACTAAGATGCTAATTGGATCTCGATCCCCACTAGAAGTCTATCGGAGACTTCTGTTTCACGTGCTAAGGGTGTCGCGTGACTCGCTAGAAAAATAGTGGGAGTACATCAAGATAGAAGTCCATATCTTGATTTTTTATATTTCTGTAAAATATGCATGTTATTTATTTATGTTACATATTTATTTTTTAAAAATGTCGCTATTAGACTCACTATGTGGCATACTTGATGTCAACCGTCTCATTGGTCCAAATTATATGAATTGGCTCCACAAGCTAAGAATCGTTCTCATGATGGAGAAAATCGCATATGTCCTTAAAATAGTGATGATGTCTATGCCCAAAGAAGGGGCAAGCGAGGATGAGATTGCTTGTTATGTGAAGTACACAGATGACTCCACTCTTACTCAGTATTATATGTTGAGCTCCATGACTTCTGAGTTATAAAGACAATATAAAAAGGATAGATGGTAGATTCGTACTCCTGCATCTCCACAAATTATTTGAGGAATATGGAAGAAATTAATGATATGAGATATCGAAGAGTCTCTTCCATACTAGGATGACTGAGAGGACACTGGTTCAGAACTATGTCCTTAAGATGATTGAGTGGATAGAGACACTCACAGGATCTAGGAATGGTCCTAAAGGATAACCTATATATGGATCTTATGCTTCTGTCCCTACTCAATTCCTTTTCACAATTCTCTATGCTGGTAAGACCAGAAAGAAAAGGAAGACAAAGAAGTCCCTTGAGAAGGGCAAAGGGCGAGGGTAGAACGGGTAAAGCAAAGGTTGCTAAGAAGACCGAGAAGAGGACAAAACCTAGTGCTTCCATTGTGGCAAAGACGAGCATTAGAAGATGATCTGCAAAGAGTATATTGTAGAGAAGGTGAAATATAAGCTTAGAGAAGCTTCAAATATGTATTCATGATTAGTCTCTATCTATCAGACTCATATGATAATACATAGGTATTGGATACCGATAGTATTTATCATATCTACAATTCGTTATAAGTTCTAGCAGGACCTAGGAGATTGATGAGAGGCAAGATTGACCTTAAGATGGGCAATGAAACAAGAGTTGCTGCTATTGCTATTAGCGAGGTCACTCTACATCTGCTTGGTGGAGCTACTATTGCATTAGATGCATATTATTTTATTCCCTCTATTATCAAAAATATTATTTTCATTTTATATTTGATATTGAATGGTTATAAAGTAATTTTTTAGAACAATAGTTGTTCAATTCTTAAGGATGATGAGATCATCACGAGAGGAACATTGTATAATAGTTTGATTATGTTAGACACTACTCCATATATCATGAATGTAAGTGAGTCTAAGAGAAAACAAGATAAGGTGAATAGTGTAAACCTATGGCATTGTAGGCTGGGTCATATCTGTGAGGGAAGGATTTAAAAGTTGCTATTAGATGAATACCTAGATCCATTTGATTATGAGTCATATACAACTTACGAACCTTGCTTTCGTGGAAAGATGATCAACTCTCCATTAAGTGGAATTAAAGAGAGAGCCACTGAGTTGTTGATACTTATATATAGTGATGTATGTGGTCCCATGTCAACTTAGGCCATCAGTGGTTATTTCTACTTAATTATTTTCATTGATGATTTCTCTAGGTACGGACACATGTACTTGATGAAGTACAAGTCCGAAGCCTTTAAGAAATTCAAGGAGTATAAGAATGAAGTAGAGGTTTAAATTGGAAAGAGTATCAAGACTCTTCGATTAGATCAAGGAGGTGAGTATTTGAGTACAAAGTTCACCTAGTTCCTCAAGGACTAGGGGATTCTATCCCAATGAATACCTTATTATACATCTTAGCTTAATGGTGTATCCTAAAGGAGGAATCGCACACTGTTAGACATGGTGCTAGTCATATGTGCCCTACAAGCCAATCACATGAGTGATGGCACTTGTGACTTGATATGCACTCTTTCTTTTGCTTATTATTATTAGGTATTTTATCACTTTATCTTGCATATTGCATATATTGTGATGTCCTTGGATCTGTGCAATGTGAATCGGACCGTGATGAGATCACGATAATGAGATCGATTCACCTTTAAACACAGACCCTAAATAATCCTGGTCATAGGTTACTTGAGAGGGACATCGAGATAACCAGATAGATTGGTGTGCTGTATACCCGTCCATATGATGAAGGTGGCTGGTCTTATAGCTACTCATGTGGGGACACTAAGGGTATAGTGCAGGTGCTCATTGGGGAATGAGTTCATTGATTGATCCGCTTATGGAATGCTGGATGGTTATTGATACCTCACATCAGACAGCGATTCCATAGTCCAAGTAGTGTATCTGGTCCTTAGACTTGAGATACCAAGGATGTCCTATATGAGTACTCCACTCTTTGATACCGGACTTATAGGTTTGGAAAGTTCCAAATCTAGTACAACCGGTTATTGGGAGTGGTAGCCAACCTTACGAGGGCTATTGAGTGTCAATAGAGGATCATCTGCTCTCGGTATCATGAGAGGAATATCCCATGTATTCTTTCTTTAACAAATCCTTGGCCAAGGTTATTCGGATTGAGAGAGAAAGTTTTTCAAGAGAATCCGACAAGAGTAAGACTCGAGGAGAGACTATATGGGCCTAACAGTACCATGCCCGATATAGGGTCTCTGGGATATTAGTTGGATGAGGGACTATAGATACATGGTAACTGAGGACAGATAGGTCCAAAGGATTGGATTCCCTTGTATCGTCTGGGGGCTGTGGCGTAGTGGCCTAGTATGTCCGTAGTCGATAAGTTGGGTGAATTATTATAGAGATAATTAGTAAGTTAGAAGGAGTTCTGACAAGTATGACTCACGGCCAGCTCGATATTGGGCCTAGAGGGTCACACATATATGGTAGGTGTTGCGACGAGTAGAGGTTCGGATCTGAGATATCCACTGGAGCCCATATCTTATTGGATATCGATTAAACCCCTGAATTATTGGATCCTAAGATGAGATCCAATAATTGCTAATAAGAGATTATTGGGTAGAGACCTACTAATCCAAGAGGCTTGGGTAATTGGATGAAGATCCAATACCCAATAGGGCAAGATCCATTAGGATTTATAGGGGGCCTCTATAAATAGGAGGGAACCAAAGCTCTATAGGCTGAAGAGTTTTTTTTTGTGGCCACCTCCTGTTCTCTTCTCCCCAGAGAGGTGCATCGTTATAGTCCCTACCATGTGAATACCGCTAGAGAGGAGGACGCTTGACCTCCTTCATCCTTCTTATAGATCTACAGGGATTCAGGGATATACGATCTCCCTAGGTACTTTCTTTTACACATGCAGTTTTCGCAGATTTGTTCTTGACGCACCGATCTTCTCATGATGATAGAACCTTTTATGGAAATCTAATTTTTTTTTATTTTTTTGTTCTTCCGTTGCACATGAGATATCGCCCCCTATGGATTTTCCAACACATGGTGTAGTCTATGATGAGTATCATCGACCTACCCATCTTATTCTGGGGATATGCCCTAGAGTCCGCAGCTTACCTTCTGAATAGAGTTCCAACTAAGTCAGTAGTGTCTATACCATATGAGATATGGAAAGGAAAGCCCGATCTTAAGATTGTTAAGATTTAGAGCTGCCTTGACCACGTTAAGAGACACATACCCGATAACTTGGAATCTAGGATGGAATGGTGCAAGCTCGTGGGATAGTGGGAGCATGATAGAGTTGAGCGAGATTGGAGAACCTAGCTCAAGCACCATTCTATAACTAGAGTCTGTTCTGGTACCTAGCACACAAGTTCCAACTTTACGTAGGTGCGGTAGAGTATCCCATCCTCCTAAGAGTATGTAGGACATATTAGAGGAGCAGATATTGAGGATATTGATCTTCAGACCTACAAGGAGCTTATTACGAGTATAGACTCCGGGAAGTTGTAAGAAGTCATGAATTAAAAGATGGATTCCATGTACTCCAATAAGGTTTAGAACCTGGTTGATGCACCCGAGGGTATCGTACCCATTGGCTATAAGTAGATCTTCGAGAAGAAGATTGGAGTAGATGGAAAGGTAGAGACCTGTAAAGTAAGGCTAGTGGCTAAGGAGTATCGTCAAAGGTAAGGTATTGACTATAATGAAATTTTCTCACCTGCAGCCATGCTAAAATCCATTCAAATTCTATTAGCTATTATAGCACACTATAATTATGAGATCTGGCAGATGGACGTCAAAACCACATTCATCAATGGTAATCTTGAGGAGGTGTATATAATGCAACCTAAGGGATTCGTGTGTAAGGACAGTCCAGATAAGGTGTGTAGGTTGCTTAGGTCAATCTATGGATTGAAGCAAACTTTCCAAAGTTGAAACATAAGATTTGATGAGGCAATCAGATCTTATAACTTTATTAAGAATGAAGATGAGCCTTGTGTGTACAAGAAGGTAAGTGGGAGCAATATCACCTTTTTGGTGCTGTATGTGAATGACATCCTAATCATTGAGAATGATGTAGGAATGCTCTTCATGCTAAAAGCTTGGCTATTTAGACACTTCTCCATAAAGGACTTAGGGGAAGCATCCTACTTATTGGGGATTCAGATCTATAGAGATAGATCCAAGTAGATGCTTAGCTTGTCATAGTCCAAGTACATAGACACCATTGTCAAAAGGGTTGATATGAAAAATTCTAAGAGAGGTCTCATATCGATGAGACATAGGTTATCACTTTCTAGGAGTATATCCCTAAAGGCCCCTAGAAAGGGTACACATAGATAGGATACCCTATGCCTTAGCGATGTGGTCTATCATATATGCTATACTATGTACTAGGCCTGATATAGCGCATACTCTGAGTATCATAAGTAAGTATCAGGCGGATCCAGGCTTGGAGCATTGGAAAGCAATAAAGAGTATCCTTAAGTACTTGAGGAGGACTAATGATCTTTTTCTGGTATATGGAAAAGTAGCTTCAGGGTTGAGGGCTGCGTGGACTTGACCTTCCAGTCTGATGCTGATGATGGCAAGCCAATTTAGGGCATGTGTTTACCCTGAATGAAGGAGTAGTATGTTGGAAGAGTTCCAAGAAAGATACTACTACTGACTCAACCATAGAGGCGGAGTACATTCTACAATAGATACAGTAAAGGAGGGAGTCTAGATGAAGTAGTTCATCATAGATTTGGGAGTCATGCTGAGTAGCAAGGAGCTGATTCCCTTATATTGCAATAACTACGGAGCGATTACTTAAATAAAGGAACCCAGGTCTCATCAGAAGTGTTCTGAGATGCTTCCAACTTATTAGAGAGATCGTGGCCCAAAGAGATATAGTAGTGGAAAAAGTTCCATACGAAGATAACATTGTAGATCCACTAACAAAGCCATTGACTCAGATTGTCTTTGAGCATCATAGAGGTATGATGGGGATTAGACACATAGGTGATTCAAGTGAGAGATTGCTAGTTATAGGTGCCCTACAAGCCAATCACGTGAGTGACGGCACTTGTAACACGCTGCGTCAATCTCTTTACTTATGATTATTGACATTTTCTCACATTATCTCGATATATATTGTGATGTCCTTGGATCTATGTAATGAGAATTAGATCATGATAAGATCACGATAATGAAACCGATTCACCTTTAAACACAAACCTTAAATAATCCTTGTTATAGGTTACTCGAGAGGGACATCGAGATAACCGAATAGATTAGTATGCTGTATACCCATCCATATAATGGAGGTGGCTGGTCTCATAGCTACTCGTGTGGGGACACTAAGGATACAGTATATGTGCTCATTAGAGAATGAGTTCACTGATTGATCCGCTTACGTAATGTTGGATGGTTATTGATATCTCATGTCAGACAACAATTCCGTAGTCCCAATAGTATATCTTGTTCTTAGACTTGAGACACCAAGGATATCTTGTATGAGTACTCCACTCTTTGATACCAGACTTATAGGTTTGGAAGTTCCAGATCTAGTACAGCCGGTTATTGGGAGTGGCAGCTAACTTTACAAGGATAATTGAGTGTCAATAAAGGATTATCCACTCTCGGTATCATGAAAGGAATATCCCATGTATTCTTGCTCAAGCAAATACCTTGCTAGGGTCATTCGGATTGAGAGAGAGTTTTTCGAGAGAATTCGATTAAAGTGAGACTCGATTGGAAATCGTATAAGCCTAACAGCACCATGCCCGATATATAATCTCTGGGATATTAGATGGATAAGGGACTATAGATATATGGTAATTGAGGATAGATAGGTCCAAAGAATTGAATTCCCTTATATTGTCTAGGGATTGTGGCATAGTGGCCTAGTATGTCCACAATCGATGAGTCGAGTGAATTATTATAGAGATAATAATTCACTTAGTCAGAATGAGTTATAAAAGGTATGACTCACAGCCAGCTCAATATTGGGCCTAGAGGGTCACACATATATGGTAGGTGTTATGACGAGTAGAGGTTCAGATATGAGATATCCACCGGAGCCCCTATCTTATTGGATATCCAATAAGCCCCTGTATTATTGGATCCCATGGATGAGATCCAATAAGAGCTAGATTATTTGGTAGAGACTTATTGATCTAAGAGACTTGGGTAATTGGATAGAGATCTAATACCCAATAGGGATGGATCCATTTGGGTTCACAGGGGGCCTCTATAAATAGGAGGGAACCAAAGGCCCACAGGTTGGGATTTTTTCTTGGTAGCCACCTTCTATTCTCCTCTCCCCAAGAGAGGAGCATCGTTATAGTCCCTATAGTGTGGATATCGCTAGAGAGGAGGACACTTGATCTCCTTCATCCTCCCCCATGGATCTATAGGAACTCAGGGATATATGATCTCCCTAGATACTATTGTTTCTTTTATACACATAGTTTTCGGATTCGCGGATTTATTTTTGATGAACCGATCTTGGCATGACGATGGAACCTTTTATGAAAATCCTAGGATTTTTATTTTATGTTCTTTCGCTATGCATGAGATGTCACCCCCCTAGATTTCCCAATAGAAGGATGATTATACTTCTCAAATTGTGTTCTTACAAAGGGAGTTAGCCTTGTGTATATAGTACAAGGCTAAGTACAAAGGGAATAAATCCATTAAATGTATTAAATAACATTCATATTCTTAATTTATGAATGTAGATCACTCATGAATCTACCTTGAATATATTTGAATGATCATTCATGTATAGACCCACAATTCCTGAATGGTCTTTATTCTTTAAAATGAGCTATTCAAATTTGTCCTTCTCTCAAAGCGAAACTTTCTCTTCATGATTTAATTAAATCATGTTAACCAATTTATGCTCTTCTTACATCCATAGAACCTTGATCGAGTCTTGACCATTTTGTTCATTCTAAATGCTTTCCAATAAATAAGTTAAGGCTTCTTTCATTCCTTTAGCTTTAGCTTTTGTCATTGGTCCTCCGTGAATAGTTAAAGGGTCTTTCACAAAATTATGATCAAGTTGTTGGTTTATATCATTCCCCCTTTCCTTGAAAGGATTCATCCTCAAATCAGCACCTCCATCACCTATATTAAACAAAGATAAATTAGAAACATTGAAGGTTGCACTAATATTGCTATACTCACCCGGTAGTTCCAGCTTGTATGCATTGTCATTGATTTTTTGAAGGACTTGAAATGAACCATCTCCTCTTGGCATTAGTTTAGACTTCCTTTGGCTAGGAAATCTTTTCTTCCTTAAGTGTATTCAAACCTAATCACGAGGTCCAAATACTACTTGCTTTCGGCCTTTATTGTATTATTTCTCATATTATAGAATTTTCTTTTTAATTTGTGTCTGGACTTTTTCATGTAATGCTTTGACAAAATCAGCTTTTTGCTTAGCATCCAAATTTGCCTTTTCCAAAGGTAAAGGTAGCAAATCCATAGGTGTTAATGGATTCAACCCGTACATAACTTCAAATAGGGAATAATTTGTTATAGCATGCACACTTTTGTTATAAGCAAACTCCACATACAATAAACATTCCTCATAATTTTTTAAATTCTTTTGAATTATAGCCCTCAAAAGTGTTGATAAAGTTTGATTTATCACCTCTATTTGTTCATCTGTTTGTGGATGACATGTGGTTGAATGCAACAACCTTGTACCCAAGTTACTTTAAAGTGTTTTCTAAAAGTGGCTAAGGAACTTCACATCTTTATCACTCACAATTGTCTTTGGGATGCTATATAATCTCACAATTTCTTTGAAGAACAACCCTGCAATATATGTTGCATCATTTGTTTTGTGGCAAGGAATGAAATGTGCCATTTCGCTAAACCTATCAACAATAACAAAAATAGAATCTCTCCCTCCTTTTGACCTAGGTAAACCTAAGACAAAGTCCATGGATATATCAACCCAAGGCTCACTAGTTATAGGAAGAGGTGTATATATCCCATGAGGTATTACTTTAGATTTAGCTTGTTTATAAGTAATGCATTTCTCACATAATATTTCAACATCTCTTTTCATGTGTGGCAAAAAAAAAAAATGATCATCTAACATATCTAAAGTTTTTCTAACCCCATAATGTCCCATTAACCTTCTATTGTGTACTTCTCTCACAAGTAACTCTCTCATTGAATATTGAGGAACATGCAACTTTTTTTCTTTGAAAAGAAACGCATCATACCTGAATAACTTGTTAAAACCCCCTTTCTCATATGCACCATAAACATTAGAAAAATTATGGCCAGAAATGTATAAATTTTTAATGTACTCAAACCCAATAATCTTGTATCAAGTTTAAAAATTAGAGCATACCTTCAAGAAAGAGCATCGACAACCATATTTTCCTTACCTTGTTGGTACTTGATGTATGGAAAGGATTCAATAAACTCTACCAATTTTGCATGCCTACAACTTAACTTTTCTTATCCTTTGAGATATTTTAAAAGTTCTATCCATCTTCATTGTCTCATACTTCACTCTTTCTAAGCAAAAATATACTTTAAACTCTCATGATAAGTAAAGATTTCAAATATCTGCCCATATGAATAATGTCTCCAAATCTTTAGAGCAAAAACAATAACTACTAATTCCAGATCATGAATTGGATAATTTTGTTCGTAACTCTTTAGTTGTCAGAAGCTTATACAATCACTCCCCCACCTTGCATCAAAATACTACCAAGGTCTTTTCTTGAAGCATTCGTATAAACTACATATCACTTATTACCACTTAGAATAGTGAGACTAGAGGCTCTTGTCTATATTTCTGGTTTACTTCCTCTCTTACTTTTACTAATAAACTTATTCTTATTGTTATTGCCTCTGATTTCTTGGATCTCCTCCAAGTCTTTTTCAATTATTAAAGCTCTTTCTACCATATCAGTATATGCTTAAAGTTTTAAGGTTGATATCTGGCTTCTTATTGCTAGCCTAAGACCCTTTCAAATCTCTTTGCCTTTCTAGATTCATCATCAGTTATATGTAGGACAAATCTAGAGAGCTCAATGAATTTAGATTTATACTTTAGTACCGTTAAGTTTCCTTAGATGAGATTTAAGAACTCCAATTCTTTTTGCTCTCTAATGTAATTTGAAAAATATTTATCGTTAAAATTTTCTATGAATACCTTCCAAGTGATTGGATGATGTCTAACTTTAGAAATTCTCTTCATTGTTCTCTACTAGTGCTCAGCCTCTCCTTCTAACATGAAGGTAGTAAGAGAAATCTTCTGATCATCAAGGTAATTTAAGACATCAAATATTTTCTCTATTCGATCACTCATTATTTTGCTATCATTGGATCAGGCTCACTACTAAAACTGGGAGGACTGAGCTTCTTAAATTGTTCAATTCTTAATCCATTTTGATTTGATATCCCCGATCAACCTTTTCAGCCTACTCAATTAATCAAAAGAAAATGAGGAAGGACCAAATATCCTCATCACTCTAGATTCCTAGAAGACATGAAAGAAAATTACTATCGATCACCATATAATTACTAAACCTCAATATAATTTGCACATCAAACTTATCAAATCTCTCAGTGATCCTTAAATCATGCTTTGATACCACCTTTGTCACATGCCCTAGCACCCCCCCAAAAAAAAAAAAATTAATCACATTTAGGAGATGTGACCTTGTCTTAAATTGATAATATTATGATTCAATAACGATCCAATCCGAGGATCCAAACTAATATTTGAGGACACTGAGAAACATTCAAACAACATAAAATTCACACCCATAAAACCTGTGTAGTTTATAATCATACACTACTTCATTCAATGATTCATAAAATCCATAGCTAACTCAACTAAGCATTAACCACATCATAAATCTATAAGTGTGGGAATACACATAATCACAAAACTAACATTTACCACACGTTCATATTATTATACTAGTTAAAGTTATCATTTTAAAATCTTGAACATGAGAGGTTCTTCAAACTTTTACAACACATAAGTTTAGATTTATCCTTCACATTTCATCAAATGTAAAGTGTACTTATACAACAAAAACCTATCAACCAATAAAGATCTGCCCAAAATCTTCTAGCTTTTCACTGCCTCAGCACAATTCTAGCTTTTCAGTGAGTGATATGCTAATATGAAAAATTTATATAGCAACGGTATGAGCATAAAGAGCTCAGCAAGCGACTAATATATCCATGACAAAAGAGGATAGTTTTCAAGAAAACTTGGTATCAAAATATAAGGCAAGAATACAAGAGTTCATAGATAACATCTCATTAGATACAAAATCACAAGGGCCATTTCATTCAAATCATACTTTATTCATAACAATTGAGGAGAGGAAATTGAAGTATATCATTAGCATAGGAAGCATTTAGGCATATATCAAATAGCATATGAAGCATTTAGGCACATATCAAAAGCATAAGAATGTTTAAGAGCATATCAATGGTATACGAAACTTTTCAAAGCATATCAATGATGTAAAGAATGTTTCAGAGTATATCAAGGGCATAAGAAGCATTTCGGAGTATATCAATAAAGTATAAAATATTTCAGAGCATATCAAGGATGTATGAAATGTTTCGGGGCATATCTGTTGAATCTCGGATTTTGATGATGAAATCAATTGGTGAAATATTTGTTCTAATCTATATGTCAAAGATAAGTATGCAGGATTAACTACGATGGGTTAGAAACATAAAGAGATTTGCCGAGGTCAAGTCCGTCGGGTGTTCAAGAGTTCATCGGAAGTCTGAAGGATCGTCGGAAGCATTGCCGGAACCAACCGAGATCAAATCAAGGACTTATTGAAGTTTTCGGAAGATCGCTGCAAAGATCATCGAAGGATTCGCAGAGTTTACTGAGAAGGTTCAGAAGCTTGCCGAAGACTCGTTGAGCACGCCATATAAGCTGAGAGCATGCTGGGAATTCACCGGAAGAAATTCGAGGGAAGTATCGGAAGACCGCCGAAGCCTCATCGTAAAGCTCACCGGAATAAGACGTGAAGAATGTCGTTTCAAATCACTGTTAATTATATTTCAATTTCATAGTTGGCATGTACTTAGAGCAAGGATTTCGAATTAATCTTGCTCAAATCTGGTAGGGGCCAACCGGGCTCTTATTGGGCCTTGAACAAGGCCTATTCAGCATTGCTGAATGGGCCAGGCGGTGGAACCGCCTAGCAGTCGAGTGCTGGGCGATAGTACCGCCCAGCCTGGGGTGGTAGTACCGCCCAACTGCAGTGTGCAGAGGTGGTAGTACTGCCTGGCACAGGTGGTAGCACCGCCTGTGCATTGTCAGTCTGACGACTAACAGGCAGTGCCACCACCCTTGACAGGCGGTAGCACCGCCAGCACCGGGAAATCCAATTTGATTTCAAATTTGGAGCCCAAATTTGAATCCACTTTGGATCTATAAATACCCCCCCTTTCTCAGCTGAAAGGCCACCCTTTTGAGAGTTAGAATTTGAGCTAAAGTCTTGCAAAAGTCTTATTTTCAATAGCTTGTGTTCACCTCCTTCTTTCTCTTTGAAAAATCTATAAGAGTGTGAACTTCTTGTAAAAGGGTTGTAAGAGGGGTGTTTGGTCATTCCCCTTCAAAAGGATTTGCTAGTGGAAGTTGGGAGCCTCATCGGAGAAGGCTTCGGAAGTGGATGTAGGTCACTTTGACCAAACCACTATACATCGCAGCGTCTTGAATGTGTGAGTGTTTAAATTTCTGTTTCATCTCTTTACTTGGCTGCAAACCATTCAGTTTTTTCATTACCTTTACTCAAGTAACTTCAACCAAGTCATCTTTCATTAAATCGAAGTTTTCATACGAACTAGCCTTTTACCAAAATCGGTTTCAAGCTTACGATTTTAATCCGCTGCACTAATTCAACCCCCCCTCTTAGTGCTTGTCTGATCCTAACAATTGGTATCAGAGTGGGTTCACTCTTATATTTGGTCTAAAACCCAAGAGAAATGGCCTATTCCAATATGCAAGAAGGTCATTCCATTACACGTCCGCCTATATTTAATGGGTCAAATTATATGTATTGGAAGACTCGTATAAGGATCTTTCTTATTTTTATGGATTTTGAGCTTTGGAATATCATTGAGAATGGTTTTCAAAAATCTTCTCTTTCGATGAGTGATTGGAATGAATCGGAGAAGAAGGTTTTTGCTTTAAATGCAAAGGCTATGAATGCCTTATTTTGTGCACTAGACAAAAATGAATTTAATCGCGTATCAATTTGTGAATCGGCTTTTGATATTTGGCATACTCTTGAGATCACTCATGAAGGCACTAGCCGAGTGAAAGAGTCCAAAATCAATATTCTTGTACATTCTTACGAACTTTTCCGAATGAAACCAAGTGAGTCCATTGGAGACATGTACACCCGCTTTATGGATGTCATTAATGGACTTAAGGCACTTGGTAAAGGTTTTTCTAACTTTGAACTTGTAACTAAGATTTTAAGATCCCTTCCAAAGAGTTGAGATCCAAAAGTTACGGTCATACAAGAGGCCAAGGACCTTAAGACTTTTCCCCTTGAAGAACTTATTGGGTCTCTAATGACCTACGAAATGACGTGCCATGCTCATGAAGAGCTCGAGAACCCCCTTCCAAAGAACAGGAAGGATATGGCACTAGGAACACAAGAAGACCACTTGAAAGGAACATCAAGTGATGAGGACAGTGACAATGACATTGCACTCTTAACTCATAAATTTAAAAAGTTTGTAAGAAAGAATAAATTTAAAAATGACACAAAAAACAAACTTGAATATAAAAAGGACCAAGTTATTTGCTACGAGTGCAAGAAGCCAGGGCACTTCAAATATGAATGCCCCCAAGCCAAGAAGAAGCAACCCAAGAAGAAGAAAGCATTGAAGGCTACATGGTATAATTCAAGTGACTCCAAGGTTGAAGAAGCAAGCAACAAAGAGGAGGCTAATTTCGTGCTAATGGCCCTTGGAGAAGAGGTTAGTGAGTTATTTAATGAAGAATTATCTTTCGATGAGCTTTCTATTATTTTTCATGAGTTATTTGATGAATGTAGAACTATTAGTAAGAAGTTCAATTTGCTTAAGAAAAAGCATGCTTTATTACAAAATAAGTTTAATAGTCTCCAAACTCCTTCTCTACCCCCATGCTCTAAGTGTGAACACTTAGAAGTAATAAAAAGGGAGAACTTGCTACTCAAAGAGACCCTAAATAAGTTTAAGGTCGGTAGCAAGGGCTTGGACATGATCCTTGCTAACAAGGGTCACGTCGAAAATAGAAGTGGAATTGGATTTGTGAGTGGATCTCACCAAAATCCCACTACCTTCATTAAAGGACCCACATTGCATGTATCACCCCATTTGAAATATAATTTTTATGGTAAAACGGGACATGTTGTTTACAAATGTCCATTCAAGAAAATTAGTCCATAAAAATTGATATGGGTTCCTAAAGGAACCATAAACAATTCAATGTTGAATTACAAATTAAGTAGATCAATTTGTAAGGCACCCAAAATCAAATGGGTACCTAAAAACCATCCTCTTTTATAGACAAACTCATAAGCTAGGAGCAAGAAATGGTATCGTGATAGTGGATGCTCAAGGCACATGACTGGAGATCCATCTCATTTCTCTATGCTCACTAGCAAAGAAGAAGGGTATGTCACCTTCAGAGACAACAACAAGGGTAAAATCATTGGCAAGGGAACCATAGGTAACAAATCAAGTTTTTTAATTGATGATGTGTTGCTAGTTGATGGTTTAAAACATAATCTTTTAAGCATTAGTCAATTATGCGATAAAGGTTATGTTGTTAGATTTGAATCTAATGTTTGCATCATTGAAAAACCAAACAATGACATATCAATAATTGCCTTAAAACAAAATAATGTCTACACTATAAATATTGATGAATTAAGCAATGAAATGTATTTTTTGATTTTGAATGATGATGCTTGGCTTTGGCATAGGAGATTAGGCCATGTAAGCATGAAACTAATATCTAAGATTTCATCTAGAGAGTTAGTACGAGGAATTCCCAATATGAAATTTGTCAAGGAAAATGTATGTGATGCGTGTCAACTAGGAAAATAAATAAAAACTAGCTTCAAACCAAAAAATCAAATTAGCACCACTAGACCATTGCAATTGATCCATTTGGACTTATTTGGACCAATTGACATAACAAGCTTAGGAGGTAGCAAATACACCTTCGTAATTATGGATGACTATAGTAGATACACTTGGACATATTTCTTGACTCACAAAAGTAATTGTTTCAAATGTTTTTCAAAATTTTGTAAACTCACTCAAAATAAAAAAGGTTTTATGATTTCATCAATTCGAAGTGATCACGGAGCTGAATTTCAAAATCATGACTTCCAAAATTGTTGTGAAATAAACGGATATAACCATAACTTCTCTACTCCAAGAAATCCTTAACAAAATGGAGTAGTGGAAAGGAAAAATAAAAATTTGCAAGAAATGGCTAGAACCATGTTAAATGAATATGATTTACTAAAATATTTTTGGGCCGAAGCCGTGAACACGGCTTGCTATGTTATGAATAGAGTTCTAGTGAGACCATCCCTATCTAAGATTCCATATGAATTATGGAATAATAAAAAACCTAATGTTTCTTACTTTAAAGTTTTCAGTTGCAAATGCTTTATTTTAAATGAAAAGGATGCCTTAGGAAAATTCGATGCTAAATTCGATGAAGGTATCTTTCTTGGTTACTCTTCTATTTCTAAAGCTTTTCGGGTTTTCAACAAAAGAACTTTAGTTATAGAAGAATCTATTCATGTGGTTTTTAATGAATTTTCTGAATAATAAAAAAAAGATTTTGATGATGATCTTGGTTTTAATGATTTGAATTTAAATGAACCCTCTCCTCAAAATGATAATTTGGATGCATCTTCTTCCCAAATTTCCTTACCCAAGGAATGGAAGTATGTAGATGTCCATCCCAAGGAGTTAATTATAGGAGATACAACTAAGGGGTTCAAACTCGTTCTTCATTTAAGAATTTTTGTGCCCATGTCACTTTTCTTTCTCAAGTTGAACCAAAATGCATTGATGATGCCTTAAAAGATGATTCTTGTGTCATCGCAATGCAAGATGAGTTAAATCAATTTGAGAGGAATGAGGTATGGAAGCTTATTCATAGACCTAATGACCATTTAGTTATTGGTACTAAATGGGTCCTTAGAAATAAGCAAGATGAATACGGTATTGTGGTTAGAAACAAGGCTAGATTAGTGGCCAAAGGTTTCAACCAAGAAGAAGGTATTGATTATGAAGAGACCTTCACTCCTGTGGCAAGATTAGAAGCCATCAGGATGCTCCTTGCCTATGCTAGTAGTAATGATTTTAAACTATTTCAAATGGATGTCAAAAGTGCTTTTTTAAATGGCTTTATTTTTGAAAAAGTATATGTTGAACAACCACCTAGATTCAAAAATTCTCTTCTTCCTAATCATGTGTTTAAATTAACTAAGGCTCTCTATGGACTAAAATAAGCTCCCAGAGCTTGGTATGAAATGCTTAGCTCCTTTCTTATTTCTAATAATTTTACAAAAGATAAGGTTGATACTACATTGTTTATCAAACATGTTAAAAATAATTTTCTTATTGTTCAAATTTATGTTGATGACATTATTTTTGGTTCTTCGGACGAATCACTATGTGAATCTTTTGCCAAGTGTATCAGTCATAAATTTGAGATGAGTCTAATTTTGATCAAAAGACATATAGGGGGATGATAGGTAGCTTGCTCTATCTTACTGCAACTAGACCAGATATTATGTTTAGCGTAGGACTTTGTGCGAGATTTCAAGCTAATCCTAAAGTGTCTCACCTTAAAGCCGTTAAAAGAATTCTTAGATATCTTAAAGGTACTCCTAATCTAGGATTATGGTATCCAAAATCTGATAACTTTGATTTGAAAGCCTATGCAGATATGGATTTTAGTGGATGTAGAATAGATAGAAAGAGCACATCTGGAACATGCCAATTTTTAGGACATGCACTTGTTTCTTGGACTTCTAAGAAACAAAATTCAGTTGCACTATCTACAACGAAAGCCGAATACATAGCCGCAAGTGCATGTTGTGCTAAAGTCATTTGGATGAAAAATACACTAGAAGATTATGGAATTCATTTAAATAACATTCCTATAAAATGTGATAATACAAGTGCTATTTGTCTAACCAAAAATCCTATTCAACACTCTAGAACTAAACACATCGACATAAGACATCACTTTATACGAGATCATGTTAACAGTAATGATGTCACTCTTGAATTTATTGATACAAAACATCAATTAGCGGACATCTTTACGAAACCTTTAAATGAAGAACAATTTGACTTCATTAGGAGGGAAATATGCATGTTAAATTGTCCTTGTGAATGAGCAGCATTATATATAGTTTCTATCGGCTTTCGTGGATTTTACGAAAACTCAGCTCTCGCGGATTTGCCTTCCTCATTTTAATTCTATATCTCAAGGAGTGATCTTGTTGGGAAATCCGTCAGGGGGGGGGGCGACATCGCATGCGCAGCGGAAGAACAGAAAACAAAACCCCTGATTTTTTATAGAAAGTTTCCGTCATCGTGCGAAGATCGGTGCATCAAAACAAATCCGTGAAAACTGCACGTGCAAAAGAAGATACCTAGGGAGATCGTATATCCCTGAATTCTTGCAGATCTGTGGGAGAGGATGATCGAAGTCAAGTGTCCTCCTCTCTAGCGGTATCCACATAGTAGGGATTGGGATGATGCACCTCTCTCTCTGGGGAGAGGCGAATAGGAGGTGGCTACCAAAAACCCTCAGCTTATAGAACTTTGGTTCCCTCCTATTTATAGAGGCCCCCCTGAAAACCCTAATGGATCTTTTGTCCTATTGGGTATTGTATCTCCATCCAATTACCCAAGCCTCTTGGATTAGTGGGTTTCAAACCAATAATCTCTTATTAGCAATTATTGGATCTCATCTCAGGATCCAATAATTCATGGGCTTAATGGATATCCAATAAGATAGGGGGTTCAGCAGATATCTCATATCCGAACCTCTACTCGTCGCAACACCTACCATATATGTGTGACCCTCTAGGCCCAATATCGAGCTGACCGTGAGTTATACTTGTCAGAACTCCTTCTGATATAGTGAATTATTATTTCTATAATAATTCACCCAACTCATCGACTGCGGACGTACCAGGCCACTATGCCACGGCCCCGAGATGATATAGGGGAATCCAATCCTTTGGACCTATTTGTCCTCAGTTACCATGTATCTATAACCTCTCATCCATCTAATATCCCAGAGACCCTATACCGGGCATGGTGCTGTCAGGCCCATACGGTCTCTCCTTGAGTCTTACTCTTGTCGGATTCTCCCAGAGAACTCTTTCTCTCTCAATTCGAATAACCTTGGCCAAGGATTTGTTCGAGCAAGAATGCATGGGATATTTCTCTCATGATACCAAGAGCGGATGATCCTCTATTGATACTCAATAGCCCTCGTAAGGTTGGCTACCAGTCCCAATGATCGGTTATACTAGATATGGAGCTTTCCAAACCTATAAGTCTGGTATCAAAGAGTGGAGTACTCATACAGGACATCCTTGGTGTCTCAAGTCTAAGGACCAGATACACTACTGGGACTACGGAATCGCTGTCTGACGTGAGGTATCAATAACCATCCAGCATTCCGTAGGTGGATTAATCAGTGAACTCATTCTCCAATGAGCACCTGTACTGTACCCTTAGTGTCCCCACACGAGTAGCTATGAGACCAGCTATCTCCATCATATGAATGGGTATACAGCACACTAGTCTATCCGGTTATCTCGATGTCCTTCTCGAGTAACCTAAGACCAGGATAATTTAGGGTCTGTGTTTAAAGGTGAATGGTCTCATTATCGTAATCTCATCACGATCCAATTCCTATTGCATAGATCTAAGAATATCATAATATTCATCTAGATAATGTGAGATAATGCCAATAATCATAAGTAAAGAGATTGACGCAACGTGTTACAAGTGTAATCACTCACGTGATTGGCTTGTAGGGCACCTATAACTAGTAATCTCCCACTTGACCTAAAGCTAATCACCAACATGTCTGATCCCCATCAGACCTCTGTGACGCTCAAAGATAATATGAGTCAATGGCTTTGTTAGTGGATCTGCAATGTTATCTTCGGATGGAACTCTTTCCTTATAACATCTTTTCGGGCCATGATCTCTTTAATAAGTTGGAACCTCCTTAGAACACTTCTGATGAGACCCAGGTTCCCTTATTTGAGTAATCGTCCCGTATTTATCGTAATATAAAGGAATCAGCTCATCGTTACTCGAGATGACTCCTAGATCTATGATGAACTTATTCATCCAGACTCCCTCCTTTGTTGCCTCTGTCGTAGCAATGTATTCCACCTCTGTGGTCGAGTCAGCAGTAGTGTCTTGCTTGGAACTCTTCCAGCATACTGCTCCTCCATTCAGGGTGAACACATACCCTGAATTAGATTTACTATCATCAACATCGGATTAGAAGCTCGATTCTGAGTAGCCCTTAACCTTGAGGCTACTACCTCCATATACCAGTAAAAGATCCTTAGTCCTTCTCAAGTACTTAAGGATACATTTTACTGTTTTCTAGTGCTCCAAGCCTGGATCTGCTTGATATCTGCTCATGACACTCAGAGCATGCGCTATATCAGGCCTGGTACATAGCATAGTATACATGATAGATTCTATCGCTCATGTATATGGCATCATATCCATGTGTGCCCTTTCTTCAGGAGCCTTTGGGGACATACTCCTAGAAAGTGATATTCCATATCTCATTGGTATGGGTCCTCTCTTGGAATTTTTCATACCAAACCTTTTGACAATGGTGTCTATGTACTTAGACTGGGACAAGCCAAGTATCCTCTTGGATCTATCTCTATAGATCCGTATCCCCAATATGTAGGATGCTTCCCCTAAGTCCTTCATGGAGAAGTGCCTAGATAGCCAAGTCTTTACTGTGGAGAGCATTACTACATCATTCCCAATGATCAAGATGTCATCCACATATAATACCAAAAGGGTGATAGTGCTCCCACTTAATTTCCTATACACACAAGGTTCATCTTCGTTCTTAACGAAGTCATAAGATCTGATTGCCTCATCAAATCTTATGTTCCAACTTTGGGAAACTTGCTTCAATCCATAAATGGACCTAAGCAACTTGCACACCTTATTTGGGTTATCCTTGGACATGAATCCCTCAGGCTGTATCATATACACCTCCTCATCGAGGTTACCATTGAGGAAAGCGGTTTTGACGTCCATCTGCCAGATCTCATAATCATAGTGTGCTGCAATAGCCAATAAAATTCGAATGGATTTTAGCATGGCTACAGGTGAGAAAGTTTCGTCATAGTCAACACCTTGCCTTTGATGATACCCCTTAGCAACTAGCCTTGCTTTATAGGTCTCTACCTTTCTATCTACTCCAATATTCTTTTTGAAGATCCACTTGCAACCAATGGGTATAATACCCTCGAGTGCATCAACTAGGTTCCAAACCTTGTTGAAGTACATGGAATCCATTTATGAATTCATAGCTTCTTGCCATTTCCCGGAGTCTATACTCATAATACCCTCCTCGTAGGTCTGAGAATCAATATCCTCAACATCCTCTCTTCTGATATGTCCCACATATCTCTCAGGAGGATGGGATACTCTGTCTGACCTACGTAAAGTTAGAACTTGTGTGTTAGGTATCTGAACAGATTCTGGAATGATGCTTGAGCTAGGTTCTCCAACCTCGCTCAACTCTATCATGCTCCCACTGTCTCCACCAAGAAAGTGTTCCTTCTCAAGGAACACTACTTTATTGGCTACAAAGACCTTTCGGTCCTCAGGGTGATAGAAATAATACCCACAAGTTTCTTTGGGATATTCCACGAACTTGCACCATTCCATCCTAGATTCCAACTTGTCAGGGTTGTGTCTCTTAACGTGGGCAGGGCAGCCCCAAATCTTAACAACTTTAAGATCGGGCCCCTTCCCATTCCATATCTCATATGGAGTAGACATTACTAATTTAGTTGGAATTCTATTCAGAAGGTAAGCTACGGTCTCTATGGCATATCCCCAGAATGAGATGGGTAGGTCGGTGAAACACATCATGGAACGCACCATGTCTTACAATGTGCGATTCTTCCTTTCTGATACACCATTAAGCTGTGGTGTATAAGGAGGTGTCTACTTGGGATAAGATCCCATAGTCTTTGAGGAACTAGGTGAACTCTGTACTCAAGTACTCACCTCCTCGATCTGATTGAAGGGTTTTAATACTCATTCATGTCTGGTTCTCCACTTCTCGTTTCCTCTTAGACCTTACTTACACTAATGATATATGGAGCTGTATCTAGCATAAATAAACCATTATGCAATGTTCCTCTCATGATGATCTGATCATCTAATATTATTGAACAACCATTGTTCTCAAAAACTAATTTATATCCAATAACTATCAAACATGAAATGGAAATAATGTTTTTGATAATAAAAGGAATATAATAGCATGCATCTAATGGAATAATAGCTCTACCAGGCAGATGTAAAGTGACCTTGCCAACAGCCACTACAGTAACCTTTGCTCCATTGCCCATCTTAAGGTCCATCTCGCCTCTGTTCAATCTCCTAGGTCCTGCCAGAACCTATAACGAATTGCAAATATGATAAGCACTCCTGGTATCTAATACCCATGTGTTATCATAAGATTCTGACAACTGGAGACTGATCATGAATGTACCTAAAACTTCTCCAAGCTTCTATTTCGCCCTTTCTACAAGGTACTCTTTGTAGTTCCTCTTCTAGTGCCCATCTTTGCCGCAGTGGAAGCACTGGCCTTCGTCCTTTGTTGGGTCTTTCTTGGCAACCTTTGCCTTACCCATTTTGCTCTTGTCCTTGCCCTTCTTAAGGGTCTTCTCAGTCTTCCTTTTCTTTCTAATCTCACTAGTGTAGAGAACTGGCTTCTCTTTCTTGAAGGTGCTCTTTGCTTCTCTCAACATATTGAGGAGCTCTGGGAGGGTCACCTCAAGTTTGTTCATATTAAAATTCATTATGAACTGAGAAAAGGAATCTGGTAGGGACTGAAGTACAAGATCCACATACAGGTTATCCTCTAGGACCATTCCTAGACCTGTGAGTTTTTCGATCCACTCAAATATCTTAAGGACATGGTTCTGAACCGGTGTCCCCTCAGTCATGCTAGCATGGAAAAGACTCTTTGATATCTCATATCGCTGAGTTCTTCCCTGTTCCTCAAACAATTTATGGAGATGCAGGAGTATGAAATTAGCATCCATATTTTTATGTTGTCTCTGTAACTCAGTAGTCATAGAGGCCAACATATAACACCGAGCAAGAGTGGAATCATCTAAGTACTTCACATAATGAGCGATCTCATCCTCGCTTGCCCCTTCGTCAAGCGTAAGGATCACTGTATCAAGCACATATGTGATTTTCTCAGCTGTGAGAACGATTCTCAGATTGCAAAGCCAATCCGTATAATTTGGACCAGTGAGGCGGTTGGCATCAAGTATGCCACGTAAAGGATTTGAAAGCGATATTTTTCTGAAATAAAAGATGTAGCAGATATAAATAACATATAGACTTTGCAGAAATTTAAATAATTAAGATAAGGACTTCTATCTTAATGTATTCCCACTAATTTTTCGCAAGACACACAACACCCTCCGGTATGTGAATTGGAGACCCCCGGCGGATCTCTAGTGGGGGTCAGGATCCAATCGGCGTCTTAACGTAACCTAGTGGGACTCGACCAATCACGTTAAGCCCGTAAAGGTAGACAACTTTTGCCAATCACAACTCCTTGTGATTCCCGTCCTATTCGGCCTTCGAACCACTATAGCCTCGAGGGACTTGACCAACCATGATGTTCGGTTAAGTCATTAACATTGTTACCAGATGAGTCTGATTCGATGATATACTCTCGAGGGACTCGACCAAGTATACCATGTCCTTAGGTCACCTCTGACATCTCTATGTCGTAGATAAGATGGCGAGACACGATATAGGTGAGTCTTGAGGGACTCGACCAACTCAACCTACACTGGGAATCGGCTCCTAGTTATAACGATGGAAGGCCACGTGGGTCAATCTAATTGCCTCACGTTTACCGACTTAATATTATTAATGGAGAGGATTTTTGATTTGGTCTCCTAACATAATGTGTTACACACATACGTATTTAATATATATATCTACATCACATGCAAATATATATATATATCTAGTAGGTGTATAACTAATCACACATCACATGAGCAATCACACCAGATGATCATGGACCATATCCTAATGTGATCAGGACTGAGCCAGTGGGCCCAATCACTCACATCAAGATCTATATGTACTTCGGCGCATCTCTATGCCCTGTGATCGTCCATCTCGCTTTGTCGAATCCGTCGGCATCTCAACGCATCTCCATTCGTCGGATCGTCCGTCTCGACCTCGTGAGTCACACTACCGCTGCGCCTCCTCTGATAATTACAACATAATTACAAGCACGCAGGTCCGACAATAAACGAGAAAAATAGAGGCTCGCAGACCCCAATAATAATAATCACATGTACACACATCACATCACAAGTCCATGATCATCTGTCCACATCATACATCACATGTATATGTTATTTTATAGGACTACTAGATAAAAAATAATAGTTAATTAAACTATTTAATTAACTAATATTTCTGAAAATAGGGACATAGAGGAAATTTTTTAAATTCCTAAGGGTATTTTGGTCATTCGGCCAAAAGGGACAAAGATTGGAATTTCTCAAATTTCGAGGGTATTTTGGTAATTCTATCAAAGGGGACAGAATCTGAAATTTTGAAATTCTGAGGGGCAAAATCATCTTTTGCCCGAAAACCCTAACTCCTCTCCCTTTGCGGCGCTGCGTTGCGGCTGCGGTCGTCGCACCCTGCCGGCGGCGCCCCTTGCGCGCGAGGAGGGCGGCGGCGTCGCCGCTGCCCCGAGGACGTGGGCGCGAGCGCCCAGCACCGGCGCCTCTGCGATGCTTGCCGCGGCGCACTACCATAGCAGTGCAGCGCTGTCCTGTTGCGATTGGCGCGCTTCGCTGCAAGCGCGCCACCACTGCCGGCGGCGCCACCGCAACGAGCCGGTGCTACCCGGCCGGTGCAGCGTCTGCCAGCGCCCTCGCCTAGGGCACAGCGCTGCGCGCGCCGCTTCGAGTAGGGCAACCGCCATGCGCGACGCCACCATGCGGTGCTTCGCCACGAGCGTAGGGTCCGCAGTGGCGCCGATCCTTGCGGCAGCGCGCAGCAGCGGCGCACACGCCCCTTTGCAGCACGCTGCAGGTCGCCAGCAGAGGTAGCCTGCAAGCGCTGTCTGCTTGCAGCTCATAGCCTGTCGGCCGTTGCTGTGCGGCACAAAGGGCCGCAAGTAGCCTTGCGGTTCTTTGCGGGCAAAGAAACGATTGCTGCCCTTTCTCGCTATTTGCGCTAATGATTTTGGTGATAAGACCTATTCTAGATCACAACACATGTAGTTTAAGATCCGATCTTTGCATGAACAACCTGGCTCTGATACCACTGTTGGGAATCCGTCAAGGGGGGGGGGCAACATCACATGCGCAGCGGAAGAACAGAAAACAAAACCCCAGATTTCCCATAGAAATTTTTCGTCGTTGTGCGAAGATCGGTGCGTCAAAATAAATCCACGAAAAGTACACGTGCAAAAGAAGATACCTAGGAAGATCGTATATCCCTGAATTCTTGTAGATCTGTGGGAGAGGATGAAGGAAGTCAAGTGTCCTCCTCTCTAGCGGTATCCACACAGCAGGGATTGCGACAATGCACCTCTCTCTCTGGGGAGAGGCGAATAGGAGGTGGCTACCAAAATCCCTCAGCCTATAGAACTTTGGTTCCCTCCTATTTATAGAGGCCCCCCTGAAAACCCTAATGGATCTTTTGTCCTATTGGGTATTGGATCTCCAAGCCTCTTGGATTAGTGGGTTTCTACCCAATAATCTCTTATTAGCAATTATTGGATCTCATCTCAGGATCCAATAATTCAGGGGCTTAATGGATATCCAATAAGATAGGGGGTTCAGCGGATATCTCATATCCGAACCTCTACTCGTCGCAATGCCTACCATATGTGTGTGACCCTCTAGGCCCAATATCGAGCTAGCCATTAGTTATACTTGTCAGAACTCCTTCTGACATAGTGAATTATTATCTCTATAATAATTCACCCAACTCATCGACTACGGACGTACCAGGCTACTACGCTGTGGTCCCCAGATGATACAAGAGAATCCAATCCTTTGGACCTATTTATCCTCAGTTACCATGTATCTATAATCTCTCATCCATCTAATATCCCAGAGACCCTATAACGGGCATGGTGCTGTCAGGCCCATACGATCTCTCCTCGAGTCTTGCTTTTGTCAGATTCTCCCGGAGAACTCTTTCTCTCTCAATCCGAATAACCTTGGCCAAGGATTTGTTCGAGCAAGAATATATGGGATATTCCTCTCATGATACCGAGAGCGAATGATCCTCTATTGACACTCAATAGCCCTCGTAAGGTTGGCTACCACTCCCAATGACCGGTTGTACTAAATATGGAGCTTTCCAAACCTATAAGTCCGGTATCAAAGAGTGAAGTACTCATACAGGACATCCTTGGTGTCTCAAGTCTATAGACCGGATACACTACTGGGACTACAGAATCGCTGTCTGACGTGAGGTATCAATAACCATCCAGTATTCCATAGGCGAATCAATCAGTGAACTCATTCTCCAATGAGTACCTGCACTATACCTTTAGTGTCCCCACATGAGTAGCTGTGAGACCAGCTACCTCCATCATATGAACGGGTATACAGCACACCAGTCTATCTGGTTATCTCGATGTCCTTCTCGAGTAACCTATGACTAGGATAATTTAGGGTCTGTGTTTAAAGGTGAATGGTTTCATTATCGTAATCTCATCACGATCCAATTCCCATTGCACAGATCTAAGGACATCACAATATTCATCTAGATAATGTGAGATAATGCCAATAATCATAAGCAAAGAGATTGACGCAACGTGTTATAGGTGCAATCACTCACGTGATTAGCTTATAGGGCACCTATAACTAGCAGATCTATGATTACATCTCATTTCAACACCAGAAAACAAATTTTAAAAAAAAAATTTTTGGGGGCAGCAGTAGCACCGCCAGAACCGGCGGTAGTACCGCCTGGGTACTCGGCTCCCAGGCAGTAGCACCGCCTGGTTGGCGGTAGTACCGCCCGAACACCCACATATAAAAGGGGGTGTTAGGGTCGGCAGTAGAACCCACCGAAAACATCCTCCCTTTCATCCTTCTTCCTCCTAAGCTCCTCCAAACTCTCTCATCTCCATTTCTTCCTCCTCCTAAAGGGCTATCAAAGGCATTTTCTTGATCCAAGCTCCTCACCTCCCTAGGAAACACAAACAAGGTAAAATCTGAAATTTTCTCTTCTACTCACATTTGCTTGTCTTTTCCTTATTGTTTCCTTTTGTTTCTTCATCATGAATAGATATGGCTCCTAAGAAATCAACAAGTGGCAAAGGGAAAAGGTTGGAAGAAGATTCATTTAACCAAACCCTTTTTAGATCTAATGAGGTAGCCTTAAGATATCCAAATTTTGATTGTAAAGCCATACATAAGGGTAAACATATTGATCTAGGTGAACTAGGAAACCTAGAACCTATTAGATGGTTTGCTAATCTAAATGCTCTACCTATCTTGCAAATTAATGAACCAATCTACCCTAGGTTGGTTAAGCTATTTTATGCTAATATGATTATTGAATATGATGTTTTGACTACCGATGTGTTAGGAACCACAATTCAGATTTCTGATTGTACCATATGTGAGCTATTTGAAATTGAAGAAAAGAATAGAGGATGTTATTTTAGAGGGCAATGGGATATGGATGCAATCGGAGCAACCCATTCCGAAGCCTTAGAAACGATCTTTGCTAATCCTAACCTAGGCATCATTCCTAAAAGCTGCGAGTACTTATTACCTTTTAATTCGAAATTACTTCATCACATCATTATAAGCATTCTACTTCCGAAGCAGTTTCATCCTGATGAGATTAGTATATTAGAACTAAGTACGATGTATTGGATCATGACTAGACAAAACAACTGCTTTGGTTATTTGATTAGACAACACATGATAGAAATTTTCTCTAGAGACTCAATGTTGTCATATGGCGGGTTGATCAATAGATTCATTTTTGCCCATAACATTTGTTTGTCACCCGATGAGGAGATAATGCAGGTTGATAGATATAACACAATTAATAGAAGTCTCCTGAAGCGACTTAGATGCACCTTTAGAGATGACATATGGATTAGGCAACCTAGAAGGGTTGATATAGTTCCCCCACCAGTAGAGCGACTTGAAACACCAATTTTTAGGAGAAATGAATCTCCTCCACCTAGTCTCATTGATCTAACACCATCTGAGCCAGCTCCTGCTCCATCTACTAAAGATCCGATCATGCTTGCTTTAAATCCTCCTCGAACAATTTCATGCTCTCTCCATGGCTCAATAATTGATTGGCTTTTGTATTCTCTCTCTCATGGCCTGATAAATGAGGTTTTTTTTGTTCTTTTCTTCTACGAAGTAATGAATGGTTTCTCCACCTCCTTTATTTTTGTTGATGACAAAGGGGGAGAAAAGTGGAAATTACTATAATGGAGTAATTGTTGCTATGTTGGAGTATATGCTTAAAGTGAAATAAGAATCAATTGTATTGCATCAAATGCTTAAAAATTCTTATTCTTGAGATAAGCTACTTTTTCATTTGATATCATGTCTTAATATTGAAACACTCTTTTGGATATCACTTGATTCTTATCATGTTGAAATTAATATTTCTTGTTATTATAGGTGTAAATACCTTGACATTGTTTAAAATATAAAGTTTTCGTATTCATGCCTAAGCTTATTTATTAAGCTTTAAGTTAAATGAAATCTATCGGATTTGGCTTGAATTCAAAAAATTGAATTCAAGTGCTTTTACCTTCTAATAATATGGCTTATAGATAGGGGGAGTTAAGAGTAACTCTATCATCAATTGATTGTCATCATCAAAAAGGGGGAGATTGTTGAATCTCGGATTTTGATAATGAAATCAATTGGTGAAATATTTGTTCTAATCTATATGTCAAAGATAAGTGTGTGGGATTAACTACGATGGGTTAGAAACATAAAATAATTTACCGAGGTCAAGTCCGTCGGGTGTTCAAGAGTTCATCGGAAGTCCGAAGGATCATTGGAAGTATTACCGGAACCAACGAGATCAAGTCAGGGACTTACCGAAGTTTTCGGAAGATCACTGCAAAGATCGTTGAAGGATTCGCTGAGTTTGCTGAGAAGGTTCGGAAGCTTGCCGAAGAATCATTGAGCGCACCATACAAGCCAAGAGCATGCTGGGAATTCACCGGAAGAAATCCGAGGGAAGTATCGGAAGATCACCGAAGCCTCATCGTAAAGCTCGCCGGAATAAGACATGAAGAATGTCGGTTCAAATCACTGTTAATTATGTTTTGATTTCATAGTTGGCACGTACTTAGGGCAAGGATTTGAATTAATCCTGCGCAAATCTGGTAGCGGTCAACCGGGCTCTTACTGGGCCTTTTTGAGCCTTGAACAAGGCCCATTCAGCATTGCTGAATGGGCCAGGCATTAGAACCGCCTGCCAGCCGAGTGCTAGGCGGTAGTACCGCCCAGCCTGGGGTGGTAGTACCTTCCAACTGTAATGCGCAGAGGTGGTAGTACCGCCTGGTATAGGCGATAGTACTGCCTGGCACAGGCGATAGTACCGCCTAGCGTAGGCAGTAGCACCGCTTATGCACTGTTAGTCTGACGACTGACAGGCGGTAGCACCGCCAGCATCGGGAAATCCAATTTGATTTCAAATTTGGAGCCCAAATTTGAATCCACTTTGGATCTATAAATACCCCCCTTTCTCAGCTGAAAGGGCACCCTTTTGAGAGTTAGAAATTTAGCTAAAGTCTTGCAAAAGTCTTGTTTTCAATAGCTTGTGTTCACTTCCTTCTTTCTCTTTGGAAAATCTATAAGAGTGTGAACTTCTTATAAAAGGGTTATAAGAGGGGTGTTTGGTCCTTCCCCTTCAAAAGGATTTACTAGTGGAAGTTGGGAGCCTCATCGAAGAAGGTTTTGGAAGTGGATGTAGGTCACTTTGACCGAACCACTTTACATCGCAGCATCTTGAATGTGTGAGTGTTTAAATTTCTGTTTCATCTCTTTACTTGGCTACAAACCATTCAGTTTTTTCATTACCTTTACTTAAGTAACTTCAACCAAGTCATCTTTCATCGAATTGAAGTTTTCATATGAACTAGCCTTTTACCGAAATCGGTTTCAAGCTTACGATTTTAATCCGCTGCACTAATTCACCCCCCCTCTTAGTGCTTGTCCGATCCTAACAATATCAAGGATATAAGATGCATTTCAGAGCATATCAATGGCACATAGGACATTTCAAAGCAAATCAAGGGCAAATAAAATATCTTAGAACATATCAATGACGTATGAAATGTTTCGAAACATATCAAGGGCAAATGAAATATTTTGGAATATAACAATGACATATAAAATGTTTTGGAATATATCAATGGCATATGAAACATTTCGGAACATAACAATGATGTATGAAATGTTTCGAAGCATATTAAGGGTAAATAAAATATTTCAAAAGATAATAATGACGTATGAAATGTTTCAGAACATATTAAGTCCAAATGAAACATTTCGGAACATAACAATGATGTATGAAATGTTTTGGAATATATCAATGACATATGAAATATTTTGAAACATAACAATGACGTATGAAATATTTCGAAGCACATCAAGGATAAATGAAATATTTCGGAACATATTAATGACGTATGAAATGTTTTAGAATTTTTCGGAACAAATCAATGATGTATGAAATGTTTCAAAGTAAATCAAGGGCAAATGAGATATCTCAGAATATATCAATGATGTCACATTCATTTCATTCTCATCCAAAGCGCATAGATAAACACATAAGCAATGCTTTGGATATCATATCAAAGAACATAGAGGATGCTGTGGGATCACATTCATAATATGGTTCATCCATTTATGGATGACCACCAAATATAGGTCTCCCACATTTGGGAGCTCCATCCACCCACGTCTGAGTAAAGTCAATGGGGGCCGGTAGAGTAATCATAGGGCTCTCAACACTTACCCTTTATCATTTCTAGCAAAGGTCCAAATTATCCTACAAGACACCAAAGTATAAAAGGGTAGTGTGAACAATGAAATTGGCATATATCGGAAGCACATATAGAACAATGAAACATACATGCTGTCATGGACTTAGCTGGTTTTGCCTAAGCCGTGCGGCACCATTGCGTGTCAATCCGCAAAGGTCAGCCTCCCCGACCTCCCACGATCCCTTAGGACCTGCAAAAGAGAAGACGGGACCATAAAAGTGCTTCACACGGGATCCACAAGCCACTCTTTGAGCAAACACTTTATAAACAATGCAAATTCCAACTATGGACATCATAAGCTCAGAATGGTTGCACAACAAAGGCATAAGATTGGTCCACTATAGATCGAAATCTAATACAAGTGTCCACATAACACAAACTTTCTGTACAAGCCGACAATGGTTGCCAAACTCACTCAAATAGGGGCATTTCACCTTTGGCGAGCCCTTTATAAGCTTTACAAGTTGGAACAAACTAAAAAGGGACACGGACATGCATAAGCATTACACCGAACAAGCCATTTACAAAATGTTCGTGACATTCTCCCCCACTTATTCCTTCGACGTCCTCATCGAAGCCTTTGCTGACGCTGCAACTTCTTTTCTTTGTTGGATCTTTGATCTTCTACTCCTACTGTGATGCGCCCCTTGACTCCCAATTGTTCTTCGCTTGTTGTTGTTGAGTCGTCGAACTTTAATCCGCCATGCTGCTTCAACTCGCCAATGACTCTGACTCTGGTGTGGGGTTGGCAGAGTTGTGCTAATCCTTGCTGGTTCTTGCGGATTAATTTGATGAACGGAAAAGACCATCTTTGATATGTGTCAGTCTTCAAATTCTTCTTGTCTCTTGAACTGGATAGATTCTTGTTGGAGCTTTAACGAGCATCGCCTTGCAACCTTTAAAGTTCTCAGGTCCTTCCTCCACAAAATTTGTCCATCGAATCTTCTTCCACTTAGTTGTCTTGTCCAAGTAGGTTCGCATCACTTCCGCTTTCGATTGACATTCAATTGGGAAATGAAGCGGACAATCTACTCTCAGTAGCACTGATCAACAATGGTGAGGACTTGACAACTATTGTCTTCCATTAGTCTCTTCGAAGGGTCTTCAAATTTGTGCAGAGCTCCTCTGTTAGATAACTAGAGAGCTGGGGCACTCGGTTTCGCCCATTCTCTTGGGAGTTGAGAAGGCAAAGGTTACTTGACTTCGTCCGCCTCCTCGAGGTTGTACTTCGTGCGTCAAGCTGGTTACTAGACTTCGCTTGCTCTTAGCTCACACTTCCAAAGCACTTGAAGTGTTTGCAATCCTTGTGCTGAGTCAGCTACTATAATTCGCCTTCTCATTGCCATTAAACTTCTAGAATGCAAGAAGTTATCACTCCAACTTGGAGTAAGTCTCCGATAGGTTTGGTCGCCTTTGGGATTATACTGCCTTCTCCATCATTTCTACCGTCGACTCCTCTAAGTAGCAAAGGTACAGCACCATGTACTGCCTACTCCGATCCTTGGTCATGCACTCTTGCATCGACCCAAGTCCTTCACTCACGGCTATCTTGATGAAAAGTCTATTGACACCGGTCTTACGAAGTTCTCTGGTCTTTGCCCTTCAGCCTTGTCTTGGTACATGGAGTTTGCCAATGTATTCTCCTCCTCCACAGCCCATATCATGACCAAGCGCTCTCTCTATGAGAACAAGGAACCGATGACTCCCCGGAAGTCCCGCCTCTGCGGTACCCTGGCACTGCATTTCCCATGGCACTACTATCTGTTGTCTCGTATTTGTGTCCCTTCTTCACGATCGGTAGATCCGCCCCTGTGGCATTGCGGCACTCCTCCGAGTCCACCTTTAATCTAACCGATGATTGATCTTGGGTAGCTGAGTCCCTTTGGACTCGTCATTGCTTCCTCGCCCTATTTCGACCACCTACATCGACACCTCTGTGTTCTTTGAGTAGTTCCACTTGGTCGCTGGAAAGACAGACTGCAACTCCCATGTATGGCCACCGCCATTCATGTTGTAGGGTTTGCACCGCTTCTATTCTCCTTAGCTTCATTGGTCACAACATTCGCTTACTCGGCCTTGTCCTCTGACTTGCCGGGCTCCCTTAAGCGAATATGAGCTCTGAAGTAGTCCAACTCTTCAGCCGCTCTGATCATACCTCTGCATGATCTAGTCCCCCCATGGGACTCACTGGTACTTGCATATGAACTTCTTCCTTGATAGTACATAGCCCCCATAAGCTGATGCATAAGGTTTTCATTCAATGCAGCATTCGATGCACGCATGGAAGACCCGCCTCTGCGGTACCATGGCATTCACTGCTTGAATCCATAGCCCTTCTTGCCATCGTGTTGTTCATCGAAATGGAGCTCCCAGTCGCACTCCCGATCATACCTCTGCATGATCTAGTCCCCCCCATAGGACTCACTGTGTGTGTCGACTTGCCACAAACCATTCCACCACGATCCGCTGCATTATGTCGTCGCCTAGTGACATCTCCTTGCATTCTGATCCCTATGGTATGAACTCGAACTACGATATCTCTATGTATGGACTCCGCCAACACATCGCAGGGCCTTCGCCACCTTCAATTCTGTTCGCTCCTTTTTCAATCGACCTTCGTCCACCCACTCTCGGGTCACACTCGGACGAAGCCTAGCTCTAGGACAGTCCATCACCCAGCAGCTCCTCTGAAGTCCCCTGACTTTACTAAAATTGGTGTACCATTGTCTGGATCCTGGGACTCTGCCCCTACCAGCACAATCTCTGCTGTGCACCGCTTTCCTCATGGCAACTCGAATAGCAACACTGTGGCATATTCTTCAAGAGTAACTACCTCTACATTCTCTTGCCCCGTGCCAAGGTCTTCTGACACTTACTTTGCCTCTACAAACTGTGTCGTCTTAGTTCCTTCGTCAAATGCTTCACCGAGATCCGGTGCATGTGCCTCAAAGCTCCCTTCGTCTTTGGCACCATGCAAGATGAGTCTACTCCATCAGAATAAAGAATCCCTGGAACGACATGATCCTACTCCTATCTCTGCAAGAGTCAATGTCCTTGACCTCTGTCTAAGGAAAGCTCCAAGCCTCCGCTCCATGTTCTATCTTCTATGCCAACTCCCTTCATGCGGCTTGGGTACATCACCAAGTTACCCCCAAGTTGCTCCGCTCTTCGATTTGCATTGCGTTAATGGTGGCCCTCACGCCCACCATTCCATGGGTCAGCCCTCTATTGAGTCTGATCTCCCTATCGGCTCCAAGTGTGCCTTCACTCTGTGTTGCCTTGGGTCGCTCCCCCACTTGATCTCGCTATGTGTCAACCAACGCATTACCGCTTGTGAGATCATGCGATGACTCCTCGCCACTCACTCGATCCATCGAGCTTTGTCTTGAGGTAGTCCTCAACTGGTGCGATTCATTGCACATGATTCTCCCTCTGGAGAACCGGGACTTATCCCTCCTGGATATCCACCCCATGAGAGCAACTTCTCTCTTCGCATCCTTTCATCTGGAAGTTTTGGAGACCACCATCCCCTTGGACTACTCCGCCTTTGCTGAACAAACTGTGCCGAATTTTGCCTCTGTAAATGCACTTACTAGATTGCGACACTTCGCCAATACAGCTCACACTGCACCCCTCTAGGTCTAGTAACATGCTGAACCTGCTGCACACTTCAGCCTCTTACGAAAGTATCCTGCACATACCGAAGAGAAAGTTTGAATGCTCCATGGCGCCAACCTTCGACCGCCTTGGGATGGCCCTGGACATTCTATCGTCCGCATGCAAGGCCTTGCATGAGTATCGAATTCCTTAAGTTTGTAACTCCCCTCACCTCTATGAGCTTTGCACAACTCTTTCGATCGTTGAACAACCCACTCCACCTTGCACGGTCTTATCCTTTGCCAAGCACTCCGCTTGCCTCGAGCACCGTCAAGTTTGGGTGCCAACGTTGAGCCACTGCTCGAACTCAGCCATCCCGACCTTTGTGCGCTACGCAATTCTTCTTAGCTTGCTTGTCCTCGTGGTGCCTCTTGCGTGAAGGGTTGGCCATTCTTCTAAATGCCATTCTCGAATGCCCGCTCCTCTGAGCGACTCCTTCCCCTATAACTCCAAGTCCGTTTCTCAAACGGTCACGCATATTGGCTGCCCTCAACGCAGTCCCGCTAGGTCCCCCACATTTGTATGCAAAGTGTTTCTAAGTGGGCTTGTCCCGCTCTGATACCATCTGTCACGGACTTAGCTGGTTTTGCCTAAGCCGTGCGGCACCATTGCATGTCAATCCGTAAAGGTTAGCCTCCCCGACCTCCCACAATCCCTTGGGACCTGCAAAAGAGAAGACGGGACCACGAAAGCGCTTCACACGGGATCCACAAGCCACTCTTTGAGCAAACACTTTATAAATAATGCAAATTCCAACCATGGACATCACAAGCTTAGAATGGTTGCACAACAAAGGCATAAGATTGGTCCACTACAGACCAAAATCTAATACAAGTGTTCACATGACACAAACTTTCTGTACAAACCGACAATGGCTACCAAACTCACTCAAATAGGGGCGTTTCACCTTTGGCGAGCCCTTTATAAGCTTTATAAGTTGGAACAAACTAAAAAGGGACATGAACATGCATAAGCATTACACTGAACAAGTCATTTACAAAATGTCTGTGATAATGCGCCTATACAAAACAATTCAATGCAAATAGAAACTTTGCATAATAGATTTAAGTATACAAATAATTGAAGGACAAGAGTATACAAAAATTTAAAGCAATAATGTAAAGCTCAATTGAAGGAAGGATTTTAGCTAAAATCAATTTCCAAATGGATGAAACAATAATAGGCATTATCGATAAAAGCTTGATTCTGGCAGAATTTGAGGGGCATATTGCAGGATTTATTTGGGTAATCAATTATGCTCTGATTTGCTCAAAATTAGCTTCATTCGAAAGATATAACAATCTAGTTTCAGATAGTAAGTTTTGTATAAATTCGAATTTCCAACAAGGAGTTATAATCAGTTTAGTAACCAAAGGTTAGAGAACATCATCTCTATTTTACAAAATTTATAGAGATTATTAGAACAGATGTTTCAATAGGCATGTTATCTCAAATATTTCAATATTAGCGTCAAAAGAAAGATCAATGGATCTTGTTTCTCATGAAGTATGATTTGCTATAATCAGATTCTTAGACAGAGAGTTACAAGTAAAAGAGTACTAAAATATTAGAATCAGTTGTCTCTATTTTATAGATTTCATAGGGTCAGTTGAAATAATAGTTTGGATAGGAATTTAGATTCCAAATTTATCAATCTTAATTTTAAAAGAAATATATTTGAGTTTATTTCTGGATAAATTTTGTTTTACTAAAATCAAGATTCGGTACAAAAAGTTATGGCTAGAATAATGCAGAAAGATCAAAGTCACCATTTGATGCATAAACAGTAGAGTTATCATGTATGAAACCAAAATCTTCCAAATTTATCAGAATTAAGATGAAATCAGAGATCAAAATTGCCATAGGATGGTATTAGAACAATTTCCCTAGAAAAATTTGATTACCATATGTGGGGAATTGACTCAAAAACTCAAGCCAAAGCAAAACTTCTTCTCCTCCTTCAATTCCTTTTCTCTTCTATTCTCAAGTCTACGTTGCAGCAAGTCTCCCTCTTTTGTTAAGTTTTTCTCTAATTACTTAGGTTTGGCTAATGCAAAGATAGTAAGGTGGCAAACATGTATGATGGAAGCTTATGTGTCATCCATAGAACAAACATAAATGGCACCATCCTTAGATTAGCTAATGACACATGCCCTTCTTTTTTTTTTAAACTTAATATGAATCTTTCACAAATCATATCTAATTTCTAAGATTTACACTTTGGTCCCTAGCAATAAACTTTTAATATAAAATTATTTAGTGTAAAGAATTATTAAATAATTCTCATATTTACAAATAGGCCCTTACATTACAAATAAACCCTTACAACATTTACAAAAATGAAGGATGTTACAAGTCTGGCAGTACCACTGCCTAGACTTACGATCACTAGTGGTACCACTGTCCAGACTCAGTCTTGAAGACTAAGCCTTTAGGCGGTTCCACCACCCCGCTAGCGATGCCATCGCTTAATGTGGCATTCAAGCACTATATGGTCCTTCCGGCCCAACACAGCTCTAATTCGGGCCCAATTGTTCCCTACTAGGGTTAAAGGGATTAACTTCCAATCTTAATCCTAATTACATATCAACTATAAAATTAAAGATATTTTCTAAGTAACAATTCAATCTGACACATTAAGACTTCTTCCGGCGAACTTCCGACGGGCTTCCGACGAACTCTCGAACATCTTCCGACAGACTTCCGGCAGGCTCCTGGACTTTACGATGATCTTGGTGATTCCAACGAGTCTTCTTTGGCAAGCTCTAATCTTTTTTGATGAGTTTCATGAACCTCTGATGAACTTCCTATTGAATCTCAGATTTTGATGATGAAGTCAATTGATGGTTATTTGATCTAATCCATTTCTGAGATAAGTGTGCAGGATTAACTATGATAAACATAAAGCAAATTACTGGAGACAAGTTGCTGGAAGTTCAAGAGTCCATCGGAAGTCCGAAGGATCATCGGAAGTGCTGTCGGAGCCAACCGAGATGAAATCGGGGACTTGCCGAAGGTTTCGGAAGTTCACCAGAAAGATCATCGGAGGTTCGCAGAGATCACGGAGAAGGTTTGAAAGGTTGCCAAAGACTCGTTGAACTCGTCATAGAATCCGGGAGCCTGTTGGGAGTCTGCCGAGAAGAAATTCGAGGGAGTGTCGGAAGTCCGCCGGAAGATCGCCGAATAGCTCTTCGGAAAATGACTTATCGGTATCGATTTAATTTGGTTTTAAGTTCATAGTTAGCACTTAATTAGGGTATAGACTAGGTGTTAATCCTGTCTAGACCTGTGTTGGGCCAATTGGGCCTTTAAGGGACTGTGTTGGGCCGAAATTTAGGCCCACACAGTATTTGGGAAGGTCTGGCGGTGGCATCGCTAGATGGCTGAAGGCCAGGCGGTGGCACCGCCCCAAGCAGGCCATGGCACCGCCCCAGGCAGGCGGTGGCACCGCTTGATAGGTGGTTGCAACCACCTGTGTCAAGTGGTAGTACTGCCAGTGTCAAGCGGTGGTACCACCTGATAGGTGGTTGCAACCACCTGTGTCAGGCGGTAGTATCGCTAGTTCTAGGCGGTTATACCGCCTGCACCCCGAAAATTCAGGATGAGACTCTTTTGAGAGCCATTTTTGAATTTCAAAAGAGTCTATAAATACCCATTTACTTCTAACTGGTGGAGCACCTTTTGTAGTGTTAGAATCGAGTCTAAGCTATAGCAAATTCCTGCTTTCAATTACTCAAGTGTTCACCTCTTTTCTTCTCCTTGTAAAAATTCTATAAAGAGAGGGATCCCCTTGTAAAAGGCTGCAAAGGGGTGTTTGGTCCTTCCCCTTCAAGAGACTTGGTAGTGGAAGTTGGGAGCCTCATTGGAGGAGGCTTCAAGAGTGGACGTAGGTCATTTGACCGAACCACTATACATCGCTGCGTTCATTGGTTGTGAGTGTTTAAATTTCTGCATCATAAATTTTTTAGTTGCAAATTGATCAAATTTCTTCTCCCTACCTTCTATTTCATTTAACTGAATCATTTCAAGTTAAAGTCTCTTTCGTTGAATCAAGTTCCTATACGAATTTTTAGAATCATTTTTTCAAACTTTCTAACTTTAATCCACTGCACTAATTCACCCCCTCCTTAGTGTCGCTCTCGAACCTGACAATTGGTATCAGAGCGAGGTTCACTCTCATATTTGGTTTAAAACCCAAGAGAGATGGCCTATTCCGGCATGCAAGAGGGTCACTCCATTACTCGTCCGCCTATGTTTAATAGGTCAGATTATACGTATTGGAAGACTCGTATGTGGATCTTTCTTATTTCTATGGATTTTGAGTTTTGGAATATCGTTGAAAATGGTTTTCAAAAATCTTCTCTTCCGATGAGCGAATGGAATGAGTCGGAGAAAAAGGTTTTTGCTTTAAACGCAAAGGCTATGAATGCCTTGTTTTATGCACTAGACAAAAATGAATTTAATCGTGTATCGATTTGTGAATTGGCTTTTGATATTTGGCGTACTCTTGAGATCACTCTTGAAGGCACTAGCTGAGTGAAAGAGTCCAAAATCAACATTCTTGTGCATTCTTACGAGCTTTTTCGAATGAAACCAAGTGAGTCCATTGGAGACATGTACACCCGCTTTACGGATGTCATCAATGGACTCAAGGCACTTGGTAAAGATTTTTCTAATTTTGAATTAGTAACAAAAATTTTAAGATCCCTTCCAAAAAGTTAGGATCCAAAGGTTACGGCCATTCAAGAGGCTAAAAACTTTAAAACTTTTCCTATCGAAGAACTCATAGGGTCTTTAATGACCTATGAAATGATATGCCATGCTCATGATGAGCTAGAGAACCCCCTTCCAAAGAACAAGAAGGATATGACATTAAGAACTCAAGAAGACCACTTGAAAGGAACATCAAGTGATGAGGAATTTGACGAAGACATTGCACTCTTAACTAGAAATTTTAAAAAATTCATTAAAAAAGGTAAATTTAAAAATGAATTCAAAAACAAACTTGAACCAAAAAAGGACCAAGTCATATGTTATGAATGCAAGAAGCCGGGGCACTTTAAAAATGAATATCCCCAAGTTAAGAAGAAGTAACTTAAGAAGAAGAAGGCATTGAAGGCTACATGGAATGACTTGAGTGACTCCGAGGATGAAGAAGCTAGCATCAAAGAGGAGGCCAACTTTGCTTTAATGGCCTTGGGAGAAGAGGTAAGTGATTTACTTAATGAAGATTTATCTTTCGATAAGCTTTTAATTACTTTCCATGAATTATGTGATAAATGTAGAACTATTACAAAAAGATTCAATTCTTTAAAAAAGGAATATGCTTTATTGCTAGATAAATTTAAGAGTCTTGAGCATGATTCTCTCCCTCTACTCCCATGCTCTAAGTGTAATCACTTAGAAGCAATCAAAAAGGAGAACTTGCTACTCAAAGAGACCCTAAACAAGTTAAGGTCGGTAGCAAGAGCTTAGACATGATCCTTGCAAATAAGGGTCACGTCAGAAATAGATGTGGAATTGGATTTGTGAGTGGATCTCACCGAACTCAAACCACCTTCGTTAAAGGGCCAACATTACATGTATCCTCTTATTTGAAATGTAATTTTTGTTACAAATCAAGACATATTGTTTATAAATGTCCATATAGGAAACTTAGCCCACATAAATTAGTATGGATTCCTAAAGGATCAATTAGGAACTCATTGAATAATGATAAATTTAGTAGATCAGTTTTTGAGGCACCCAAGTCAAAATGGGTACCTAAAAACCATCCTTTCTTGTAGATAAAAACACCCATTCAAGTTAGGAGCAAGAGATGGTACCTTGATAGTGGATGCTCAAGGCACATGACCGTAGATTCATCTTAATTCTCTAAGCTCTCTAGCCAAGACGAAGGGTTTGTCACCTTCGGAGACAACAACAAGGGTAAAATCATTGGCAAGGGTACTATAGGTAATAAATTAACCTTTTCAATTGATAATGTGGTATTAGTAGATGGTTTAAAACATAATCTCTTGAGTATTAGTCAATTATGTGATAATAGTTATATTGTAAGATTTGAATCTAATGCTTGTATCATCGAAAAACCATACAACAACTCATCTATAATTACAATCAAGCAAAATAACATCTACACTATTAACCTTGATGACCTTAGTAGTGAAATATGTTTTTCGGCTTTAAATGATGATGCTTGGCTTTGGCATAGAAGATTAGGTCATATTAGCATGAAACTAATCTCTCAAATCATATCTAAAAACCTTGTAAGAGGCATTCCCAAGGTTAAGTTCATTAAAGATAAAGTATGTGATGCTTGTCAACTAGGAAAGCAGATTAAAACTAGCTTTAAGCCAAAAAATCAAATAAGTACCTCTAGACCATTACAATTGATCCATATGGATTTATTTGGACCAATTGACACAACAAGCCTAGGAGGTAGCAAATATGCCTTTGTGATTGTAGATGACTATAGTAGATTCACATTGACCTATTTCTTGACTCATAAAAGTGATTGTTTTAAATATTTTTCTAAATTTTGTAAACTCACTCAAAACGAAAAGGGTTTCATGATTTTATCAATTCAGAGTGATCATGGTGGTGAATTTCAAAAACGTGACTTTCAAAATTTTTATGAATCAAATGGGTATAACCATAACTTCTCTACTCCAAGGAATCCTCAACAAAATGGAGTAGTAGAAAGAAAGAATAGAAATTTACAAGAAATGGCAAGAACCATGTTAAATGAACATAGTTTACCCAAATATTTTTGGGCCGAAGCCGTAAATATGGCTTGCTATGTCATGAATAGGGTTCTAGTAAGACCATCTCTATCCAAGACTCCTTATGAATTATGGAATAACAAAAAACCTAATGTTTCTTACTTTAAAGTTTTTGGTTGCAAATGTTTTATTTTAAATGAAAAGGATGCCTTAGGAAAATTCGATGCTAAATCTGATGAAGGCATTTTTCTTGGCTACTCTTCCGGTTCTAAAGTTTTTCGTGTTTTTAACAAAAGAACCTTAGTTATAGAAGAGTCTATTCATATGGTTTCTAATGAAGTTTCTGAAATTAAGAAAAATGATCTTGATGATGATTTCGGTTTTGATAATTTGAATTTAAATGAACCCTCTCCTCAAAATAGCAACTTGGAAGCATCTTCTTCCGAATTTTCCTTACCTAAGGAATGAAAGTATGTAGATGCCCATCCTAAGGAACTAAGTATAGGAGACACATCGAAAGGGCTTCAAACTCATTCCTCTTTTAAAAATTTTGTGCTTATGACACTTTTCTTTCTCAAATTGAGCCTAAAAGCATTGACGAAGCCTTGAAAGATAATTCTTGTGTTATCGCAATGCAAGAGGAATTGAACCAATATGAGAGAAATGAGGTGTGGAAGCTTGTTCCTAGACATTGTGACCATTTAGTTATTGGTACTAAATGGGTCTTTAGAAACAAGCAAGATGAATATGGTATCGTGGTTAGAAACAAAGCTAGATTAGTGGCCAAAGGTTTCAACCAAGAAGAAGGTATCGATTACGAAGAAACCTTCACTCCTGTGGCTAGATTAGAAGCCATTAGGATGCTCCTTGCCTATGCTAGTAGTAATAACTTTAAGCTTTTTCAAATGGATGTCAAAAGTGCTTTTTTGAATGGCTTTATTTCCGAAGAAGTGTATGTTGAACAACCACTCGGATTTGAAAACTCTCTTCTTCCCAATCATGTTTTTAAACTAACTAAGGCTCTCTATGGATTGAAACAAGCCCCTAGGGTTTGGTATGAGAGGCTTAGTTCTTTCTTAATTTCAAATAATTTTACTAAAGGCAAGGTTGATACTACATTGTTTATTAAATATTTTGAAAATAATTTTCTTATTGTTCAAATTTATGATGATGATATTATTTTTTGGTTCTTCGGATGAATCATAATGTGAATCATTTGCTAAGTGTATGAGTCATGAATTTGAAATGAGTCTAATGGGTGAGTTAAACTTCTTTTTAGGATTACAAATTAAACAACTTAGTGATAGTACATTTATTAATCAAACAAAGTATATATTAGAATTATTAAAATGATTTAACATGGATAGTTCTAAAGCCATCAACACTCCAATGAGTACTTCCACTAAGTTAGACTTGGATGAAAATGGAGAAAACTTTTGATCAAAAAACATATAGGGGAATGATAGGTAGCTTACTTTATCTCACCGCAACTAGATTGAATATCATGTTTAGTGTAGGTCTATGTGCAAGATTCCAAGCTAATCCTAAGTTATCTCACCTTAAAGCTGTTAAAAGAATCCTTAGGTATCTTAAAGGAACTCCTAATCTAGGATTATGGTATCCAAAATCTGATAACTTTGAGTTAAAAGCTTATGCGGATGCCGATTTTGGCAGATGTAGAATAGATAGAAAAAATACATCCGGAACATGCCAATTTCTAGGATATGCACTTGTTTCTTGGACCTTCAAGAAAAAAAATTTGGTTGCACTATCTACGGTGGAAGCCGAATACATAGCTACAAGTGCATGTTGTGCACAAGTTGTTTGGATGAAAAATACTTTAGAAGACTATGAAATTAATTTAAAAAATATTCCCATAAAATGGGATAATACAAGTGCTATTTGTCTAACCAAAAATCTCATTCAACACTCAAGAACTAAGCACATTGATATTAGGTATCACTTTATACGAGATCATGTCAATAATAATGATGTCACTTTAGAATTTATTGATACAAAACACCAATTAGCAGATATCTTCATAAAACCACTAAATGAAGAACAATTTGACTTCATTAGAAGAGAATTAGGCATGCTAAATTTGTCCTAATGTTTAAAAGTGTATGTTTGTTTTTTAAAATGTTTAAATTTTGGTTTTGATAGTTTCACCGTTATATTATCCATTCGGACTTTCAATTGATATAATGAAACTTTCATTTTTAATTATTGATCTTAATATTTTGTTATATTAAACATTCGGATTTCTTTGTCTGAAGCCTTCTACCGATAGTTGGCCAGACCACTAGCCCAAACCAGTCTAGATACAGATCCAGTTGGCCCCTAATAGAGTTAGTGGGATTACCTCCCAAACCTAACCCTAATTACACCCTAACTATGAAATTTAAGGCATATACTAAAGCATGAAAGTCTGGTAGATCAAAATTTCTTCCGACGAGCTTCCGACGGACTTTCGACGATCTCTCAGCAATCTTCCAGCAAACTCCTAGCAAGCTCTTAGACTCTCAATAATCTTCTTAGCGAGTTTCGATGAGCTTCTTTGGCAAGCTTCGATCTTCTCGGCGAGCTCCAGCGAACTTCTGACGACCTTCTCAGTGAGCTTCCAATGTACATTTCGACAAGCTCCTGATGAACTCTCGGCAAATTCTAGCAACACTCTTGATAAACTTTTGGACTCCGGACGAACTCTTGGACTCCCAACGTATTATTTGATTTTGACTTCGGTACTACGTTTTGCTTTATGCCTTGTTTGCTATCATAGTTAATCCTGCACACTTTTATCAATATATAAATTAGATCAAATAATTTATTAATTGATTTCATTATCAAAATTTGAGATTCAATAGTTTGCCCTAACATTGGGTGATACCATCACCAAGTCTAGCGGTACCACCACCGGACATAGTCTCGGAGACTGTGTCTTGGAGATCGAGCCACCAACGGTTCCACTACTTGTTCTGGTAGTGCCACCGCCTAACCCATCTCTTGGGTCACTGTTTGAGCCTTTCACTTGGCTTGACACAGCCCAAACATGCACCCAGTTGGCTCCTAATTGAGTTGGCCCAATTCCAACCCAATTACACATTAAACCTACTTCGATCTAGTCAATTATTACAAAGCATGAGTCAATTTGTTGTCCGAAATGTCATTGGCTCATCGGCACTTCATTCGTTTCTTCGGTGCATTATCCTCTCTTATGGCCGATTGCCCAATTGGTAGTTGACCTCTGCAACTCTGATCTCCTTGGCGTAATTCTGCTCTTCTGTTGAATCTTGGATTTTGATAATGAAACTAATTGATCATGTTTTGTTTATCTAACTATGTTTTGAGTCATGTAGGTCTATGATAGAACCCCAGAGGAATTCTATAGAGATTGATCTTTGAGGGGGATCAACCCTTGGAACGCTATAGGGGTTCCACCCTCCAAGTAGCCTAGTGGCTGTAATTGTAGATTGATCTTTCTTATTCCAAAGAGGTGGAGGCTACAAGCTTATATAGAGCTCCAAACCCTAGCCCTAGGGGCTGCTTCCTAAGTGAACTATCCAATTTGCCCTCAACCTTAGCGGGCCGACCCAGTAACAAGGGGGCGACGGCTAAGAAGCCCAAAGACCCAAATATAAACCATAGCCTCTCTTCTTTATAGGATAGAGGTGGCTAGGTGGGGTTTATTACATTCTCACAGGGTTTTTATTAGCTACTACATGGTTGAGTAGGACCTTACCCTGCTAGGGTCCTATCAAGCCCGTCCTCTTCAAATCAGCCTTGTCCTCAAGGTCTGGAATGAATCAAAATCTTTATATAAGTTCCATGAACTCTCGAGGAACCGGGACTTGACTCCTCATATGATTCCCATGTGGCATCTTCGAGTGGTAAATTAGTCCAATGTACTAGTACTTCAGTAGAGGGACGTCGACGATGCATCACGACTCTACGGTCGAGGATGGCTTGTGGTTGGGCTTGAATATTTTCATCATCAGTGGTGTTAGGTAGTTGGATCTGGGGTGTCTCGTGTTCTCCCAACTTGGGCTTCAAGCATGACATGTGGAAGACAGGGTGAATTTTGGCATCTTCAGGTAATTTAAGTCTCATGACGCCATAGCTCCAATACGCTCTATGATCTGATAGGGCCCATAAAAACGTGGAGATAGCTTCATGGAGGCTCGTGTGTTGATGGATAGTTGCTTGTATGGTTGTAGGTGAAGATAAACCCAGTCTCCTACTAAAAATTCTCTTTCACTTCTTCGTGTGTCACTTTTTGCTTCATTCTAGCTTGAGCGGTAGAGAGATTATCCTTTAGCAAATTGTAGGAGTTTGTCCTCAATTAAATCTTGGTCGACTTTGATCTACCTTAGCTGAGCCAATTACATACTTTGGAATCACAAGGGCCGGCCGACCATATAATGCTTCATATGGGGTACATTTTATAGATGAATGATATGTAGTATTGTACCACCATTCGGCCTAGGGGAGCCATTTCGTCCACTCCTTTGGTCGATCACTAGCGAAATACCGAAGGTATGTCTCTAAACATCTGCTCACCACTTTGGTTGTCAGGTTTGTGGATGATATGCAGTGCTCATCTTGAGTTTGGTGCCAAGTGAAGAGAATCTTGAAATAACTCGGTCCAAAATTTACTAGTGAAGACCCTGTCACGATCACTTACGATGGACCTTGGCATCCCATGAAGTTTGACAATATTTTCTATGAAAATCTGAGCAATACTAACAAAGAATGATGTAGGGATTTTATAAAGCATTACACACAAAAATGAGCATATTTTGTAAGTCGATCAACCACCACAAGGATTGTGCTTTTACCTTTGGAAGGTGGCAGCCCTTTGATGAAGTCCATGGAGATGTCAGTCCACACCGAGTCTAGTATGGGTAGTGGTTGTAGTTTCCCTGGACTTGCCACTGTTTCACCTTTTTGCTGTTGACATACATCACATTGTGCTACGTATTCAGAAGTAATTTTTTTCATCCCTTTCCAATAAAAGTTTTGCTTCACTCTTTTGTAGGTTCTTAGAAATCCGGAGTGCCCTGCTAAAGGTGTGGAGTGCATTTCGTGCAGAATGACTTTGATGCAAGGGGAGTTTGGTATAAGCACAATACGACCTTTATAGCGTAGATCCCTCGAATCCCAAGTATAGTAAGCTATTGCGCTTGGATCCTCCTCCAATGTTTTGATGATGTTGCTGGTTTCTAGATCCTTCTTCCATTCCTCCCTCTCTGGTTGCTGCTGGAGATGCATAAGAAAGCCACCATTTATCTTGTGTAAAACTTTCTCCATTCGTTGGGTTGAAACAGTGATTACGTTGCTTCCGTACTTCCCGCGTAGGGTGACTTGTTTACCTTTGTAATAGAATTTCATAATCAATTTAGAAAAGTTCCAAGAGACATCACCTAGTGTCGTCAGCCATTCTATGCCCAACACAGCCTCATAATCATCAATTGGTAGGAGGAAGAAGTCGGCAACAATTTCTTGTCCCTGCAGTAATAGTTTCGCCTGTGGGCATCTTTGGTTGCATTTTAGGATTCGACCGTCGGCAACCTTTACGTCGAACTTGCTGCAACCTTCGATATAGAGCGCCATCCGAGCAGCAACCTTACTATTTAGAAAATTATTAGTACTGCCTGTATCGATGAGAACGGTGATTGGTTGTTGTTTGAGCAGGCCTCCAACTTTCATCGTTTGCGGATTTGAGTAGCCGGCTAGCGCATATACCATAAAGTCGGTTGATTGCAGCTCTTCTTCCACATCTTCATCCTCATGTTCAAGACTCTCTTCTAGCTATTCACTGATCTCTTCTTCCACTGGTTCAATCACAAGAAGTCTCCCTTTTTTACAGCGATGCTCGCGGCTCCACGGCTCGTTACAATGCCAATATAACCCCTTGGCAGATTGGTCTCGAAGCTCTTCTCTTGTCAACCTTTTTGGTGCAGGAGCTCGACTGATAGTAGGGGGGGCTGAGGGATTCGATATTGCTGGTTGGGGAATGACCCTAGTCCTCCGGGCTTCGTGGTTCAATCGCTCCTCCTGAAGTCGTGCAAAAGAGATGGCTGCCATAAGCGTGTACAGTTATCGTGCTTTAATTTCTCCCCGGATCTCCGGCTTTAAGCCCTCAATAAATGTCTCTAATAACTATTTTTCAGACCAATCACGAGTTTGATTAGATAACCTTTTAAACCTGGTTTGATACTCCTGGATGGTGGAGGTTTGTCGGATCTTTGCTAGTTGTCCGTTGATGTTCTCGTAATCGGTTGGTCTGAAGCGGATCAGTAGTCCTTCTTTGAATTGTCACCATGAGAGGACTCCATGAGTGTGTTCAAACCAATCAAACCATTTTATGGCATCCCCTTCAAGATGTATAGCTGTAATTTCTACCATAGATGCGTCCGTAGTTTTGTGATACCGAAAATATCACTCCGCGCGCGAGATCCAACTAATCGGGTCTCCTTCTTCCCATCTAGGGAAGTCCACCCTCATGTGTGGATAGTAGGGATCGGTCATAGAGCCTCCCTTCTCTTGGGAGTCATCTCTTCGATTAGAGCTCTCTCCTTGATGAGATTTCTTTGGGCTCGGTGTTCGACCCAAACTGAGTTCGGCAAAGAGAGCCCGAATCTTATCCTCCATTCGCGTCTTGAAGGCTTCGAATTCAGCATTTATCGCCTCCTCGGATGCCATAGTATATGCCTCCAGATCTGTAATATTAAGATCTCTCTTTTGTTACCGGGTTAAAGGCATGAATTGTTTGAGGGAAGTGGTGGCCGAAAGGATTTGTGGATCGGTGGATGTAGGCTACGGTTTAGGCTTGTTTTGTGGCTGTTTTGGGTGCTGTTTGGGGCTGCGATTTGATGGAGTTTTGGGCTGAGATGGTAGTGGATAAAGGTTAGGGAAGAGGGTTTTAGATCTGTCATAGATCGCAGCAAAGATTTGACAAAAATCAGTGGCAATTGTTGCCTATGTGCGCTGCCTCGTAAGAGCAGAATTGTCATCGAAGAAATAGTGATTTCTCGATGAAATTTCCAGCGAAAACTCAGGGATTTGAGGAGGGGGTTTGACAGTAGAATCTTAGTTTAGATAACAACAAGGATAACAAATTGGATCAAGAAATTTTGGCAGCAAAGCAGTAAAGAAATCGGTGCAAGTTGCGATAGCAGAATTCTCATCGAAAAATTTCAGCAGTTTGCGACAAGAGATTGCAGCAACACACGAATTTTTTTTTGATGAATTCCACAATAGATCAATCATGGATGGGAGCCAAGATGATCTATGAGGTGCACAAAAAATTTCGTTCAAAAAGGATAACAATTAGATCGGTTAAAGGCAGCAACACGCGGCTGAAATTTTCTGCAGCGATCCTTCGTTCGCAAAGATGGTAACTTTTGTGACGCAAGGAATTCACAGGCAAGGGATTGATAGAAAAACTTATGTTTGATATTTTAGATGAAAAATTATAGCAGCAAAAGGTATTGGTGGTAGAAAAATACCAGATCGCTGATGCAATTAGACGTGGCGACTATAGATTGATTTGATCTACGTCAAGAGATAACGGTGGAGACGACGACGTCAAGAGCAATTGTGGGAATTGCTTGGCTAATTGTGGGCGGCAGGGATGGCAGCAAAAGCAGCAAGATCACTGCTCTGATACCAGATGATAGAACCCCAGAGGAATTCTATAGAGATTGATCTTTGAGGGGGATCAACCCTTGGAACGCTATAGGGGTTCCACCCTCCAAGTAGCCTGGTGGCTGCAATTGTAGATTGATCTTTCTTATTCCAAAGAGGTGGAGGCTACAAGCTTATATAGAGCTCCAAACCCTAGTCCTAGGGGCTGCTTCCTAAGTGAACTACCCAATTTGCCCTCAACCTTAGCGGGCCGGCCCAGTAACAAGGGGGCGACGGCTAAGAAGCCCAAAGACCCAAATATAAACCCTAGCCTCTCTTCTTTATAGGATAGAGGTGGCTAGGTGGGGTTTATTACATTCTCACAGGGTTTTTATTAGCTACTACATGGTTAAGTAGGACCTTACCCTGCTAGGGTCCTATCAGTCTACTCTCGATCAATATTAGATAATTGATGCAGGATGAATCAGTGTTGCACTAGAGGAAATCATATCAGGAGATTGGACATCGAGCCAGAGGTCTAGTCGACGATCGATAGAAGCCTTCAGATAAAGAAATTGGGCATGAGCCAAGAAGAGTAGAGTTGCACCAAGGAGAATAGGGCTGCGGAGGTCAACTGCCGATTGGGTAACAAGCCACAAGAGAGGATAATGCACCGAAGTATTAGACGAAGCGTCGATGGACCAATGACGTGCCGGGCAATTAATTATGATTTATATTATAATAATTATCCAGATCGAAGTAGGATTAGCTTAATTGGGTTATAATTGGGTAACCTAGTTAGGGGCCAACTAGGCCTGTATTTGGGTTGTGTTGGACCGAATGAAAGGCCCAAACAGTGCCCAAGTGCCACATCAGGCGGTGGCACCACCATGGTTGACAATGGCACCGCTAGAAGGCTTAGTCTTCTAGATTGAGTCTTGGCGGTGGTATCACCTAGTGTTAGTCTACTTGAGTAGTGGTACCGCCCAGTACACTGATAGTGGCAGTGTGCCAAGCGGTGGTACCACCAGTACTCGAAAAATCCAAGATGAGATGGTTTTTGGCTCTAAGTTTGAATCCACCTGAAGCCTATAAATACTCTTTTCATCCTTGGGTTGAATACACAAGGACACATACTTTAAAAGTGAGAAAACTCTATAAAAATCACTTGAGAAAACCCTTCTGTAGACTTAGATTATTTTCAGCTTCAAGTGAGGAGTGAGTGCTTGTAAGGATTACTTCCTAAGCCTGTCAAAAGGAGAGAGCACTGTAAGGGAGTTTGTCTTTACCTATTGGAAGGAAGACAACTAGTGGAAAACTGATGGCCTCAAGTGAAGAGGAATCGGGAGTGGACTAAGTTCGGATGATCGAAAAACTATAAAATTGGGTTTTCATTTATCTTCTTGTAATTTACATTTCTGCAAACCATCTTACTTCCTCTACTTCTTCTTATAATCGGCTCTAGTTTAAAGCATCATTCCTTTCCGGATTTAATCGAAACGATTCTTTTCATACGAAACGGGGTTTTCCGAAATCATTTAAATCACCGAATTTATCATACTTAACCACTGCACTAATTCACCCCCCCTCCCCCCTCTCAATGCCGTTCTCGATCACCAATAAGTGGTATTAGAGCCAGGTTATTTCTCTTTTGGATTCACACCCATGAGAAATAGCTTTTCATGGCTTTCAAGAGGGTTTTTTGATCGTTCGTCTTCCCTTCGGACTACACTTATTGGAAAACTTGAATGAGAGTTTTCTTGCTTTCTATAAATTTGGATTTATGGAATGTCATCGAAAATTATTTTCAAACTCCCTCTAAACTGATAAACGAATGGTCGGATTTAGAGAAAAAATCTTTTTCATTAAATGCAAAGGCTATAAATGCTTTATTTTGCTCTTTAGATAAAACTAAATTTAATTAGATTTCTACTTGCAAAACAGCTTTAGATATTTGGAACACTCTTGAAGTCATTCACGAGGGCACTAGTAGAGTCAGACTCGAAAGTAAACCTCTTAATACATAATTTTGAACGTTTCTAAATGGCACCAAGCGAGACTATTGGTGACATGTATACCCATTTCATGGATGTCATCAATAGTTTGAAAAGTCTTAGTAAATCTTTTTCGAGTTTTGATCTCATTAACAAGATTTTAAGATCCCTTCTAAAGAGTTGGGATACAAAAATAACGGCTATACAAGAGTCTAAAAACTTGAACGTTTATTCACTCAAAGAACTAATCGGGTCTATAATAACCTATAAAATAACTCTTGAACTTGATGAACATGAGAACCACCTTCCAAAGAATAGAAAAGATTTGGCACTTTGTATAAGAGAATGCCACTTGAGTGATGACTCAAGTGATGAGGACAATGTTAAAGACATTGAACTTTTGACTAAGAAATTTAATAAGTTCGTTAAACAAGAATTGAAAAATACAAATGAACTTAAAAAGAATACCAACTCTTGTTATGAACGCAAGAAGTCGGAGAGCTCCAAAGACGAGTACACAAAAGTGAAGAAGAAGAAAGCATGCAAAGAAGATGAAGATGCAAACTACGCTTTGATGGCTTTCAACTACAAGGTAAGTAACCGATAGAACCCCACAGGAATTCTATATAGATTGATCTTTGAGGGGGATCAACCCTTGGAATACTATAGGGGTTCCACCCTCATAGTAGTCGGCTTGGTAGCTGCAATTATAGATGAATCTTATTATTTCAAAGAGATGGAGGCTACATGCTTATATAGGGCTCCAAACCCTAGCCCTAGGGGCTACTTCCTAAGTGAACTACCCATTTTGCCCTCAACCTTAGCTGATCGGCCTAGTAAAGGGGGGGGGGCGGCTAAGAAGCCCAAAGACTTAAATGTAAACCCTAGCCACTCTTCTTTATAGGATAGAGGCGGCTAGGTGGGGGAGGCGGTTAGGTGGGGGTTTATTACACTCTCACAAGGTTTTTATTAGCTGCTACTTGGTTGAGTAGGACCCAACCCTGTTAGGATCCTATCAAGTCCGCCCTCTTCAAATCAGCCTTGTCCTCAAGGCTGATGAACCTTAAGGAATCGGGTCTTTAGCTCCTCATATGATTCCCATGTGGCGTCTTTGAGTGGTAAATTATTTCAATGCACTAGTACTTCAATAGAGGGACGTCAGCGACACATCACGATTCTACTATCGAGGATGGCTTGTGGTTGGGCTTGAATATCTCTATCATCAGTGGTGTTGGGCAGTTGGATCTAGGGTGTCTCATGTTCTCCCAACTTGGGCTTCGGGTATGACACATGGAAAATAGGATGAATTTTGGCATCTTTAGGTAATTTAAGTCTATACGGCACGGCTTCAATGCGCTCTGTGATCTGATATGGCTTATAAAAATGTGGAGATAGCTTCATGGAGGCTCATGTATTGATGGAGAGTTGCTTGTATGACTATAGGCGAAGATAAACCCAATCTCCTACTGAAAATTCTCTTTTGCTTCGTCGTGTGTCGGCTTGTTGCTTCATTCTGGCTTAAGCAATAGAGAGATTATCCTTTAGTAGTTGTAGGAGTTTGTTCTTATCAATTAAATCTTGGTCGACCTGATCTACCTTGACCGAGCCAATTACATATTTTGGGATCACAGGGGCCGACCGACCAAATAATGCTTCATATAGGATACATTTTATAGATGAATGATACATAGTATTATACCACCATTCGGCCCAAGGGAGCCATTTTTTCTACTCCTTTGGTCGGTCACTGGCGAAACACCGAAGGTATGTTTCAAAACACCTGTTCACCACCTCTGTTTGGCCGTCAGTTTGTAGATGATATGCTGTGCTCATCTTGAGTTTGGTGCCCTATAACTGAAATAACTCGGTCAAAAATTTACTGGTGAAGACCTTATCATAATAACTTATAATGGACCTTGGCATTCCATGTAGTTTAATGATATTTTCTATAAAAATCTGAGCAATACTAGCAACAGTATAGGGATTTCGTACAGCACAAAAATGAGCATATTTCGTGAGTCGATTAACCTCCACAAGGATTGTGCTTTTATCTTTGGAAGGTGGCAGTCCTTCGATGAAGTCCATGTAGATGTTAGTCCACATCGAGTCCGGTATGGGTAGTGGTTGTAGTTTCCCTGGACTCGCCACTATTTCACCCTTTTGTTATTTACATATATCACATTATGCCACATATTCAGAAATGATTTTTTTCATCTCTCTCCAATAAAAATTTTGCTTCACTCTTTTATAGGTTCTTAGAAATTCGGAGTGCCCTACTGAAGGTGCATAGTGCATTTCATGCAGAATGACCTTGATGCAAGGGGAGTTGAGTATAAGCACAATACAACCTTTGTAGCGTAAATCCCTCAAATCCCAAGTATAATGAGCTATTGCGCTTGGATCCTCCTCCAATTTTTTTAATAATGTTGTTGGTCTCTAGATCCTTCTTCCATTCCTCCCTAATATTCTCGAGGAAGCCAGTGGTAGGAAGAGAGATGGCTGAAAATTTAGCTTGCTCAAGTAGCCGTGAGAGTGTATCTGCAACAATATTTTCTTTCCCCTTTTTGTAAATAATTATATAATTAAATCCTAGAAGTTTGGTTACCTATTTATGCTGCTCTGGGGATGATATATTTTACTCCAAAAATTACTTAAGGCTTCTATGGTCAGTTTTAGTCTGAAATCGCCAACCGATCAGGTAGGGTCTCCACTTCATTACTACGTGTACAATGGCAAGCATCTCCTTATCAATCTTCTCAATTTCATTCTTTTGGAGGTGAGGATAGTGGTATAGCCAAGTGTTCACTAGTGGTTTGCTTGAAAGAATTAGAATTCGATGGCCATGTTATTGAATAGGAGGAAGACCACGTGGTTCAACAAAAATGTTATCAAATTCAGCAAGTAATTGGGTGAGATTTTGATCTTTAATTTCTATTTTCTTCCCCTCTGGTTGCTGTTAGAGATGTATCAAAAAGCCACCATTTATCTTATGTAAAACTTTCTCCATTCGTTGGGTCGAAATGGTGGTTATGTTGCTTTCGTGCTTCCCGTGTAGGGTGACCTATTTGCCTTTATAGTGAAATTTCATAATTAATTTAGAAAAGTTCCAAGAGATGTCACCTAGCATCGTTAGCCATTCTATGCCCAGTACGACCTCATAATCATCAATTGGTAGGAGGAAGAAGTCGATGATATTTTCTTAGTCTTGCAGTAATAGTTTCACCTGCAAGCATCTTTGGTCGCACTTTAAGATTCGATCGTCGGTGACCTTTATGTCAAACTTGCTGTAGCCTTCGAGGTGGAGCACCATCCGAGTAGTAACCTTACTGTTTAGGAAGTTATTAGTGCTGCCCATGTCGATAAGAATAGTGATCGGTTGTTGTTTGAGAAAACCTCCAACTTTTATCGTTTACAAGTTTGAGTAGTTGGCTAGCGCGTGTACCATAAAGTCGGTCGATTGTGACTCTTCTTCCACATCTTCTTCTTCCTATTCAAGGCTCTCTTCTGGCTATTCAGTGACCTCTTCTTCTACTGGTTCAATAATAAGAAGTCTCCCTTTTTTATAGCGATGCTCGCGGCTCCATGACTCATCATAATGCCAACATAACCCCTTTGCAGATCGTTCTCAAAGCTCTTCTCTTGTCAACTTTTTTAGTGCAGGGGCTCGACCAATAGTAAGAGAGGTTGAGGGCTTTGGTATTGCTAGCCGGGGAATGACCCTAGTCTTCCGGGCTTCATGGTTCAATCACTCCTCTTGAAGACGTGCGAAGGAGATGGCTGCCATAAGCGTGTACGGTTGTCGTGCTTTAACTTCTCCCCAGATCTCTAGCTTCAAGCCCTCAATAAAAGTCCCCAATAGCTATTTTTCAGACCAATCATGGTTTGATACTACTGAATTATGGAGGTTTGTCAGATCTTTGCCAGTTATCCATCAGTGTTCTTGTAATCGGTTGGTCCGAAGTAGATCAGTAGTCCTTCTTTGAATTGTCACCATGAGAGGACTCCATGAGTATGTTCAAACCAATCAAACTACTATATGGCATCCCCTTTCAAGATGTATAGCTACAATTTCTACCATAGATGCATCCACGGTTTTGTGGTATTGAAAATATCGCTTCGCACACCAGATCTAACCAATCGAGTCTCCTTCCCAGCTAGGGAAGTCTACCCTCATGCATGGATAGTAGGGATCGGTCATAGAGCCTCCCCTCTCTTGGAAGTCATCTCTTTGGTCAGAGCTCTCTCCTTGATGTGATTTCTTCAGGCTCAATGATCGGCCCAAACTGAGTTTGGCAAAGAGAGTCCGAATCTTATCCTCTATTCAAGTCTCGAAGGCTTCAAATTTAGCATTGATTGCCTCCTCAGATGCCATAGTATATACCTCCAAGTCTGTAATGTTAAGATCTCTCTTTTGTTGCTAGGTTAAAGGCATGTATCAGTTGACGAAAGTGATGGCCAAAAGGGTTGGTGGATCAGTGGATGTAGGTTACGATTTTGGCTTGTTTTGTGGCTATTTTGGGTATAGTTTGGGGGTGTGGTTTGATAGAGTTTTAAGGCTATGATAGTAGTAGATAAAGGTTAGAAAGAGAGTTTTAGATCTATGGTAGATGGCAGCAAAGGTTTGATAGAAATCGGTAGAAGTTGCTGTAGATATATGCTGTCTCGTAAGAGCAGAATTATCGTCGAAGAAATAGCAATTTCTGAATGAAATTTCCATCAAAACCTCAAGATTTGATGAGGGGATTTGACAAAAAAATTCTCGGTTTAGATAACAGCAATGATGACAAATTGGCTCAAGAAAATTTTGGCAGCAAATCAGCAGAAGTTGCTACAAATATGTGATGTCTCGTAAGAGTAGCATTATCATCGAAGAAACAATGATTTCTCGATGAAATTTCTAGCAAAAACTCCAAGATTTAAGGAGCAGATTTGATAACAAATTCTCAATTTAGATAACAGTGATGATGATAAATTGGATCAAGAAAATTTTGATAGCATAACAGCAAGGAAATCGGTGCAAATTGCGATGGCAGAATTCTCATCAAAAAATTTCAGCAGTTTGCGACGAAAATTTACAGTAACATGGGAATATTTCAAAGATGAATTCCACAATAGATCAATCACAGATGAAAGCCAGATGATCTATGAAGTGCAAAATAAATTTCATTCAAAAAGGATAGCAAATAGATCAGTTTAAAGGTAGCAATATGCGGTTGAAATTTTCTGCAGCAATCCTTCATTCACAAAGATGATAACTTTTACAACGAAAGGAATTCATAGTAAGGGATAGATAGCAAGACTTCTTTTTGGTATTTTGAATAGAAAATTATAGCAGCAAAAGGTAATGGTGATAGGCGAATACTAGATCTTTGATGCAATTGGAGGTGGTGACAGTAGATTGATTTGATCTATGGCAAAAGATGACGGTGGAGATGGCGACGTCAAAAGCAATTGTGGGAATTGCTTGTTTGATGGTGGGTGGTAAGGATGGCAGCAAAAGCAGCAAGATCGCTACTATGATACCAGATGATAGAACCCCAGAGAAATTCTATATAGATTAATCTTTGAGGGGGATCAACCCTTGGAACGCTATAGGGGTTCCACCCTCCTAGTAGTCGGCTTAGTGGCTGCAATTATAGATGAATCTTATTATTCTAAAGAGATGGAGGCTACATGCTTATATAGGGCTCCAAACCCTAGCCCTAGGGGTTGCTTCCTAAGTGAACTACCCATTTCGCCCTCAACCTTAGCCGACCGGCCTAGTAAAGGAGGGCGGCGGCTAAGAAGCTCAAAGGCCCAAATGTAAACCCTAGCCACTCTTCTTTATAGGATAGAGGCGGCTAGGTGGAGGTTTATTACACTCTCATAGAGTTTTTATTAGCTACTACTTAGTTGAGTAGGACCCAACCTTGCTAGGGTCCTAATAGTAACTCAACCAAAACTCCCTTGCTTTATGAAATTACATGATGTTGTTTTTTTGAGTTGCATGATTTAGTTTGTAGGAAATAAAAAAAATATTTTCAAAAATTTTAGCATGCTTTTTCTTTCTAGTATTTTTGAAAAGTAAAAATTAAAATGATACTTGCATAATTTGTGATAAATAGTATTAATCCATGCATATATATCTTGATATTTTATATTACTTTTCAGATTTATAAAATGATGCATGATTTTGGCATGACTCGATTTTTAACACTAAGCTAAAATCATGTAAGAAGGAAAAATCTTGTTATAACTAATAACTATTGAATCTCGGATTTTGATGATGAAACTAATTGATTATATTTTATGGTCTAACTGCGTTTTGAGTTACACAGGTCTACTATCGATTAGGATTAGACAGTTGACGCTAGAGGAATTGACGTTGCACCGGGTGATCACGTCAGGATATTGGATGTCAAGCCAAAGGTCCAGTTGATAATTGGCAGAAGGCTTCGAACGTTGGGCATCGGGTCAAGAAGAGCAGAGTTGTGCCAAGGATATTGGGGTTGCGGAGGTCAACCATCGATTGGGCAATAAAACGTAAGAGACGACGATGCGCCGAAGAATCAGATGAAGCGTCGACCAATGATGTGTCGGGCAACAGAATTTCAATTCATGTTGTAATAATTGTCTAGATCAAAGTAGAGTTTTGTTTGTGTGTGTGCAGGAATAACTACGATAATGATGAAGATGTAAAGCGAAACAAAGTGCCAGAAGATAAGTGCGATGGATCGTTGGGAGTTTGAGAGTTCGACGGAAGTCGAAAGATTCGTTGGGAGTGTTGTCGGAACTTGCTGAGAACAAGTAGGGAGCTTGCCGAAGGGTTTTCAGAAGTTTACCGGAAGGTTCATCGAAAGTTTATGGAGCTTGCCAAGAAAGATAGGAGCTTGCCAAAGAAGCTCGTTGGAACTCGTCAAGATCATCATGAAGTCCAGGAGCTTGCCGGGAGTCCGAAGAATGGTTTCCGAGGGTTCGTCGGAAGATCGTCGAAAGTTTGTCGGAAGCTCACCGGTTGATGTCTTGACTTATGGACTTTGTAATAGTTTAGGAAATGTCTTTAAAATTTGTAGTTAGCACATAATTTGATTTAGGATTAGGTGTTAATCCTATAAACCAAGTAGGTGGGCCTTATTTTAGACTATTTAGGCTAAGTTTAAGGCCCAACTAGTGAGCTGGAATGAGTTGAGTGGTGGCACCGCCCAATGGCAGAGAGCTCGGGTGGTGGCACCGTAGCTGGGCTGGGGTGGTGGCACTACCTAATGGCCGAGAGCCCAAGCGATGGCATCGTTGGGTTGGGTGGCCGCAGCTGGGCAACAAGCCCAGGCGGTGGCACGGCTGGCTGGGCGGTGGCACCACCCAGAACACTATCAGTGTTTGACATTGATAGGCGGTGGAACCGCCACTGACAAGCGGTGGCACCGCTAGTACCGGAAAAATCAAAAGTGATTCAAATTTGGGCTCCAAATTTGAATCCTCTTGAGGCCTATAAATACCCCTCTCATTCATGGTTGAAAAGGAGTCTAAAATTGAGAAAGAAAAAGGGAAAACTCTTGTCAAAATCTTCTCTCTAAGCTTTGAATGTGTTCTAGTCCAAGAGAGGGGTAAGAGGCCTTGTAAGGGTTACCTCCTAAGTCCGTCAAAAGGAGAGGTGTTGTAAGGGAGTTCATCCTTGCCCGTTGGAAGAAGGATAGCTAGTAGAAAGCTGGTAGCCTCAAGCGAAGAGGAATCAGGAGTGGATGTAGGTTGGATGACCGAACCACTATAAAAATGATTTACGTTTATGTTCATACATTTATCTTTCTACAAACCTTTACTTTGCTAAGTTCACTGCCCTCATCTTCTTATGTACACTTTCAACGCAATTGAAATATTTTTAATCAAAATGTTATTCTTTTCGTACGAAGTTTCCGAAACTTATTTAAAATCATCGAAAGTTTATCGTTCTTTAGCGTTGCACTAATTCATCCCCCCCCCTCTTAGTGCCGCTCGATCCCTAACAATTGGTATGAGAGCGTCGTTATTTCTCATTCGGATTTACACCCATGAGAAATGGTTCTTCATGGCTTTCAAGAGGATTTTTTAGTTGTTTATCCTCCATTGTTTAATGGGTCGGACTACACCTATTGGAAAACTCGAATGAGAGTTTTCTTGCTTTCAATGGATTTGGATTTGTGGAACGTTGTTGAAAACCATTTTCAACTTCCCTCTAAACCGATGAATGAATGGTCAGACTTAGAGAAAAAATCTTTTTCTTTAAATGCAAAGGCTATGAATGCCTTATTTTACGCTTTGGATAAGAACGAGTTCAATCGGATTTCTATGTGCAAAACAGCTTTTAACATTTGGTAAACACTTGAAATCACACATGAGGGAACTAGTAGAGTCAAAGACTCAAAAGTAAATCTCTTATTGCATGATTTTGAGCTTTTTCGAATGAAACCAAGCGAAACTATTGGCGATATGTACACTTGTTTCATGGCAATAGTCTAAGAGCTCTTGGTAAATGTTTTTTGAATTTTAAACTCACTAACAAGATCTTAAGATCCCTTCCAAAAAAGTGGGATCCTAAAATAATGACGATACAAGAAACTATAGATTTAAATAATTATTCTATTGAAGAACTCATTGGATCTTTAATGACATATGAAATGAGTTTCTTGGAACATGTTGAACATGATGAACATATGAACCACCTTCCAAAGAACAAGAAGGATTTGGCACTTTGGACTATAAAATACCACTTGAGTGATGACTCAAGTGATGAGGACAATGTCGAGGACATTGAACATTTAACGTTAAAATTTAAAAAGTTCATTAAACAAGAATTAAAGAACACAAATGAAAAGAACACTAACTCTTGCTATGAACACAAGAAACCGGAACGCTCCAAAGACGAGTACACAAAAATGAAGAGGAAAGCGCGCAACAAAGATGAAGATGCAAACTACGCTTTGATGGTTTTCGACAACGAGGTAAGTAACTCACCCGAAATGTTTTCACCTTATTTTGAAATTACATGATCCTTTCATGAGTTGCTTAATAGTTGGTAGGAATTTTTTTTAAGCTTTTTCTTTCCAGTAATTTTTGAAAATTAAAAATATGAATGATGATTGTATGATTTGTGATAATGTTTATACACCTAAAAGGATTAACCTATGCATGTGTATCTTGATGTTTTACATTGTCTCTAAACATGATTCTTGACACTTTCATAAACATCTCTTGAACATACTCAACCTAAAATGAAACATGTAAAAAAAAAAATGTATGATCGTGATGAATTCATGTTGATCTTGTTTTCAAAACAAGATGTATTGTTTGTTATACAAAAAAATGCATCATCATGATAATGGTATGTTTCATGATAATGCTTGCACACCAAATGTGATTAAAGATAGTAACAAGAATATTGATGATTTCGCTTTCAACATAATGTATGGCCTTTTATATAAAAATTGAAAATGTGCTATCATTTTTTATGTATTTGGTCTTGACGGTTCTATGACAAAACTTATGTCTCATTTTTTAAATGTTGAAACATATTTTCATAAAAGACTTGTGCACACCTTATAAAATCATTCTTGATAATGATGAAATGAAAATATTAAAAGGATGTTATCATACTTGAAAGTTATGGAATCATGCTCAATGATTTGTTTTAAGAAATTTTCCTTTTCACTCTTGAATGTGATACTCATTTTTATTAAAGACAATGACATGCTTACATGAAGTAAATCATAAAAAGAAAAAGCATGATCTTGAAAATTCTTCTATCTCTAAAGTTTTCGGTTTTGATGAATATGTTAACATTTCTTTTTAAGGTAAAGGCATACTTATAAGAAGCAAATCACATGAATAGAAATTTATAAAAATGAAATGCAATCCTCTATCTTATCGATTTTTCAATAAATCTATGCTTGTCATGTATGAATTTATTGAATGTAATTTTGAGGATGATTTCGGATTAGACAAATGCTTGATTCATATTTACGATGTGAGATACATTTTAAATATGAATTATGTTCAATGCTTCAACCATATTCTATCTCCCTTAATTTATTTTGTTCTCCTATAATTCTTTTTTTATTTACTAAAGAGGAGAACCTACCAAATGAATCATGAATTCAAGTGAAATGATACAAATGAATCACTTATCGATATATCTTTTTGAAATATCTTTTTAATGTGATGTTGATAACTTGAGATGTCCTTTGGAATTCATGACATGAGATGATTGAATCTTTGACTTACTCTTTTTATCATGGCTTGAAAATGAATATTTAAAATGATGCTTGACAATTTGTTTTATGAGATTTAGCCTTTATGTCTTGAACATTCATGCTTGTGTCTTTTCAACATAAAAGAAGACAAAGGTATGTTTATACGAAATCAATGCAAATCATAAAAAAGTAAAATGTATAATTTTTGATATTTTTGATTTTTCATGAAAGACAAGTGATAAATTCAATTATGATATTTTATAAATTTCTTGAATTATGAATGAGATTTTGATGATATGGTAATAACTTTGTTCATGTTATGAATATTAAAAATGATAATCTGATTATGAGTCTTGATTTGACGAATTGACTTGAATGAGATTTTGTTTCAACCGAATTATGAACTTTCTTTTGACGTCTTGACTTGAGAAATTTCAAGAAATGTGATTATTACTTGATATTTGATACTTGAAATTTTTCATGAAATGTGATCTTGATGAGAATTCCTATGCATAAATCAAGTTGCTCATTATGCTATATCTTTTAAAATGAATCATGAGCCTTGATGTCATATATTTCATGATATAGAAATGACAAGATTTCTTTGCCTTGCATGTCTTGTGTGATGATTGAAAATTAATTTTCTTTATGATGAATCATGAATCATGACTTGTTCTATGATATTGATATATTTTTATCATGATCCTTGATTGTATATTTCTTTTACTCTATTAAAAGGATTTGTCAAATGAATCATGTCCTTCTTAAATTTTTCTTGATATCATGATATGATTTCTTTATATGGCTTGAAATTTTTTAGCAATTGAGTCCTCCACTTCATGTTGACAATAACTAAGGGGGAGCTAGCTTGTTGGCTTGAATATTGAATTCATATTCATGACTTGAATTTTGATGATAGAAACATTTATGTCAATATTTGTTTCTAATATCTCATTTTCCATTTCGATGAAAAAGGAAATCAATTACAACATTACATCCTCTCTTCTTTTTGAGAATGATAAAGGGGGAGAAAAATTGCTAGCTTGAAGCAAAATTACTAGTATGGAGAAAACTTGCTAACTTGAGTATCACAAGAAAAAGTGGCAAAAGTAGCTAGCTAGAACTTGCAAAGAATTATAATTTTGCAATCAAAAGAGAAGCAAAGAAGTGCTATCTCAAAAGAAGCAAAATGCAAAACTTAGAAAATTTGCATTCCTACACTTGCTATGTTTCTATGCTTATATGTTATAATTTTTAGCTTGTATATTTAAAGTGATGAAATGCTTACACAAATTGATTGCATATCGCAAAGGAAGCAAAGAAGGTGCAAATTGCATATCTTTAAATACAATTTGCTTGCACTTCTTAAAAGAATATAGAAAAACTTGCTATCATGAACACAATCACAACAAGTGCTATCTCGCCTATCATGAGAAATTTGTCATGATTGAATGTTGAATGTTGATGAAAATTTAGCTAGTATGATTGTAAAACTTGCATATCTTTTATAAACTAGCTTTGATGCAACTTCTCCTTTTTGTTGATGACATAGGGGGAGAAGTAGATTGATGACTTCATGCATTGAATTGAATATTTTATATATTTACATGATGGTTTGATATTTCTCATAACTTGTGATGAATGTTGCTTGGATTTGGGATAATCCAAGTGTTCTATCAATGGCATTTTGATAAGGGGAGTTTGGTTAAACTCCGGGGAGTTATGGTTAACTCCGTTAGTCATCAATTAGTTGTCATCATCAAAAAGGGGGAGATCGTTGAATCTCGGATTTTGATGATGAAACTAATTGATTGTGTTTTATCGTCTAACTGTGTTTTGAGTTACGTAGGTCTACTATCGATCAGGATTAGACAGTTGACACTGGAGGAATTGACGTTGTGTCGGGTGATCATGTTAGGATATTGGACGTCGAGTCGAAGGTCTGATCGACAATCGGCAGAAGGCTTCGGACGTCAGGTATCGGGCCAAGAAGAGTGGAGTTGCGCCAAGGATATCGAGGTTGTGAAGGTCAACCGCTGATTGGGCAACAAAATGTAAGAGAGGACAACATGACAAAGAATCGGACGAAGTGCCGATCAATGACGTGTTGGGCAACAGAATGTCAATTCATATTGTAATAATTGTCTAGATCGAAGTAAAATTTTTTTTGTATGTGTGCAGGATTAACTACGATAATGATGAAGATGTAAAGTGAAATAAAGTGCCAGAAGATAAGTGCGATGGATTGTTGGGAGTTTGAGAGTTCGACGGAAGTTCGAAGATTCGTTGGGAGTGCTGCCATAACTGGCCGAGAATGAGTAGGGAGCTTGCCGAAGGGTTTTCAGAAGTTTGCCGGAAGGTTCATCAAAAGTTTACGGAGCTTGCCAAGAAAGATTGGAGCTTGCTAAAGAAGCTCGTTGGAACTCGCCAAGATCATCGTGAAGTCCAGGAGCTTGCCGGGAGTCCGTAGAATGGTTTCCAAGGGTTCGTTCGAAGACCGCCGGAAGTTCACCAGAAGCTCGCCGGAAGAAGTCTTGACTTGTGGACTTTGTAATAGCTTAGGAAATGTATTTAAAATTCATAGTTAACACATAATTTGGTTTAGGATTAGGTGCTAATCCTATAAACCAAGTAGGGGCCACATGGGCTTTGTTTCGGATTGATTTAGGTCTAGTTTAAGGCCTAACCAATGAGCTAGAATGAGCCAAGTGGTGGTACCGCCTAATGGCCGAGAGCCTGGGCAGTGGCATTGCCCAATGGTTGAGAGCCCGGGTGGTGGCACCGCCAGGCTAGGCGGTGGTACTGCGCTGGGTAGCAAGCCCAGGTAGTGGCACCACTGCCTAGGCGATGGCATCGCCCAGTACACTATCAGTGTCTGACACTTACAGGTGGTGGTACCACCACTGACAGGCGGTGGCACTGCTAACACTGGAAAAATGGAAAGTGATTCAAATTTAGGCTCCAAATTTGAATCCTCTTGAGGCTTAGAAATACCCCTCTCATTCATGGTTGAAAAGGAGTTTAGAACTTAGAAAGAAAAAGGGAAAACTCTTGTCAAAATCTTCCCTCTAAGCTTTGAGTATGTTCTAGTCCAAGAGAGGGGTAAGAGGCCTTGTAAGGGTTACCTCCGAAGCCCATCAAAAGGAGAGGTATTGTAAGGGAGTTCATCCTCACCCATTGAAAGGAAGATAGCTAGTAGAAAGCCGGTGGCTTCAAGTGAAGAGGAATCGGGAGTGGATGTAAGTCGGATGATCGAACCACTATAAAAACGGTTTGCGTTTATGTTCATGCATTTATCTTTCTGCAAACCTTTACTTTGCTAAGTTCACTGCCCTCATCTTCTTATGTACGCTTTCAATACAATCGAAATGGTTTTAATCGAAACGTTATTCTTTTCGTATGAAGTTTTCGAAACTTGTTTAAAATCATCGAAAGTTTATCGTTCTTTACCGCTGCACTAATTCACCCCCCCCTCCTCTTAGTGCCGCTCGATCCCTAACAATAAGAATGAAAGAAAGAATATTAGAATTGAAATGATGCTTGATAAGTTTGATGATTTAATGAAAATGTTTGTATCATGCTTGATGATTTGAAGTAATAATCATATGCTATGGATTAATGTATTTTCAGTCTTAATCACTTTCATGATGATTTTTTTAATGATGCATGATTTTGAACATTCCTATGTGTAATCAAATTGCATGAAATGAAAATGTATTTTCTATTCTATTGAGATTAATGAACTCATTTCATGAATCTTGTGAATCTCATGAAAATAATCATAATCAATGTTTTGAAAATAAATGTGTGTATCATGTTATTGGTCTTAATTATTTCTCTTGAAGGTTGCTTTTCGGATCTATATGAAAAACATGAGCATACTCATATGAAAACAACCAACTTAAAGTGTAACATATAAAAATGAGAAAATGTACTATCATGATTTTTTATGTTTGTTGTATTTGGTCTTGATGGTTTCTATGATGAAACTTATGTCTCGATTTTAAATGTTGATACATGTTTTCATAAAAGACTTTAGCATGCTTGCATGTAATCAATCTATGTTGCTCTTAATAAATTTTTCGAATGAAAGATTTTGATGATGATTTTGGACTTATACGATAATGTACATTATGATTTGTTTTACGAAATTTCCCTTTCACTTTTGAATGTGATACTCATTTTTATTAATGGCAAAGGTATGTTTATATGAAGTAAATCATAAAAAGAAAATACATATTTCTTAAAATTCTTCTATCTTTAGAGTTTTCGATTTTTCAATAAAAGGCGAATGATGAATCCATGTATGTTTTATGAATCTCATGAATTTCTTGAATGTGATTTTGATGATGTGTTTGGAGTTGATGAATTGAATTAAAATGAGATTTTTCAAAATGATTCATGACTTCTAAGCTTTCGAAAATACAACCTTATTTTCTTGGAATCATGACTTATTGATTATGATAGCTTGAATGCATGAATCGATGATTTTATTTGATACTTGAAATTTTCTTTTGATCTTGATGAGTTGATGTTCCTTATGCATGAATCATGTTCTCATATGATTCTTTTACTAATGAAATGATACATTCAAGTGAATCACTTATCGATATTTACGATTGTGATACATCTTTTGAAATATCTTTCTAATGTGATCTTGATAACTTAAGATGTCTTTTGTAATTCATGACATGATATAATTTTATCATTGAATTCTTTCCTCCCGTTCTTTTTAATAATGACAAAAAGGGGAAAAAAATATATTAACACTTAAATTCATGACTTGATTTTGATATGATGAAAATTCATGATGTAAATTTATTAGTTTTTGTCATGATTTGAGAATTGATGCAAAAGACTCTATGTACTCCTCTCCTTCTTTTCAGCAATAACAAAGGGGGAGAAAGATTGCTAGCTTAAAGCAAAAATTTGCTAGCATGCATATCGCAAAGGTTGCATATCAAAGAAAAGCAATTTGCTAGCTCACACAAGGAGAGAAAACTAGCTTGCACTTCTCAAAAGAGAAAGAAAAACTTGCTATCATGAACACTACCAAAAATTGCAACCATGCAATCTAAAGAGAAGCAAAGAATTGCTATCTCAAAAAAAGCAAAAAGTGCAAAACTTAGAAAATTTGCAATCCTACACTTGCTTTGCTTTTATGCTTAATTGTTGTAAAGTGTTGTAAATCTAGCTTGAATGTTGAAAATTTTGTATATCTTTTAATCTTGCTAGATGTCACTTCTTCTTTTTGTTGATGACAAAGGGGGAGAAGTATAATGATGATATCATGTATTGAATATTTTAAAATTTTGCATGAATGTTTTTTATCACATGATACTTAGATTTTTTAAAATCCAAGGGTCCTATCAAGATGACATATTAATAGGGGGAGTTTGTTTAAACTTCGAGAGTTAAGGTTAACTCCATCATCAATTAACAAAGTGTGAATATTAGAAATTGGATATGATTTCTGAAAGATTCACATTAAGTTAAAAAAAAATGGAGGACATGTGTCACTAGCTAACCTAAGGATGGTGCCACTTATGTTTGTTCTATGGATGACAAATAAGCTTCCATCATGCATGCTTGCCACATTAGCATTAGCCAAACCTAAGCAATTAGAAGAGAAATTAAAGGAAAAATTAACAATGAAGGAAAACTTGCTGCAATGTAGACTTGAGAAGAGAAGGGAAAAGGAATTGAAGGAGGATAAGAAGTTTTGCTATGACTTAAGTTTTTGCATTAATTCTCTCACATTTGGGAATCAAAATTTTTCTAAGATAAGTGTTCTAACCTCATCCTATGGCAATCTTGAACTCTAATTTCATCTCAACTCTGTTCAATTCGAAAGATTTTGTATTTGTATATGACATCTCTCCCATTTAGGAATAAACTATGAATCTAGAATTTTTTGAGATTTTGACCTTTCTGTGTTGTTCGAACTATAACTTTTTATACCAAACTCTGATTTTAGAAAAACCTAATTCATCCGAAAATAGACTCAAATATCTTTCTATAATACTAATATTATCAAATTGAGAGTCTAAATGCTTATCCAAACTGTTATTTTATCTGACCCTATGAAATCTGTAAAATAGAGACTATTAGTTCTAACCTTTCAGAACTCTTTTACTTGTAACTCTCTGTCTAAGAATCTGATTATATCAAATCCTACTGCATGAGATACTAGACTCATATATTTTTCTTTTGATACTAATATTGAAAGATTTGAGATACAAATGCATATTGAAACATCTATTCTAATCATCTCTATAAATTCTGCCAAACAGAGATGATGTTCTCTGACCTTTGGTTATTAAACTGTTTATAACTCCATTTTGGAAACTCTAATTCATACAAAACTTTATTTATCTGAAACTATATTGATATATCTTTCAAATAACACCTATTTTAAGCAAATTAGAGCATATTTGGTCATTCAAATAGTTCATGCAATGTGCCTTTTGAATTCTGCCAGAATCAAGCTTTTGTCAATATTGCCTATTATTGTTTCATCCCTTTGAAAATTGATTTCAGCTAAAATCTTTCCTTCAATTCTAGCTTTATGTTATTTCTTTGAATTCATATATACTCTTGTCCTTCAATTATTTGTATACCTAAATCTATTATGCAAAGTTTTTGTTTGTATCGAATTGTTTCATATAGGTGCATGAATGTTCATTGTTCCACATGTGCTTCCGATATATGCCAATTTTATTATTCACACTATCCTTTTATGCAATGGTGTCTTGTGGGATAATATGGTCCTTTGCCAAAAATGGTAAAGAGATTATTTGGACCTTTTCTAGAAATGGTAAAGGGATTATTTGGACCTTTGTTAGAAATGGTAAAGGGTATATGCTTAGAGCCCGCGATGCTCAGACTTATGTTTGGTAGTCATTCAAAAATGGATAAATTATATTATGTATGTGGTCCCATGGTACCCTCTATGTTTTTGATATAATATCTAAAGCATTACTTATATGTTTATTTGTGTGCTTTGGATAAGAATGAAATGAATGTAATGTCAGATATGACATATGAGCTTATGTTCCTTATTTGTTATTCTGATATGCCCTAAGATATCTTATATGTCATTATTATACTTTGAAATATATTCGAAATCATTTCATATGCCATTGATATACTCTGAAATGTTTCATATGCCATTGATATGTTTTGAAACATTTCATACATCATTGTTATATTTCGAAATGTTTCATATGTTGTTGATAGGTTCCGAAACCTTTCATACATCATTGATATGTTCTGAAATATTTCATTTGCCCTTGATATGCTCCAAAACATTTTATACTTCCTTGATATGTTTTGAAATACTTTTTATGTCCTTGATATACTTCAAAACATTTTATACGTCATTAATATACTCCGAAATGTTTCATATGTCATTGATATATTCTGAAACATTCTATATGCAATTGATACACTCTGAAATATCCTATGTGTTATTGATATGCTCCAAAATGCTTCTTATGCCCTTGATATGCCCTCAACCCTAGCTGACTTGCCCAGTAAAGGGGGCGGCGGCTAGGAAGCCCTAAGACCCCAAATATAAACCCTAGCCACTTTTCTTTATAGGATAAAGGTGGCTAGGTAGGGTTTATTATAATCTCAAAGGGTTTTTATTAGCTGCCACTTGGTTGAGTAGGACCAAACCCTACTAGGGTCCTATCAAGCCCGCTCTTTTTAAATCAACCTTGTCCTCATGGCTGAGATTCCATGAACTTAGGGAACTGGGTTTTTAGCTCCTCATATGATTCCCATGTGGCATCTTGAAGTGGTAAATTATTCTAATGCACTAGTATTTTAGTAGAAGGATATCGACGATGCATCATGATTCTGCGGTTGAGGATGGCTTATGGTTGGGCTTAAATATCTCCATCATCAATGGTGTTGGGCAAATGAATCTAGGGTGACTTGTGTTCTCCCAACTTGGGCTTCAGGCATGACACGTGGAAGATAAGGTGAATTTTGGCATCCTCAAGCAATATAAGTTTATATGCCATGGCTCCAATACACTCTATGATTTGATAGGGCCCATAAAAGCATGGGGATAGCTTCATAGTGGCTCGTGTGTTGATGGATAGTTGCTTGTATAGCTGTAGGCGAAGATAAACTGAATCTCCTACTAAAAATTCTCTTTCACTTCATCATGTGTTGACTTGCTACTTCATTCTTGCTTGAGTAGTAGAGAGATTATCCTTTAGCAACTGTAGGAGTTTGTCCATGTCAATTAAATTTTGGTCGACCTATTCTACTTTAGCCGAGATAATTACATACTTTGGAATCACATGGGTCGACCGACCATATAGTGTTTCATATGGGGTACATTTTATAGATGAATGATATATAGTATTATACCACCATTCAGCCTAGGGGAGCCATTTTGCTCACTTCTTTAGTCGGTCACTAGCGAAACACCAAAGGTACGTCTCTAAACACTTGTTCACCACCTCTGTTTGGTCGTCAATTTATGGATGATATGCTATGCTCATCTTGAGTTTGGTACCTTACAACTAAAATAACTTAGTCCAAAATTTACTAGTGAAGACCCTATTATTAGGATCGAACAAGCACTAAGAGGGGGGGGGGGGGTGAATTAGTGCAACGGATTAAAATCGTAAACTTGGAACCGATTTCAGTAAAAGGCTAGTTCATATGAAAACTTCGATCCGACGAAAGATGACTTGGTAGAAGTTACTTGAGTAAAAGTAATGTCAAACTGAATGGTTTGCAGCCAAGTAAAAAGATGAAATAGAAATTTAAACACTCACACATTCAAGACATAGCGATGTATAGTGGTTCGGTCAAAGTGACCTGCATCCACTTCCAAAGCCTTCTCCGATGAGGCTCTCAACTTTCACTAGCAAATCTTTTTGAAGGGGAAGGACCAATCACCCCTCTTACAACCCTTTACAAGAAGTTCACACTCTTACAGATTTTTCAAAGAGAAAGAATGAGGTGAACACAAACTACTGAAAATAAGACTTTTTGCAAGACTTTAGCTTGATTTCTAACTCTCAAAAGGGTGCCCTTTCAGTTGAGAAAGGGGGGGGGGTATTTATAGATCCAAAATGGTTTCAAATTTGGGCTCCAAATTTGAAATCAAATTAGAGTTCCCGGTGCTGGCGGTGCTACCGCCTGTCAGAGGCGGTGCTACCGCCTGTCAATCGTCAGATTGACAGTACACAGGCGGTGCTACCGCCTAGAGCAGGCGGTACTACCGCCACTGTTCATTGTAGCCGGGTGGTACTACCGCCCTAGGCTAGGCGGTAGCACCGCCCAACACATGGCTGCTAGGCGGTGCTACGCCGCACAGCGGTTCTATCACCGCACAGCGATTCTACCGCCTGGCATAGGCAATTCAGCAAGGCTGAATGGGCCTTGTTCAAGGCCCAAAAGGCCCCGTAAGGGCTCGGTTGGCCCCTACCAATTTAGAGCAGGATTAATTCGAAATCCTTGCCCTAAGTACGTGCCAACTATGAAATTAAAATGTAATTAATAGTGATTTAAACTGACATTTTTCAAGTCTTATTCCGGTGAGCTTTACGATGAGACTTCGGCGGTCCTCCGATACTTCCCTCGGATTTCTTCCGGCGGATTCCTAGCATGCTCTTGGATTGTATGGCACGCTCAACGAGTCTTCGACAAGCTTCCGAACCTTCTCGGCAAAGTTCCGCGAACCTTCGACGATCTTTGCGATGAACTTCCGAAAACTTTGGCAATTCCCTGATTCGATCTTGGTTGGTTCCGGCAACACTTCCGATAATCCTTCGGACTTCCGATGAACTCTTGAACACCCGACGGACTTGACCTCGGCAAATCACTTTATGTTTCTGACCCGTCGTAGTTAATCCTACACACTTATCTTTGACAATATAGATTAGAACAAATATTTCACCAATTGATTTTATCATCAAAATCCAAGATTCAACAATCTCCCCCTTTTTAATGATGACAATCAATTGATGATGGAGTTAAACTCAACTCCCCCTATCTATATGTCATATCATTAGAAGGTAAAAAGCACTTGAATTCAATCTTTTGAATTTAAGCCAAATCGAATAGATTTCATTCAACATAAAGCTTAATAAACAAGCTTAGGCATAAATACTAAAAACAATGTATTTTAAACAATGTCAAAGTATTTACACCTATAATAATCAGAAATATTAATTCAAACATGATAAAGATCAAGTGATATCCAAAGGAGTGTTTTAATATCAAGACATGATATCAAATAAAAAAGTAGCTTATCTCAAGAATAAGAGTTCTTAAGCATTTGCAATGTGATACAATTGATTCATATTTCACTTTAAGCAATTTATTCCAACATAGCAACAATTACTCCATCATAGCAATTTACATTTTTCTCCCCTTTTGTCATCAACAAAAATAATGAAGGTGAAGAAACCATTCATTGTCATCAAGTGAGCCATGGAGAGAGCAAGAAACCATTCGAGGAAGGTATCAAGTCATAAAATAATATAAAAGTGTCATCCATAGTAGTCACAAGAAGGAAGGTATTAAGTCAAAATTACGATTAAATCGAAAAAAAAGTTCATTCAAAAGCTGAGTAGATGAAATGAAAGTAACAACACACAACATCATCCATAGTAGTCATAAGCATAACAGGACAAGTGTTTTAAAAGAAAACAACAGCTACTCCGGAGGGAGAACGCCAAAATACCTATACAAGTGATCTATTTTGCGATTCATTTGTTGCACTTCCTTCAAAATTTCATGATTTGATTTAAGACAAGCATGATCGAATCTTCAGTAGATGGAGCAGGAGCTGGCTCAGACGGTGCTGGATCAACGGGACTAAGCGGAGGAGATTCATTTCCCCTAAAAATTAGTGTTTCAGGTTACTCTACTGGTGGAGGAACTATATCAACCCTTCTAGGTTGCCTAATCCATATGCTATCTCGAAAGGTGCATCTAAGCCGCTTCAGGAGACTTCTATTAATTGTGTTATATCTATCAACTTTCATTACTTCCTCGTTGGGTGACACACAAATGTCATGGGCAAAAATGAGTCTAGTGATCAACCCACCATATGACAACATCAAGTCTTTAGAGAAAATTTCTATCATGTGTTGTCTAATCAAATAACCAAAGAAGTTGTTTTATCTAGTCATAATCCAATACATCATACTTAGTTCTAACATACTCATTTCATCAGGATGAAACTACTTCGGAAGTAGAATGCTTATCATAATATGATGAAGTAATTTCGAGTTAAAAGGTAATAAGTACTCACAGCTTTTAGGGATGATGCCTTGGTTAGGATTAGCAAAAATCATTTCTAAGGCTTAAGAGTGGGTTGCTCCGATTGCATCCATATCCCATTGCCCTCTAAAATAACATCCTTTATTCTTTTCTTCAATTCCAAGTAACTCACATATGATACGATTAGAAATCTGAATTGTGGTTCCTAACACATAGGTGGACAAAATATCATCTTTAATAATCATGTTAGCATAAAATAGCTTAACCAACCTAGGGTAGATTGGTTCATTAACTTGCAAGATAGGTAGAGCAGTTAGATTAGCAAACCATCTACTAGGTTCTAGGTTTCCTAGTTCACCTAGATCAACATGTTTACCCTTATGTATGGTTTTACAATCAAAATTTGGGTATCGTAAGGCTACCTCATTAGATCTAAAAAGGGTTGGGTCAAATGAATCTCCTTCCAACCTTTTCTCTTTGCCTCTTGTTGATTTCTTAGGAGCCATGTCTATATCTATTCATGATGAACAAACAAAAGGAAATAATAAGGAAAAGATAAGCAATTGTGAGTAGAAGAGAAAATTTTATCTATTACCTTGTTTGTGTTTCCTAGAGAGGTGAGGAGCTTGGATCACAAAAATACCTTTGATTGCCCTTTAGGAGGAGGAAGAATGGAGAGGAGAAGGCTTAGAGGAGCTTAGGAGGAAGAAGGATGAAAGGGAGAGTGTTTCGGTCGATTCTATCGCCGACCCTAACACCCCCTTTAATATGGGGGTGTTCGGGCGGTACTACCACCAACCAGGCGGTGCTACTGCCTAGGAGCCGAGTACCCAGGCGGTACTACTGCCGGTTCAGGCGGTGCTACCGCTGGCCCCACAAATTTTTTTTTATTTTCAAATTTGTTTGCTAGTGTTGAAATGAGATGAGATGTAATCATCGATCACTCCTTAAGATATAGAATTAAAATGAGGGAGGCAAATTTGCAAGAGCCGAGTTTTCGTAAAAACCACGAAAGCCGAAAGAAACTAAATATAATGCTGCTCATTTACAAGGACAATTTAACATGCCTATTTCCCTTCTAATAAAATAAAATTATTCCTCATTTAAGGGTTTTGTAAAAATGTCCACTAATTGATGATTTGTATTAATAAATTCAAGGGTGACATCTTTATTACTGACATGATCACATATAAAATGATGCCTAATGTCAATGTGCTTAGTTCGAGAGTGTTGAATCGGATTTTTAGTTAGACAGATAGCACTCGTGTTATCACATTTTATAGGAATATTCTTTAAATAAATTCAATAGTCTTCTAGTGTATTTTTCATCCAAATAACTTGTGCACAGCATGCACTTGCAGCTATGTATTCGGCTTCTGCCATAGATAGTGCAACCGAATTTTGTTTCTTGGAAGTCCAAGAAGCAAGTGCATGTCCTAAAAATTGGCATGTTCCGGATGTATTTTTTCTATCTATTTTACATCCAACAAAATCCGCATCTGCATAAGCTGTCAAATCAAAGTTATCGGATTTTGGATACCATAATCCAAGATTCGGAGTCCCTTTAAGATATCTAAGGATTCTCTTAACAGCTTTGAAATGAGATAGCTTAGGATTAGCTTGGAATCTTGCATATAGCCCCACACTAAACATGATGTCAGGTCTAGTTGTAGTGAGATAAAGCAGGCTACCTATCATGCCCCTATATGCTTTTTGATCAAAACTTTCTCCATTTTCATCCATATCTAACTTAGTGGAGGTGCTCATAGGAGTGCTAATGTCTTATGATCCATCCATGTTAAATCATTTTAACAATTCTAATGTATACTTAGATTGATTTAGAAATATACCATCACTTAGTTGCTTAATTTGTAATCCTAAAAAGAAATTTAGTTCTTCTATTAGGCTCATCTCAAATTCATCACTCATATTCTTGGCAAATGATTCACATAGTGATTTATTAGAAGAACCAAAAATAATATCATCAACATAAATTTGAACAATAAAAAAACTATTTTTAAAATATTTAATAAACAATGTAGTATCAACCTTGCCTTTAGTGAAATCATTTGAAATTAAAAAAGAACTAAGCCTCTCATACCAAGCCCTAGGGGCTTGTTTTAGACCATATAAAGCCTTAGTTAGCTTAAACACAAGGTTAGGAAGAAGAGAGTTTTCAAATCCGGATGGTTGTTCGACATACACTTCTTCGGAAATAAAACCATTTAAGAATGCACTTTTGACATCCATTTGAAATAATTTGAAATCATTACTACTAGCATAGGCAAGGAGCATCCTAATGGCTTCTAATCTTGCCACCGGAGCGAATTTCTCTTCGTAATCGATACCTTCTTCTTGGTTGAAACCTTTGGCCACTAGTCTAGCCTTGTTTCTAACCACGATACCACATTCATCTTGCTTGTTTCTAAAGACCCACTTAGTACCAATAACTAAGTGGTCATTAGGCCTAGGAATAAGCTTCCATACCTCATTCCTCTCAAATTGATTCAATTCTTCTTGCATTGCGATAACCCAAGAATCATCTTTCAAGGCATCATCAAAGCATTTTGGTTCAACTTGAGAAAGAAAAGCGGCATGGGCACAAAAATCTTTGAAAGAAGAGCGAGTTTGAACCCCTTTCGATGCATCTCCTATAATTAACTCCTTGGGATGAGCAACATACTTCCATTCCTTGGGTAAGGAAGTTTGGGAAGAAGATGCATCCAAGTTGTCATTTTGAGAAGAGGGTTCATTCAAATTCAAATTATCAAAGCCAAAATCATCATCAAAATCTTTCTTCTTAAATTCAAAAATTTTATTAAAAACCACATGAATAGATTCTTCTATAACTAAGGTTCTTTTGTTGAAAACACAAAAAGCCGTAGAAACGGAAGAATAACCAAAAAATATGCCTTCATTGGATTTTGCATCGAATTTTCCTAAGGCATCCTTTTCATTTAAATTAAAGCATTTACAATCAAAAACTTTAAAATAAGAAACATTGGGTTTTTTATCATTCCATAATTCATATGGAGTTTTAGATAAGGATGGTCTCACTAGAACTCTATTCATAACATAGCAAGCCGTATTCACGGCTTCGGCCCAAAAATATTTTGGTAAATTATATTCATTTAACATGGTTCTAGCCATTTCTTGCAAACTTCTATTTTTCCTTTCCACTACTCCATTTTGTTGTGGATTTCTTGGAGTAGAGAAGTTATGGTTATATCCGTTTATTTCACAGAAATTTTGGAAATCATGATTTTGAAATTCACCTCCGTGATCACTTCGAATCGATGAAATCATAAAACCTTTTTCAATTTGAGTGAGTTTACAAAATTTAGAGAAACATTTGAAACAATCACTTTTGTGAGTCAAGAAATAGGTCCAAGTGTATTTACTATAGTCATCCACAATTACAAAGGCATATTTGCTACCTCCTAGGCTTGTTATGTCAATTGGTCCAAATAAGTCCAAATGGATCAATTACAATGGTCTAGTGGTGCTAATTTGATTTTTTGATTTGAAACTAGTTTTTATTTGTTTTCCTAGTTGACATGCATCACATACCTTGTCCTTGATAAATTTCATGTTTGGGATACCTCTTACTAACTCTCTAGATGAAATCTTAGAAATTAGTTTCATGCTTGCATGGCCTAATCTCCTATGCCAAAGCCAAGCATCATCATTCAAAATCGAAAAATATATTTCATTACTTAATTCATCAATATTTATGGTGTAAACATTGTTTTGTTTTAAAGCAATCATGGATATGTCATTGCTTGGTTTTTCAATGATGCAAACATTAGATTCAAATCCAACAACATAACCTTTATCGCATAATTGACTAATGCTTAAAAGATTATGTTTTAAACCATCAACTAGCAACACATCATCAATTGAAAAACTTGATTTGTTACCTATGGTTCCCTTGCTAATGATTTTACCCTTGTTGTTGTCTCCGAAGGTGACATACCCTTCTTCTTTGCTAGTGAGCATAGAGAAATGAGATGGATCTCCGGTCATGTGCCTTGAGCATCTATTATCAAGATACCATTTCTTGCTCCTAGCTTGTGAGTTTGTCTACAAAAGAGGATAGTTTTTAGGTACCCATTTGATTTTGGGTGCCTTACAAATTGATCTACTTAATTTGTAATTCAACATTGAATTATTTATGGTTCCTTTAGGAACCCATATCAATTTTTGTGGACTAAATTTCTTGAATGGACATTTGTAAGCAACATGTCCCGTTTTACCACAAAAATTACATTTCAAATGGGGTGATACATGCAATGTGGGTCCTTTAATGAAGGTAGTGAGATTTTGGTGAGATCCACTCACAAATCCGATTCCACTCTTATTTTCGACATGACTCTTGTTAGCAAGGATCATGTCCAAGCCCTTGCTACTGACCTTAAACTTATTTAGGGTCTCTTTAAGTAGCAAGTTCTCCCTTTTTGTTACTTCTAAGTGTTCACACTTAGAGCATGGGGGTAGAGAAGGGGTTTGGAGACTATTGAACTTATTTTGTAATAAAGCATGCTCTTTCTTAAGCAAATTGAACTTCTTACTAAGAGTTCTACATTCATCAAATAACTCATGAAAAGAGATAGAAAGTTCATCGAAAGATAACTCTTCATTAAATAACTCACTAACCTCTTCTCCTAATGCCATTAGCGCGAAGTTGGCCCCCTCTTTGTTGCTAGCTTCTTCAACCTCGGAGTCACTTGAATCATCTCACGTGGCCTTCAAAGCTTTCTTCTTCTTGGCTTGAGGGTATTCATTCATGAAGTGTCCCGGCTTCTTGCATTCGTAGAAAATAACTTGGTCCTTTTTGTGTTCAAATTTATTTTTTGTGTTATTTTTAAATTTGTTCTTTCTTATAAATTTCTTAAACTTTCGAGTTAAAAGTGCAATGTCGTTGTCATTGTCCTCATCACTTAATGTTCCTTTCAATTGGTCTTCTTGTGTTCTAAGTACCATATCCTTCCTGTTCTTTGGAAGGGGGTTCTCAAGCTCTTCATGAGCATGACACGTCATCTCGTAGGTCATTAGAGACCCAATAAGTTCTTCAAGCGGAAATATTTTAAGATCCTTGGCCTCTTGAATGGTCGTAACCTTTGGATCCCAACTCTTTAGAAGGGATCTTAAAATTTTAGTTACCAACTCAAAATTAGAAAAATCTTTACCAAGAGCTTTAAGTCCATTGATGACATTCGTAAAGTGGGTGTACATGTCTCCAATGGACTCATTTGGTTTCATCCGAAAAAGTTCATAAGAATGCACAAGAATGTTGATTTTGGACTCTTTCACTAAGCTAGTGCCTTCATGAGTGATTTCAAGAGTACGCCAAATATCAAATGCCGATTCACAAATAGAAACCCGATTAAACTCATTCTTATCAAGCGCACAAAATAAGGCATTCATAGCCTTTGCATTGAGAGCAAAAATCTTCCTTTCTGACTCATTCCACTCACTCATCGGAGGAGAAGATTTTGCAAAGCCATTTTCAATAATGTTCCAAAGTTCGAAGTCCATAGAAATGAGAAAAATCCTCATACGAGTCTTCCAATACGTATAATCTGACCCATTAAATATAGGCGGACGAGTAATGGAGTGACCCTCTTACATACCGGAGTAGGCCATCTCTCTTGGGTTTTAAACCAATATGAGAGTAAACCTCGCTCTGATACCAATTGTTAGGATTGGACAAGCACTAAGAGGGGGGGGGGTGAATTAGTGCAGTGGATTAAAATCGTAAACTTGGAACCGATTTCGGTAAAAGGCTAGTTCGTATGAAAACTTCGATCCGACGAAAGATGACTTGGTAGAAGTTGCTTGAGTAAAGGAACTAAACGATTTACAGCTAAGTAATGAAATAATTTAGAAATGTAAACACTCACACATTCATGAACACAATGAAGTATAGTGGTTCGGTCAAATGACCTACATCCACTCTTGAAGCCTTCACGATAAGGCTCCGCACTTCCACTAGCAAATCCTTTGAAGGGGAAGGACCAAATACCCCTCTTACAACCCTTTACAAGAGGTTCACACTCTTACAAGATTTCACAAGAAGAAGAAGGAGGTGAACACTTAGCAAAAGATAAGACTTTTCAAGACTATTCAAGACTTTAACTCAAGATTCTAACTCTCAAAAGGGTGCCCTTTCAGTTGAGAAAGGGGGGGTATTTATAGATCCAAAATGGTTTCAAATTTGGGCTCCAAATTTGAAATCAAATTGGAGTTCCCGATGCTGGCGGTGCTACCGCCTGTTAGAGGCGGTGCTACCGCCTGTCAGTCGTCAAATTGACAGTGCACAGGCGGTGCTACCGCTTGGAGCAAGTGGTGCTACCGCTTGGAGCAGGCGGTACTACCGCCACTGTACATTGTAGCCGGGCGGTACTACCGCCCTAGGCTGGGCGGTAGCATCGCCCAGCACACGGTTGCCAGGCGGTGCTACCGCTTGGCACAAGCGGTTCTATCGCCTGGCCCATTTAGCTTTGCTGAATGGGCCTTTTTCAAGGACCAAAAAGCCCAGTAAGGGCCCGGTTGGCCCCTACCATTTTAGAGCAGGATTAATTCAAAATCCTTGCCCTAAGTACATGCCAACTATGAAATTAAAACAAAATTAATAGTGATTTAAACCGACATTCTTCAAGTCTTATTCCGGTGAGCTTTACGATGAGACTTCAGTGGTCCTCCGATATTTTCCTCGAATTTCTTCCGACGGATTCCCAACATGCTCCCGGCTTGTATGGCACGCTCAACGAGTCTTCGACAAGCTTCCGAACCTTCTCGGCAATGTTCCGCGAACCTTCAACGATCTTTGCGATGAACTTTCGAAAACTTCGGCAAGTCCCTAATTCGATCTTGGTTGGTTCCGGCAACACTTCTAACGATCCTTCGGACTTCCGATGAACTCTTGAACACCCGACGGACTTAACCTCGGCAAATGACTTTATGTTTCTAACCGATCGTAGTTAATCCTGCACACTTATCTTTGACAATATAGATTAGAACAAATATTTCATCAATTGATTTTATCATCAAAATCCAAGATTCAACATTTAGGTCACCGGTGATATCTCTATGTCGTAGGCAAGATAGCAAAACGCGAAATAGGTAAGCCTCGAGGGACTTGACTAACTCAGCCTGCGTCGGAAATCGGTTCCTACCTATAACAATGGAAGGCCACGTGAGTCAATCTTATTACCTCATGCTTATCGACTTAATATTATCATAGGAGGGGATTTAAGTTTGGTCTCGTGATATGATGTGTCACACACATACATATTTAATATATATTTATATCATATATAAATAAATATATATATATATATACTTATCTAATAGGTGTATAGCAATTACATGGACAAGCACACCAGATGATCATAGACCTCAACCTAATATGATTAGACCCGAGCCAATAGGCCTAATCACTTACATCAAGATCTATGTATATATCGGTGCATCTCTATGCTTGGTGATCATGCATCTTGTCATCGTTGGATCTGCCAGCACCTCGGTGCATCTCCATACATCATGAACATCTGAATCAACCTCGAGGTTCCCGCTGCCATCTTTAGGCTTCCGTTGTGCCTCTTCGTGTAATTACAATATAATTATAAGTACGTAAGTGTTAGAACCCTTGCGGATTCTAAGCTTGGGGTTGATCTCTTTAGGGGATCAACCTCCTTGGAACTCTATAAGGGTTCCTTCCTCTAAGTTGTTGCTCAAAGGCTACTAAAAAGATGATCTATTCATGATGAAAAGATGGTGAATACATGGCTATTTATAGGGCTTATAAACCTCAACTCCTAATAGGACTCCTACTCGAGACCCCTACTTCTAATCAATTGCTAATACTTCTCTAAGAAGTAACCTCCAAACTAATCCTAACCTAGTCGGCCTCTTCACCTCTTTAATAGGGGTCGGCTAGATAGGATTTATATGAATGCCCTTAGGATTTATATATTTGCCCTCTTCAATGAAACTAAATTAGGACTCTCCTAGCTAGAGTCCTAATAGTGACATGCCATATTAGGAGACTGAATAAAAAATCCCCTCTGTCGATAATATTAAGTTGGTAAACATGAGACAATTAGATTGACCCACATGGCCTTGCATCGTTATAGGTAGGAACCAATTCCCAATGTAGGTTGAGTTAGTCGAGTCTCTTGATGCTCACCTATATCATGATTTATTATCTTGCCTATGACATAGAGATATCACCAGTGACCTAAGGACATGGTATGCTTGGTCGAGATATCAATAGCGAGATGCCAAGAACACGGCTTTGATACCAAGTGTTAGAACCCTTGTGGATTGATTCTAAGCTTAGGGTTGATCTCTTTAGGGGATCGGCCTCCTTGGAACTTTATAGGGGTTCCTTCCTCCAAGTTGCTGCTCAAAGGCTGCTAAAAGGATGATTTATTCATGATGAAAAAAGGGTGAATACATGTCTATTTATAGGGCTTCTAAATGCCAACTCCTAATAGGACTCCTACTCAAGACCCCTACTTCTAATCAACTCCTACTTCTAATAGGACTCCTTCTCTAATAAGACTCATACTTCTAATATGACTCCTTCTCTAATAGGACTCCTACTTCTAATAGGACTCCTCTAAGAAGCAACCTCCAAACTAATCCTAATCTAGCCGACCTCTTCACCTTTTTAATAGGGGTTGGCTAGATAGGATTTACATGAATGCCCTTAGGATCTACATGTTTGACCCCCTTAATGAAACTGAATTAGGACTCTCCTAGCTAGAGTCCTAACAGAATTAGAACTCTCCTAGCTAGAGTCCTCACCCTCTTCAAATTAGCCTTGTCCTTGAGGCTAACACTCCATGAATTCTATCTTCAAGTCATCATAGTTCTCCCAAGTGGCATCTTCTGCTAGTAGGTTCGCCTATTATATTACCACTTCAGTAGTGGGTCGTCGTCATTGAGTCACGATTCATCGATCAATAATGGCACTCAGCTGGGTCTGGAGCTCTCCTTGGGTAGTCATATTTGGTAGATGGTTTTGGGCTATCTCGTTTTGTCTCAACTTCAGCTTCAAACATGACACATGGAAGACTAGATGGATTCGGGAGTTGGCGGGTAAGTCCAATTTATATGCTACAGCTCCGATGCACTCTAAAATCTAATAGGGTCCATAGAACCAAGGTGAAAGCTTCATAGATGCTCTAGTCTGGATTGATGTTTGATTATATAGCTGGAGCTATAGGAAGACCTAATCTCCTACTAAAAATTTTCTTTCACCTTTGTGTTAATCATATTGTTGTTTCATCCTTGCTTGAGCTACAGTAAGATTATCTTTTAGCAACTTCAGCATTTTGTCTCTGTCCTGTAGTTCTTTATCTACTTGTTCTACTTTAGAGATTCCCAACACATATTTTGAGATTACAGGGGGAGGTCGGGCATACATAGCCTCATAGGGAGTACATTTTGTGGATGAATGATAAGTTGTATTATATCACCACTCGGCCAAGGGAAGCTACTTTATCCACTCTTTTGGCTGGTCATTGGTGAAGCATCTGAGGTATGTCTCCAAGCACCTATTCATCACTTTAGTTTGGCTGTCGATTTATGGGTGATATGCCATACTCATTTTCAATTTAGTGCCATGTATCTAGAATAATTCTATCCAAAATTTGTTTGTGAAGACACTATCATGATCACTTACAATAGATCTCGGCATCCCATGTAATTTTATAATATTCTCCAAAAAGATTTGAGCAATACTAGAAGTAGTATAGGGATTACGAACAACGCAAAAGTAAGCATACTTTGGAAGGCGATCAACCACGACAAAAATTGTACCTTTTCCTTGAGATGAGGGAAGCCCTTTAATGAAGTCCATTGATATATCAATCCATATTGAGTCCGAGATGGGTAGAGGTTGTAGCTTTTCGGGACTTGCCACTGTCTCACCTTTATGTCGTTGACATACATCACATTGTGCTATAAATTCAATAATAATATTTTTCATCCCTACCTAATAAAAATTTTTCTTGATTTTCTTATAGGTTCTAAGGAACCCAAAGTGCCCGACCGTAGGTGTGGAATGCAACTAGGATGGTCTTTTTGCAAGTAGAATTTGGCACAATAACAATACGTCCCTTATAGCTTAAGTCTTTTGAGTCCCAATTGTAATGAGCTACGGAGTTTGGTACTTCCTCCATTTTTTTTATGATCTTACTAGTCTCTGGATCATATTTCCATTTCCTCCTAATATCCTCAAGGAAGTCATTGATCGAAAGTGAAACGGTCAAAAATTCAGCTTGCTCGAGTAGCCACGAAAGCGCATCTGCGATAACATTCTCTTTCCTATTTTTGTAAGTTATTTTATAATCATATCCAAGAAGCTTTGTTACCCATTTTTGCTACTCGGGAGAAGATATCTTCTACTCCAAGAGATATTTTAGGCTTTTATGGTTAGTCTTGATTTGAAAACGTCACCTGATCAAGTATGGTCACCATTTGGCCACCATATGCACAATCGCGAGCATCTCCTTGTTGTAAATAGTCATCTTGAGATGGGAAGGAGATAATGCCTTATTAGTATAAGCGAGGGGGCAGCCATCTTGTATTAATACAACACTAATTATCAATTATAATCAGCTCATACTTAATAATATAAGAGGGATCAGGTCCATACTTTATGAGCATTGAAACATCGCGGATATACAAATCCACAAGTCTATCTGAAGTGTAAGTCATATTGATAGGTAACAAATATACAGATTTGGTTAACTTATCAATGATGACCCCAATACTATTATGCCTTCTAGAAGTTCTAGATAGATCCGAAACAAAATCTATAGTTTCACATTCCCATTTTCCACTCATGAATATTTAAAGGTTGCAACAAACCTCCAGGTCTTTGGTAATCTACTTTAATTTGTTGATAATTCAAATACTTTGAAACATTTATTGTAATTTCATTCTATGCCTTTCCACCAATAATGATTTTAAGGATCTTTGTACATCTTAGTACTACCCGGATGCATAGTATACTTGAAAATGTAACTTTTCTCTAAGATTCGTTTCTCAATATCTCAATCATTAGGGATGTATATTCTATCCCCAAATCTCAATAGGCCATTCTTTAAAATTCAAAAATCTAGCTTTAATCCTTTTTCTACTTCATTCCTCAAGTAAACTAAATATCGATCTCATCATTGTCCTTCTTTAATTTATTGAATAAGATCTGATTGAATCTGGTTAGAGGCCATCAATATCATTGAGTATTATACGTTCCTCATAACATTTATGTCATAATTTTCTTCTAATAACTTCCATTGCTTCACAACTAGATTGGTCATGAAACTTGTACTTTTTTTTTACCAAAATGCATTAGCTACAACATTGACTTTACTTGGGGTGGTAACGGAAGGTGCAATCATAATCCTTTAAAAGTTCTATCCATCTTCGTTACCTTATATTTAACTCTTTTTAAATAAAAATATACTTTAAACTCGCATGATCGGTAAAGAATTTAAATATCTATCTATATGAATAGCGTCTCCAAATCTTTAGAGCAAAAATAATTATCACTAATTCCATATCATGAATTGGATAATTATGTTCATAACTCTTTAGTTGTCTATAAGCTTAAACAATCACTCTCCCACCTTGCATCAAAATACTGTCAAGGCCTTTTCTTGAAGCATTCATATAAACTGCATATCACTTATTACTACTTAGAATAGTGAGATTAGAGGGTCTTGTCTATCTTTCTGGTTCACTTCCTCTCTTACTTTTACTAATAAACTTATCCTTATCGTTCTTGCCCCTAATTTCTTGGATCTCCTCCAAGTCTTTTTTTTTTAATTATTAAGGCTTTTTCTACCACATCAACATATGCTTGGAGTTTTAAGGTCAATATTCGGCTTCTTATTGTTGGCCTTAGACCCTTTCTAAATCTCTTTGCCTTTCTAGATTCATCATCAATCATATGAGGGGCAAATCTAGAGAGCTTAGTGAATTTAGATTCATACTTTACTATCGTCAAGTTTCCTTAGCTAAGATTTAAGAACTCCAATTCTTTCTACTCTCTAATGCAATTTGGGAAATATTTATCATTGAACTTTTCTATAAATATCTTTCAAGTGATTGGCTCATGTCTAACTTTAGAAATCCACTTTATTGTCCTCCACTAATGCTCAGCCTCTCCTTCTAACATGAAGGTAGCAAGAGAAACTTTCTGATCATTAGGGCAATTTAAGACATCAAATATTTTCTCTATTCAGAGCACTCATTGTTCTGCTATCACTGGATCAGTCTCACCACTAAAACTAGGAGGACTGAGCTTCTTAAACTATTCAATTCTTAATCCATTTTTGATTTGATATCCCCAATCAACCATTTCATCCCACTCAATTAATCGAAAGGAAATAAGGTAGGACCAAATATTTTCGTCACCCTAGATTCCTAGAAGACATCAAAGAAAATTACTATCGATTGCCACATAATTACTAAACCTAAATATAGTCTCAACATCAAACTTATCAAATATTTTAGTGATCCTCAAATCATGCTCTAATATCACTTTTGTCATGCCTCTCGAATTTAATCTCATTCAAGAGGTGTGACCCTATCTTAAATCGATAATATTATGATTAAACAATTATCTAATCCCAGGATCCAAACTAATAGTTGAGGACACTGATAAACATTCAAATCATAATTCACACTCATAAAAACCTATGCAGTTTATAATCATACATCACTTCACTCAATGATTCATAAAATCCAAAGCCAACTCAACTAAGCATTAACCACATCATAAATCCATAAGTGTAGGAATACATACAATCACAAAATCAATATTTTTCACAAGTTCATATCCATATACAAATTAAACTTATCATTTCAAAATCTTGAACATAAGAAGTCCTTAAAACTTCTACAACCCATAAGTTTAGCTTTATCCTTAATATTTCATCAGATGCAAAGTGTACTTATAAAATAAAAACTTATCAACTAATAAAGATCTGCACAAAATCTTCTAGCTTTCTACTATCTCAGCCCAATTTAAACATCTTAGTGAATGATAAGCTAACTTGAAAATTTTATATAGCAATGGAGTGAGCATAAGGTGTAATATTGTTTAGGAGCATATCTATGACATACGAAACTTTTTGGAGCATATCAATGATGTATAAAATGTTTCGAAATATATCAAGGGTATAAGAAGCATTTCGGAGCATATCGATGAAGTATAAAATGTTTCAGAGCATATCAAGGGCATAAGAAGCATTTCGGATCATATCAATGGCATATAGGATATTTCAGAGTATATCATGGCATATGAATGTTTCATAATATATCAATGGCATATGAAACATTTCAAAACATATCAATGACATATAAAATGTTTCGAAGTATATCAAGAGCATAAAAAGCATTTCGGAACATATCAAGAATGTATAAAATGTTTCAGAGCATATCAAGGGCAAATGAATCATTTTAGAATATATCAATGATGTATGAAATGTTTTGAAGCATATTAAGAGCAAATGAAATATTTCAGAATATATCCATGACGTATGAAATGTTTTGGAGCATAGCAAGAGCATAAGAAGCATTACAAAGTATATCAATGGTATATGAAATGAGTTGGAACATATTTTGAAGCATAACAATGGCATATGAGATATCTCAGAACATATCAGTATATCAAATAAAAATAGAAGCTCAAATGCCATATCTGACGTTACATTCATTTCATTCTCATCCAAAGCACACAGATAAATATATAAGCAATGCTTTGGATATCATGTCAAAAATATAGAGGGTCTAGTAGAATCTTGAATCGAATATAGTCCATCCAGAGCATGGACCACCAGACAGAAGTCTCCCACATTTGGGAGCTCCATCCATCCACGTCTAGGTGAAGTCAGATGGGGGCCGACAGAGCATCGTGAGCTCTAAGCATATACCCTTTACCATTTCTGGCAAAGGGCCAAACAATCCCATAGCCACTAGAGTACAAAAGGATAAGTGAGCAATAAAATTGGTATATATTAGAAGCATATACGGATTAACGAAACATACATGCACCTATGTGAAATAATTTAATACAAAAAAAAAATTTTACATAATAGATTTAGGTATACAAATAATTGAAGGACAAGAGTATATAAGAATTTAAAGTAACAACATAAAGCTCAAATTAAAAGAAGGATTTTTGTTGAAATCAATTTTCAAAAGGATGAAACAATAATAGGCAATATCAACAAAAGCTTGATTCTGGTAGAATTCGAAAGGCACATTGCATTAACTATTTGAATAATCAAATATTCTCTAATTTACTCAGAATAGGTGTCATGTAAAAGATATATCAATATATTTTCAGATAAATAAAGTTTTGCATAAATTAGAGTATCCAACAAAGAGTTATAAATAGATTAAGAACCAAAGGTCAGAGAACATCATCTCTGTTTGATAGAATTTATAGAGATAATTAGAATAGATGTTTCAATAGGCATTTGTATCTCAAATCATTCAGTATTAGTATCAAAAGAAAGATCTATTAGTCTAGTTTCTTATGGAATAAGATTTACAATAATTAGATTCTTAGACAAATAGTTACAAATAAAAAGGTACTAAAAGGTTAGAACCAATAGTCTTTATTTTATAGATTTCATAGGGTCAGTTTAAAAAGCAGTTTGTGTTGGGCAGATAGCCCAATTTAGCCCATACTGGGCTTTTATAGCTCACAGCCCACCTCTCCTTAACCTAAACCCTAAGTTTAATTAGGGCGCCATTGTAGCTGCGAAAAGTAGTGAAAAACTACAACAAAAGCTTAGAAATTTTACAATAGCAAGGTGATTCAAAAAGAGGAGAACAGGGTAGAAAAACAAGAGAAAAAGAAAGGAAAGAAGATAAGGACAACATAGAGACTGTTCTCATTCATCAAACAGAATTCTCAACTCAAGTTAGATCAGATCTACGGTGAACTCTTACTATGATTACTTGGGGAGGTTTTGGATATTATGCATATTGATGTGATCCTTATATCTCAATTATTCTCTTGTGATTGTTGCTTGGGTTTTGGACAAGAGACTTAGATAATTGTACATTCATTATTTTTATAGTGGATTTTTTCTAGTTCGCCCCGTGGTTTTTACCATTCACGTTGGAGGGGTTTTCCACGTAAATCTTGGTATTCTATTTGATTGTGATGTCTATTTAATTCCATTGTGTTACAGTGTACTAGTATTTATTCATAAACAAAAGTTCTTCCTTGTTATTTTTTATCCCATCAACTAGTATCAGAGCAAGGTTTTGGTGATTTAATTTTTGTGTTTGAACATGGTGGCTGGTAGTATTTCTCGCATGATTAACTTGAACGGAAATAATTGAATGATATGAAAACCAAGAATGAAATATCTCTTATATTGTAAAGATTTGTATGGACCTTTATAAGGGGATAGTGCAAAACCTACAACTATGACAGATAATGAGTGGAAGAGGTTAGATTGAAAAACGATCGGGTTTATTCAATAATGGCTCGATGATAGTGTCTTTCACTATATTTCTATTAAAAGTTCTACATATTCTCTTTGAAAAAGTTAGAAGGTCTTTATAAAATAAAAACAACTAGCAACAAAGCTTTCTTGATCAGAAAACTTGTGAACCTAAAATTTAAAGAAGGTATTTCTATTACTGAGCATTTGAATGAAATGCATAGTATTACTAACCAGTTGTCCTCTATGAAAATGTCTCTTGATGATGAGTTACAAGCATTGTTACTTCTCAGTTCATTGTTAGAAAGTTGGAGACACTAGTGGTTTCCCTCAATAATTCTGTGCCAGATAATATTGTCACAATGAGTTAAGTAACAAATAGTTTATTGAATGAGGAGTTGAGAAGAATGAACTTAGTAGTATCTTAAATTGATTCACAAGCACTTATCTCAGAGAACAAAGGAAGGTTAAAGTCTAAAATTAGAAACAATTCGCATATGAGTAGAAGAAAGTCAAGATCAAGGAAAGATATTGTTTGCTATAATTGTGGTGAGAAAGGACATTATAAGAATCAATATAAGTAACCTAAGAAGAGTAAGAAAAAGGGAAAATAAATAGAGTCTAGAGAGTCGAAAGAGAATACCACAACTATAGTGCAGGGTGGTGATTATTTGATTTTGTCCCCTTCTGATGATATTTTTTCTTGTGTGTGTCAGGATCTTGAGTAGATAATTGACACAAGAGCTTCTTATCATGCTACACCACGGAGAAAGTTCTTTGCTACCTATAGGTCTGAAAATTTTGGTGTTGTCAAGATAGACAATTATGGCACGACAAACATCATTGGCATAGGTGACATCCACATAAAGACTAACCTTGGATGTAAGTTGGTGCTTAAAGATATGAGGCATGTGGTTGACTTAAGGCTGAATCTAATTTCAATTAGAAGACTAGATAATGAAGACTATGATAGCAGGTTTTATAGAGGGCAATGGAAGCTCAGTAAGGGTTCTCTTATTATAGCAAGTGGAAATAAATGCCACACTTTATATAGGTTGCAAGTCAAAGTTTGTGGTGAGCAGCTGAATGCTACAGAGAAAGACTTCAGCATGGAGTTGTGGCATAGGTGATTGGGACACATAAGCGAGAAGGGACTGTAAGCTCTTTCTAAGAGAGAGGTATTACCAGACCTCAGAGGTACACGTCTAAACCCTTGTATTAATTATTTGGCTAGTAAACAACATAGAGTTTCTTTTGCTAGTCCTGCTTTGTCTAGAAAAATGCATGTCTTAGATCGTGTTTATATAAATGTATATGGTCCTTTGAGGATAAAAACTCCTAGTGGTTCTATTAATGTTCTTAGTATAAGTGGTGCACTTTATTTTATTACTTTTATAGATAACTTTTCTAGGAAAGTTTAGGCCTATGCTTTGAAGACAAAGGATTAGGTTATTAATGTCTTCAAAAAGTTTCATGCCAAAGTTGAAAGGGAGATAGAAAGGCAATTGAAATACATAAGATTAGATAATGGTGGTGAGTACACAGGATTATTTAATGATTATTGTAGGTCACATAGCATCCAACATAAGATGATAGTTCCTGATACACCTCAGTATAATGCAATTGCAGAGAGGATGAACCACACCATCATGGAAAAGATCAAATGTATGCTTTCACAAGCAAAGCTACCCAAAAAATTTTAGGATGAGGCTTTGAGGACTACAATTGATGTGATCAACTTATCTCCCTATACGGCCCTAGATGGTGATGTTGCAGAGCATGTATGGTCAGGGAAAGATATTTCCTACAAGCATTTGAGAGTGTTTGGTTGTCGTGCATTTGCACATATTCTAGACAATGAGAGATCCAAGCTAGACGGTAAGACAAAAGAATATATTTTTCTTGGCTACTCACATGATCAATTTAGTTACAAGCTTTGGGATCGAGAAAGGCAGAAGGTGTTTAGAAGCAAAGATGTGATCTTCTTTGAGGATCAAAACCTTGAAGATTTGGAGAAGGAGGCACCAGCCAAGACTTTTGCAGAAGGATTAGTAGATTGTGGCCTAGTTACTCCTCCAGTATATTAGGTTGATAGGGGAGATGTACAAGAAGATGGTGTAGAGCCAGATATTAATCTACATGTAGAGCATGTTGAGCAAGAAGAAGTTGAGTAGTAGCTTCCTGTAGAACCTCAATTGAGAAGATCTTCAAGACAATGTCAGCCTTCCAGAAGATACTCTACAGATGAGTATGTGATGTTTACTGATGTAGGTGAACCAGAGAGTTACCAAGAAGCAGTTAAAAGTGAGCAGAAAAAGAAGTGGTTAGTTACTATACAAGAAGAGATGGATGCTCTACAGAAGAACCACACATATAATTTGGTGCAACTATCATAGGGAATGAAAGCCTTGAAGAACAAGTGGGTTCTCAGGTTGAAGACTCAAGAATATTGTTTTCAACTAAAGTACAAAGCTAGATTGTTTATGAAAGGCTTTAGTCAAAAGAAAAGTATTAACTTTGAAAAGATTTTTTCTCCTATTGTTAAAATGTCTTCTATTCATGTTGCTCTTAGTATTACTGCTAACCAGGACTTAGAGGTTAAGTAGTTAGATGTGAAGACAGCTTTCCTTCATGGTGATTTGGAGGAGGAAATTTATATGGAGCAACCAGAAGGTTTCAAAGTCAAAGGTAAAGAAAATTTTGTCTACAAGTTGAGGAAGAGTTTGTATGGGTTGAAGCAAGCTCCAAGATAGTGGTATAGAAAGTTTGATTCATTTATGACTAAAAATGGATACAAAAGAAAAGCTTCAGATCATTGTGTGTCCATCAAACAATTTGGTGAGGATTTTATTATTCTCTTACTTTATGTTGATGATATGCTCATCCTTGGGAAAGATATGTGTACAATTGACAGGTTGAAGAAGGAACTGAGTGAGCCCTTTGCAATGAACGACATAGGGCCAACAAAGCAAATACTAGGAATGCAGATTTCTCGTGATAGGAAAAATAAGAAGATTTGGTTATCACAGGAGAAATACATCGAGAAGGTATTAGAAAGGTTTAGTATAAGCAATGCAAAGCCATTTGGTTCTCCTCTTTCAAGTTACTTTAAGTTATGCTCAGAGTAGAGTCAATCAAGTGATGAGGAGAAAGAGAAAATGTAAAAAGTTCTTTATACTTCAGTAGTTGGAAGTTTAATATATGCAATGGTATGTATGAGGCTGGACATCGCATATACAATGGGTGTTACTAGCAGATTTCTTACAAATCCAAGCAAAGAGCACTAGGCAATAGTGAAATGGATCTTGAAATATCTCAAAGGAAGCTCTAAGGTGTGTTTAAGCTTTGGAGGTGGACCACCTATGCTAACGGGTTACATAGATGCAGATATGGCTAGAGATATTGATACAAGAAAATCCACATCAGGTTTTGTACTTACTTTTGCAGGGGGAGCTGTGTCATGGCAATCCAGATTGCAAAGGTGTATTGCTCTCTCCACCATAGAGGCAGAATATATTGCTATTATAGAAGTTTATAAAGAAATATTATGGATGAAAGAAATCTTATAAGAATTAGGGTTGAAACAAGAAAACTATGTAGTGCATTATGATAGCCAAAGTGCTATCCATTTGTGTAAGAACTTAACTTTTCATTCTAAGTCAAAGCATATAGATGTCAGATACTACTAGATTCGAAATGTACTTGAAGAGAAGCAGTTGCAACTTCAGAAAATTCATATAGATGATAATGGAGCAGACATGTTGACAAAGGCCTTACCGAAAGAGAGGTAGGAGATGAGCTGATAGTTGGTTGGTATGGCTTCACACTGAGGAGTTATGGGACAACCTCCCTTATGGGCTGAAGGGGGAGGTTGTTGGGTAGATGGCCTAATTCATCCCATAGTATCCTTTTACAGCCCACTTCTCCTTAACCTAAACCCTAAATTTAATTAGGGGGCTATGGTGGCTGTGAAAATTAGTGAAAAACTACAGCAAAAGGATATAAATTTTGTAGCAGCAAGGTGATTCAAAAAGAGGAGAAAAGGGTAAAAAAATAAGAGAATAAGAAAGGGAAGAAGATAAGGACAACACAGAGACTGTTCTTATTCATCCAAATAGTATTCTCATCTCAGGTTAGATCAGATCTATAGTGAACTCTTACTATAATTTCTTAGGGAGGTTTTGGATATTATGCACAATGACATGATCCTTGTATCCTAGTTATTCTCTTGTGATTGTTGCTTAGGTTTTGGGCAAGAGACTTAGAGAATTGTATATTTATTATTTTAATAGTAAATTTTATCTAGTTTGTTCTATGGTTTTTACATTTCATGTTGGAGGGGTTTTCTATATAAATCTTAATATTATATTTGAGTATGATTTTCATTTAATTCTGCTATGTTACAGCATACTAGTATTTATTTATAAACAAAAGTTCTTCCTTATTTTTTTTGTAACTTCAGTTTGGATTTGCATTTAGATTCCAAATTTATCAATCATAGTATTAAAAGAAAGATATTTGAGTCTATTTTTGGATGAATTTAGTTTTGCTAAAATCAGAGTTCGGTACAAAAAGTTATGGAAAGAATAATATAAAAAGGTCAAAATCTCAAAAAATTATAGATTCATAGTTTATTCCTAAATGGGAGAGATATCATGTACAAAGCTAAAATCCTTCAAATTTTTTTCAGAAGTGTGATGAAATCAGAGTTCAATATTGCCATAGGATGGGGTTAGAACACTTGTCTTAGAAAATTTTAATTCTCAAATGTGGGGAATTGATACAAAGCCTCAAGCCAAAGCAAAACTTCTTCTCCTCCTTCAATTCTTTTTCCCTTCTCTTCTTAAGTCTACGTTGCAGCAAGTCTCCCTCCTTTGTTAAGTTTTTCTTTAGTTTCTCCTCTAATTGCTTAGATTTTGTTAATGCAAAGGTAGTAAGGTAGCAAGCATGCATGATGGAAACTTATGTGTTATCCATAGAACAAACATAAGTGGCACCATCCTTAGGTTAGCTAGTGACACATGTTTATCATTTTTTTTCTTTTAACTTAATATGAATCTTTCACAAATCATATCCAATTTCTAAGATTCACACTTTGGTCCCTAGCAATAAACTTTTAATATAAAATTAGTTAGTACAAAAAAATTATTAAATAATCCTCATATTTACAAATAGGTCCTTACATTACAAACAAGCCCCTACAAAATTTTCAAATATGAGGGATGTTACAAGTAGAAAGAAAAAATAGGAGTTTACAAGAAATGGTAAGAACCATATTGAACGAACATAGCTTACCCAAATATTTTTGGGCCGAAGCCGTTAATATGACATGCTATGTCATGAATAGAGTTCTAGTAAGACCATTACTTTTAAAACTCCTTATGAATTGTGGAATAACAAAAAACCCAACATTTCATACTTTAAAGTTTTTGATTGTAAATATTTTATCTTGAATGAAAATGATGCCATAGGAAAGTTTGATACAAAATCCGATAAAGACATTTTTCTTGGTTATTCTTCTATTTCGAAAGCCTTTCGTATCTTTAATAAAAGAACTTTGGTTATATAAGAATCTATTCATGTTGTTTTTAATGAAGTTTATATGAAAATCAATTTTGATGATGATCTTGATTTTGATGCTTCGAATTTGAATGAAACCTCTCCTCCCACTAGCAACTTGGATGTATCTTCTTCCGAAACATCCTTACTTAAGGAATGGAAGTATGTAGATGCTCATCCTAAGGAGCTAATCATAGGAGACACATCAAAGGGTGTTCAAACTCATTCTTCTTTTAAAAATTTTTATGCCAACGCCACTTTTCTTTCTCAAATTGAACCTAAATACATTGACGAGGCCTTGGGAGATGATTTATGGGTTATCGCAATGCAAGATGAGTTGAACCAATTTGAGAGAAATGAAATGTGGAAGCTTTTTCCTAGTCCTAGTGACCATTTAGTTATTGGTACTAAATGGGTCTTTAGAAATAAGCAAGATGAATTTGATATCGTGGTTAGAAACAAGGCTAGATTAGTGGCCAAAGGTTTCAACCAAGAAGAAGTTATCGATTGTGAAGAAACCTTCGCTCTAGTGGTAAGATTAGAAGCTATAAGTGTTGAATCTCATATTTTGATGATGAAACTAATTGATTGTCTTTTGGTTATCTAACTGTGTTTTGAGTCACACAGGCCTACTCTCGATCAGGATTAGATAATTAATGCAAGAAGAATCAGCATTGCACTAGAAGAGAATACGTCAGGAGATTGGCCATCGAGCCGGAGGTCCAGCCGATAATCGATAGAAGGCTTTAGATAAAAAAATTGGGCATCAGGCCAAGAAGACTAGAGTTGCGCCAAAGAGATCAGAGTTGCGAAGGTCAACTATCGATTGGGTAACAGGCCACAAGATAGGACGATGTGCCGAAGAAACGGACAAAGCATCAATGGGCCAATGATATGCTGGGCAACATTTTGATTCATGTTGTAATAATAATTATCTAGATCTAAGTAGGATTAGGTCTAATTGGGTTAGAATTGGGCCAACCTAGTTAGAGGCCAACTGGGCCTGAATCAGGATTGTGTTGGGCCGGATGCAACGTCAAGCGATAGCACCGCTAGGTGGGCAATGGAACTGCCTAAAGACTTAGTCTTCTAAACTGAGTCTGGACGATGGTACCACCCAGTGATAGTATGTCTAGATAGTGGTACCACCATACTAGGCGGTGGTACTACCTAGTGTCAAACAGCTCTAGCGGTGGTATTGCCTAGTGTCAGAACCCATTGGCGGTGGTACCACCAATACCTGGTAGACTCGGGATGGGATGATTTTTAGCTCTAAGTTTGAATTCATTTAGAGCCTATAAATACCCCTTATCCCTGATTAGAAGACACAAGCACATAAACTTTGAAAGAAGCAAAACGTTGTAAAAATCACTTCAAAACATCCCTCCTCGAGCCTTAGATAGATTTCAGCTTAAAGAGAGGAGTGAGTGCTTGTAAGAGTTATCTCCTGAGCTTGTCAAAAGGAGAAGGTATTGCAAGGGAGTTAGTCTTCGCCCGTTGGAAGGGAGACTGTTAGTGGAAAGTCGGTGGCCTCAAGTGAAGAGGAATCGAGAGTGGACATAGGTCGAATGACTGAACCACTATTAAAATCAGTTTATGTTTACTTATTATCATTTATATTTATGCAAACCATCTTTACTTGCTGCTCTACTTTCTTATCCCTGCAAACATCTTTAAGTTAGAGCCTTTCCGATATGCTTTAATTGAAATCGATTTTCATCGTACGAAGTTTTCTGAAATCACACGAAATCGTGAATTTTTCATATCTTAACCGCTGCACTAATTCACCCCTCTCCCCTCTTAGTACTGAATTGATCCTAACAATAAGGATGCTCCTTGCCTATGCTTGTAGTAATAATTTTAAGTTATTTCATATGGATGTCAAAAGCGCTTTTTTAAATGACTTTATTTCGGAAGAAGTTTATATTGAACAACCACCTGTATTTGAAAACTCTTTTTTTTCCTAATCATTTGTTTAAGTTAACTAAGGCTCTTTATAGTTTTAAACAGGCCCTAAGGGCTTGGTATGAGAGACTTAGTTCCTTTCTTATCCAAAATAATTTCTCTAAAGGCAAAGTCAATAACACATTGTTTATTAAAAATTTTAAAAATAATTTTCTTGTTGTTCAAATTTATGTTGACGATATTGTTTTTGGTTCTACAAATGAGTCCTTATGCATATCATTTGCCAAGAGTATAAGCCATAAGTTTGAGATGAGCTTAATGGGTGAACTAACATTTCTTTTAGGCTTACAAATCAAACAACTTAGTGATGATATTTTTCTTAGTCAAATGAAGTATGCATTCGAATTGCTAATGCAGTTTAATATAGATGGTTCAAAGGCTATCAATATACCAATAAGTACCTCCACTAAGTTAGACATGGATGAAAGTGGAGAAAGCTTTGATAAAAAACTTATAGGGGCATGATAGGTAGCTTACTATACCTTATCGCAACTAGACCAGACATCATGTTTTGTGTAGGACTTTGTGCTAGACTAATCCTAAGCTATCTCATTTTAAAAGCCATTAAAAGAATTCTTAGATATCTTAAAGGAACCCTTAATCTAGACTTATGGTATCCAAAATTCAAACACTTTGAACTAGTTGCTTTTGCTGATACTAATTTCACCGGATGTAGAATAGATAGAAAGAGTACAATCGGAACATGTCAATTTTTGGGCCATGTAGTTGTCTCTTGGTCTTCCAAAAAATAAAATTTGGTTCCACTATCCACAGCCAAAGCCGAATACATAGCAGCAAGTGCATATTGTGCACAAGTTGTATAAATGAAAAATACATTAGAAGATTATGGTATCCAATTAAAGAATATTCCTATAAAATGTGATAATACAAGTATAATATGTTTAACAAAAAATCTCATTCAACACTCTAGAACTAAACATATTGACATTAAGCATTACTTTATACGAGATCATATAAATAATCATGATATAACCTTAGAATTTATTGATACAAAACACCAATTAGCCGATACTTTTACGAAACCTTTAAATGAAGAATAATTTGATTTCATTAGAAGGGAATTAGGCATGCTAAATTATCCAAATGCATGAGTTTGTTTTATGCCTTTTTGGAATTTTTTGATTTCATTTCTATCTTCCTCCTATCTTGGTATCATCTCTTTGATTTCGTAAATGGAGCTTTTATTAAATTTATTGTTAGGTTCTAGAGCAGCACTAAAGGGGGGGGGGGGCTGAATTAGTGCAGCGGATAAAAATCGACGATTTAAATCGATTCCAGAAAACTTTATGCGTTGAGAAGTTTTGTCTGACGAAAATAATTTCGACAAAGAGACTGATTCGAGTGAATATAAAAGAGAGTAGAGAAGGAGAGATTGAAAGATTATAGCCAAGTAAAAATAGAAATGCGACAAATGTAAATACGCACCAAGAGAAGAACGTAGCGATTTTATAATGGTTCAGTCAATTGACTTATGTCTGCTTTCGAAACCTCCTCTGATGAGATTATCGATTTTTACTATCAATCCTTCTTGAAGGGGAAGGATCAAATGCCCCTTTTACAGAATTTTACAAGTGGCTTACACCCTTTTATAGAATTTTTATACTTGAGAATTCGGGAGGTAAACACTCTAACTTTTCAAGGCTATTTCACTATAGTTTCGACTCAATTCTTATCACTTCTCAATATGCTTTACTAGTTGAGAAGTAAGAGGTATTTATAGACTCAGTTGGCTTCAAAATTAGAGCCAAAAAAGGTCACATCTCATGTTTTCGGGTGCTGGCGGTACCACCGCCTTTCCCTAGCGGTACCACTACTTGATGACTCTAACATTGGGCGATACTGTTAGGAAATCCTTTACGGGAGTGACATCACATGTGCAGCGAAAGAACAGAAAACAAAACCCTAGATTTCCCATAGAAAGTTTTCATCATCGTGCGAAGATCGATGCATCATAACAAATCCACGAAAAACTGTATGTGTAAAAGAAAATACCTAGGGAGATCATATATCCCTGAATCCCTACAGATCTGTAGGAGAGGATGAAGGAGGTCAAGCATCCTCCTCACTATCGGTATCCACACGGCAGGGACTACAACGATGCACCTCCCTGGGGAGAGGAGAACAGAAGGTGGCTACCAAAAGAAACCCTCATCCTATAGAGCTTTGGATCCCTCCTATTTATAGAGGCCTCTTGTAAACCCTAATGGATCTTGCCCTGTTGGGTATTGGATCTCCATCCAATTACCCAAGCCTCTTGGATTAGTAGGTCTCTACCCAATAATCTCCTATTAGCAATTATTGGATCTCATCTTAGGATCCAATAATTCAAGGGCTTATTGGATATCCAATAAGATAGGGGGTAGTAGATATCTCATATTCGAACCTCTACTCATCGCAACACCTACCACATGTATGTAACCCTCTAGGCCCAATATCGAGCTGACCGTGAGTCATTCTTTTCATAACTCTTTCTCACTTAATGAATTATTATCTCTATAATAATTCACCCAACTCATCGACTGCGGACGTACTAGGCCACTACACCGTAGCCCCGAAATGATACAGGGGAATCCAATCCTTTGGACCTATCTATCCTTAGTTACCATGTATCTATAGCCCCTCTTCTATATAATATCCAAGAGACCCTATACAGAGCATGGTACTGTCAGGCCCATACGGTCTCTCCTCGAGTCTTGCTCTTGTTGGATTCTCCTGGAGAACTCTTTCTCTCTCAATCTGAATAACCTTGGCTAAGGATTTGTTCAAGCAAGAATATATGAGATATTCCTCTCATGATATTGAGAGCAGATGATCCTCTATTGACACTCAATAGCCCTCGTAAGGTTGGCTACCACTCCCAATAACCGGTTGTACTAGATCTGAAACTTTCCAAACTTATATATCTGATATCAAAAGTGGAGTACTCATACAGGACATCCTTGGTGTCTCAAGTCTAAGGACCAGATACACTACTGGGACTACGGAATCGCTATCTGACGTGAGGTATCAATAACCATCCAGCATTTCATAGGTGGATCAATTATTGAACTCATTCCCCAATGAGCACCTGCACTGTACCCTTAGTGTCCCGACACGAGTAGCTATGAGACCAGCCATCTCTATCATATGGATGGGCATACAATACACTTGTCTATCCGGTTTTCTCGATGTCCTTCTTGAGTAACCTATTACCAGGATAATTTATGGTCTGTGTTTAAAGGTGAATCAGTCTCATTATCGTGATCTCATCATGATCCGATTCCCATTGCACAGATCTAAGGACATCACAATATACATCTAGATAATGTGAGATAATGCCAATAATCATAAGCAAAGAGATTGACGCAGCGTATTACAGGTGCAATCACTCATGTGATTGACTTATAGGGCACCTATAACTAGCAATCTCCCACTTGATCTCCATCAAACCTCTATGATGCTCAAAGACAATCTGAGTCAATGGCTTTGTCAGTGGATCTACAATGTTATCTTCGGATGGAACTCTTTCCACTTCTACATCTCTTCGGGCCATGATTCTCTAATAAGCTAGAACCTCCTCAAAACACTTCTGATGAGACCCGGGTTCTCTTATTTGAGTAATCACCCCGTACTTGTTGCAATATAAGAGAATCGGCTCCTCGCTACTCGGGATGACTCCTAGGTCTGTGATGAACTTCTTCATCTAGACTCCCTCCTTTGCTGCCTTTGCCGTAATAATGTATTCTGCCTCTGTGGTTGAGTCAGTAGTAGTGTCTTGCTTAGAACTCTTCTAGCATACTGCTCCTCCATTCAGGGTGAACATATACCTAGAATTAGACTTGCTATCATCGATATTAAACTAGAAGCTCGAGTCCGTGTAGCCCTCAACCCTAAGGCTACTACCTCCATATACCAGTAAAAGATCCTTAGTCCTTCTCAAGTACTTAAGGATACATTTTACTATTTTCTAGTGCTCGAAGTCTGGATCTGCATGATATCTGCTCATGACACTCAAAGCATGTGCTATATCAGGCCTGGTATATAGCATAGCATATATGATAGATCCTATTGCTGAGGCATATAGTATCATATCCATGTGTGCCCTTTCTTCAGGAGTCTTTAGTGACATACTCCTAGAAAGTGATATTCCATATCTCATTGGTATGAGACCTCTCTTAGAATTTTTCATGCCAAACCTTTTGACAATAGTGTCTATGTACCTGGACTAGAACAAGCCAAGCATCCTCTTAGATCTATCTTTATAGATCTGTATCCCCAATATGCAGGATGCTTCCCCTAAGTCCTTTATGGAGAAGTGCCTAGATAACCAAGTCTTTACTATGGAGAGCATTCCTACATCATTCCCAATGATCAAGATGTCATCCACATATAATACCAAAAAAGGTGATAGTGCTCCCACTTGTTTTCCTGTACACACAAGGCTCATCTTCGTTCTTAACGAAGTCATAAGATCTGATCGCCTCATCAAATCTTATGTTTCAACTTTGGGAAGCTTGGTTCAGTCTATAAATGGACCTGAGCAACCTACACACCTTATTTGGGTTATCTCTAGACACGAATCCCTTAGGCTATATCATATACACCTCCTCCTCAAGGTTGCCATTGAGGAATGCGGTTTTGACGTTCATCTGCCGGATCTCATAATCATAGTGTACTACAATAGCTAATAGAATTCGAATGGATTTTAGTATGGCTACAGGTGAGAAAGTTTTGTCATAATCAATACCCTACCTTTGACGGTACCCCTTAGCCACTAGCCTTGCTTTATAGGTTTCTACCTTTCCATCTACTCTAATCTTCTTTTTGAAGATCCACTTGCAGCCAATGGCTACAATACCCTCAAGTGTATCAGCTAGGTTCTAAATCTTGTTGGAGTACATGGAATCCATTTCTGAATTCATGGCTTCTTGCTATTTCCGAGAGTCTATGCTCATAATAGCCTCTTCATAGGTTTGAGGATCAATATCCTCAACATCCTCTCCTTTGATATATCCCACATATCTCTCAAGAGGATGGGATACTCTATCGGACCTACGTAAAGTTAGAACTTGTGTGTTAGGTATCTGAACAGATTCTAGCTATGGAATGGTACTTGAGCTAGGTTCTCCAACCTCGCTTAACTCTATCGTGCTCCTACTGTCTCCACCAAGAATGTGTTCCTTCTTAAGGAACACTACTCTCTTAGCTACAAAGACCTTTTGGTCGTTAGGGTGATAGAAATAATACCCACAAGTTTCCTTGGGGTATCCCACAAACTTGCACCGTTCCGTCTTAGATTCCAACTTGTTGAGGTTGTCTCTTGACGTGGGCAAGGCAGCCCCAAATTTTAACAACCTTAAGATCGGGCTTCTTCCCATTCCATATCTCATATGGAGTAGACATCACTGACTTAGTTGGAAGTCTATTCAAAAGGTAAGTTACGGTCTCTAGGGCATATCCCTAGAATGAGATGGGTAGGTCGGCGAAACATATCATAGAACGCACCATGTCTAACGGTGTGCGATTCCTCCTTTCTAATACACTATTATGTTGTGATGTATAAGGAGGTATCCATTGGGATAAAATCCCATGGTCTTTGAGGAATTGGGTGAACTCTGTACTCAAGTACTCACCTCCTCGATCTGATCGAAGGGTTTAATGCTCTTTCCTGTTTGGTTCTCTTCTTCTTGTTTCCTCTTAGACTCACTTACACTCACGATATGTGGAGCTGTATCTATCATAAATAAACCATTATGCAATGTTCCTCTCGTGATGATCTCATCAACTAATATTATTAAACAACTATTGTTCTCAAAAACTAATTTATATCCATTAACTATCAAACATGAAATGGAAATAATATTTTTGATAATAGAAGGAATATAATAGCATACATCTAATGCAATAATAGCTCCACTAGGTAGATGTAAGGTGACCTTGCCAATAGCCACTATAGTAACCTTTGCTCCATTGCCCATCTTAAGGTTCATCTTGCCTCTATTCAATCTCCTAGGTCCTGCCAGAACCTGCAACGAATTGCAAATATGATAAGCACTCCCGATATCCAATACCCATGTGTTATCATAAGATTCTGACAAATGGAGACTGATCATGAATGTACTTGAAGCTTCTCCAAGCTTCTATTTCACCCTCTCTGCAAGGTACTTTTTGTAGTTCCTCTTCTAGTGCCCATCTTTGCTACAGTAGAAGCACTGGCCTTTGTCCTTTGTTGGGTCTTTCTTGGAAATATTTGCTTTACCCATTTTGCCCTTGCCCTTGCCCTTCTTAAGGGTCTTCTCAACCTTCCTTTTCTTTCTGGTCTTACCAGCATAAAGAACTAGCTTCTCTTTTTTTATGGTGCTCTCTGCTTCTCTCAACATATTGAGGAGCTCTAGGAGGGTCACCTCAAGTTTATTCATATTAAAATTTATTATGAACTGAGAAAAGGAATCTAGTAGGGACTGAAGCACAAGATCTACACACAGGTTATCATCTAGGACCATTCCTAGACCTATGAGTTTCTCGATCCACTCAATCATTTTAAGGACATGGTTCTGAACCGATGTCCCCTCAATCATCCTAGCACGGAAAAGACTCTTTGATATCTCATATCGCTGAGTTCTTCCCTGTTCCTCAAATAGTTTACGGAGATGTAAGAGTATGGAATTAGCATCCATATTTTTATGCTATCTCTATAACTCAGTAGTCATAGAGGCCAACATATAATACTGAGCAAGGGTAGAATTATCTATATACTTCACATAACGAGCAATCTCATCCTCGTTGCCCCTTCATCGGGCGTAGAGATCACTATATCAAGGACATATGTGATTTTCTCCACCATGAGAATGATTCTTTGATTGCGAAGCCAATCTATATAATTTAGACCAGTGAAGTGGTTGGCATCAAGTATGCCACATAAAAGATTTAAAAGTGACATTTTTCTAAAATTAAAGATGTAGCAGAAATAAATAACATGCAGACTTTGCAAAAATTAAATAGTTAAGATAAGGACTTCTATCTTAATATATTCCCACTAATTTTTTGCGAGACACACAATACCCTCCGGTATGTGAATCGAAGATCCCCGACAGATCTCTAGTGGGGATTAGGATCCAATCGATATCTTAACATAACCTCGAGGGACTCGACCAATCACGTTAAGCCCGTAAAGGTAGGCAACTCTTGTCAATCACAACTCCTTATGATTCACATCCTGTTCGGCCTCCGAACCACCATGGCCTTAAGGGACTCGACCAACCATGATGTTGTTGAATCTCGGATTTTGATGATGAAACTAACTGATTGTGTTTTATGATCTAACTATGTGTTGAGTTACGCAAGTCTACTATCGATCAAGATTAGACAGTTGACGCTGGAGGAATTGACGTTGCGCCGGGTGATCACGTCAGGATATTGGATGTCGAGCCGAGGTTCGATCAACAATCAGCAGAAGGCTTCGGACGTCAAGCATCGGGTCAAGAAGAGCGGAGTTACACCATGGATATCAGGGTTACGGAGGTCAACCACCGATTGGGCAATAAGCCATAAGAGAGGACGATGTACCGAAGAATCGGATGAAGTGCCGACCAATGACATGCCGGGCAACTGAATGTCAATTCGTGTTGTAATAATTATCTAGATCGAAGTAGTGTTTTTATTTTTTTTGTGTGCAGGATAACTACGATGATGATGAAGACGTAAAGCGAAACAAAGTACCGGAAGATAAGTGTGATGGATCATTGAGAGTTCAAGAGTTCGATGGAAGTTCGAAGATTCGTTGGGAGTATTACTGGAACCGGTCGAGAATGAGTAGGGAGCATGCTGAAGGGTTTTCGGAAGTTCACCGAAAGGTTTGTCGGAAGTTCGCAAAGCTTGCCAAGAAAGATCAGAGCTTGCCAATGAAGCTCGTTGGAACTCGCCAAGATCATCGTATAGTTTGAGAGCTTGTCGGGAGTCCGTAGAATGGTTTCTGAGGGTTCGTCGGATGACTGCCGGAAGTTCATCGGAAGCTCGCTGAAAGAAGTCTTGTCTTGTGGACTTTGTAATAACTTAGAAAATATCTTTAAAATTCATAGTTAGCATATAATTTGGTTTAGGATTAGGTGTTAATCCTATAAACCAAATTTGAGCCAATTCAAACTTCATTTGGACCAGTTTGGGCCGAGAACAGGACTTTGCTGAATGGGCCAGGCGGTTCAACCACCTGTGCTGGGCAGTGGAACCGCCTAGTGGCCGAAAGCTAGGCAATTGAACCACCCAACACCAGAATGCATGGGCAGTTGAATCGCTGCCTTGGGTGGTTGAACTGCCCTGTATACTATCAGTCTAACTACTGACAAGCGATTGAACCACCACTGAAAGGCGGTTGAACCGCCAGCACTAGGAAACCCAAACATAATTCAAATTTGGGCTCCAAATTTGAATCCTCTTGAGGTCTATAAATACCCCTCTCATTCATGCATGAAAGAGGGTCTAGAACTGAAAAAAAGAAAGGGGAAACTCTCTTGAAAGTGTATCAAATTTTCCCTCTAAGTTTTAAGAGTGGTCTAGTCCAAGAGAGGGGTAAGAGTGCTTGTAAGGGTTATCTCCTAAACCCATCAAAAGGAGAGGAGCTATAAGGGAGTTCATCCTCACCCATTGGAAGGAGGATACTTAGTGGAAAGCCAGTGGCCTCAAGCAAAGAGGAATCGGGAGTGGATGTAGGTCGGATGACCGAACCACTATAAAATCGATTTATATTTATCTTATTGTCATTTACATTACTACAAACGATCTTTACTTTGATGCTCTACTTCATTGTCTCCTTCTTACATATGCAATTGAAACGATTTTAATCGAAACATTTATTCTTTTCGTATGAAGTTTTCAAAGTTGGTTTAAATCACCGAAAATCTATCGTCTTTATCCACTGCACTAATTCACCCCCTCTTAGTGTCGCTCGATCCCTAACAATTAGTATCAGAACCACATTATTTTTCATTCTAATTTACACCTGTAAGAAATGGCTCTTCATGGCTTTCAAGAGAGTTTTTTGATATTTCGTCCACCATTCTTTAACGATTCAGACTACACATACTGGAAAACTCGAATGAGAGTTTTCTTGATTTCTCTCAATTTAAACTTATGGAATATCGTTGAAAATGGATTTCAACTTTCTTCTAAACCGACGAACGAATGGTCGGATTTGGAAAAAAGATCATTTTCTTTAAATACAAAGGCTATGAATGCCTTATTTTGTGCTTTAGACAAAAATGAGTTCAACCGAATTTCTACATGCAAAACGGTTTTTGACATTTGGCGAACTCTTGAAATCACACATGAAGGAACGAGTACAGTCAAAGACTCGAAAGTTAATATTTTGATGCACGATTTTAAGGGTTTCCAAATGGCACCAAGTGAGATTATCGATGACATGTTCTCCCATTTCTCGAATGTCATCAATAATCTAAAATCTCTTGGTAAATGTTTTTCAAATTTTGAACTAGTAAGCAAGATTTTAAGATCCCTTCCAAAAAGGTGGGATCCTAAAGTAACCGCAATACAAGAAGCTAAAAATCTAAATGATCTTCCTATTGAAGAACTCATTGGCTCACTAATGACATAAAATGACACTCTTGGAACATTTTGAACTCGATGAACCCATGAACCACCTTCTAAAGAACAAGAAGGATTTGAAACTCAAACTATGAAATGCTACTTGAGTGATGACTCAAGTGATGAGGACAATGAGAACTTTGAACTTCGAACACTAAATCTTAATAAGTTCATTAAACAAAAATCTAAAATGAACAATGAACTTGAACGGAGGAATAGGCCAAAGATGATGAAGGTACCCAAGGAAGAATCAAGTAACGAAACGACGAATTGGGCTTTGACGGGCTTCGACTACAAGGTAAGTAACTTAACTCCCTTGAATTATTTTGAAATTACATGATGCTTTCCATGAATGCTTAACTTAGCTAGTAGAAATTTTTCATACTTTTCTTGTGTTTTTAGAAATAAAAAAATATTTTAAAAAATTATATTATGCTTTTCCTTCTAGTATTTTTGAAAAGTAAAAATATAAATGATGATTGTATGATTTGTGATAATGTTTGTACACCTAATAGGATCAACCCATGCATGTATCTCTTGATGGTTTACATTATCTCTAAACATGATGCTTAATGATTTTATATCATACATGAGTTTATGAAAACTTCTATCTTGGATTAATGGGTCTTAACCTTTTTCTTTTTGATAAATTTTTTAGATGATACTTGTCTTCATGAAATCAAAAGACCTAACCCACAAATTTTCAAAATGAAAAAAATATATGGTTTTAATGTTGCCTTGTATTACATTTGGACTTGATGATTTTCATGATGAAAATTATTTTTTAGATTTATAAAATGATGCATGATTTTACCAAAAATTTGAGCATCGATCATCTTATTATAACTAATGTAAGAAAGAATTAAAATAATTTTGATGATGTTTTTGTTTTTGAATATGATGCATGACATTTCCATATGAAAAATTTGAACATTCTTATAAAAGATCAAATCACTTAAATTGAAACTCTAAAGATGAGAAAATGCACTATCATGATGTTTGATGCATTTGATCTTAATGGGTTTAATGACAAACTTGTATTTTGAATTTATACAATGATGACTTCCATATAAATATTTGAACATATCTTACGAAATCATCATTGATAATGATAAAATGAAAATGTTAAAAGTTTATTGTCATCCTTAATAAATTTTATGATATCATGAGGCCTTGAAGTTGTTATATCTTGATGACAAACTCATGTTTTGGTTTTAAAATTTGATACTTATCTTTTGAAATATGAGTACACTTATATGAAATAAACAACTTAAAATGAATCACATTATCATGATAAATTGAATCTCATGTTTTGAAATAATGTGTTATATTTTTATCTTGATAATTTTTATAATGAAGGTTGCCTTTCGCTTTTAAATACTTATTTTGATTTGACATAAAAAGACAAAGGCATGTTTATACAAAATAAATGAAAATCACTAACAGAGAAATGCATGTTTCTTGAACATCTCTCTTTCTCTAAAGTTTTCGATTTTCCATGAAATACAAGTGATAAATTCATTAATGATATTTTGTGAATCACTTAAATTATGAACAAGATTTTGATTCCATGCTTTTCTCATCTTATCGAGATTAATGATTTCATAATATCTTAAGAATCTCATAAATTATAAAAGTAATTTCGATGAATTGATTATGAGTTGATAAATTGAACTAAAATGAGTTTTGTTTATATTGAGATCTTGATAACTTGAGTTTTTCAAGACCTCTTATTTTATACTATGATTCTCCCATGTCATTGAAGAGAAATTCAAATGAATCATAAGTTATTTTCTCTTGACTTATTGATACTCAACTTGAGAAAATGTATTTTGAATGTTGAAACATTACATATGTAATTTGAAATTTTCTCTCATGTTTCAATACCACTTTGTATGCTTCATGACTTGATGATTGAAATATTGATGTAGACTTTTGATATATCACTTGTCATGATTAATGCAAATTGCTAGCATTTTGAATCTCAAAAATGATTTTGATTTGATTATGAATCTCGAGTTGACAAAATGAATTTGAATGATTTTATGACTTTTTGAGATATATATAATACTTGAATCAAGTTCTAAAAGATTTTATTTTGGTATAAGGAAATTTTATTGAAATCATGATCTTGATGATTTTAACATGGAATTCTTTATATATCAAGATTATTTATCATGTTTCTTCTGGTTATCAAAAGAGAATTTTTCAAATGAAATGTATCTTGTCTTTTGATTTCTCCGAATTCAATGAATTCGTGATCTTGATATCTTGATTCTTATGAAATGTGATCTTGATAAAAACTCTTATGCATAAATCAAGGTGCTCTTTGTGCTATCCATTCTCAAATGACTCATGTTCTTCGTGAGTCTTGATATCATATCTTAGAAATGACATGATTTCTTTACCTTATGTGATAATTGAAAATTGATATATAAAATTTTCTTTTTGCTTTATGATGAATCCAAGAATCATGACTTGATCTATGAGAATGTTATGCTTTTATATATCATGATTCTTGGTTGTATGACATTTGTCTTGAATTGAAAATGGATAAATATGAATCTTGATCTTGCTAAAAGGAAAGTTATGAATCATGAATGATATCTTTTGGTTTTAATCCTTGTTGAATTTACATATTGATATCCTTCATAACATGATTTCTTTGCATTGTTGTCTTGTATGCATCATGTGATGATTGACATATTGATTGATGCAAATTTATAATTGATATAAAAAATGGCTTGTATAATGATTGAAATTTTTAGCTATTTAGTCCTCCCTTCTTTTTGACAAAGACAAAGGGGGAGAAAAATTGCTACCTTGCAAATTTCACAAGAAGTTAAGGATTGCTATCTCAAATGATGCAAATATTACTATCTTGACTATCTCAAAAAAAGAAAAATACAAAACTTCAAAAATTTGGAATGTTACACTTGCCATGCCTTTATGTTTATATGTTTTAATGAAAAGTTAGCATACATGTTTAAAGTGATTATACATAATTGCTAGCTCATTGTAAACAAAAAGTTGATAGCTTGCAAAAGCGAAACTTAGTTACAAAAGATAAGAATTAAAAGGAAGCTAGCTTCGTATCGCAAAGTATGTTAGCTTGCTTATCATTATTGATTGCTTGCTTATCATCTTTTTCCCTCATTTCATGATTTTTGACTCTCTTGAATTCATGACTTAATATGTTGAAAATTCATATTGTAAATTTGTTATTTTGTCATGATCAAAGTATTGATGCAAGAGACTATTTGTACTCCACTTCTTTTTGACAAAAACAAAGGGGGAGAAGATTTATTGCTAGCTTGTGACTTCAATGAAAAATTTGCTAGCTTCAATGAAAAACTTCAAGGAACATCCTATCATGAACATTTCAAAAGTTGCTAGCATGCTACAAAAGCAAAGTGCAAACTTGCACAAGAAGCAAGTGATAAAAATTGCTATCTTGCTTATCTTTAGAAAGAATTTAAAAACTTGCTATGATTAAATGTTTTAAAGTGATATATGTTGAATATCTTGATTAATAGCTAGTATGATTGTAAAATTTACAAATCTTTTAAACTATCTATGATGATTACTTCTTCTTTTTGTTGATGACATAGGGGGAGAAGTAGATTGATGACTTCATATATTGAATTGAATCTTTTATATATTTACATGATGGTTTGATGTATTCTCTTAATTGTGATGAATGTTGCTTGGATTTGGGATAATCCAAGTGTTCTATCAATATTATATTAATAGGGGGAGTTTGGTTAAACTCCAGGGAGTTAAGGTTAACTTCGTTAGTCATCAATTAGTTGTCATCATCAAAAAGGGGGAGATTGTTGAATCTCGAATTTTGATGATGAAACTAATTGATTGTGTTTTATGATCTAACTACATGTTGAGTTACGCAGGTCTACTATCAATCAAGATTAGACAGTTGACTGGAGGAATTGACGTTGTACCGGGTGATAATGTCAGGATATTGGATGTCGAGCCGAGGTTCGATCGACAATCGGCAGAAGGCTTCGGACGTCGAGTATCGGGCCAAGAAGAGCGGAGTTGCGCCATGGATATCGGGGTTATGGAGGTCAACCACCGATTGGGCAACAAGCTGTAAGAGAGAACGATGTGTCGAAGAATCGGACGAAGCGCCGACCAATGATGTGCCGGGCAACTGAATATCGATTCGTGATGTAATAATTGTCTAGATCGAAGTAGAGTTTTTATTTTTATGTGTGTAGGATTAACTACGATGACAATGAAGACATAAAGTGAAACAAAGTGCCGGAAGACAAGTGTGATGGATCGTTGGGAGTTTAAGAGTTCAACAGAAGTCCGAAGATTCATTGGGAGTATTGTCAGAACCGGCTGAGAACGAGTAGGGAGCTTACCGAAGGGTTTTTGGAAGTTCGTCGAAAGGTTTGTCGGAAGTTCACGGAGCTTGCCAAGAAAGATCGGAGCTTGCCAATGAAGCTCGTTGGAATTAGCCAAGATCATCATATAGTTCGGGAGCTTGCCGGGAGTCCGTAGAATGGTTTTCGAGGGTTCGTTGGATGACCGCCGGAAGTTCATCGGAAGCTCACCGAAAGAAGTCTTGTCTTATGGACTTTGTAATAGCTTAGAAAATATCTTTAAAATTTATAGTTAGCACATAATTTGGTTTAGGATTAGGTGTTAATCCTATAAACCAAATTTGGGCCAATTCAGACTTCATTTGGACCGGTTTGGACCGAGAACAGGACCCATTCAGCTTTGCTGAATGGGCCAGGCGGTTCAACCGCCTGTGCTGGGTGGTGGAACCGCCTAGTGGTTGAAAGCTGGACGGTTAAACCACTGCCTTGGGTGGTTGAACCACCCTATATACTATCAGTCTGACTACTAACAGGTAGTTAAACTGCCACTGACAGGCGGTTGAACCGCCAGCACCAGGAAACCCAAACAGAATTCAAATTTTGAATCATGAATAACCATGTATTCACCCTCTAAATAGCAACTTAGATACATCAAGTTGGGGTTTAGAAGCCCTATAAATAGCCATGTATTCACCCTCTTTTCATCATGAATAAATCAATCTTTTGGCAGCCTTTGAGCAGTAACTTGGAGGAAGGAACCCCTATAGAGTTCCAAGGAGGTTGATCCTCTATAGAGATCAACCCTAAGCTTAGAATCCATGAAGGTTCTAACACATACCTATAGCATTGTAGGCTAGGTCATATCTTTAAGCAAAGGATTTGAAAGTTACTAAAGGATGAATACCTAGATCCATTCGAGTGTGAGTCATATGCGACTTAAGAACCTTGCCTTCATGGAAAGATGATCAACTCTCCATTTAGTGGAATTGGAGAGAGAGCCACTGAGTTGTTGGATGTCATACATAGTGATGTTTGTGGTCCCATGTCAACTCAAGCCATGGGTTATTATTCCTACTTCATTATTTTTACTAATGATTTCTCTAGATATAAATATGTATACTTGATAAAGTACAAGTCTAAAGCCTTTAAGAAATTCAGGGAGTATAAGAATAAAGTAGAGGTTCAGATTGAAAAGAGTATCAAGACTCTTCGATCAGAATGAGGAGGTGAGTACTTGAGTACAGAGTTCACCCAATTCCTCAAGAACCATGAGTACTTTAGAAGATTATGAAATTAATTTAAAAAATATTTCAATAAAATACGATAACACAAGTGCTATTTGTCTAACCAAAAATCTCATTCAATACTCAAGAACTAAGCACATTGATATTAGGCATCACTTTATACGAGATCATATCGCTAATAATGATGTAACTCTAGAATTTATTGATACAAAACACCAATTAGCGGATATTTTCACAAAGCCCTTAAATGAAGAATAATTTGACTTCATTAGAAGAGAATTAGGTATGCTAAATTTGTGCTAATATTTAATAGTGCATGATTTCTAAAATATTTAAACTTTGATTTTGATAGTTTCACCTCTATACTTTCAATGAAAATCATATCTTTCAATGATGTATGTATAACTTCATACTATCTTCACCTTCTTTTGTGATGACTAAATGGATTATATAAGCTTGACATATGCATAAATTAATGTCATGGATTCTGCATAAAAATCAAACTTTTAAATATTTATCCATGAGCTAATCAAGTTTTTATGATTTCATATCTTCTTCCTTCATAAAAATAACAAGTTGAATCTCATCATGAATTTTCTTGGATATGGTTGATAATTGGCTTCAATGATGTATCCTTATACATATTTTGGCAAAAATTTGATGACTTGGATATGGTTGACAACTTTATGACTCCTCTCACTTATGTCATTTTTTTTTAAGTTTCATCAAGTTTATTCATCTCCTTTTTGTTGATGACAAAGGGGGAGAAAAATATGAAATTGATGACTTGTTGAATGTGGCCTTTATGAGCAAAATAATTACTTGATAAATATCATACATTGTATTGAAAAATGTCTCATAAGATTTGTTATTGCAATTCAATTGCTCTTGCCATGCTTTGTGTCAAAAACAGGTTGCAATCCTTAAAAAGCATTGCAATGAACCCATAAGTAATGCAACACATCACATTGCAATTGAGTTTTATAGTTGAAAGATTCTTACTATATCATTTTTATCAAATGGCATCTTTCGACTGATATGACAAGTTTTCATCTCATGATTTATCTACTATGGTGTCATGCTTTTTCAATCATGAGATCCTTACTGTAGTCTCAAAATTTTTGGTTTCGTTTGACGAAATGATAAATGTTTATCATCTTTCGACTTGAAATTAAATGTCATGCTTTGATATTGCTTACGAATGAAACCTCATGCTGATTGAGCATGATGATAAGTTCAACACAAGTAACTTATCGGTTTTGGTTGAATTTAAGAGATTGAATTCAAATGTTTTTACTTTTTTATTATATGGCTTATAGATAGGGGGAGTTAAGAATAACTCCGTCATCAATTGATTGTCATCATCAAAAAGGGGGAGATTGTTGAATCTCGGATTTTGATGATGAAGTCAATTGATGGTTATTTGATCTAATCCATTTTTGAGATAAGTGTGCATGATTAACTATGATAGAGCAAATTACCAGAGTCAAGTTGCTAGAAGTTCAAGAGTCCATCGGAAGTCCGAAGGATCATCAGAAGTGCTGCTAGAGCCAACCGAGATGAAATCGGGGACTTGCCGAAGGTTTTGGAAGTTCACCGGAAAGATCGTCGGAGGTTCGCGGAGATCACCGAGAAGGTTCGGAAGGGTGTCAAAGACTTGTTGAACTCGCCAAAGAACCCGGGAGCCTGCTGGGAATCCGCCAGAAGGAATCCGAGGGAGTGTCGGAAGTCCACCGGAAGATCGTCGGAAAGCTCTTCGGAAGATAACTTGATGGTGTCAATTTAATTTGGCTTTAAAAGTTCATAGTTAGTACTTAATTAGGGTATAGACTAGGTGTTAATCCTGTCTAGACCTGTATTAGGCCAATTGGGCCTTTAATGGGCTGTATTGGGCCAAAGGTTAGGCCCATGCAGCTTTACAGTAAGGGCCAGTGTGTAGCACTTTGCTGTTGGTGAAGGTCAGGCGATAGCACCACCCCAGGCAGGTGGTGGTACCGCCTGACAGGTGGTTGCAAACACCTGTGTCAGGCGGTAGTACCGCCAGCACACTGACATATGCAAAGGTGTGTCAGGCGGTAGTACCGCCTACAGTCCGAAATTTTGGACGAGACCACTTTGAGTGGGATTTTTGAATCCCAAAAAGCTCTATAAATACCCCTTTACTCCCAGCTGGTTGGGGGACCTTTATAGTGTTAGAATTGAGTCTAAGCTATAGCAAATTCCTGCTTTCAATTGCTCAAGTGTTCACCTCCTTCTTCTACTTGTAAAAATTCTGTAAAATAAGGGAACCTATGGTAAAAGGCTGTAAAGGTGTGTTTGGTCCTTCCCCTTCAAGAGATTTGGTAGTGGAAGTTGGGAGCCTCATTGAAGGAGGCTTCAAAGAGTGGACGTAGGTTATTTGACCGAACCACTATACATCGTTGTGTACATTTGCTGTGTGAGTATTTAAATTTCTATTTCATAAATTTCTTAGCTGCAAGATTGATCGGAATTCTTCTCCCTACTTCTGACTTTATTTACCTGAATTACTTCAAGTTAAAGTCACTTTAGTTATATCAAGTTTCTATACGAATCTCCGTAATCGGCTTTCAAAAGGTCAAGTTTTAATCCGCTGCACTAATTCACCCCCCCCCTCCTTAGTGCCGCTCTGAACTTAACACTGACAAACTTTATGGTACACGCGCTAGCTGGCTACTCAAATCCACAAACGATGAAAGTTGGAGGTCTTCTTAAACAACAACCGATCATTGTTCTCATCGACACGGGCAGCACTAATAACTTCCTAAATAGTAAGGTTATTGTTCGATGGCACTCCATATCAAAGGTTGTAGTAAGTTCAATGTAAAGGTCGCTGACGGCCGAATCCTAAAGTACAACCAAAGATGCCCGCAGGTGAAACTATTACTGCAAGACCAAGAAATTGTTGTTGACTTCTTCCTCCTACCAATTGATGATTATGAGACCATGCTGGGCATAAAATGGCTAACGATGCTAGGTGACATATCTTGAAACTTTTTTAAATTAATAATGAAATTCTACTGCAAAGGCAAACATGTCATCCTACGCGAGAAGCACGGAAGCAACATAACCACTGTTTTGACCCAACGAATGGAGAAAGTTTTACACAAGATAAATGATGGCTTTTTGATGCATCTCTAGCAGCAACTAGAGGGGTACAAAATAGAAATTGAAGATCAAAATCTCACTGTTAGGACTCTAGCTATGAGAGTCCTAATTTAGTTTCATTGATAAGGGCATTCATGTAAATCCTATCTAGCCGACCCCTATTAAAGAGGTGAAGAGGCCGGCTAGGTTAGGGTTAGGTTGCTTCTTAGGAAATGAGTCCTATTATAAGTAGGAGTTCTATTAGGAAAAGAGTCCTATTATAAGTAGAAGTCCTATTAGGAAGAGAGTCCTATTAGAAGTAGAAGTCCTATTAGGAAGAGAGTCCTATTAGAAGTAGAAGTCCTACTAGAGAAGGAGTCCTAATTAGAAGTTGGTTAGAAGTAGGAGTCTTAAGTAAAAGTCCTATTAGGAGTTGGGGCTTAGAAGCCCTATAAATAGCCATGTATTCATCCTCTTTTAAGGAAGGAATAGATCAATATTTTTGCAGCCTTTGTGCAGCAACTTGGAGGAAGGAACCCCTATAGAGTTCCAAGGAGGCTAATCCCCTATAGAGATCAACCCCAAGCTTAGAATCCGCGGAGGGTTCTAACACTTGGTATCAGAGCAGCGTTCTTGGCGTCTCGCTGCCCTTCCACAGCCATCCACCAGCCCTCCACAACCACGCAAAGCAATTCCCACAATTGCTTAGAAGATCATCGCTGAATTCCGCCGCCATCTCCGCCACCGTAGATCATCCTTCGATCTTCCCGTGAATTGCAACAGGTTCTGGTTATCTACCCTACTACTGCTGCAATTTAGTTATCCTTATTCAAAAAATCCAAAAAAATTCGTTCCTATAATTGCTGCATAAACTTTTCATCGTAAAGTTTTCATCTCTACAACGAAAGTCGCACTGCAGAATTTCAGCCGCATAGCACTATCTTTTTGATCTTGCTACTACGTTTTTTCTATCCAAATCTCTATGAAATTTTTACGGCGGCTTTGACACTTCCTAACAGTGGTTTTCCCTTTGATTTTGTCGAAAAATTCTCAATAAAAACTACTTATCTTTTACGTCCAATCTGCTGCACTTTAGACGTAAAAATCTGCTATAATACCTCTCCGTGATTCTCAATTTTGCCAAACCTCTTGCTATCATTTCTTCCTACGAAATTTTTTACAGTATTACCTCTTCCTTATCAGTAGATCCCCTTTGAGTTTTACTTGAATCTCTTTTGAAAATTTCCGAAAAAAATTACATCTTTACTGCTGGAATTTTTTCGGCGAAAAATTTGGTATTGCACCTTTGTCCTTTTTTCTTCTACGTAACCTACCAAACCCTAGCCACCTTGCTGCCACAAACCAAGATGTCTTTAGGGCATCCCTCTAGCCTCAAGATGCAGCCATCATAACCTAGTTTCATAACCCTAACAGCATCAAAAACCACAGCCCAAAATAGTAAACCATTACAGCTGAACCCTTCAATCACCGATCTATTATCCGAACCTTCCACCACCCCATGCCATTAACCCGTCAACAGAAAAAAGACAAGGGCATCTCTGATCTACAGACATATGTTATGGCTTCCCAAGATCCAATTGATGCCAGATTTGAAGCATGGGAATCTCGGATTGAATCACGGCTTGAATCGCGCTTGGAAGACAAATTGCGCGCTTTGTTTGCAGAATTCAGAATTGGACAACCATCGAGTCCAACCAAACTGCAGCAAGGAGAGAATTTAGAAAGGACCCCAGAGAAGGAGGGACAGCCCTCGGACATGCTTCAGCCATGCATGAGGGTGGACTTCCCACGATGGGAAGAAGGAGACCCAACGGGGTGGATTTCGCGCGCAGAACGTTACTTTCGCTACTACCGAACGTCGGATAATGCTATGGTGGAGATTGCTATCATCCACCTTAAAGGAGATGCTATTCAATGGTACAATTGGCTAGAATATAATCATGGGGCTCTGACATGGAATCAATTTAAGAATGCACTGCTGAACCGTTTCGGACCTACGGAGTATGAAAATATCGACGGTCAACTCGCAAAGATTCGACAAACCTCTACAATTCAAGAGTACCAAACCAGGTTTGTGAAGCTATCCTACCTTGCTCGTGATTGGACTGACCAACAATTGTTAGGAACATTTATCGAAAGACTCAAGCCAGAAATAAAAGGGGAAGTTAAGGCGCGACAGCCCCGTACCGTGATGGCTGCGATTTCTTTTGCCCGAATACAAGAAGAACGACTCAACCAAGATTCTCGGAGGATGGGAACTACTCCTAGAACCTCAACATATAAACCCCCTTTTGCTCCCAGCCATCCTTCGCTGCCCAAAAAATTAACAAGAGAAGAACTACGTGATCGATCAGCAAAGGGTCTTTGTTGGCATTGCGACAAGTCGTGGAACCGCGATCATCGCTGCAAAAGGGGCTACCTCCTATTGATTGAACCTCTTGAAGACATGAAGGAGGAGGTCCAGGAGCATGAGGAAGAGGTCACGGATAAAGAACAGCAGCCAATTGATATTACGATGCATGCCCTTGCTGGTTATGCGAACCCGCAAACAATGAAGGTGGGAGGATTTCTGAAGCAACAACCAATCACCGTTCTTATTGACACCGGGAGCACTAATAATTTTATGAATAGTAAGGTTGCTGTCCGAATGGCCTTACCTATTGAGAATTGCAGCAGGTTCGATGTTAAAGTTGCAGATGGACGAATTTTGAAGTGTGATCGTAAGTACCCACGGGTGAAACTGTTGCTGCAGGACCAAGAGATAATTGCATATTTTTTCCTCCTCTCTCTCGATGATTATGAGGTCGTGCTTGGCATCGAATGGTTGATGACATTAGGTGATGTTTCCTGGAATTTTTTGAAATTAATTATGAAATTTTACAGCAAGGGGAAATAGGTGATATTGTACGGGAAACGTGGGGGCGACGTAACGATAATTTGCACACAACGAATGGAGAAAATTTTGCACAAAGCATGCAGCGGCTTTTTGGTACAACTTAAGCAACAAAAATGGGTAACAAAGCTTCTTAGATATGATTATGAAATAACTTACAAAAAAGGGAAAGATAATGTTGTTGCAGATGCGCTTTCACGGCTACCCGAGCAAGCTGAATTTTTGGCTATTTCACTTCCGACCAGCGACTTCCTTGAGGATATTAGGAGGGAATGGCAAGATAATCCAGAAACGAGTAAAATCATAAAAAAATTAAAGGAAGCACCAAGCTCTATGGCTCATTACAGTTGGGACTCAAAGGACTTGCGATATAAAGGACGCATTGTGCTTGTGCCAAATTCTACTTGCATAAAGACCATCCTTCAAGAGATGCATTCCACACCTACAGCCGGGCACTCTGGGTTCCTTAGAACCTATAAAAGAATTAAGCAAAATTTTTATTGGATAGGGATGAAAAATATTATTGCTGAATTTGTAGCACAATGTGATATATGTCAACGACACAAAGGTGAGACAGTGGCAAGTCCTGGAAAGTTACAACCTCTACCCATCCTAGAATCAATATAAACTGATATATCAATGGATTTCATCGAAGGGCTTCCCTCATCACAAGGAAAAGGTACAATTTTTGTCGTGGTTGATCGCCTTACAAAGTATGCTCACTTTTGTGCCATCCGTAATCCCTACACTGCTTCTAGTATTGCTCGAATCTTTATGGAGAATATTGTAAAATTACATGGGATACCAAGATCTATTGTAAGTGATTGTGATAGGGTCTTCATGAGCAAATTTTGGACAGAGTTATTCCAGATGCAAGGCACTAAATTAAAGATGAGTACGGCATATCACCCACAGACCGACGGCCAAACTGAAGTGGTGAACATGTGTTTGGAGACATACCTTAGATGCTTCACCAGTGACCGACCAAAAGAATGGATAAAGTGGCTTCCTTGGGCCGAGTGGTGGTATAATATAACTTATCATTCCTCCACAAAATGTACTCCCTATGAGGCCATGTATGGCCGAACCCCCCCTGTAATTCCAAAATATGTGTTGGGCACCTCTAAAGTAGAACAAGTAGACAGGGAACTACAAGATAGAGATAAAATGCTGAAGTTGCTAAAAGATAATCTCACTGCAGCACAAGCAAGGATGAAACAGCAATATAATCAACACAAAGGCGAAAGAGAATTTTCAGTAGGAGATTGGGTCTTCCTATGGCTCGAGCCATACAAGCAAACATCAATCCAAACCAGAGCGTCTATGAAGCTTTCACCTCGGTCCTATGGACCCTACAGATTTTAGAGCACATCAGAGCAGTAGCATACAGATTGGACTTACCCGCCAGCTCCCGAATCCATCCAGTCTTCCATGTATCATGTTTGAAGCTCAAGTTGGGACAACACGAGACAACCCAAAGCCATCTACCAAATATAACTACCCAAGGAGAGCTCCAGACCCAACCAAGTGCCATTATTGATCGACGAATCGTGACTCGACGACGATGACCTGCTACTGAAGTGTTAATACAGTGGGTAAACCTACCAGCAGAAGATGCCACTTGGGAGAACTATGACGACTTGAAGATCAAATCCCCAGAAGTCATGGAACTCAGCCTCGAGGACAAGGCTGATTTGAAGAGGGCGGGTCTGTTAGGACTCTAGCTATGAGAGTCCTAATTTAGTTTCATTGATAAGGGCATTCATGTAAATCCTATCTAGCCGACCCCTATTAAAGAGGTGAAGAGGCCGGCTAGGTTAGGGTTAGGTTGCTTCTTAGGAAAGGAGTCCTATTATAAGTAGGAGTTCTATTAGGAAAAGAGTCCTATTAGAAGTAGAAGTCCTATTAGGAAAGGAGTCCTATTATAAGTAGGAGTTCTATTAGGAAAAGAGTCCTATTAGAAGTAGAAGTCCTATTAGGAAGAGAGTCCTATTAGAAGTAGAAGTCCTATTAGGAAGAGAGTCCTATTAGAAGTAGAAGTCCTACTAGAGAAGGAGTCCTAATTAGAAGTTGGTTAGAAGTTGGAGTCTTAAGTAAGAGTCCTATTAGGAGTTGGGGCTTAGAAGCCCTATAAATAGCCATGTATTCATCCTCTTTTAAGGAAGGAATAGATCAATATTTTTGCAGCCTTTGTGCAGCAACTTGGAGGAAGGAACCCTTATAGAGTTCCAAGGAGGCCGATCCCCTATAGAGATCAACCCCAAGCTTAGAATCCGCGGAGGGTTCTAACACTCACCAAATTGCTCATTGAATTTGATGACATTTTTGTTGAACCGCACGTCTTCCTCCTACTCGATAACATGACCACCGAATTCTAATTCTTCTGGGCACACCACTAGAGAACACTTGGTTGTATCACTATCCTCACCTCCAGAAGGATGAAATTGAGAAGATTGTAAAGGAGATGTTTGAAATAGGGGTGATTCAGCCAAGCTACAGCCCCTATTCCTCATCGGTACTATTTGTATGCAAGAAGGACGAAACTTGACGAATGTGCATCAACTACCGAGCTCTAGATGACATCACCATCAAGGATAAGTACCCAATACCAGTAGTGGATGAACTTCTTGATGAGTTAAAAGGAGCTCAAGTTTTCACAAAGTTGGACCTCCGATCCAGTTACCACCAAATTCGGGTATGTGAAGACGACATTCCAAAAACTGCTTTCCGTACACATAACGGCCATTATGAATTCCTGGTAATGCCTTTTGGACTCACTAATGCTCCTTTAATCTTCCAAAGTCTCATGAACAATATTTTTCGGAGCTTTCTTCATAAATTTATGCTGATATTTTTCAATGATATTCTCATTTATAGCCCTTCTCTTAAGACTCACTTTCAACACTTATGGTTTGTTCTGACGATCCTTCGGGAGAAGACTCTTTTTGTTAAGCTATCAAAGTGCAGCTTTCTCCAACAAAAAGTAGAGTTCCTTGGGCACATAATATTAGAAGGAGTGGCAGTAGACCCAACAAAAATCGAAGCAATGTAGGGCTAGCCGAAACCTACAAACATGAAATTGTTACATGGATTCCTTGGACTAACGGGCTACTACCAAAAATTTGTGAAGGACTATAGGAAGATCAGTGCCCCCCTCACTTGTCTACTAAAAAAAGTTGTCTTCCAATGGTCGGACAAAGCCTTCGTTGCCTTCGACAAACTTAAGGCAGCCATGATGATGACATCGATGCTAGTGCTACCAGATTTCAACCGACCCTTCATCATTGAGGCTAACGCATCTGGAGTCAGAATTAGAGTCGTTCTCATACAAGATGGACGATCACTTGCATACACTAGCAAGGTGTTGTCTCTCTCTCATAAAAAATGTCTATCTATGATAAGGAGATGCTCGCTATTATGCACGTAGTAACAAAGTGGAGACCCTACCTGATCAGTCGGTGATTTCAAATTAAAATCGACCATAGAAGCCTCAAGTACTTTTTGGAGTAGAAGATATCATCTTCGAAGTAGCAAAAATGGATAACCAAACTTCTAGTATTTGATTATGAAATTATTTACAAAAAGGGGAAAGAAAATATTGTTACAGATGTACTCTCACGGCTACTTGATTAAGCTGAATTTTCAGCCATCTCTCTTCCTACCATTGGCTTCCCTGAGGATGCTAGGGACGAATGGAAGAAGGATCTAGAGACCAGCAAAATCATTAAAAAATTGGAGGAGGATCCAAGCGCAATTGCTCACTATACTTAGGATTCAAGGGATCTACGCTACAAAGGTCATATTGTACGTATTCATAACTCCCCTTACATCAAAGTCATTCTGCATGAAATGCACTCCACACCTTCAGCAGGGCACTCTGGATTTCTGAGAACCTACATAAGAGTGAAGTAAAATTTTTATTGGAGACGGATGAAAAAAATTATTTCTGAATACGTGGCATAATATGATGTATGTCAACAACAAAAGGGTGAAACAGTGGCGAGTCTAGGGAAACTACAACCACTACCCATACCAAACTTGGTGTAGAGTGACATCTCCATGGACTTCATCGAAGAGCTGCCACCTTCCAAAGGTAAAAGCACAATCCTCGTGGTGGTTGATCGACTTACGAAATATGCTCATTTTCGTGCTATGCGAAATCCCTACACTATTGTTAGTATTGCTCAAATTTTTATAAAAAATATTATTAAACTACATAGGATGCTAAGGTCCATTGTAAGTGATCATGACAGGGTCTTCACCAATAAATTTTAGACCGAGTTATTCCAATTGCAGGGCACTAAACTCAAGATGAGCACAGCATATCATCCACAAACTGACAACCAAATAGAGGTGGTGAACAGGTGTTTAGAGACATACTTTCGGTGTCACACTGGACTGAATGGTAGTATAATACTACATATCATTCATTTACAAAATGTACCCCATATGAAGCATTGTATGGTTGACCGGCCCTTGTGATCCCAAAGTATTTAATTGGCTCGGCCAAGGTAGATCAGGTCGACCAAGATTTAATTAACAAAGACAAACTCCTACAACTTCTAAAGGATAATCTCTCTACCGCTCAAGCCAGAATGAAGCAGCAAGCCAACACATGACGAAACGAAAGAGAATTTTCAGTAGGAGATATTGGGAGATCCTTCAAGGGAGTGACATCACATACGTAACGGAAGAACAGAAAACAAAATCCTAGATTTTCTATAGAAAGTTTTCGTCATCATGCGAAGATCGGTGCGTCAAAAATAAATCCGCAAAACTGCACGTGTAAAAGAAGATACCTAGGGAGATCATATATCCCTGAATTCCTGCAGATCTGTAGGAGAGGATAAAGGAGGTCAAGTGTCCTCCTCTCTAGTGGTATCCAAACGATAGGGATTGTAACGATGCACCTCTCTCTCTAGGGAGAGGAGAATAGGAGGTGTTAACCAAAAGAAACCCTCAGCCTATAGAGCTTTGGTTCCCTCCTATTTATAGATGCCCTTTGAAAACCCTAATGGATCTTTTGCCCTATTGGGTATTGGATCTCCATCCAATTACCCAAGCCTCTTAGATTAGTGGGTCTCTACCCAATAATCTCTTATTAGCAATTATTAGATCTCATCTCAGGATCCAATAATTCAAGGGCTTAATGGATATCCAATAAGATAGGGGGTTTAGCGAATATCTCATATCCGAACCTCTACTTGTCGCAACACCTACCATATGTGTGTGACCCTCTAGGTCCAATATCGAGCTGGTCGTGAGTCATACTTGTTAGAACTCCTTCTGACTTAGTGAATTATTATCTCTATAATAATTCACCCAACTCATCGACTATGGACGTACCAGGCCACTATGCCGTGGGCCCTAGACGATACAGGGGAATCCAATCCTTGGGACCTATCTGTCCTCAGTTACCATGTATCTATAGTCCCTCATCCATCCAATATCCTAGAGACCCTATACTGGGCATGGTGCTGTCAAGCCCATATGGTCTCTCATCGAGTCTTGCTCTTGTCGAATTTTTCCGGAGAACTCTTTCTCTCTCAATCTGAATAATTTGGCCAAGGATTTGTTCGAGCAAAAATACATGGGATATTCCTCTCATGATACCGAGAGCGGATGATCCTCTATTGACACCCAATAGCCCCCGTAAGGTTGGCTACCACTCCCAATAACCGGTTGTACTAGATCTGGAACTTTCCAAACCTATAAGTCCGGTATCAAAGAGTGGAGTACTCATACAGGGCATCCTTGGTGTCTCAAGTTTAAGGACCAGATACACTACTGGGACTACGGAATCACTATTTGACGTGAGATATCAATAACCATCCAGTATTCCGTAGGCAAATCAATCAGTGAACTCATTCCCTAATGAGCACTTGCATTGTACCCTTAGTGTCCCCACACGAGTAGCTATGAGACCAACTACCTTCATCATATGGATGGGTATATAGCACACCAGTCTATCTGGTTATCTCGATGTCCTTCTCGAGTAACCTATGACCATGATAATTTAGGGTCTGTATTTAAAGGTGAATCGATCTCATTATCGTGATCTCATCATGATCCGATTCCTATTGCACAGATCCAAGGACATCATAATATATGCAACACGCAAGATAAAGTGATAAAACGCCTAATAATAAGCAAAGAGAAAAAGTGTATATCAAGTCACAAGTGTCATCACTCATGTGATTAGCTTGCGGGCACATATGACTAGCAATCTCTCACTTGACCTAAAGCCAATCACCAACATGTCTGATCCCCATTAGACTTCTGTGATGCTCAAAGATAATCTGAGTCAATAGTTTTGTCAGTGGATCTGTAATGTTATCTTCGTATGGAAATCTTTCCATTGCTACATCTTTTCGGGCCACGATCTCTCTAATAAGCTAGAGCCTCCTCAGAACACTTCTGATGAGACCCGGGTTCCCTTATTTGAATAATCGCCCCATATTTATCGTAATTTAAGAGAATCGACTCTTTGCTACTCGGGATGACTCCTGGATCTATGATGAAGGTCTTCATCCAAACTCTCTCCTTTGTTGCCTCTGCCGTAGTAATGTATTCCACCTCTGTGGTCGAGTCAGCAGTAGTGTCTTACTAGGAACTCTTCTAGCATATTGTGCTAGTTATAGGTGCCCTACAAGCCAATCACATGAGTGATAGCACCTGTAACATGCTGCGTCAATCTCTTTGCTTATGATTATTGGCATTATCTCACATTATCTAGATATATATTGTGATGTCCCTGGATCTATGCAATGGGAATCGGATCATGATGAGATCACGATAATGAGATCGATTCACCTTTAAACACATACCCTAAATTATCCTGATCATAGGTTACTCGAGAAGGACATCGAGATAACCGGATAGACTAGTGTGCTGTATATCCGTTCATATGATGGAGGTAGCTGGTCTCATAGCTACTCATGTGGGGACGCTAAGGGTACAATGCAGGTGCTCATTGGAGAATGAGTTCACTGATTGATCTGCCTACGGAATGCTGGATGGTTATTGATACCTCACGTCAGACAGCAATTCCGTAGTCCCAGTAGTGTATCTGGTCCTTAGACTTGAGGCACCAAGGATATCCTGTATGAGTACTCCACTCTTTGATACTAGACTTATAGGTTTGGAAAGCTCCATATCTAGTATAGTCGGTCATTGGGAGTGGTAACAAACCTTATGAGGGCTATTGAGTGTTAATAGAGGATCATCCACTCTCGGTATCATGAGAGGAATATCTCGTGTTCTTGCTCGAACAAATCCTTGGCCAAGGTTATTCGGATTGAGAGAGAAAGAGTTCTCTGGGAGAATCCGACAAGAGGAAGACTCGAGGAGAGACCGTATGGGCCTGACAGCACTATGCCCGGTATAAGGTCTCTGGGATATTAGATGGATGAGAGATTATAGATACATGGTAACTGAGGACAGATAAGTCCAAAGGATTGGATTCTCCTGTATCGTCTGGGGGCCGCGGCGTAGTGGCCTAATACGTCCGCGGTCGATGAGTTAGGTAAATTATTATAGAGATATCCGCTGAACCCCATATCTTATTGGATATCCATTAAGCCCCTGAATTATTGGATCCTGAGATGAGATCCAATAATTGCTAATAAGAGATTACTGGGTAGAGGCCCACTAATCCAAGAGGCTTGGGTAATTGGATGGAGATCCAATACCCAATAGGGCAAAAGATCCAATAGGGTTTTTTAAGGGGGCCTCTATAAATAGGAGGGGACCAAAGCTCTATAGGCTGGGGGTTTTCTTTTGGTAGCCACCTCCTGTTCTTCTCTCCCTAGAGAGAGAGAGGAGCATCGTCGCAATCCCTACTGTGTGGATACCGCTAGAGAGGAGGACACTTGACTTCATTCATCCTCTCCCACATATCTACAGGAATTCAGGGATATACGATCTCCTAGGCATCTTCTTTACACGTGCAGTTTTCGTGAATTTATTTTTGACGCACCGATCTTCGCACGATGGCGGAAACTTTCTACAAGAAATCTGGGGTTTTGTTTTATGTTCTTCTGTTGTGCATGTGATGTCGCTCCCCCTTACACGGATTTCCCAACAGTGGTATCAGAGCCAGGTTATTCGTGTGAAGATCGGATTTTAAACTGCGTGGATTGTGATTTAGAACAGGTTTTGTCGCCAAAATCATTGGCCCAAAAGGTGAGGAAGGGCAGCAACTGTTGCTGCCCTTGCTGCTCTCGCACAGCAACCTTGCTGCCTGCAATGGCAGCCGGCCGATGGGTGCTGAGCCACAAGCAGGCAACGCCTGCAGGCTGCCTCTGCTGGCGACCTACAGCGTGCCTGCAAGGGGCAAGCGGCGCCCGCTTGCTGTGGCCTGCCCGTAAGGGTCGACGCCACCTGCGGGCTCTATGCTCGCTTGGGCGGGGGCGCCGGCAGACGCCACACGCCCGGGCAAGATCGGCTTTGCTACGGCGTTGCCTCGCTAGTGGCACTTAACGCGGCGCGCCCACCAGCGACAGGGACAGCGCCGCCCACAGGCCAACGCCGCAGAGGCACTAGTGCTGGGTGCCTGCACCCGCACCCGCGGGGCAGCGGTGGCGCCGCCGCCCTCCCCGCGCGTAAGGGGCGCTGCCGGCAGGGTGCGGCGGCCGTAGCCGCAACGTAGCGCCACAGAGGGAGAGGAGTTAGGTTTTCGGGCAAAAGATGATTTTGCCCCTCGAAATTTTAGAAATTCTAGATTCTGTCCCATTTAACCGAATTACTAAAATACCCTCGGAATTTGATAAATTTTAGTCTATGTCCCTTTTGGCCGAATGACCAAAATACCCTTAGGAATTCAGAAAATTTCCTCTATGACCCTATTTTTCGAAATATTAGTTAATTAAATAGTTTAATTAACTATTATTATTTATCTAGTAGTCCTATAAAATAACATATATATGTGATATATGATGTGGACAGATGATCATAGACTTGTGATGTATTGTGTGTACCTGTGATTATTATTATTGGGGTCTGCGAGCCTCTATTTTTCTCGTTTATTGTCGGGCCTACGTGCCTGTAATTATGTTGTAATTATCAGAGGAGGCGCAGCGGTAGCGTGACTCACAAGACCGAGACGGACGATCCGACGCATGGAGATGCGTTGAGATGCCGATGGATCCGACGAAGTGAGATGGACGATCACAGGGCATAGAGATACGCCGAAGTACACATAGATCTTGATGTAAGTGATTAGGCCCACTAGCTCGGGCTTGATCACATTAGGATATGGTCCATGATCATCTGGTGTGATTGCTCATGTGATGTGTGATTAGTTATACACCTACTAGATATGTATATATATATTTGCATGTGATGTAGATATATATATTAAATACGTATGTGTGTGACACATTATGTTAGGAGACCAAATCAAAAATCCTCTCCATAAATAATATTAAGTCGGTAAACGTGAGGTAATTAGATTGACCCACGTGGCTTTCCATCGTTATAGCTAGGAGCCGATTCCCGGTGTAGGTTGAGTTGGTCGAGTCCCTCGAGACTCACCTATATCACGTCTCGCCATCTTATCTATGACTTAGAGATGTCAGAGGTGACCTGAGGACATTGTATACTTGGTCGAGTCCCTCGAGAGTATATCACCGAATCAGACTCATCTGGTAACGATGTTAATGACTTAACCAAACATCATGGTTGGTCGAGTCCTTCGAGGCCATGATGGTTCGGAGGCCGAACATGATGGGAATCACAAAGAGTTGTGATTTGCAAGAGTTGTCTACCTTTACGGGCTTAACGTGATTGGTCGACTCCCTCGAGGTTACGTTAAGACACCGATTGGATCCTAATCCCCACTAGAGATCCGCCGGGGGTCTCCGATTCACATACCGGAGGGTGTTGTGTGTCTTACAAAAAATTAGTGGGAATACATTAAGATAAAAGTCCTTATCTTAATTGGTTAAATTTCTGCAAAGTCTGCATGTTATTTATTTCTGCTATATCTTTTATTTCAGAAAAATGTCACTTTTAAATCCTTTACGTGGTATACATGATGCCAACCGCCTCACTGGTACAAATTATATGGATTGGCTCCATAATTTGAGAATCGTTCTCACGATGGAGAAAATCTCGTATGTCCTTGATATAGTGATCCCTACGCCCGACGAAGGGGCAAGCGAGGATGAGATCGCTCGTTATGTGAAGTACTTAGATGATTCCACTCTTGCTCAGTGTTATATATTGGCCTCTATGACTACTGAGTTATAGAGACAGCAGGAAAATATGGATGTTAATTCCATACTCCTACATCTCCGCAAACTATTTGAGGAACAGGGAAGAACTCAGCGATATGAGATATCAAAGAGTCTTTTCTGTGCTAGGATGACTGAGGGGACATCGGTTCAGAACCATGTCCTTAAGATGATTGAGTGGATCGAAAAACTCACAGGTCTAGGAATGGTCCTAGAGGATAACCTGTGTGTGGATCTTGTACTTCAGTCTACCAGATTCCTTTTCTTAGTTCATAATGAATTTTAATATGAGCAAACTTGAGGTGACCCTCCCAAAGCTCCTCAATATGTTGAGAGAAGCATAGAGCACCATCAAGAAAGAGAAGCCGGTTCTCTACACTGGTGAGACCAGAAAGAAAAAGAAGACTAAGAAGACCCTTAAGAAGTGCAAGGGCAAGGGCAAAATGGGTAAGGCAAAGGTTGCCAAGAAAGACCCAACAAAGGACAAAGGCCAGTGCTTCCACTATGGCAAAGATGGGCATTGGAAGAGGAACTACAAAGAGTACCTTATAGAATGGGTGAAGCAGAAGCTTGGAGAAGCTTCAGGTACATTCATGATCAGTCTCCATTTGTTAGAATCTTGTGATAATACATGGGTATTAGATACCGGGAGTACTTACCATATTTGCAATTCGTTGCAGGTTCTGGCAGGACCTAGGAGATTGAACAGAAGCAAGATGAACCTTAAGATGGGCAATGGAGCAAAGGTTGCTGCACTGGCTGTTGACAAGGTCACCTTACATCTGCTTGGTGGAGCTATTATTGCATTAGATGCATGCTATTATGTCCTTCTATTATCAAAAATATTATTTTCATTTCATGTTTGAGAGTTATTGGATATAAATTAGTTTTTGAGAATAATGGTTGTTCAATAATATTAGATGATTAGATCATCATAAGAGGAACATTGCATAATGGTTGATTTATGCTAGATACAGCTCCACATATCATGAGTGTAAGTGAGTCTAAGAGGAAATATGAAGTGGAGAACTAGACAGGAAAGAGTATTAAAACCCTTCGATAAGATCGAGAAGATGAGTACTTGATTACAGAGTTCACCCAGTTCCTCAAAGACCATGGGATCTTATCCCAATGGATACCTCCTTATACACCATAGCTTAATGGTGTATCAGAAAGGAGGAATCACACACTATTAGACATGATGCATTCCATGATGTGTTTCGCCGACCTACCCATCTCATTCTGGGGATACGCCCTAGAGATCGCAGCTTACCTTTTGAACAGAATTCTAACTAAATCAGTGATGTCTACCCCATATGAGATATGGAATGGGAAGAAGCCCGATCTTAAGATTGTTAAGATTTTGGGCTGCCCTGCCCACATTAAGAGACATAACCCTGACAAGTTAGAATCTAGGACGGAACGGTGCAAGTTCGTGGGATACCCCAAGGAAACTTGTGGGTATTTTTTCTATCACCCTGAGGACCGAAAGGTCTTTGTAGCCAAGAGAGCAGTGTTCCTTGAAAAGGAACACATTCTTGGTGGAGACAGTGGGAGCATGATAGAGTTGAGCGAAGTTGGAGAACCTAGCTCAAGCACCATTCCATAGCCAAAGTCTGTTCAGATACCTAACACACAAGTTCCAACTTTACGTAGGTCCAATAGAGTATCCCATCCTCCTGAGAGATATGTGGGATATATCAGAAGAGAGGATATTGAAGATATTGATCCTCAGACCTACGAGGAAGCTATTATGAGCATAGACTCCGGGAAATGGCAAGAAGTCATAAATTCAGAAATGGATTCCATGCATTCCAATAATGTTTGGAACCTAGTTAATGCACCCGAGGGTATTGTACTCATTGGCTGCAAGTGGATCTTCAAAAAGAAGATTGGAGTAGATGGAAAGGTAAAGACCTATAAAGCAAGGCTAGTGGCATAGGGGTATCGTCAAAGGCAAGATGTTGACTATAACGAAACTTTCTCGCTTGTAGCCATGCTAAAATCTACTCGAATTCTATTGGCTATTGCAGCACACTATGATTATGAGATCTGGCAAATGGACGTCAAAACCACATTCCTCAATGGTAACCTCGATGAGGAGGTGTATATGAAACAGCCTGAGGGATTCATGTCCAAGAATAACCCAGATAAGGTGTGCAAGTTGCTTAGGTCTATTTATGGATTAAAGTAAGCTTCCCGAAGTTGGAACATAAGATTTGATTAGGCGATCAGATCTTATAACTTTGTTAAGAATGAAGATGAACCTTGTGTGTATAGGAAATTAAGTGGGAGAACTATCACCTTTTTGGTATTATATGTGGATGACATCCTGATCATTGGGAATGATGTAGGAATGCTCTCCACAGTAAAGACTTGGTTATCTAGGCAGTTCTCCATGAAGGAGTTAGAGGAAGCATCCTACATATTAGGGATACAAATCTATAGAGATAGATCCAAGAGGATGCTTGGCTTGTCCCAGTCCAGGTACATAGACACCATTGTCAAAAGGTTTGGCATGGAAAGTTCCAAGAGAGGTCTCATACCAATGAGATATGAAATATCACTTTCTTGGAGTATGTCCCCAAAGACTCCTGAAGAAAGGGCACACATGGATATGATGTCATATGTATCAGCGATAGGATCTATCATGTATGCTATGCTATGTACCAGGCCTGATATAGCGCATGCTCTAAGTGTCACGAGTAGATATCAGGCAGATCCAGGCTTGGAGTACTGGAAAGCAGTAAAATGTATCCTAAGTACTTAAGAAGGACTAAGGGTCTTTTATTAGTATATGAAGGTAGTAGCCTCAAGGTTGAGGGCTACACAGACTCGAGCTTCTAGTCCGATGTCGATGAAAGTAAGTCTAATTCAGGGTATGTGTTCACCCTGAATAGAGGAGCAGTATGCTAGAAGAGTTCCAAGCAAGACACTACAGCTGACTCGACCATAGAGGCGGAATACATTGCTGTAGTAGAGGCAGTAAAGGAGGGAGTCTATGTTGAATCTCAGATTTTGATGATGAAACTAATTGAGTGTGATTTGTGGTCTAATTGCGTGTTGAGTTACGCAGGTCTACTATCGATCAGGATTAGACAGTTGACGCTGGAGGAATTGACGTTGCGCCGGAGGTGATCACGTCAGGATATTGGATGTCGAGCCGGAGGTTCGGTCGACTATCGGCAGGAGGCTTCGTACGTCGAGCATCGGGCCAAGTAGTGCGAAGTTGTGCCATGGATATCGAGGTTGCGGAGGTCAACCGTCGATTAGGCAACAAGCCGCTAGAGAGGGCGATGTGCCGAAGGATCGGACGAAGTGCCGACCAATGATGTGCCGGGCAACTGAATGTCAATTCGCGTTGTAATAACTGTCTAGATCGAAGTAGAGTTTTTGGTGTTTGTTTGTGCAGGAGTGACTACGACAGGGATGAAGACGTAAAGCGAAACAAAGGGTCGAAGACAAGTGTGATGAATCGTTGGGAGTTTGAGTGTTCAACGGAAGTCCGAAGATTCGTTGGGAGCGTTGCCGGAATCGGCCGAGAACGAGTAGGGAGCTTGCCGAAGGGTTTTCGGAAGTTCGCCGGGAGGTTCATCGGAAGTTCGCGGAGCTTGCCAAGAAAGATCGGAGCTTGCCAAAGAAGCTCGGGGGAACTCGCCAAGATCATCGTGAAGTCCGAGAGCTTGCTGTGAGTCCGCGGAATGGTTTCCGAAGGTTCGTCGGAAGACCGTCGAAAGTTGACCGGAAGCTCGCCGGAAGAAGTTGTCATGTGGACTTTGTAATAGCTTAGGAAACGTCTTTAAAATTCGTAGTTAGCACGTATTTTGGGTTAGGATTAGATAACCCAAAGTGGGGGCCCATTGGGCCTTGATTAGGATGAGTTTGGGCCAAAATTTTGGCCCAAACCGAACCAGCTACGTGCATGTTACTGTAGCAAGGGCTACTGTAGCAAGGGCTCATCGTAGTGGCCATCGAGCAAAGGTAGTACCGCTTTGCCTAGGGCGGTAGCACTGCCCCGGCTACTGTAGCCAGGCGGTAGTACCGCTTTGGTGAAGCGATAGCACCGCTGGTGCGTGGAAAGCCAGCGTAGCACCGCTTAGTCAAGAAGCGATAGAACCTGCGTGTGTCGATCTGCCAAGATCGACAAGACCGAAAAAACTCAAAAGATTCAAATTTTTGGCTCCAAGTTTGGGCTCCAAATTTGAATCACTTTGAGGCTTATAAATACCCCTTCCTTTTCAGCTGAAAAATATAACCCTTTTGAGAGTTAGAATCTTGGTTTTGAGCTTTTGAAAAGTCTTGAAAAGTCTTGTTCTTGCTAAGTGTTCACCTCCTTCTTTTCTTGAGAAATCTTGTAAGAATGTGAACCACTTGTAAAGGGTTGTAAGAGGGGTATTTGATCCTTCCCCTTCAAAGGATTTGATAGTGGAAGAAGGGAGCCTCATCGGAGAAGGCTTCAGAAGTGGATGTAGGCACTTTGACCGAACCACTATACATCACTGCGTCTTGATTGTGTGAGTGTTTAAATTTCTGTTTTACTTTGCTGCAAGCCTTTACTTTACTTGCTCCACTTCCTTTTTATCTTTGTACGCATGCTTTAAAGTTAGAACGCAAAAATGGATTTCAAACGAAACGTTGCTTTCATCGTACGAAGTTTCGGAAGCTTGTTTAAAATCGTTGAAAAATCTATCATTTTATCCGCTGCACTAATTCACCCCCTCTTAGTACCGCTCGATCCCTAACAATTGGTATCAGAGCCACGTTCTTTCTCTTCTCGGATTTACACCCGTGAGAAATGGCTCTAAATGGTTTTCAAGAGGGCTTTTCGATTTTTCGTCCACCGTTCTTTAACGGTTCGGACTACACATATTGGAAAACTCGAATGAGAGTTTTCATGCTTTCAATGGATTTGGATTTGTGGAACATCATCGAAAATAGCTTTCAACCTTCCTCTAAACCGACGAACGAATGGTCGGATTTGGAGAAAAGGTCTTTTTCTTTAAACGCAAAGGCTATGAATGCCTTATTTTGCGCTTTAGACAAGAACGAGTTCAATCAGATTTCTATGTGTGAAACGGCTTTTGACATTTGGTGAACTCTTGAAATCACGCATGAGGGAACTAGTAGAGTTAAAGACTCGAAAGTAAACCTCTTGTTGCATGATTTTGAGCTCTTCCAAATGACACCAAGCGAATCTATCGACGACATGTACACCCGCTTCACGGATGTCGTCAATAGCTTGAAAAGTCTTGGTAAAAGTTTTTCGGATTTTGAACTCACTAACAAGATCTTAAGATCCCTTTCAAAATGGTGGGATCCTAAAATAACGGCGATTCAAGAATCAAAGGATCTAAATAATTATTCTATTGATGAACTCATTGGGTCTTTAAAGACCTATGAAATGGAACATGATGAATATGATGAACATGATGAACATGATGAACACATGAACCACCTTCTAAAGAACAAGAAGGTTTTTGAACTCCGAACTATGATATGCCACTTGAGTGATGACTCAAGTGATGAGAACATTGAAGAGGACTTTGAACCTTTAATCGATCTTAATAAGTTCATTAAACAAAAATCTAAAATCAACAATGAGCTTGAATGGAGGAAGAGACCAATGAAGAAGAAGAAGACTCACCAAGAAGAATCAAGGAAAGAAGAAGCAAACTACGCTTTAATGGGGTTCGACAATGAGGTAAGTAACTTAACTTCCTCGAATTATTTTGAAATTACTTGATGATTTCCATGAATGCTTAACTTAGTTAGTAGGAATTTTTTTTTAATGCTTTTCTTGTGTCTTTAGAAATTAAAAAATTTCGAAATTATACTATGCTTTTCTTTATAGTATTTTTGAAAAGTACTATGAAATGGAACATGATGAATATGATAAACATGATGAGCACATGAACAACCTTCTAAAGAACAAGAAGGTTTTTGAACTCCGAACTATGAAATGCCACTTGAGTAATGACTCAAGTGAAGAGGACAATGAGGACATTGAACACATAACAATGAATGTTAACAAGTTCATTAAACAAAAATTAAAAAATACAAATGAACTTGAACGAAGAAAGAGGCCGAAGAAGAAGAAGGCTTGGAAAGAAGAATCAAAGAAAGAAGAAGCAAACTACGCTTTCATGGGCTTCGACAATGAGGTAAGTAACTTAACTTCCTTGAATTATTTTGAAATTACATGATGATTTCCATGAATGCTTATCTTAGTTAGTAGGAATTTTTTTTATGTTTTTCTTGTGTTTTTAGAAATAAAAAAAAATTCGAAATTATACTATGCTTTTCTTTATAGTAGTTTTGAAAAGTAAAAATATGAATGATGCAAGATTTGTGATAATGCTTAGGATTAATCCATGCATGTGTATCTTGATGGTTTACATTGTCTCCAAATATGATGCTTGATGATTTTATATCATGCATGAGCTTTTGAAGTAATAAAGTGTCATATTGTGATGATGAAACATATTTTTCGAATTTATAAATAGATGCATGATTTTGGCAAAAATTTGAACATGGCCTTTTAACATAAAAATTGAAAGTGTGCTATCATTTTTACATATTTGGTCTTGACGATTTTATGACTAAGCTTGTGTTTTATTTTGATACATGTTTTCATAAAAATTTTGAATATGCTCACATCAAATTGCTTAAAATGAAAATATCTTTTTTTATTCTATTGAGATGAATGAATTCATGTTATGAGTCTTGTGAATCTCATGAAAATAAACATGATGAATATTTTAAAAAATGTGCTTCATGTTTTCGGTCTTAATGATTTCTCTTGAAACTTGCTCTTTGGATCTATATGAAAAACATGAGTATACTCATATGAACATCAAATCACTTGAAATGGAACACATAAAAAATGAGAAATTGCTCTATCATGATGCTTTACGTGTAATGCTTTTGATCTTAATGGACTACATGACAACTTGTATTTCAAAGTAATACAATGATGATTTTCATATATATAATTGGACATACCTTATGTAATCATCATTGATAATAATAGTTGGTTGTTATGCTTAATGATTTTATGATATCTTATGAATCTCATAAATTATTAAAGTGATTTTGATGATTTGTTTATAAGTTCGGAGTTGATGATTTAAACTAGAATGAGTCTTATCTATATCATGAACTTAATAACTTGAGTTCTTCAAGATCTCTCACTCCATACTCTTTTATGATTCTCCCATGTCATTGAAGAGAAATCCAAATGAATCATAAGTTATATGATATCATGAGTATTTAAAGACATTATATCTTGATGACAAACTCATGTTTCGGTTTTAAAATTTGATACTCATCTTTTCAAACATGAGTACACTTACATGAAACAAATAACTTAAAATGAAACACATTATCATGATATATTGAATCTCATATCTTGAAATAATGTGTTACATTTTTGTTTTGATAATGCCTTATGAGATTTTGCCTTTACATCTTGAACCTTCATGCTTATCTTGGTATATAAAGACAAAGGCATATTTAGATGAAAAGAATTACTTGAAAAGAGAATTTTCCAAATGAAATATGACTTATCTCTTGTTTCGCGAAACTATATTTTTGAATTACTTTTATGAGATCATCATCTTGATAACTTGAGTTTTTATCTCTATACTCTCTTATGTTTCTCCCATGTTATATGAAGAAAAAAAAATTATTTTCTCTTAACTTATTGATACTCAATTTGAGAAAATATGTTTTGATGATTGAAACATTGTATATGCAATTTGAACTTTTCTCTCATGTTTCAATACCACTTTGTATGCTTCATGACATGATAATTGAAATATTGATGTAGACTTTTGATATATCACTTGTCATGATTAATGCATATAGATAGCATTTTAAATCTCTAAAATGATTTTGATTATGAGTTTCGAGTTGACAAATTGAGCTTGAATGATTTTTCTTTTAACGATTCTTGAATCTTTTGGAATTATGACTTGTTAAGACATATTTAATGCTTGAATCAAGTTTTAAAAGATTTCATTTTGCTATAAAGAAATTTTATTGAAATCATGATGTAATAAAATTATTTATGCAACAATCAAGTGCTCATGTGATTCTTTTCTAATGAAAATACTTTAGTGAAATTATGATCTTGCAAATTATAACTTGAAGTTTTTTATAAATCAAGATCGTTTGTATCTTGTCTTTTGATTTCTCGGAATTCAATACTTGAATTTTTATGAATTTGTGATCTTGATATCTTGATTCTTATGAAATGTGATCTTGATGAAAAATCTTATACATGAATCAAGTTACTTTTTATGCTATATCTTTTCAAATGGATCATGAGCCTTATGTCATATATTTCATGATCCTAGAAGTGATATGATTTCTTTGCCTTGTACAATGATTGAAAATTAATTTTCTTTATGATAAATTATGAATCATGACTTGATCTATGAGATTGATATACTTTTATATATCATGATTCTTGGTTGTATGATATTTATCTTGAATTAAAAAATTGATAAATATGAATTTTGATCTTGCTAAAAAGAAAATTATGAATCATGAATGATATCTTTTGGTTGTGATCCTTGTTGAATTTATATATTGATATCCGTCATGACATGATTTCTTTGCATTGTTGTCTTATTTGCATCATGTAATGATTGAACAATTGATGTATATTTTTATTGATGCAAACTTTTAATTGATATGAAAAATGGCTTATATAATGATTGAAATTTTTAGCCATTTAGTCCTCCCTTCTTTTTGATAAAGACAAAGGGGGAGAAAAATTGCTATCTTGTAATTTCACAAGAAGAAGAAGGATTGTTATTTCAAAGGATGCAAATATTGCTATCTTGAAAAAAGCAAAATGCAAAACTTCAAAAATTTGGAATGTTACACTTGCCATGACTTTATATTTGTATGAAAAGTTAGCATATATGTTTAAAGTGATCATACATAATTGCTAGCTCATTGCAAACAAAAGTTGATAGCTTGCAAAGGTGAAACTTAGTTACAAAAGAGAAGAATTGAAAGAAAGCTAACTTGCGTGTCGCAAAGTATGTTAGCTTGCTTATCATTATTGATTGCTTGCTTATCATCTTTTTATCTCATATCTTAATTTTTGACTCCCTTGAATTCATGACTTAATATGCTAAAAATTCATATTGTAAATTTGTTATTTTGTCATGATCAAAGCATTGGCTATTTGTACTTCACTTTTTGACAAAACAAAGGGGGAGAAGAATTATTGCTAGCTTATGTATTGCAAAGAAAAATTTTACTAGCTAGAACATGCAAAGGAAGCAAAGAAAGTGCAACTTGCACATCTCAACAAGCAAGTGAAAATTACCATCATTGCCCATCTTTGAAACTTGCTATGATTGAATGGTATTATTTGATGTTGTATTGTATGATGTGATAGCTAGTATATCGTAATATTTGCATATCCTTGAAAACTAGCTATAATGTTACTTCTCCTTTTTGTTGATGACATAGGGGGAGAAGTAGATTGATGACTTCATGCATTGATTGAATATTTTATATATTTGCATGATGGTTTGATTTATTCTCTTAATTATGATGAATGTTGTTTGGATTTGGGATAATCCAAGTGTTCTATCAATTGCATATTGATAGGGGGAGTTTGTGTTAAACTCCGGGGAGTTATGGTTAACTCCATCAGTCATCAATTAGTTGTCATCATCAAAAAGGGGGAGATTGTTGAATCTCAGATTTTGATGATGAAACTAATTGAGTGTGATTTGTGGTCTAACTGCGTGTTGAGTTACGCAGGTCTACTATCGATCAGGATTAGACAATTGACGCTGGAGGAATTGACGTTGCGCTGGAGGTGATCACGTCAGGATATTGGATGTCGAGCCGGAGGTTCGGTCGACTATCGGCAGGAGGCTTCGTACGTCGGGCATCGGGCCAAGTAGTGCGGAGTTGCACCATGGATATCGAGGTTACGGAGGTCAACCATCGATTAGGCAACAAGCCGCTAGAGAGGGTGATGTGCCGAAGGATCGGACGAAGTGCCGACCAATGATGTGCCGGGCAACTGAATGTCAATTCGCGTTGTAATAACTGTCTAGATCGAAGTAGAGTTTTTGGTGTTTGTTTGTGCAGGAGTGACTACGACAGGGATGAAGACGTAAAGCGAAACAAAGGGTCGAAGACAAGTGTGATGAATCGTTGGGAGTTCGAGTGTTCAACGGAAGTCCGAAGATTCGTTGGGAGCGTTGCCGGAATCGGCCGAGAACGAGTAGGGAGCTTGCCGAAGGGTTTTCGGAAGTTCACCGGGAGGTTCATCGAAAGTTCGCGGAGCTTGCCAAGAAAGATCGGAGCTTGCCAAAGAAGCTCGGGGGAACTCGCCAAGATCATCGTGAAGTCCGAGAGCTTGCTGTGAGTCCGCGGAATGGTTTCCGAAGGTTCGTCGGAAGATCGTCGAAAGTTGACCGGAAGCTCGCCGGAAGAAGTTGTCATGTGGACTTTGTAATAGCTTAGGAAACGTCTTTAAAATTTGTAGTTAGCACGTATTTTGGGTTAGGATTAGATAACCCAAAGTGGGGCCCATTGGGCCTTGATTAGGATGAGTTTGGGCCAAAATTTTGGCCCAAACCGAACCAGCTACGTGCATGTTACTGTAGCAAGGGCTCATCAGAGCCGACTCTTATCGTAGCAGCGGTAGTACCGCTTTGCTCAGAAGGCGTAGCACCGCCCGCTCTATCTGAGCTGCCAGAGCACCGCTGGCTGGGCGGTAGCACCGCTTTGGTGCGTGGAAAGCCAGGCGGGAGCACCGCTTTGCTGGGGCCGTAGAACCGCTGGGTGTGTCGATCTGCCAAGGCGACAAAGACTGAAAAAAACTCAAAAGATTCAAATTTTGGCTCCAAGTTTGGGCTCCAAATTTGAATCACTTTGAGGCTTATAAATACCCCTTCCTTTTCAGCTGAAAAATATAACCCTTTTGAGAGTTAGAATCTTGGTTTTGAGCTTTTGAAAAGTCTTGAAAAGTCTTGTTCTTGCTAAGTGTTCACCTCCTTCTTTTCTTGAGAAATCTTGTAAGAGTGTGAACCACTTGTAAAGGGTTGTAAGAGGGGTATTTGATCCTTCCCCTTCAAAGGATTTGATAGTGGAAGAAGGGAGCCTCATCGGAGAAGGCTTCGGAAGTGGATGTAGGTCACTTTGACCGAACCACTATACATCACTGCGTCTTGATTGTGTGAGTGTTTAAATTTCTGTTTTACTTTGCTGCAAGCCTTTACTTTACTTGCTCCACTTCCTTTTATCTTTGTACGCATGCTTTAAAGTTAGAACGCAAAAATCGATTTCAAACGAAACGTTGCTTTCATCGTACGAAGTTTCCGAAGCTTGTTTAAAATCGTTGAAAAATCTATCGTTTTATCCGCTGCACTAATTCACCCCCCCTCTTAGTGCCGCTCGATCCCTAACAGTCTAGATGAAGAAGTTCATCACAGATCTAGGAGTCATCCCAAGCAGCGAGGAGCTGATTCCTTTATATTGTGACAAATACAGGACGATTACTCAAATAAGGGAACCCGGGTCTCATCAGAAGTGTTCTGAGGAGGTTCCAACTTATTAAAGAGATCGTGGCCCGAAGAGATGCAGTTATGGAAAGAGTTCCATCCGAAGATAACATTGTAGATCCACTAACAAATCCATTGACTAAGATTATCTTTGAGCGTCATAGAGGTCTGATGGGGATCAGACATGTTGATGATTGGCTTTAGGTCAAGTGGGAGATTGCTAGTTATAGGTGCCCTACAAGCCAATCACATGAGTGATAGCACCTGTAACATGCTGCGTCAATCTCTTTGCTTATGATTATTGGCATTATATCACATTATCTAGATGTATATTGTGATGTCCTTGGATCTGTGCAATGGGAATCGGATCGTGATGAGATCACGATAATGAGATCGATTCACCTTTAAACACAGACCCTAAATTATCCTGGTCATAGGTTACTCGAGAAGGACATCGAGATAACCAAATAGACTAGTGTGCTATATACCCGTTCATATGATGGAGGTAGCTGGTCTCATAGCTACTCGTGTGGGGACACTAAGGGTACAGTGCAGGTGCTCATTAGAGAATGAGTTCACTGATTGATCTACCTACGAAATGCTAGATGGTTATTGATACCTCACGTCAGACAACGATTCCGTAGTCCCAGTAGTGTATCTGGTCTTTAGACTTGAGGCACCAAGGATGTCCTCTATGAGTACTCCTCTCTTTGATACCGGACTTATAGGTTTAGAAAGCTCCATATCTAGTACAGTCGGTCATTGGGAGTGGTAACAAACCTTACGAGGGCTATTGAGTATCAATAGAGGATCATCCGCTCTCGGTATCATGAGAGAAATATCTCATGTGTTCTTGCTCGAACAAATCCTTGGCCAAGGTTATTCGGATTGAGAGAGAAAGAGTTTTTCGGGAGAATCCGACAAGAGCAAGACTCGAGAAGAGACCGTATGGGCCTGATAGCACCATGCCCGGTATAGGGTCTTTAGGATATTAGATGGATGAGAGATTATAGATACATAGTAACTGAGGACAAATAGGTCCAAAGGATTGGATTCCCCTGTATCATCTGGGGGTCGCGGCGTAGTGGCCTAGTACGTCCGTGGTCGATGAGTTGGGTGAATTATTATAGAGATAATAATTCACTAAGTCAGAAGGAGTTCTGACAAGTATGGCTCACGGCCAGCTCGATATTGGGCCTAGAGGGTCACATACATATGGTAGGTATTGCGACGAGTAGAGGTTCGGATATGAGATATCCGCTGAACCCCATATCTTATTGGATATCCATTAAGCTCTTGAATTATTAGATCCTGAGATGAGATCCAATAATTGCTAATAAGAGATTATTGGGTAGAGGCCCACTAATCCAAGAGGCTTGGGTAATTGGATGGAGATCCAATACCCAATAGGGCAAAAGATCCATTAGGGTTTTTCAAGGGGGCCTCTATAAATAGGAGGGGATCAAAGCTCTATAGGCTAAGGGTTTTCTTTTGGTAGCCACCTCCTGTTCTCCTCTCCCTAGAGAGAGAGAGAGGAGCATCGTCGTAATCCCTACCATGTGGATACCACTAGAGAGGAGGACACTTGACTTCCTTCATCCTCTCCCACATATCTGTAGGAATTCAGGGATATACGATCTCCCTAGGTATCTTCTTTACACGTGCAGTTTTCGCAGATTTGTTTTTGATGCATCGATCTTCGCACGACGACAGAAACTTTCTATGGGAAATCTGGGGTTTTCTTTTCTGTTCTTCCGCTGCACATGTGATGTCGCTCCCCCTTGTGGATTTCCCAACATATTGCTCCTCCATTCAGGGTGAACACATACCCTGAATTGGACTTGCTATGATCGACATCGGACTGGAAGCTCGAGTCCGTGTAGCCCTCAACTCTGAGGCTACTACCTCCATATACCAGTAAAAGATCCTTAGTTCTTCTCAAGTACTTAATGATACTTTTTACTACTTTCAAGTGCTCCAAGCCTGGATCTGCCTGATATCTGCTCGTGACACTCAAAGCATGCGCTATATCAGACCTGGTACATAGCATAGCATACATGATAGATCCTATCGCTGATGCATATAGTATCATATCCATATGTGCCCTTTCTTCAAGTGTCTTTGGGGACATACTCCTTGAAAGTGATATTCCATGTCTTATTGGTATGAGACCTCTCTTGGAATTTTTCATGTCAAACCTTTTAACAATGGTGTCTATATACCTAGACTGGGACAAGCCAAGCATCCTCTTGGACCTATCTCTATAGATCCGTATCCCCAATATGCAGGATACTTACCCCTAAGTCCTTCATGGAGAAGTGTCTAGATAACCAAGTCTTTACTGTGGAGAGCATTCCTATATCATTCCCAATGATCAGGATGTCATCCACATATAATACCAAAAAGGTGATAGTGCTCCCACTTACTTTCCTATACACACAAGGCTTATCTTCGTTCTTAACAAAGTCATATGATCTGATCGCATCATCAAATCTTATGTTCCAACTTCGGGAAGCTTGCTTTAATCCATAAATGGATCTAAGCAACCTGCACACCTTATTTGGGTTATCCCTAGACACAAATCCCTCAGGCTGTATCATATATACCTCCTCCTTGAGGTTACCATTGAGGAATACGGTTTTGACGTCCATCTGCCAGATCTCATAATCATAGTGTGCTGCAATAGCCAATAGAATTCGAATAGATTTTAGCATGGCTACAGATGAGAAAGTTTCATCATAGTTAATACCTTGCCTTTGACGATACCCTTTAGCCACTAGCCTTCTTTATAGGTCTCTACCTTTCCATCTACTCCAATCTTCTTTTTGAAGATCCACTTGCAGCCAATGAGTACATTACCCTCGGGTGCATTAACTAGGTTCCAAACCATGTTGGAGTACATGGAATCCATTTTTGAATTCATGGCTTCTTGTCATTTCCCGGAGTCTATGCTCATAATAGCCTCCTCGTAGGTCTGACGATCAATATCCTAAACATCCTCTCTTCTGATATGTCCCATATATCTCTCAAGAGGATGGGACACTCTATCGGACCTACGTAAAGTTAGAACTTGTGTGCTAGATATCTGAATAGACTCTAGTTGTGAAATGGTGCTTGAGCTAGGTTCTCCAACCTCACTCAATTCTATTAAGCTCCCATTATCTTCACTAAGAATGTATTCCTTCTCAAGGAACACTACTCTCTTAGCTACAAAGACCTTTTGGTCCTTAGAGTGATAGAAATAATGCCCACAAGTTTTCTTGGGGTATCCCACGAACTTACACCGTTTCGTTCTAGATTCCAACTTATCAGGGTTGTGTCTCTTAATGTGGGTAGGGCAGCCCCAAATCTTAACAATCTTAAGATCAGGCATCTTCCCATTTCATATCTCATATGGAGTAGACATCACTAAATTGGTTGGAATTCTGTTCAGAAGGTAAGCTGCGGTCTCTAAGGCATATCCCTAGAATGAGATGGGTAGGTCGATGAAACACATCATGGAACGCACCATGTCTAACAGTGTGCGATTCCTCCTTTCTGATATACCATTAAGCTGTGGTGTATAAGGAGGTGTCCATTGGGATAAGATCTCATAGTCTTTGAGGAACTAGGTAAACTCTGTACTCAAGTACTCAACTCCTCGATCTGATCGAAGGGTTTTAATACTCTTTCCTATTTGGTTATCCACTTCATTTTTATATTCCCTAAATTTCTCAAAAGCTTCAGACTTGTACTTCATCAAGTACACATATCCGTATCTTGAGAAATCATCAGTGAAAGTAATGAAGTAGGAGTAACCACCTATGGCATGAGTTGACATGGGACCGCATACATCACTATGTATGAGTTCTAGTAACTCAGTGGTTCTCTTTCTAGTTCCACTAAATGGAGAGTTGGTCATCTTTCCCTGAAGGCAAGGTTCACATGTCGTATATGACTCATAGTCAAATGGATCTAGATATCCATCTTTTAGCAACTTTTGAATCCTTCCCTCGTGGATGTGACCTAGCCTGCAATGCCAAAGATATGTATAGTTCACCTCTTCTTATTTCCTCTTAGACTCACTTACACTCATGATATGTGGAGCTGTATCTAGCATAAATAAACCATTATGCAATGTTCCTCTTGTGATGATCTGATCATCCAATATTATTGAACAACCATTGTTCTTAAAAACTAATTTATATCCACTAACTATCAAACATAAAATGGAAATAATATTTTTGATAATAGAAGGAACATAATAGCATGCATCTAATGCAATAATAGCTCCACCAGGCAGATGTAAAGTGACCTTGCCAATAGCCACTACAGCAACCTTTGCTCCATTGCCCATCTTAAGGTCCATCTCGCCTCGTTCAATCTCTTAGATCCTGCCAGAACCTGCAACGAATTGCAAATATGATAAGTACTCCCGATATCCAATACCCATGTGTTATCAAAAGATTCTAACAAATGGAGATTGATCATGAATATACCTAAAGCTTTTGTAAGCTTCTGTTTCGCCCTCTCTGCAAGGTACTCTTTGTCGTTCCTCTTCTAGTGCCCATCTTTGCCGCAGTGGAAGCACTAGCCTTTGTCCTTTGTTAGATCTTTCTTAGCAATCTTTGCCTTACCCATTTTGCCCTTACCCTTCCTAAGGGTCTTCTCAGCCTTCCTTTTCTTTCTGGTCTCACCAGCATAGAGAACTGGCTTCTCTTTCTTGATGGTGCTCTCTACTTCTCTCAACATATTAAGGAGCTCTGGGAGGGTCACCTCAAGTTTGTTCATATTAAAATTCATTATGAACTGAGAAAAGGAATCTGGTAGGGACTGAAGCACAAGATCCACACATAAGTTATCCTCTAGGACCATTCCCAGACCTGTGAGTTTCTCAATCCACTCAATCATCTTAAGGACATAGTTCTGAACCGGTGTCCCCTTAGTCATCCTGGCACGGAAAAGACTCTTTGATATCTCATATCGTTGAGTTCTTCCCTGTTCCTCAAATAGTTTACAAAGATGCAGGAGTATGGAATTAGCATCCATATTTTCATGCTGCCTCTGTAACTCAGTAGTCATAAAGGCTAACATATAACACTAAGCAAGAGTAGAATCATCTAAGTACTTCACATAACGAGCGATCTCATCCTTGCTTGCCCCTTCATCGGGCGTAGGGATCACTGTATCAAGGACATATGTAATTTTCTCAACCGTGAGAACGATTCTCAAATTGTGAAGCCAATCCATATAATTTGGATCAGTGAGGCGGCTAGCATCAAGTATGCCACGTCAAGGATTTGAAAGTGACATTTTCTGAAATTAAAGATATAGCAGAAATAAATAACATATAGACTTTGCAAAAATTAAACAGTTAAGATAAGGACTTCTATCTTAATGTACTCCCACTAATTTTTCATGAGAAACACAACACCCTCCGATATGAGAATCGGAGACCTCCGGTGGATCTCTAGTGGGGATTGGGATCCAATCGGCGTCTTAACGTAACCTCGAGGGATTCGATCAATCACGTTAATCCCGTAAAGGTAGACAACTCTTGCCAATCACAACTCCTTGTGATTTCCATCCTATTCGGCCTCCGAACCACCATGGTCTCGAGGGACTCGACCAACCATGATGTTTGGTTAAGTCATCACCAACGTTACAAGATGAGTCTGATTCGGTGATATACTCTCGAGAGACTCGACCAAGTATACCATGTCCTCAGGTCACCGGTGACATCTCTATGTCATAGATAAGATAGCGAGACGTGATATAGGTGAGTCTCGAGGGACTCGATCAACTAAACCTACACCGAAAATCGGTTCCTAGCTATAACGATGGAAGGCCACGTGGGTCAATCTAATTGCCTCATGTTTACCGACTTAATATTATTAATGGAGAGGATTTTTGATTTGGTCTCCTAACATAATGTGCCACACACATATGTATTTAATATATATCTACATCGCATGCATATATATATATACATATATAGTAGGTGTATATCTAATTACACATCACATGAGCAATCACACCAGATGATCATGGACCACATCCTAATGTGATCAGGCCCGAGCCAGTGGGCCCAATCACTCACATCAAGATCTATGTATGCTTCGGCGCATCTCTATGCCCTGTGATCATCCATCTCGCTTCGTCGGATCCGTTGGCATCTCAACGCATCTCCATGCGTCGGATCGTCCGTCTCAGCCTCGTGAGTCATGCTACCGCTGCGCCTCCTCATGTAATTACAACATAATTACAGGCACGCAGGTCCGATAATAAATGAGAAAAGAATAGAGACTCGCAGGCCCCAATAATAATAATCACATGTACACACATCACATCACAGGTCCATGATCATCTGTCCACATCATACATCACATGTATATGTTATTTTATAGGACTACTAGGCAAAAATAATAGTTAATACAACTATTTAGTTAATATATTTTATTTTTTGAAATCAGGGATATAAAGGAAATTTTTTGAATTCCCAGGGGTATTTCGGTATTTTGATCAAAAGGGGCAAAATCTAGAATTTCTAAAATTTCGAGGGGCAAAATCATCTTTTGCCCTAAAACCCTAACTCCTCACCCCTAGCTGCCTGCGTTGCAGCTGCGGCAGCCGCCACCTTGCCGGCGGCGGCCCCTATGCAAGGTGGGCGCCGGGGTGGCAGCGCCTGCCGTCCATGCGGGCGGCGTCGCCGCTGCCCTGCGGACGCAGTGCCCGTAAGCACTACCCCGCTCATAGTGCCGGTGCCCCACAGCGCTGTCCCGCGGGCACAGTAGCGGCATCTTGTTGGCGCTGACTGAGCAGCCCGCCGGTGCCCTGCAGACTAGCGGCTACGCTGCGCCCTACGAGTAGGCCGTAGGCAGCCTGCCTGTGGCCAACAACTCACTGACTGGCGGCTGCTACCTATGTAGGCAGCAAGGTTGCAAGCAACCTTGCGGCTACTGCACAAACACAACAAGGGCAACAATAATTGTTGCTCTTCCTGGCCCTTTTGCGCCAACGATTTTGGCGTCAAAAGCAGATCCAAAACACAATACGCAGATTAAGATCCGATCTTTGCACGAACAACCTGGCTCTGATACCACTGTTGGGAGATCCTTTAGGGGAGCGACATCACATGCGTAGCGGAAGAACAGAAAACAAAACCCTAGATTTCTCGTAGAAAGTTTCAATCGTCGTGCGAAGATCGATGCGTCAAAAATAAATCCACAAAACTGCACGTGTAAAAGAAGATACCTAAGGAGATCGTATATCCCTGAATTTCTACAGATCTGTGAGAGAGGATGAAGGAGGTCAAGCATCCTCCTCTCTAGCAGTATCCACACGGCAGGGATTGCAATGATGCACCTCTCTCTTTGGGGAGAGGAAAACAGGAGGTGGCTACCAAAAGAAACCCCCAGCCTATAGAGCTTTGGTTCCCTCCTATTTATAGATGCCCCCTGAAAACCCTAATGGATCTTTTGCCCTATTGGATATTGGATCTCCATCCAATTATCCAAGCCTCTTGGATTAGTGGGTCTCTATCCAATAATCTCTTATTAGCAATTATTAGATCTCATCTCAAGATCCAATAATTCAGGGGCTTAATGGATATCCAATAAGATAGGGGGTTTAGCGGATATCTCATATCCGAACCTCTATTCGTCACAACACCTACCATATGTGTATGACCCTCTAGGCCCAATATCGAGCTGGTCGTGAGTCATACTTGTTAGAACTACTTCTGACTTAGTGAATTATTATCTCTATAATAATTCACCTAACTCATCAACTACGGACGTACCAGGCCACTACGCCGCGGCCCTAGATGATACAGGAAAATCTAATCCTTTGGACCTATCTGTCCTCAGTTATCATGTATCTATAGTCCCTCATCCATCTAATATCCCAGAGACCCTATACCGGGCATGGTGCTGTCAGGCCCACACAGTCTCTTCTCGAGTCTTGCTCTTATCGGATTCTCCCGGAGAACTCTTTCTCTCTCAATCTGAATAACCTTGGCTAAGGATTTATTCGAGCAAGAACACATGGGATATTCCTCTCATGATAGCGAGAGCGAATGATCCTCTATTGACACTCAATAGCCCTCGTAAGGTAGGTTACCACTCCCAATAACCAACTGTACTAGATTTGGAACATTTCAAACCTATAAGTCCAGTATCAAAGAGTGGAGTACTCATACAGGACATCCTTGGTGTCTCAAGTTTAAGGACCAAATACACTACTGAGACTACGAAATCATTGTCTGATGTGAGGTATCAATAACCATCCAACATTCCATTGGCGAATTAATCAATGAACTCATTCCCCAATGAGCACCTGCATTGTACCCTTAGTGTCCCCACATGAGTAGCTATGAGACCAGCTACCTCCATCATATAGATGGGTATACAGAACACTAGTCTATCTGGTTATCTCGATATCCTTCTCGAGTAATCTATGACAAGGATAATTCAGGATCTATGTTTAAAGGTGAATCGGTCTCACTATCATAATCTCATCATGATCTGATTCCCATTACACAGATCCAAGGACATCATAATATATGCAGCACGCAAGATAAAGTGCTAAAACGCCTAATAATAAGCAAAGAGAAAAAGTATATATCAAGTCACAAGTGTCATCACTCATTTGATTGGCTTGCAGGGCACATATGACTAGCAGGAGATTGGGTTTATCTTCGCCTACAGTCACACAAGCAACTTTTCATCAATACATGAGCCTCCATAAAGCTATCCTCACATTTTTATGGGCCCTATCATATCACAGAGCGGATTGGAGCAATGGCGTATAGACATAAATTGCTTGGGGATGCCAAAATCCACTCTATCTTCAATGTGTCATACATGAAGCCCAAGTTGGGAAAACACAAGTCACCCTAGATTCAATTACTCAACACCATTGATGATGGAGATATTCAAGTCCAACCACAAGCCATCCTCGACCATAGAATCATGATGTGTTGTCGATGTCCCTCTATTGAAGTACTAGTGCATTAAAATAATTTACCACTCGAAGATGTCACATAGGAATCATACAAGGAGCTAAAGACCCAATTCCCTGAGTTCAAGGAACCTCAGCCTTAAGGACAAGGCTGATTTGAAGAGGGTGGGCTTGATAGGACCCTAGAAGGGTTGGATCCTACTCAATCAAGTAGTAGCTAATAAAAACCCTATGAAAGTGTAATAAACCCCACCTAGCCACCTCTATCCTATAAAGAAGAGTGGCTAAGGTTTACATTTGGGCCTTTGGGCTTCTTAGCTGCTGCCCCCCTTTATTAGGCTGGTTGGCTAAGGTTGAGGGCAAAATGGGTAGTTCACTTAGGAAGTAGCCCCTAGGGCTAGGGTTTGGAGCCCTATATAAGCATGTAGCCTCCATCTCTTTGGAATAACAAGATTCATCTATAATTACAGTCATTTGGCTGGCTTCTAGGAGGGTGGAACCCCTATAGTGCTCTAAGGGTTGATCCCCCCTCAAAGATCAATCTACATAGAATTCCTCTGGGGTTCTATCATGATGTTTAACTTGAAAATGATTATAATAATATAATGAGCAAGTCAAGTAGTTTACAGTAAGAGTAAATAGCAAAGAAAGGCAACACATCGGAGTTTATAGTGATTCGATCATCATGACCTACATCTATTAGGATCAGTTCGGAACTAAGACGGGGGGGGGGTGAATTAGTGCAGTGGTAAAGTATGATAAATTTATGCAATTTTGGATAACCCCTTACGATAAAAATCATGTTTCGATAAAAATCGATTTCAATTGAAACGTATTGGAAAGATGTTAAACTTGAAGCCTTTTGCAAGTGAGAGAAGTAGAGGAAGTAAGGAGGTTTGCAGAAATATAAATTGTAAGAAATAAATGCAAATTATTTTTATAGTGGTTCGGTCATCCAACCTACGTTCACTCTCGATTCCTCTACACTTGAGGCCACTAGCTTTCCACTAGTTGTCTTCCTTCTAACAGGTAAAGACTAACTCCCTTTTATAGCTCAATTCTCCTTTTACAGGTTCAGGTTTAGGAGATCAACCTCTTACAAGCACTCTCTCATCACTTTAAGCTGAAAACAATCTAAGGCTAGAGGAGAGATTTCTCAAGTGAATTTTATAGCTTTTCTCTACTTTCAAATTCTCTGTGCTTGTGTATTCAACCTAGTGACGAGAGGGGTCTTTATAGGCTCTAATTTGATTTAAACTTGGAGCCAAAAACTTCCCATCCTAGGTTTTCCGAGTACTAGTGGTACCACCACCTATCACTGGCAGTACCACCGTCAGTGAACACTGGTTTTATAAGTGTATTGGGTGATACTACCGCCCAGCCAGTAGTACCACCACCTAGGTACATTGATCCTGGGTGGTACCACTATCTAGATAACCTAGGAGATTAAGCCTTAAGCGGTACCACCACCCCAATCTGGCAGTGCCACCGCCAGATAGGGTTCAACAACCCTATTTGGGCCTTGAGTCTGGCCGAAACTTGTTCGGGTAGGGGCTAGTTGGGCCCATACCCAAACAGGTTCAGGCCAGATGAAAGGCCCAAACAGGGCTGCTGAACCCTATATGGCAGTGGCACTGCCAGACTAGAGCAGTGGTACCGCATGGGTTCAGTCTCCCAGGTAGTCTGGGTGGTGGTACCGCCCTGGGGCAGAGTACTTGGGCGATGGCACCGTTGGCTGGGTAATGGTACCACCCAATACACTGATTGTGGTAGTGTGTTAGGCGATGGTACCACCAGACTAAGCGGTGGTACCGCCCAGTGTTCGAGTCAGACTGGCGGTGCTACCGCCAATGTCAGGCGATGGTACTGCCAGCACCCGAAAATCTAGGGTGATTCAAATTTGGGCTCCAAATTTGAATCACTTTGAGGCCTATAAATACCCCTTTCTTTCATGGTTGAAACACACACAAACCTGAGAAAGAAAAAGGAAAAACTGTACTGTAATAGTGTCAAAATCTTCCCTCTAAGCTTTAAGTATGATCTAGTCCAAGAGAAGTGTAAGAGGCCTTATAAAGGTTAACTCCTGAACCTGTAAAAGGTGAACTAAGTTGTAAGGGAGTTAGTCTTCACTCGTTGGAAGGAAGACAACTAGTGGAAAAGCCAGTGGCCTCAAGAGAAGAGGAATCGGAAATGGACGTACGTCGGATGACCAAACCACTATAAAACTCGGTTTTTATATTCTTGCATTTACCTTTCTGTAAACCTTTACTTTACTTGTTCACTACCCTTCATCTTCTCTAAATATTCTCAAGTTTAAATTAGAGCTTTTTTGACACAGTTTTAGTTAAAACAAAGTTTTCAACATTCGAAGTTTTTGAAATTATTTTTAAATCGCTAAAAATTATCGTACTTAACCGCTACACTAATTCAGCCCCCCCCCCTCTTAGTGCCGCTCAAGATCCCAACAATTGATATCAGAGCCTCGTTATTTCTCTTTCGGATTCACACCCGTGAGAAATGGCTCTTCACGGCTTTTAAGAGGGTTTTTTGATTGTTCATCCTCCGTTCTTTAATGGGTCGGACCACTTATTGGAAAACTCGACTAAGAGTTTTCTTTCTTTCTATGAATTTGGATTTATGGAATATTATTGAAAATGGCTTTCAACTTCTTTCTAAACCGATGAATGAATGGTCAGATTTGGAGAGAAAATCTTTTTCATTAAATGCAAATGCTATGAATGCCTTATTTTACGCTCTAGATAAAACTAAGTTTAATCAAATTTCAATATGCAAAATGGATTTTGATATTTGGCAGACACTTGAAATCATGGACAAGGGAACAACTAGAGTCAAAGACTCGAAAGCAAACCTTCTTATGCACGATTTGAGCTTTTCCAAATGGCACCAAGAAAAACTATTGGTGACAGGTACACCCGTTTCACGGATGTCATCAATAGTTTAAAAAGTCTTGGTAAAAGTTTTTCAAGTTTTGATTTAGTAAATAAGATTTTAAGATCCCTTTTAAAGAGTTAGGATCTAAAAATAACGGGTATATAAGAGTCTAAAGACTTGAACATTTATTCACTCGAAGAACTAATCGGATTTTTAATGACCTATGAAATGACTCTTGAACTTGATGAATATGAGAACCACCTTCCAAAGAACATGAGAACCACCTTCCAAAGAACATGAAGGTTTAGGCACTTTGAACAAAAGAATTCCACTTGAGTGATGACTCAAGTGATGAGGACAATGTTGAAGACATTGAATGTTTGACGTTAAAATTTACAAAGTTCATTAAACAAGAATTGAAAATCATAAATGAATTTAAAAAGAATACCAACTCTTGCTATGAACACTAGAAGCTAAAGAGCTCTAAAGACGAGCACACAAAAGAAAGAAAAAGAGGCCAAAGAAGAAGGAAGAACTCCAAGAAGATTCAAGTGCATCCGAAGGCGAAACGACAAACTATGCCTTGTCGGTTTTTGACAATGAGGTAAGAAACTCACCCAAATTACTTTTACCTTATTTTGAAATTATATGATATTTTTCATGGGTGCTTAATTTAGATAGTAGGAAATAAAAAATTTTCAAAAATTATTATGCTTTTCTTTCTTATATTTTTGAAAAGTAAAAATTATGATTGATGATTGGATGTTTTATACAATTCCATAAATGTTTATGATTTCCTTATCGTATTTTGATGTATGGTTTTGACACAAAATTTAATTAGCATGAATATGTTTAATAGGATTAATCCATGATTGTGTACTTTGGTTTTCATGCTTAATGAGGATTTGAAGTAATGAAAATTGAAATCCTATGTTTTGGAACAATATGTTTTTGGTGTTGATGGTTTTAATGATGAAAATTATCTTTCGGGCTTATAAATTGTTACATGATTTTGGCAAAATTTGAGCATGACTCTTGATTTTTTTTTTCTAAGCAAGAATCATGTAAGAAGAAAATTTTTGTTATAACTAATAACAATGAAAGAAAGAATGATAGAATTAAAAGTGGTTTTAATGATGCTTTCGATTCTAAATACGATGCTTGACCCTTGCATGAAAAATTTGAACATGCCCACTCAAATTGAAACACATAAAATGAGAAAATGCACTATCATGATGTTTTGTGTTTCATGTGCTTGGTCTTGATGGTTTTAACGAAACCTTGTCTCAAATTTGCAAGATAATGGTTTTCGTATAAAAATTTTGATCATGCTTATATGAAATCAATTTGCATCAAACGAAATACATAAGAATGACAAAAAGTACTATCATAATGTCTTATGCTTGATGTGTTTCATCTTGATGGTTTCTATGATAAACTTTGCCTTTTACCTTTTACTCTTGAATGTGATACTCATTTTTATTAAAGGCAAAGGCATGATTATATGAAATCAATGCTTGAATTGAAATCACTAAAAGAGAAATGCATGTTTCTTGAACATCTCTCTTTCTCTAAAGTTTCTGATTTTTCAATAAAAGACAATTGATGAATTCATTTATGATACTTTATGAGTCACTTGAATTATAAATGAGGTTTTGATGATATGTTAAAGTATCCATTTATATGAATCTATGAAAATGATTTCGAAGACAAGTATGAAGTAGTCAAGTTGAATTTGAATTAAACTTGTTAATGATTCTTGACTCTTCTCTTAATCTCTACCTATCATGACTTTTTGATATATATATATATATATAATGCTTGAATCAAGTTTTAAAAGATTTCATTCTGTAATAAAGAAATGTTATTGAAATCATGATCTTGACAATTATAACATGAAGTTATATATATATCAAGATCGTTTATCATGCTTCTTCCGGTTATCAAAAGAGAATTTTTCAAATGAAATACAACTTGTCTTTTAATTTCTTGGAACTCATTACTTGAATTTTGTTTATATGAATTCATGATAACTTAAGATGTCTTTTGGTGTTCATGACATGATTTCTTTATGACTTGTATGCCTCATGATTGAACTATTTTGAGTCTTTGTTCCCCTTCTTTTCGATAATGACAAAAAGGGGAAAGAAAACATGTTAGCATTTATAATCATGACTTGATCTTGGATTCTCAAACTTATGACTTAAGATATTTTTAATTAGAATCGAAATCTTTTCCTCTATGATTTTTTTATTTTATCATTCACTAAAGAGGAAAACAATCCAAGTCTTGATATCTCAATAATTGATGCTTGAAATTATTTCTTATGATTCATGATGAAATGAGAGATATTATGCAAGAATCTAGGTATCTTCCTTGTTTTCCTAAGATTCATGTTGATATCATATCCTTCATGAATTAGAAATGACATGATTACCTTGACTTGCATGTCTTATGTGATGATTGAAAATTAATTTGCTTAATGATGAATCACTACAAAAAGGATTTATCAAATGAATCATGTCCTTTTTGAACTTTCTTGATATCATAACATGTTTTCTTTATATGGCTTGTATAATGATTGAAATTTTTCGCCATTGAGTCCTCCCATCTTTTTGACAAAAACAAAGGGAGAGTTAGCTTGTGCATCACAAGGAAAATAATTTTGCTAGAGCGAGCAAAATTTCTTGCTAACGTATCACAAAATTGTTAACATCTTAATAAGTACCGTAAGAGATAGCTTGAATGTTAAATTCGTAACTTGATTTTGATTCATAACTTGGTTTTCATAAATTGATTTTGAATCATGAATGTAAACTTTTGATACCCCATGAAAATTTATCTTTGTTAATTGTCATAATTTCAAAATTCATGTAAAGGGAAAAGAATTATACTCTTCCCGTCATTTTGATAAAAACAAAGGGGGAGAAAATTTATTACTAGCTTGCGACTTCAATGAAAAATTTGCTAGCTTGATTATTGAAATGAAGGAACTTCCTATCTTGAACATAAAAAATTGTCACCTTGCAATTTCAAAAGAAGCAAGTGTTGAATTGCCATGATTACACATACTTAAAAACTTGCTATGATTGAATGGTATGATTGAATGTTATAAATCTAGCTTATATGTTGACTTGCATATCTTTTAAATAGCAAGAGCAACTTCTCCTTTTTGTTGATGATAAAGCAGGAGAAGTAGATTGATGATTTCATGCAATGAATGAAGTATTGAATATTTCATATATTTGCATGATGGTTTGATGTTTTTCATAACATGTTGCTTGGATCTAGCATAATCTAAGGATTCTATCAATATGGCATATTGATAGGGGGAGTTTGTTTAAACTCTGGGGAGTTAAGGTTAACTCCATCATTAATTAGTTGTCATCATCAACAAGGGAGAGATTATTGAATCTCGGATTTTGATGATGAAACTAATTGATCGTGTTTAGTTATCTAATTGCGTTTTGAGTCATGCAGGTCTACTCTCGATCAGGATTAGATGATTGACGCAAGAAGAATCGACATTGTGCCAGAGGAAATCATGTTAGGAGATTGGACGTCGAGCCGAAGGTCCGATCAACAATCGGTAGAAGGCTTCGGACAAAGAAATCGGACATCAAGCTAGGAAGAGCGGAGTTGCGCCAAGAAGATCAGGGTCACAGGCATCAACTACTAATTGGGCAATAGGCTGTAAGAAAGGATGATATGCTGAAGAAACAGACGAAGTGTCGATGTGCCAACGACGTGTCAGGCGACATTTCGATTAAGCGTTATAATAATTATCTAGATCGAAGTAGGATTAAAGACTAATTGGGTTGTAAATGGGCCAACCCAGTTAGGGGCCAATTGGGCCCATACCCAAACAAGTTCAGGCCGGATGAAAGGCCCAAACAAAGTTGTTGAACCCTGTATGGTGGTGGCACCGCCAGACTAGAGCGGTGGTACCGCCTGGGTTCAGTCTCCTAGGTGGTCTGGGCGGTGGTATCGCCCTGGGACAAAGTTTCTGGGCGGTGGCACCATTGCTTGGGCAGTGGTACCGCCTAGTACATTGACCATGGTAGTGTGTCAAGCGGTGGTACTGTCAGATTGAGCGATGGTATCGCTCAGTGTTAGAGTCAGACTAGCGATGGTACCACCAGTGTTAAGTGATGGTACCACTAGCACCCAGAAATCCGAGGTGATTCAAATTTGGGCTCCAAATTTAAATCACCTTAAGGCCTATAAATACCTCTCTCATCCATGGTTGAAATACACACAGAACTTGAGAAAGAAAAAGCAAAAACACTACTGTAATAGTGTCAAAATCTTCCCTCTAAGGTTTAAGTGTGATCTAGTCCAAGAGAGGGGTAAGAGGCCTTATAAAGGTTAACTCCTGAACCTGTAAAAAGAGAACTGAGTTGTTAGGGAGTTAGTCTTCACCTGTTGGAAGGAAGACAACTAGTGGAAAAGCCGATGACCTCAAGAGAAGAGGAATCGGGAGTGGACGTAAGTCGGATGATTGAACCACTATAAAACTTAGTTTGCATTTATATTCTTGCATTTACCTTTCTGCAAAACTTTACTTTACTTGTTCACTGTCCTTCATCTTCTCTAAATATTCTCAAGTTTATGTTAGAGCTTTTTCGACATGGTTTTAGTCGAAATAAAGTTTTCAACGTTCGAAGTTTTTGAAATTATTTTTAAATCACTAAAAATTATCATACTTAACCACTGTACTAATTCACCACCCCCCCCCCTCCGGCCCGCTTAGTGTTGCTCTAAATCCCAATAGACTTAAAACATAGTTAGATTACCAAAACATGATCAATTAGTTTCATCATCAAAATCCAAGATTCAACAACATCCACCTTGTGATTCCTCTTTCGTCGAGGCCATCGACATCCACTGACGGTCTTCTTTCAATGGGTGAAGACCAACTATCCTTTTACACCCCTTTTCTCCTTTCACGGGTTTAGGAGATAACCTTTACAATCTCACTCACCTCTCTCTTAAACTTAACTAAAACTTAGGGTTAGAGGGGAGGTATTTTCCCATAATTACAACTATGTTTTCCCTCTTTTTATTCTCAGTTCTTGTGTATTCTAAACAGGGATGAGATGGGTCTTTATAGGCCCCAAATGGATTTAAACTTAGAGCTAAAACTAGTTTCATATTGGGTCTTCCGGGTACTAGCAGTTCCACTACCAATTTTGGGCGGTACCATTGCCTAGTTTGTCTAACACTAGGGAGTACCACTATCTGTTCTTAAAGACTGTCTCGGAGACTAAGCCACCGGTGATTCCACTACCTGTTCTGGTAGTGCCACCACCTAACTCACCTCTTGGGTCATTGTTTGAGCCTTTCTCTTAGCCCAATACAGCCCTAACTTAGGCCTAATGGGCCCCTAATTGAATTAGTCTAATTATATTAAAACTAACTCAATTAACCCCTTAAACTACTTTGATCTAGATAATTATTACAAAGCATTAACCACATGTTGTCTAGCATGTCATTGGTTCATCGGTGCTTCATCCGATCTTTCGGCACAACATCCACTATTGTGGTCTATGGCCCAATTGGCATGTTGACCCCACAACTCTGATCTCCTTGGCACAATATCCGCTCTTCTTGGCTCGATGCTCAAACTTGTGGCATGAAGCATTTTGTCGACACATCGACTGATTCTCGAGCTCGACGTCTAATTTTTTGATATATTCCATTCCAACCTAACATTGATTTTTATTGCTTTAATTGTCTTTCCATGATCGAAGCTAGTCCTGCATCACTTAAAATGTAGATTAGATCATAAACTTTGTTAATTGATTTCATCATCAAATATGAGATTCAACAATCTCTCCCTTTTTTATGATGACAATCAATTGATGACGAAGTTTAAATAAACTCCCCTATTAATATTGCCATATTGATAGAACTTTTGAAATCATAGTATTTCAACACTGCTACATCATGAGTATTTAAAAGAACTAATTGACCACATCATTGCATGCCTCATAAAATCAAAACATTCAAGCACATCATCCCATGCATGATTATCATAACTTATACATCATCATATTTTAATCACCTCCAAGTTTGGCAGTACCAATATCTAACACAGTCTTCGAGACTGTCTCAGAGACTGAGCCACCGATGGTTCCATCACCTATTCTAACAGTGCCACTGCTTGACTTGTCATGCCCCCCGAATTTTTTTAATCTCATTCAGGAGGTGTGACCCTATCTTAAAAATCCATAACATTAAATTTTTTTTTCAACGATCCAATCCTAGGATCCAAACTAACATTTGAGGATACAAAGAATCATTCAAATATCAATCATATCCATAAACCCGTGCAAATGTAATTATACATCACATCACACAAATCCTTATGAAAACTCAAACCAACTTAATAAATTATTAACCTCACTTATAATTCCATAAGTGTAAGAATTATATAAAGCAGAATTCCAACCATTTATCATAAATTCATATCATCGTAAACTAAACTCAACATTCCAAAATTTTTAATCGTGCGAGGTCTTTTAAAACTTTTACATGGTACATCATTCTAAATCTATCGACAACATCTCATTTCATACAAAATATATTTATAGAATGATAACATAATAATCCACAATGGCTTGTCATAATCTGAATAGCTTCTCACTGTCTCAGCTCAATTCTAACATTTTAGTGCATGACAAGCTAACATGAAAAAAAAGGTTATATAACAACGGATTGAGCTACAAAGCTCAGCAAGTAGTAAACAAATCCAGAATAAGAGGAGAAATAGCTTCAAATAGACTTAGTATCCAAATGCAAGGCAGAGATGCATGAATTCATGGTTATAAGCTCATTAGATATAGAATCACAAATATCATTTCAATTAAACATATTTGATTCGTAACAAAGGCAGTAAAGAGGAATTAGAACTTATCAGATGACGTAAATAGTATTTCGAAGCATATCAAATGACACATAGGACATTACGGAGCATATCAATGGCATAAGAAGCATTTCAAAACATATCAATGGCAGAAGAAGCATTTCGGAGCATATCAAATGACACATAGGACATTACGAAGCATATCAATGACACTTAATACATTTCAGAGCATATCGATGTCAGAGGGAATGTTTCGGAGCATATCAAGTGTAAATGAAACATTTCGGAACATAGTAAAGATGTATAAAATGTTTCGAAGCATATCAAGGGCAAAAGAAACGTTTCGGAACAAATCAATGATGTATAAATGGTTTCGGAGCATATCGAGAGCAAATGAAACATTTTCGAATATATCAATGACACATGAATGGTTTCGGAGCATATCAAGAGCAAAAGAAACAGTTCAGAACATATCAATGACGTATAAATGATTTCAGAACATATCAAGAACGAATGAAACATTTCGGAATAGCAAAGACGTATGAAATGTTTCGAAGTATGTCAAAGACATATGAAACATTTTGGAGCATATCAATAGTGTATAGGACATTTTGAAGCATATCAATGACACATAGGATATTTCGGAGCATATCAATGAGAGATGAAACATTTCTGAATATATCAAATAGCATATGAAATGGTTTCAGAACATATTTTAAAGGATAACAATGGCATATGAGATATCTCAGAGCATATCAGAAGAACAAATCAAAAACAGAAGCTCAAATGTCATATCTGACATTCATTCATTTCATTCTCATTCAAAGCACATAAATAAACACATAAACAAGGTTTTGGATATCATATCAAAAATTCAGAGGGCGCTATGGGATCACATTCATAATATGGTTCATCCATTTCTGGATGACTACCAAACATAAATCTCACCCTGCCTGCCCCCAACAAGAGTGCAATCGGGATACTAGGCGTGACATTCTCCCTCGATGTGGGACTAATACACCCCACCTATCCCCCTAAGGGCCTGCGGGTGGGCATTACATTTTCCCCCACTCATTTACGTGCCTTCCTCATCACGGACTGACCACCCTACCTACTCCCAAAGTGTTGACCCGGGGCGCTTGGCGTGAGTCGGTGAAGGTCAGGGGTGGCTCATATACCCTTTACCATTTCTAGCAAAGGTCCAAATCATCCCACAAGACACCAGAGTATAAAAGGGTAGTATGAACAATAACATTGGCACATATCGGAAGCATTTACGGAATAACGAAAATATGTGTGTGCCTTTACGAAACAAGGTAGTGCCAACATGAATATTACATAATAGATTTCAAGTATACAAACAAATTTCAGGATGAATAATATAATAATTGCAAAGGACTAATATAAATCTCAATTGAAGAAGAATTTAGCTGACTCAGTTTCCAATAAGATGAAACATGAATAGACAACATTAACAAAAGAACTTGATTCTGGCATAATTTGAAAGGTACATTGTATAAATTATTTAGATAATCAATTATACTCCAAATTACTCAAGAAAGGTATCATTGGAAAGTTAAATCGATCTACTTTCAGATAAAATAAGTTTCACATAAATAGGAGTTTCAATTAAAGTGTTACAAATGATTCGGTAACCAAAAATCAAGGAACGAAATATCTGTTTTCAGAAATAATATGACCGAATTCAACAGAATTCTGGGCAGTTATTTGGACTCCAAACCTTTCAATCTAAGTACCAAAAGAAAGATCAATAAGTCTAGTTTCCAACAAAGTAAGTTTCATATAAATCAGAGTTTCCAATAAAGAGTTATAGGCAATTTAGTATCAAAAGGTCAGAGCTTATTGTCTCTGTTTTACAGATTTCGTAGAGCTGATTCAATTTGATGTTTAGATAGGCAGATTTACTCCAAATCATACAAGTAAGCTGTCAAAAGAAAGGTTTACAAGTCTATATTTAGATCAAATAAGTTTTACCTAAATTGGAATTCTTTATAGGGATTTATAACTGAAACAAAGTAGAAGGGTCAGAATCTTGATAATTTTTTAGATTCAAACATTACATTTCAAACAATAGAGATATCAGATTTCAAGGCTAGAATGATTCAAATTTCTCATATCCAAGGCAAAAGCAAAGATTGGAAGAGCAGTAGAAAGGAGTGGAACACTTTCCTTTCGAAGATTTCGATCCAACAAAAGTATAAGCCCAAATCCTTCTACCTTTCCTTCATCTCCTCTCTGTGTGTCATTTTCTGCACCTATCTTCTTTCTTTCTCCGTAGCTGCAGCTCATGCAGAACATAGGAAGTCGTAGTCACCTGCTTTTCTTTTCTTTTTCTCAACCATAGCTACCGCAGTCATAGTCGCAACCACAGTCGCAGCCATGGCCACAGCCGCAGGATCCATCATATTAGATATGACCCCCATGACAACATCCAGTTCTTCCCCTCGGGATCCACAATCCATTGCTACTCCAGTTCAGTAGCTCTGTATTCCTTATATTACTTCTCCACTCCCTGCTTCTCAAGTTTTTCCTATTAATGAGACCACACATTTAGAAACACAATCATTATCTTTGCCTCCTCCTAGACCCAATGATGTTGAAGTACCTTAACCTAACCCAATCCATGTCAATTACTCTCCACCACCTCTATCAGCAATACAACCTTACAATCCCATAGCCTCTAAACATCCAATAATAACTTGCACCAAGAGCGGTATTTATAAACCATGTTAAATCCTTAACTTATATACTATCACAGAATCCTCACTTAAGACCATTGAGCCCACAACATTCACTAAGCCCAAAAATCTCCACACTGGCAAAAAGCCATGTGTGAAGAATATGATGCCCTCCTCCATAACTCAACATAGACCCTTGTACCCTTTCACCACACAAAATATTATCGGATGTAAATGGGTCTTTCGAATTAAGCGGAATCTTGATGGATCATTTGCTAGATGTAAAGCACGGCTAGTCGCCAAAGGGTTTCATCAACGACCTGATGTTGATTTCACTAAGATATTCAGTCCCATTGTTAAACCTATAATAATCTGACTTATCTTAAGTTTGGCCACTACTAAAGGCTGGCAATTATGATAATTGAATATTAACAATGTCTTTTTACAGGGGACTCTAAGTGAAGACAACTTTATGCAGCAACCTCTTGGTTTCCTCAATTCTCAATATCCAAGGCATGTTTGCAAACTACAAAAAGCTATTTATGGACTTCGTCAGGCTCCAAGAGTCTGGTACAATGAACTTGGCTCATTTTTTACTTCAACCGGCTTTATCAACTCCAAGTCTGATACATCGCTATTTATGCGACAACAAAATGAATGCACAATATATCTTCTAGTGTATGTAAATGACATTTTTGTCACGAGCAATAATCCTATAGAGATCCAAGTATTCATCAAGTAATTAGTAGATCGATTCTCCCTTAAAGATCTAGGCACCTTAAGTTACTTTTTGGGTATAGAAGCAACATATATATCTTCAGGTCTCTTCCTATCACAAAGAAAGTACATTCAAGATTTATTATCGAAGATAAATATACAAGATGCAAAAGAAGTTACAACTCCTCTCCCTACTACTGAATCACTCAAATTATGTGATGATAGTCCTGCTACGGAACCTACTTAATATCGCCAAGTAGTTGGCTCCTTACAATACTTAGCTCTCACCTATCTAGATATCTCATTTGCAGTCAACAAGTTATCACAATTTATGCATCGGTCATCTACCATGCATTGGTCTACAGTCAAATGAATCTTGTGATATCTTAAAGGAACTCTCAATCACAGTATCTTTCTTAGCGAACACTCTCAATTACATCCCCATGCTTTTACCGATGCTAATTGGGTAGGAAACTTCGATGATAAAACATCCACGTCAGGATATATTATCTTCATTGGAGCTAATCCAATCAGGTGGAGTTCTAAGAAGCAAAAGACAATCGCACGGTCAACGACTGAAGCTGAATACCGTGCCATGTCACTACTATTGCAGAACTCAATTGAGTCACGAATCTGCTCAAGGAACTCAATATCAACTCCACCCCTACTCCTACAATCTATTGTGATAATGTCGAAGCTACTTACCTATGCGTCAATCTAGTGTTCCACTCCCGCATGAAACATAATTTCATCGACTTTCACTTCGTGCGAGATCAAGTTCTTCGACATCAACTACGTGTTTCTTATGTACACACGGCTGATCAACTAGTAGATTCATTCACGAAGCCTCTTGCTCGTAAACTATTTTCATTATATCGGTCCAAGATTGGCATCCTTAATAGGAGCACCATCTTGTGAGGGCATGATAGTAGATAAGATTTTTCCAAACTATCTGAGGAAATCTCGCTGAGTTGTTAAGGAAAATTCTCCCTCCTAAACCTGTATAAATAAGCCTTATACTCTACTATCTGAAATAAGCTTAATAAATACATTTCCATTCTATCAAGTATCCAGTTGAAGGTTGAGTTTCTTTGGGTGCTTGACTTGAATCCTATCTATGGAGAATCAAAGGTCTTACGGTGCAGTAGAGGTAAGGCTGTAAAGCAGAGGTGAGACTATTAAGTCAAATTCATACTTGATAGTTTCGGTCGAGTACTTGTGTAATGGAAGTTTGAGTTGAATCGTTTAAAGAAGAAGAGAATAAATGCTCATCTGCGAATATTTCCTGGCAAGCGCCTTAACCAACAGAGTAGAAAAAAGAACTTAATGATAAAAGTAGAACAGAGATATCTGAACGAACAGTCTTATCATTCCACTGAAACTGCCTTCCTTGATATTCTTTATTATACTATTGTGCCTAAACCTAATTGAGAATACTATTGTGCCTAACCTAATAAGTAGTATACCACATAGTGGGCTACATTGAACATGGGTCTGTATACGCAAAAAGGCAACCGTCGGGGTGCTCACCAATACACTATTCAAGCTTTCACTTTCTGTTTGTTAGACCTCCAGCTCTTAACTTCACTAAACTTCATCTTTCCAAACCTTTCCTTTCCTAACTCACTAACGGAGTGTAGTCGGCCTTAACAGCAACTTTCTGCTCATAACTACTTAGAAAAACTCATGAACTTTGCGCGCCCGCAGGCTCTCTTGCTAATGTCACCAATGATCTCATTTGTAGTCACCCTTGTGCTAAGGGTAAGGGTGACTCTTAGGGCGCTAACAGGACAAGTCCTTTAGGGATTGAAATCTCTTGATACAAAACTTGATACTTGGCCTTGAACAGAAGGCTACTTTAGGATAGACAAAAATCAGAACTGAAAGAGACTCAAGGGCAGACTCGTATGAAGGATAGACACAAGCTATAATCATATATATCTTTAATACAGTAGTAACAAATAATAATGACAGAACAAGCTATAGTAATAACCATCATTATCAGAAGTGAAAGGCTCATTTGCCCTTTTAACGTGGTGCACTTCATACATTGGGTGCAAATTCCGACTAGGTGATTGGTTTGACCAAGTGGAGAGAGGTGAAAGTGTTGCGGTTGAATTGTCAGTGGCAATGAAAGGTTCAGTTCCAATGTTGTCTAGGTGATTTGCTTGAATCCTATTAAGATACGAAGCTGAAGATATGTTCTCATGCTGAGGAGTGGTATTGGCTAAAGTAAGAGTCGAAAGTGTCAGTGTCAGCATAAGTGTAATATGGTTTAGTTGCGCTAACAGATAAAGTGGAAAGTAAACAAAAGAAGAAGTCGTGTATTTGAAGAAATCTATACCAGGCCCCCATATGCTCGTTCTGTAGAGAGATTAGTATTTGTTGACTTCAAACTTAACATAGTCCAGTTTTCTCTGCTAAAAGAGTGAACCATGGAGAGTTGGGGCAAGAACAAGTGGAGAGAAGGGAAGTTCAGGTGTCATTAGAGAATTTGACTGCTGCGTAATATTAGTAGTTACTTGGCGGACTTGCTAATTGCTCATATTAACACATTCTATTCTATTTATATTCTATTCTATTTGCCTTTGCCTATCGAGCTTTGAAACTGGAAAGATGCTAGGCGAAACTGCTTACTTCGGGGCTTGTTCACAAGTTCCCTGCTTGTTCAGTTTACTTGTTGAGTTGAGAAGATTCTTTAGTTTCTTCATTTCCTTCCAAAGCCAAAGCTCATATCATAGGCGAACCCCTAAACTCACTGCTGACTGTTTACTATCCGCTGACTGCTTACTATGAGGCAGAGGCACTGTTATTACAACTCTTACTTGAACGTTACTTGATACTATACTTTAGACGATACCGCTATCACATTAACCTAACAGTAAAAAGAGTTGGGCCAAGAGAAGAGAGTTGGGCCAATAGAGTTGTGGGCTAGTGAGAGTAAAGTCAACCAAAAGTCAACCAGTAATAGAATATAGCTATCCATAGATAGTTGTAACCTAAAACCTAAGCTCAATCTAGTACGTGGTACCTCACTCAGAAACTCACTTATAAAAGGAATTGAATTAATAATTTCATCAGTGACTAAAAGAACTCACTAACGTCCTTGCTTACCCTTACTTGATGGTTAAAGTGCTCAACTCACTTTAAGTGCACATTATATAAAGAGAGGAGAGTAAACAACCTGCTGACTTCTCGGAGTTGCTTGTCCCATGAACACAGGGCTCACTAACTTGCATCCTTGGGACTAAAGAATTGAATCTAGCTCAGCTGCGCCCTTCACACTACTTCATTGATCTCTCTTGCACATGGCATATAACAAAGTAAAGTAAAGTTGAACAGGCAATTCGAGTCGATATGATTAAAGTGTCACTTCTATTTCGGCTTCTTTTCACTTTGAACTAAAGCCAACTTGAAACGAACTACAACCAACTCTTTCAACCGTATGTACTCGGCTTGCCAAGAGAACAGAGGGAAGAACCCTGTATTCCTATAAATAATCCCGGCCAAAAGATCAACTCTGATTTTATTGAAAAAATAAAAAAAGAGAACGAAAATCTTAAGATTGTATGGTATAAGTTCTTACCGAGCCATCAGCATTCCTAACTATTGATGAAGAATGTCTTTCGAATATTAAAGTCTGAGTCTCCGAACCGTCTTAGCTGGCAGGGCATCAGTCAATGAATCCTCTTTGTACTTTCCCTCCTACAAAATAGTGGCAGGCTACTATTGCTTATGGCGCCATATCCACACAGCTTAACCCTTGTAAGAATATGAACAGCGGATCAAGAATTTAATAGAGGACTGTGCTTCTGTCTCTTTGCTCCATGTATGGATGAAATATAACTGTGCTTCTGTATCTTTACTCCAAGTATGGGGAAGAAAAGGGAAGAAGGAATGGTAAGAAGCCCTACCCTCAACAGTAGTTGCCTTCCAGCTCGCTTACTTGGATGTACCTTGAGTTGGAGTGGCGTTCTATCTGCTTTCTTTTGAGCAGTTACTGGGATCTTCCGTAAGGATTCCCTTCACACCAAGTCTTCTGTAACCTCTGGAAAAGGAGGCGCGAATCATCCTCTGGACAAGAAACAGAATATTAAGAAAGCAGAGCTCCAATCCAATCCAGTTAGATACTGAGAATTCCTTCACAGTGAGAAATAGAACACCGGATAGATCATTCAATGGCAATGGCGAAGAGTTATCCTAAGGGCTGGGTGATATAAAGCGTCCTTAGCAAACTACAGCGTCAAAGAAAAAACAGCTTAGCCCTGCTTAGTAAAGTGAGGCGACGTGGTCGGGCTACGATTCAATTGGGAGTAAGGTAACAGGATTCATTAATGCACCATCTTCAATAGCGGAATCCTGAGTTTTTTCAAGAAAAGGTCCCGTCCCATCCCTCAATATCTTGATTGGGTCGACTTCGTTTAAGTTAAGTTACTCACTTTAAGAATTTATTAAATATTGAACTTCCCTTTGTACTTTAACGACATTATAGAATATTCTAAACAATTGAATAAGCCAGTAAAGCGCTTGGCAATACATAAGTCTTTCTTTAATAAAAACACTAAATAGAAAAGAAAACTAGAATTCAGATGCAAAGGGGTATATTTAGATGAGGATGATAGAGCCTGATAGCGTATAAGATTTTTTCAAATTGTCTGAGGAATTCTCGTTGAGTTGTTGAGGAAAATCCTTCCTCCTAAACCTGTATAAATAAGCCTTATACTCTACTATCTGAAATAAGCTTAACAAATACATTTCCATTCTATCATGGTATCAGAGCCTCTTGCTTAGAGCAAGTGCTCTTCTCGCTGTCCGATGACAGCAATCGCTACTCACCGTTGTACTCTCCTGAAGCTGCATTCTTCTTCTCAACAATAGCTTCTTCCCTTACCTCGTCATAGCCCCCTACTTCTTTCCTACTGTGGTGCGACAAAAGTAGAGCACTCTCTGCTATAATCGCTGTGTGGAGAGATTACTGCAGTGACACTTCAACCGACCACAAGCGTCACCTCTACATTGAGCCTCCTTCTTCCTGGCATTGAGTTCCTCGACCATCGCCTTTGTGTCCTCCGTTGCCAACTCCCTCCTCTTTAGGATCTCTCTCGGATCGATGAACGAATGAGAGAAATCCTAACCAACAAAGTGCTTTCTACCTCGAGTGCTCTCTTTTCCACTGCGATCGGCCCTCCTCCTTCGCTCGGCCCCGTGCGGTGAATGCCCTTCTCTAGTGGCTTCTAAATTGCATTGCCGATCTTAGCCCCAACGCTCTCCTCTATAGAAGAATCCTCTCTCCCCCTCCGCCCCCTGCTTCCTCTGTCGGGCGAAAGCTTCTCCCTCTGCTGCCACACAGGCTCTCTGGGAACTGTATTGCAGCACTCTCCTCTCGCATCTCTTCGTGGTTGACCTGATTGCCTTTGGCCTTATGGTCACCATTGCTAGCGACCACTGCTGCGATCCTCGGCATTGACAGCAACTGCTGGAGATGGTGTTGTCGACACCGGCTTCCAACCGCGTGCTTCCCAGCCCTAAGTAGCCGTCGCTACTCCCCTGCTCTTTCCTCCCTGAGACAGTCGCCGTTGCTTCTCGGCCATGACCCCCTCAATCGCTGTTTCAACTGGTGGCCATGCATCCCTCTTTGCTGTCGGTATCAACAGCAACCGCCGCAGCCAGCGTACGGTGCGACATAAACAGGATAGCGACGTCTCTCCTCTGTTGTCGAATTTGACCGAATGAACAACCCACCGGAACCTAACGCCGTCGTCTCCTCTCATCGCGGTGACTTCCCATGGTGTCGTTGCCATCCAACCCCCGGCGCCCTTCCTTCGGTGGAGCCTTGGTTCTGCAAGAACCGACGATCCCAATTTGTTGCAACATTTGAAGACATGCGGACCACAAATCACTTCCTCTTCGGCTTGACCTCTCCTCAGTAGATCTCTTAAGAGCAAGGACTCCGCCGCCCTTCTGACCATCGAATTTAGCTGAACGCTGTGATCTGCACCGATCGTAGCCATCATTACCTATTGCCTACTACTATTTCGCCATCAACAGAGCTCCACGCTGCACTGTTCTATCACAAACTCTAAGCCCTCGGATTAGTATACTCAGAATATCTTCATCGTCTACTTCTGATGTTCCAGTTACTATTTCTACAGGGAATCATAGTGCTTCTCCACATACAGGACTTATCTCCATCAATGCTACCATGCTAATCCATTTCAAGTTATCAAAAGGTGACAACTACGTATCTTGGTGAGCCCAATTTTCTAAACTCTTGTTTGGATATGACTTACTAGGCTATGTCGATGACTCTCTCAATTGTCCACCAGCAATGATGCACATCCCCGGAGAACCTAGTCCAGTACCCAATCCAGCTCATGAGTCATGGTACGTCAAGACTGTCTCATCCTCTAAGCTATTCAAGCTTCAGTTGCTAGATCCGTCGCACCATTGATATCTTCGTGTGCAACTACTGCAGAAGCTTGGTGTAAGTTGCAAACAACCTTAACAAATCATTCACGTACTTACAAGCTCAGCCTTCTATCCAATCTAACGAAAATAAAATAAAAGAGAACTATCATTGCTAACTATCTACAAAATATCAAAGTTATCATCGATGACTTTGCTTTGATAGGTCATTCCCTCTGTGATGAAGAAGTGATAATCCATACTCTCAATGGCTTAGGAGATGAGTACAAGAAATTAGCAGCTGCAATTCGAGCACACGACTCACCGATATCATTTGAAGAACTCTATGACAAGTTGACTGACTACGATATATACTTGAAGGGCAAGGATAAGTTGGTCGAACCAACCATCACCGCTCAAGTTAGTCAAAAGTCCAAGAGGCAGAGCAACTAGTACAGGAAGAAATCAATAAAGGTTTGGCCAAGATGACTCTTGACCATATGAGTCCCAATCAAACCCCCTTCGCTTCGCCTCATCAATATTTCTATCAAGGTGGCAACTCCAATAACCATCAGCCCTGGCATCCTGACCTCACAACCCAATAATGAATTGTCTGTCAACTATATGATAAAGTTGGATACGCCGTAAAAGTCTATCGGTCTCGACCCAAACCTCTTGCTTCATCACGATGGCCTCAGGCGAATCTCATGACTACAGTGATTATAAATCAACCTAACTGGATTATGGACTCTAGCACCTCTCATCACATCACTTCTGATCTTCAAAACTTATCCATTCATAATAACTATGGTGGTAATGAAGACATCATCATCGACGATGGTAAAGCTATTTCTATTACTCATACTGGTTCCACAATGCTTAATTCACATACCACAAGTTTTATACTCGATGATGTTCTGTGTGCACCTCACATTAAGCGAAACCTCATTTCTGTTTCTCAATTCTGCAAACACAATAATACTTTTATTGAATTCTTTCTTGATTCTTTTCTTATCAAGGATTTGAACATGGGGGCATCCTTGGTTCAACACTAGAATAGAGACAACATTTACGAATGATCGTCAGCTCTACAAATAGCCCAGCCCACTGTCCACTCTCCGGTTGCGGCTTCAATTGATGTGTGGTATCGTCGTCTTGGTCATCCTTCGTCCCTTATCCAGCAAAAATTAATTTCTCATTATTCTCTTCCTAGTTTTAAATCAAGTAACTTTATATCTCATTGTGATACTTTTCTTAGCAATAAAAGTCGTAGACAGCTCTTTGGTACATCTTCTATATCTTGCCCTAAACCGTTTGAAATTATTTATACAGATATTTGGGGTCTTGCTCCAACCATTTCTTTTGACAAATTCAGATTTTATGTTATTTTTGTAGACTATTTCACTAAGTACACATGGTTGTACCCTCTTCATCATAAATCTGAAGTTTCCATAGTCTTTACCAACTTTAGAAAGTTGATTGAGAACTACTTTCAGTTTACAATAAAAACAGTCTACTCTGATGGTGGAGGTGAATATCAAGCCTTAACATCATGTCTTTTAGCTTATGGCATACAACACCTCAAGTCACCCCCACATACTCTTCAATTAGTTGGCTCTGCTGAACACAAACATCGACATACAGTTGAAACTGGTCTCAAACTTCTACATCAGGCCTCCATGCCTCCAACCTTCTGGTCAGCAGCCTTTCAAACTGCAGTCTATCTTATTAATTGTATGCTTACTCCAGTCTTACATTATCGATCCCCATTTGAAATGCTATTTTATAAAACTCCAAACATTTAGAAACTTAAAGTATTTGGCTGTCTATGTTATCCATGGTTATGTCCCTATGCCTCCCATAAGTTATCATCAAGATCTAAGCCTTGTGTCTTCATAGAATACTCCCTTGAATATAACATCTTCCAATGCTACAACCCTCAAACCCAACAAGTCTTTGTATCACGTCACATTTTTTTTATGGAGTCTACCTTTCCTTTCCACACCCATAAGTCTCCTGTTGTACAAGCCGCTCTACTAAACATTCATCATTGGAATATACCTTCAACCATATCAGATACGTCCCCTATGCAACATATAGTTCTTCCCCTTAGGATCCACAATCCACTACTACTCTAGTTCAGCAGCTCTGTATTCCTTCTATTACTTCTCCACTCCCTGCTTCTTAAGTTTTTCCTATTAATGAGGCCACATATTCAGAAACACAATCATTGCCTCTGCCTCCTCCTAGACCCAATGACACTGAAGTACCTCAACCTAACCCAGTCCGTGTCAATGAATCTCTACCACCTCTACCAATAATACAACCTCACAATCCCATAGCCTCTGAACATCCAATGACAACACGCTCCAAGAGCAGTATTTTTAAACCACGTCAAATCCTTGACTTATATACTATCACAGAATCCTCACTTAAGATCATTAAGCCCACAATATTCACTCAAGCCCAAAAATCTCCACATTAGCATAAAGCCACGTGTGAAGAATATGATGCCCTCCTCCATAACTCAACATGGATCCTTGTACCCTTTCATCACACACAAAATATCATCGGGTGTAAATGGGTCTTTCGAATTAAGCAAAATCCTGATGGATCCGTTGCCAGATATAAAGCATGGCTAGTCACTAAAGGGTTTTATCAATGACCTAGTATTGATTTCATTGAGACATTCAGTCCCATTGTTAAACCCACAACAATCTGACTTATCTTAAGTTTGGCCACCACTAAAGGCTGGCAATTACGATAATTGGATGTTAACAATGTCTTTTTATAGGGGACTCTAACTGAAGACGTCTTTATGTAGCAACCACCTGGTCTCCTCAATTCTCAATATCCAAGGCATGTTTACAAACTACAAAAAGCTATTTATAGACTTTGTCAGGCTCTAAGAGCCTAGTACAATGAACTTGGCTCATTTTTGATTTCAACTGGCTTTATCAACTTCAAGTCTGATACATCGCTATTTCTATGACAACAAAATGAAACACAATAAATCTTCTGGTGTATGTAGATGACATTATTGTCATAGGCAATAATCCTATAGAGATCCAAGCATTCATCAAGCAATTAGCAGATCGATTCTTCCTTAAGATCTAGGCATCTTGAGTTACTTTTTGGGTATAGAAGCAACATATATATCTTTAGGTCTCTTCCTATCACAAAGAAAGTACATTTAAGATTTATTATCGAAGACAAATATGAAAGATGCAAAAGAAGTTACAACTCCTCTCTCTACTACTGAATCACTCAAATTATGTGATGGTAGTCCTGCTACGGAACCTACTCAATATCGCCAAATAGTTAGCTCCTTACAATACTTACCTCTCACCTGTCCAGATATCTCATTTGCAGTCAACAAGTTATCACAATTTATGCATCGGCCATCTACCATGCATTGGTTTGCAGTCAAACAAATCTTGCGATATCTTAAAGGGAGTCTTAATCACGGTATCTTTCTCAGCAAACATTCTTTATTACATCTCCATGCTTTTATCGATACTGATTGGGCAGGAAACTTCGATGATAAAACATCCACGTCAGGATATATTGTCTTCATTGGAGCTAATCCAATTAGTTGGAGTTCTAAGAAGCAAAAGACAATCGCACGGTCAACGATTGAAGCTGAATACCGTGCCATCGCCACTACTACTGTAGAACTTAATTTGGTCACGAATCTACTCAAGGAACTCAACATCAACTCCACCTCTACTACAATCTATTGTGATAATGTCGGAGCTACTTACCTATGCGCCAACTTTCACTTTGTGCGAGTTCAAGTTCTCCGACATCAGCTACGTGTTTCTCACGTACACATGGCTGATCAACTAGCAGATTCATTCACGAAGCCTCTTGCCCATAAACTATTTTTATTACATCAGTCCAAGATTGGCATCCTTGATAAGAGCACTATCTTGCGGGGTTATGATAGCGGATAAGATTTCTCTAAACTGTCTGAGGAAATCTCGCTAAGTTGTTGAGGAAAATCCTCCCTCCTAAACCTGTATAAATAAGCCTTGTACTCTATTATCTGAAATAAGCTTAACAAATATATTTCCATTCTATCAGAGCCTACCCTGGTCTTTGTCAAGCTTAATACTTTAAAGAATCTAATAGCCTTCGACTAATTGTTTGCATCATCCGCCTGGACGAAAAAGTGTAAAGAAGGGATTCCAGTCACATACCCTCTGCTCCCCCATGGACTGAGCTATAAGTGGAGTGTTGGAAACTTTAAGAACAAGAATAGGATTGACTCGAGTGAGATGATAGATAGAAGAACCCTTCTGTCTCCGGCGAGAGAGAATGTAAGTGCACACAAGAAGCACTCGATTAGCCAGTCATCAACTCTCTTATTGCACCTGCTTCCTTGGTTTTCTTTGTTTTTCTCATTATTGGTTATTTTGATGATTATATTAGATCTTCCATATTAAGCTTTTGAATATAAAGGCTAGCAAACAACAGTATCGTCAGCGACGCGCTTTCTTTATGTTTGTTTTGATGTTTGCTTGCTCGATTTATGCATCGTAAGCTTAGTTCTATAGTTGTGGACTGAGGAAAGAAAATGATGATTGAACATGAGTGTGCGGTGATCCATTTGAATGTTATTCTCAATAATATATAGAGCTCATAAAGACGTATTCATAAATGCCTCATTTTTTATCTGATGACCATGGCATTACAAATGCTCTACCATGCGAACGGAACGATTAACATTCTCCTTCGGCAACTCTGGAATGAAGGAATAAAAGTGTGTTAGAGATAGCCTTAGAAAATTTACCAAAGAGTAATTTTGGCAACCCAACAAAGATAATAAAGCAGAAAGATAAAAGAAACAGGGACACCGAATTTACATGGTTCGGTCAATTGACCTACATCCACGAACGAAGGAGGAGCAAAACTCTTACTATAAAAGGGACAATTACAAATGCCTTAGGAAAAATATTCCTAGGCTTTAAAAACACCTGAAACTACTAAACAAGAAAAGCTTAAAATATTTGACTTAATATGGACTTAATGAAAATTAAATCCAAAGCGGCTTTTCTTGTGGTGTCTGTGGTGCTTCTATCTTCAAAGCCTAGACCCTTATTTATAGCACTAATAGGAGATAGCAGAATAGAAAATTTAGATGTGGGACTATGAGACTTGCCAAACAAACAAATCTCCACCTAGGCATGTCACAATATTGATAATTTAGCAGCACTTTCACCCCCTTCTTCACAAAAGCCCTAATGGGCAATCACCAACAATGAATGCCAACCAAGTCCAAGCACTACTTAAACTTGTAAACCGAAAGAGGCTTCATAAGCATCGCAATCAACCACTTAGCAGAATCATCACAAGAAATTGCATCTGAGTTGGTAATAGGCTCAACAACTCCACTTGTTTCTTTTGCAATAGACAAAGCATATGCAACCAAATTTGCATATCTTTGTGGTGGTCGAATATCTCTCTGTGGTCTATCCTTGGCTATAGAATATTGCTCTTCCTTTGGATTATCTTTGTCAGTAGACTCAGGACCATCTATTGGCATTTGCTGAGTAGAAGAGTTTGACTGAAAAGAATCAGAACTACCAATCTCAAGCTCCACCTCCTTCTACGTACTATCATTTGTACAACTAGTAGATTCCTTTTTGGAAGATAACATAGATAATTCATCAAAAGTAACATCTCTACTGATTATAAATTTTGAGGATTTAGGATCAGGACACCATAATCTGTATCCTTTCAACCCATAAGCATAACCAAGGAAAATACACTTTTTAGCTTGAGTCTCTAGTTTTTCTTCATTTACATGCATGTATACTGGACACCCAAAGATTTTAAAATCAGAGTAATCAGCAAGAGTACTTGACCAAACTTCCTCTGGAGTTTTAAAATTAAGTGCTGCAGAAGGAGCACGGTTGACAACGTAACAGGCCATATTAATTGTCTCTGCCCAAAAGTCCTTTGTCAACTCTACATTTGAGATCATACACCTTGCTCTTTCTAAGAGTGTTCTGTTCATACGTTCGGCCACACCATTTTGCTGAGGCATCATCCTAACAGTGCGATGCCGAACAACTCCTTCATTTTTGTAAAATTCATTAAAGTCACCTTCACAAAATTCCTTGTCATTATCTGTTCGAAGCCGCTTAATCTATTTACCTGTTTGCTTCTCAATCAAAGCCTGGCACTACCCTTAGACTGAACATGAGCTGGACCTCAAAGGTCTGAATGAATATAGTCAAGAGTACCTTTCGTTTTGTGAACTGCCGGAGAATTGAAACTGACTCTTTTTTGCTTTCCAAAAATACAATGTTCATAAAAATATAGTGGCCCATTACTCTGTCCGTAAAGAAGACCTCTTTTGCTCAATATGCTCAAATCTTTTTCGCTCATATGACCCAAACGCATATGCCATAATTTGGTGATGTCAGAATCAGACAATGATGATGACGAGACTACAACTGAGCCTGTGACAATAGTTCCCTGCAAAATATACAAGCTACCAGACCTACAAGCTTTCATAACAATAAGAGCACTTCTAGAAACTTTCATAGCTTCACCTTCAGCTGCGTATTTACACCCAAGAGCCTCTAGGGTGCCTAAAGAGATGAGATTCTTTTTTTAATCAAGAACATGTCTAACATTAGTGAGCATCCTCACAACACCATCATGCATTTTAATTCAGATTGTGTCTTTACCAATAACATCATATGCGGTATTATTGTCCATCAAAACAATTCCATCATTACAAGATTTATATGTGGAAAATAAATCCTTATTGGGACATGTGATAAGAACAACCCAAATCTAAAATCCATTTATTTTTAGACCTTGTCCTGTCATCAGTAGCAAAGAAAATATTTCTAAAATTCTCATCAGCTGCAACACTAGCTTCAACAGACTCAGTAGTTTTCTCAACAATTTTTCCCTTTTGCTTTAATTTATTTTTCAATTTAAAATAATTAACCTTAATGTGCCCCATTTTATGACAATATCTACACTCCAAATTTCTATGTCTAGATTTAGATCTAGATTTAGGTCTACTATTGTCAAATTCCCTTTATCAATTCTACCTCTGACAATCAGACCCTCAGCCTGATTCCTATTACTTTCCCTAGTGATATCCCTGTCTATCTGCTCCTTAGATTTTAATGTAGATTTAATTTCCTGATACGAAATTATTTCTTTTTCATAAATCATAGTATCATGAAAATACTTAAAGGATTGGGAAAGATAACACAAAAGTAACAGGGCCTTATCCTCATCATCAATTTTCGTATCAATATTCTCCAAATCCATAACTAAGGAATCAAATTTAATCAAGATATGAGAGTATTGATGTACCTTCAGTCATTCGAAGCATATATAAACTCTGGCTTTAAGCTTGTCCCACATGCTCTTAGCTATAGTCTCCATAGTTACCTCCCGTAAAACATCGTTAGAGAGAATTAGAATAATACTAGATCGTGCCTTTTTATCTATACCTACAAAATCTTCTTCTGACATACCATCTGAAATTTTCTCAACTCCCTGTAATGCAAAATCAACTCCGTCTTAAACCAGAATGGCCTCCATCTTTAGTTGCCACATGCCGAAGTTGATATTTCTATCAAATTTCTCAACAACGATCTTTGTTATTGTCATTGTTGCCAAAAGATCCCAAAACCAGGCTCTGATACCAGTTTGTTAGAATTAGCTTCAGAAAATTTACCAAAAGGTAATTTTGGCAACCTAACAAAGACAATAAAACAGAAAGATAAAAGAGACAGGGACATCGAATTTATGTGATTCAATCAATTAACCTGCCTCTACGAATAAAGGAGGAGCAAAACTCTTACTATAAAAGAGACAATTACAAATGCCTTAGAAAAAATATTCCTAGACCATAAAAACACCTGAAACTATTAAACAAGAAAAACCCAAAATATTTGACTTAATATGGACTTAATGAAAATTAAATCCAAAGCGACTTTTCTTGTGATGTCTACGGTGCTTCTATCTTCAAAGCCTAGACTCTTATTTATAGCACCAATAGGAGATAGTAGAATAGAAAATTTAGATATGAGACTGTGAGACTTGTCAAACCAACAAAATGGTATGAGATCTTATGAGCTTAACAACTTATGGAAGTGGAGTGGAATTAATTGTCTTTACAGTTGCTGCCCCCCCACTTAAGCAAAAGGAAGGTGCTTTCCTATGGCTAGCCATATGCCGAAAAGAGTCAAACGAAGAAAGGGGCTAATAGAGACTCCTAATCCAATTATATCGAGTGAATCCCTAACCCAAGAGAAGGGCTAAGGAAAGCAAAGCAAAGCACTCGCAGCCGTATGATGATACTACGATTTTTTACTTTATGTGGCAGGGATTGGTTCAACTGCTTTTCTCAATGGCTTTCCTATGATACGGATTGATATTTCACCTCAATATAGTAATCAGAAATAACATCCCTTTCTTTGACTAGGAATTCTATAAGTCTTGCTTTTTTAAGCCACGTCTGGCTGAGACAAATCCCTATTTACTATCATCATCTCCGGTCCCTTATTCAAGTTAGAATTTCTGGTCCATCACTCCTTTTATCCCTCCTCTTTGTCTTTGTCCATCCAAGCGCAAGGGTCCACCGATTCGGCCATCTTCCACCATCGCTATAAAAAGGAGTGGGCAAGCGCTGAGAAGTAGGAACTATTCTTTTTGGTATCATTATCATGACTAGAATAAGGGATTGAGTGGCGACTGGTCATGGTCTATCTGTGTATTGGCTTCGAAAGATATTGGTTGACGGCATGCTTTACTTTTCTTGGTATCCTGGTGCGGGGGCCAAAGAAAGTGTGTCTCCAGACCCGGCCCGTTTCCTCAATCGCCGTGAACTGCGAAGAGCCTGCTGTATGTTTTCTAGCTTACGAACTATATATTTTTGAAGAAATACCGTTACTGGTGATGCTGGCTATCGGGGGTTCAACTCCAGGAAGGGCAGAGGATCAGCAGGTTCATATCTATCAGGTCTAAGATCTAGTTCCCCACTGAATGATAGTCGTTAATCAGGTCGCCGAGTCAAGTCCCATTTTGCTGATAACTTTTTACGGTCACTGCCTACGGATGGCACAAGAAAGATTGACTTCTTATCTTCTTTGCTTATATGGAATATCATAATTTATTAAGAAGGAAGGAAGGGGTTTTCGTTCTTTTCTTTCTTTCATCTTCGCCTCCCCTACTTACCTTTTACTGCCTTTGAAGAGACTGTGACAGGAGTCAGGCAGTTTTGTTACTAAATAGATTAGGTTAGACATCGACACCCACCGCTGACTGGACTGGGACAACAGCTGGGGAGCAAAAAAGAATGTGAAAATCAACTGCTGAGATAGTAGTGACTTGCTGATTCACTGAACCCTTGACTTATGGGCACCCTATACTAACAGGAGCCGGCACCATCGTCTGAAGGAAGATGGGCACCTTTTTTATATAGTGTTGTCATAAGATAATTACACCGATACCGTTTTTCACTGTCCAACTCATTTCCCTCGTTTATGAGCTTGAATTGTTAGATAATTTGATCATTTATAATTAGATAAGATATATGATAAAATTAATTGAATTCTGATAACAGTATTGACTAATAAAAAAGAAATTTATATTATAATAAGATTCCTCAAGGGATGTTCTTGATGGAAGGAACTCCCCTGATAACTTATCCTAAATCCTCTGCTCTCGCCTATAAATAGACAAGACCTATAGGGATCTAGATATAGTTGCATCTAAGAGTTATATAAAAGAAAAGCATCTCATAAGCATTAGTTGAGGGATTATAATTTCTCTTTCAATCTCCCTGAGCCATCAATTTAAGTAGTTCTGTGAAAAAATAGGAAGAGAGAAGGAGTCTAGTTTCTCTTGCATATTGATAGTGACATTGGATCTAAAGAAGTACTTAGATAATATAAAGATCTTTTCCCTTCTTTTCAGATGATATCAAAAGGTACACATCGTAAAATCGATCTATTGTTATTTGATTTTAATCCTTGCATAAAAGCTTTTCGCATTACAGAAAATATAATTATAATTTTTTTTTATGCTTACATGAATATGATCGAAAATCTAATAGAACTCTTTGATACCCAACTCCTTACTCTCTTAAGAAACCAAATAATAAAGATAGGTGCACTATGATATACATCCGTCTGATCGTAAGCCCAAACTAAAGCTTATTTGAAATACTGCTAGCTAACCATTACATCTTTTATATAAGTTCAGTTGGTATAAGATATTGATTAATATAGGATAGGCATAGAAAATGATAAAGGTACCTTCTATCGTAGACCTTATTGACACGATGCCTTTCTCTTTCCTCGCAAAGCCTCTTATACGGTTCTTGCTTATTATCCTGATTCTATATGATACTCGCTTAACTTGGAAGGGAATCTCGAAGGCCATGTAAGCAAATAAGCCTTTTTATAACTGAGAAGAATCCAGGTAGTTAGCAACTTATAATACAATCGAACTCAATCGACGAAAAGGAGAATCGATCTGTTTAGGAGAGTGAGATAGATAACTCTTTAGTCAGGAAATAGAATCTCTTTCATAAGTGGAGTGAGGATCAACAGAATCGATCTGGTAGCTTACCCGGTGGGGCAACTTAAGTGATAAATGAAATGAAAGATGTTCGATGGCAACAGGAAAGATTGACTCTGTAGTGAACCACCTCATATTATCAAGAAAGCATCGATTCGAAAAGCCAGTCAAAGCGAGCTGGAAAGATTCCCTGAAGGCTCTGCTCAGAAGAGTTCGAGTGCTGACTCCTGTCTTTCAACGATATACTGCCTGCACCTTTCGAGAAAGCATCCGAGTCTCGCTTAGTCGTGAGCGCTCATCGAGCAAGTTGGTAAAGACACAAAGGTTCCTTCGAAAACAAGCCGTGAAGGTAGGAAAGCGAGTAATCATCTATCATATGACCAACTAAAACTCGGCTACTTTTTTGGATCCGAGAAGCTACCTAAAAGGAGAGCCCATGTGTGCACGGGTGGTTTATAAACACGTCTTGTTGGGATGGGACAGCAGGCAATGTATACCGTTCTCCTACCAGAGCCTGAAGTTGGTAGGCAAAATCCCTTTGTCCAAGTGCTCGACCAATGTTCTTGTTCGTTGAACAAAAATTCGTTGATTTCATTGGCCGAATCGAATAAAGGACAAAGCTATAGTCGAGTCGCATCCCTACACCAGTTACTCTATGCCCCAGAATTAGTCCCCTCCTTCACTCTATATCGTAGAGACAAGAGGTTCAACTTGATAGCAGATAAGATTTTCTCAACCGCATGAGGAAATTTTGCTGCTTTGTTGAGGAAAATCCTTCCTCTACTTATATGAATAAACATCAACTCTGCTAGTTGTAATATATCATTTTTCCATTATGTTTTAATCTTAACATGGTATCAGAGAAAGATATAGAAGATGTACCAAAGGACCGTCTATGACTTTTATTGCAAAGACAAACATCACAATGAGGTATAAAGTTACTGGATTTAAAACTGGGAAGAGAATAACGAAAAAGTAATTTTTGCTAGATCAGGGATGAGGGGTGACCAAGACGACGATGCCACACATCAATTGAAGTTGCAACCGAAGAGTAGATAGTGGGTTAGGTTATTTGTAGAGTTAACGACCATTCATAAATGTTGCCCATATTCTGGCCTTAGATCAAGGATGCCCTGTGTTCAAATCCTTGACAAGAAAAGAATTAGGAAAAAATTCAATAGGAGTATTATTTTGTTTGCAGAATTGAGAAACAGAAATGAGGTTTCGCTTCATGTAAAGTGCACACAGAACATTATCAAGTGTAAAACTTGTGGTGTGTAAATTAAGTGTAGTGAAACCAGTATAAGTAATAGGAATAGCTTTACCATTGCTGATGATGATATCTTCATTATCACCATAGTTATTGTGGATGGATAGGTTTTGAAGATCAGAAGTGATGTGATGAGAGACGCCAGAATCCATAATCAAGTTTGGTTGATTTGTAGCCGGTGTAATCATGAGATTCGCCTGAGGCCATCGTGATGGAGCAAGGAGTTTGGGTCAAGACCGACAGACTTTTGTGGAGTGTCCGACTTTATCACATAGTTGGCAGATAGTTCGTTATTGGGTTGTGAGGTCCGGACGCTAGGGCTGATGGTTATTACAGTTGCCACCTTAATAGAAATGTTGGTGAGGTGGAGCGAAAGGGGGTTTGGTTGAGACAACCAAATACTTTAAGATTATGAAAATTTGGAGTTTTGTAAAATAACATTTCAAATGGGGATTGATAATGTAAGACTGGAGTAAGCATACGATTAATAAGATAGACTGTAGTTTGAAAGACTGCTGACTAGAAAGTTGGAGGCATGGAGGCCTGATGTAGAAGTGTGAGACCGGTTTGAACTATATGTTGATGTTTGCGTTCAGCATAGCCAACTAGTTGAGGTATATGTAGAGGTGACTTGAGGTATTGTATGTCACAAGCTGAAAGACAAGATGTCAAGACTTGATATTCACCTCCACCATCAGAGTAGACTGTTTTTACTGTAGATTGAAACTAGTTCTCAACCAATTTTTTAAAGTTGATAAAGACTATGGGAACTTCAGACTTATAGTGAAGAGGGCACAACCAAGTGTATTTAGTAAAATAATCTACAAAAATGACATAAAATCTGAATTTATCAAAAGAAAGTATATTCAAGATTTATTATCAAAGATAAATATGCATGATGCAAAAAAGGTTACAACTCCTCTCTCTACTGCATCACTCAAATTATATGATGTACCTACTATAGAACCTACTCAATATCGATAAGCAGTTGGCTCCTTACAGTACTTAGCTCTCACCCGTCCCGACATCTCATTTGCAGTCAACAAGTTATCATAATTTATGCATCGACCATCTACTATGCATTGGTCTGCAGTTAAACAAGTCTTGCGATATCTTAAAGGGACCCTCAATCATGGTCTCTTTCTCCACAAACACTCCCCATTTCATCTCTATGCTTTTACTGATATTGATTGGGTAGGAAACTTTGATGACAAAACATCTATGTTGGGGTATATTGTCTTCCTTGGAGCTAATCTAATCAGTTGGAGCTCCAAGAAGCAAAAGATAGTTGCACGATCAACAATTGAAGCTGAATATCGTGCCATCCCCACCACTACTGTAGAACTCAATTGGGTCACCAATCTACTCAAGGAACTCAACATCGACTCTACTCTTACTCCTATGATCTACTATGATAATGTTGGAGCTACCTACCTTACCTATCTATGCGCCAATCTAGTGTTCCACTCCCGAATGAAACATATTGCCATTGACTTCCACTTTGTGCGAGATAAAGTTCTCTGACATTAACTACGTATCTCTCACGTACACACGGCTGATCAACTAGCAGACTCATTTACGAAACCTCTTGCTCGTATACTATTTTCATTACATCGGTCTAAGATTGGCATCCTTGAAAGGAGCATCATTTTGCGGGGGCATGATAGCAAATAAGATTTCCTCAACCGAGGAAATCTCACTGCTTTGTTGAGGGAAATCCTCCCTCTCCTTGTATAAATAAACATCGACTCTGCTAGTTGTAATATATCATTTTTCCATTACATTTCAATCTTAACACAACTCCACTCATAGAGATTTCTCGAGAATCCTATAAGATTATGAAACTTATTTAAGAAGTCAGCTTCAATGGTAGAAATGAATCTTGAAACTTATTTCACTACTCTAGCTCCTTCTATCGTACATGTGCTCACCATAAGCCTAAAATCTGCTTGAATCCCGATGACAGAAACAGTGACTCTGGAGGAAGATCAAAAGTATCCACTCCCTTCGCTCTTTGATCTCTGTGAATCTAACTCTAAGATTCCGATGAGAAAGACAATGAAGAAGGGTGGACCGTGTGTACCAAGCACAAGGCGAGCGAAAAGAATAAGATGCATCCTTCCCAGGTGTCTAAATTGACCATTAAGTTGGTGCCTCCTAAAAATCAATCTATTCAAACAAAAGAAAGCTCCAAAGAATAAGGGCTTGGTTTCTCAGCCTTTCATTACTCTCGAAGAGCTCATAAAAGAGCTAAGGGATGAGTATGTTCAGAAGCAAACCTATAATGCTAGACAAGTTTATCAGAAGGATGGCATCCCTCATCATGATGATTACCGTCCGATTCTCATTGAGTTTTGTGAGAGAATTGATTCAGTCAAACACTCTGATTTTGCTGAGGAAACCCCTATTCTTCCCAAAAGAGAAATCAAATGATGGAGGAAAGAAGCTTCTAGAACCTAAACTTCTAACACAAGACCAAAAAGTGATTCAAACAAACTGTTCCAGTGGGCAGCAAAATGGGACTAGGCCATCTGAGGAAGCTACCGTCACTACGAGTACTCGACAATGCCGGACTGTTTTGATGGAACCCTTGAATTAGAACATTTGAAGTTGTACAGTGTGACCGACTTTAGTGAGAGTGCTTACCAGGATCGACCAGAATTCAGTTCTATATGTTTGATTCATATCTTAGTATAACGTTGTGTTTTTCCGTATAACAAAAGGTCACGATCATCAAATGAGATTTGGGCAATTTGCTCTACATACGCTGATTAGGAACTCGGCCGCATAAGCCTCGTAGATGTCCTAGGATCGAGGAGGCCGACATGCTTTATTGGCTCTGAGAGCATCACGCTAAGCAGCGATGGTTGTGGCTTGTTTATCAAACCCTAGATCAGCCTCTGGGTATTGCCTCTCTTGGAGCCTTTTTGCACTCACTGGTTGGTGTGGTGGGCAGCATTAAGGATAACCCTAAGGATAATCTCCTTGACACTATTCTAGGTGATCATTCTAGAGAGTCAGGGTGTTTCTAATTGAGATAGCGGAAAGAGTCGAAACAATCTTCGAAGAAAGCCTATTGAGTCTGGGTGCATATCTTATACGAGTATTATTCTCAATCAGTATGTCTCCTATGTGTAGTTCTTATAATCACGAGTACAATTGTAGCAAATAAATATAGGGATGGTAACTTTTTTAGACTACTAACTTTATCGAATATCACAAAGGATAGTAGACGATAACCGTTACATTAACTAACCATGCATAAACGAGGGATTTGATCCTTTGTGAAGCGGAGAAAGATCAGTCCAATATTTAGAACTAGATTTGGAAAAAGAACATACTGAAAAACACTAAGGTGAGGCGAGTTTCGATTACAAAAAAGTCGAGTAGAAAGAAGACTAACTACTCAATTTGAAGGCGACACCCTTGTAGCCTATACGAAGATTTCCCTTCTTTGCTTCTTTTTGTTGTTTGAAATAGGACCAAGCTGGGTATAATCTAATTGTAAAGAAAGAAACTGACTGAGTGGGGGATTGTCTTGTCCTCCTCACTGACCCAAAAGAAGATGGCTTTGTCGCTAAGCAGGCTGACAGAGAGGGCACTAAACAAGACAAGGCAAAAACCTAATAATATGGCTAAACATAAACTTTACGATCCCACCGGGGATCGACCCTATGCATCGGGGATGAAGCGTAGAGGTGACTTTTGTTTGTTGTACCGGAGTGGTTCATCGTCAAAAGAACAATAATGGGGGGTTGTAGCATTTCCTATTCATTTGTCTAGGGAAGAGAAGAGGGCTTGAACATCTAGGGCACTATACAATGACCACTATGAACGAAGGTCCCAACTACTTAAACTTTAGGACCACAACAAATTATATACTTATCTGGTAGGTGCGCATTCTTTGGCTGTTTCACCTCTCTAACTAAAAAAAAATTAATATAATCAAAATCAGATGAAGCCCACCAATCTAAGTCTGAGTAAATAAGGGTCTCGTTAATCCCGAAACGAAAGTCAAAGGAACCCCGCCAAATAAATCAAATAAAAGGGGTAATACCTCATTAACTTCACTCCGAATCGCCATTCCACGAGTTAAGATCGCTGGGTGGACTCGCTCCGAATGTCTTAGTAAATGGATTGTATACCATACTATAAATCCCAAAAACAAATAGACACTTTCATGGCATCTGTGCACGTCAAGGAAGTAATAAATTCTCTCGTATTTATAATCGGGACCCTAAAAATGATCTATTATTCTAGATAGAGATATACAGGAACTAAGTAATAAGAATAGAATACCTTCAGCTTACTCCCATTTTTCTCTACTCTACAGACTCTATGAAGACTATGCCATTTTTCTCTACTCTACAGACTCTATGAAGACTATGAAGGAATTCGTTCACTGAATGTTTTTTTGATTGCACGACTTTTTGAAAACAACCATACGCCAACGGAGGAGATTGTACCAAAGGAGACCCGTTTACCGATCGTTTGGTTAGGTGTGTCCTTAGTCGCCCCAGAGAAGCCATACCCTTAAGAAGCTTACCCAACTCATCGCTTAACTCCCAAGAAAGGAAGACAACCCCAGTAAATCATGCATAATTGAAGATCACATCTTTTCTAAAAGCCGGCTTCTGAATGGATACTTCTTGGTGTTTGCCGGAATTCCTACTTGGCCTTTGACCGATTGCGTAAGATGGATGGAAGACAAATAAGCCCGAAGAATCAAACAATGAATGAATGAATGCAACGAAGCAAGCCAAGATCAATGGAGGGGCTTCCAGTCAAATACCCACATTCCGGTTCCCTCCTATACTACTGCAAAGAACTCAAGCACCTTATTTCATGAATGGGCAATCCTTGAGGCCTCGAAAGCGATTCGCTTATCAAAATCCTATTGAAGAGTTAGACTATGATCGCTCTGTGGTCCCCATGGATAAGCCTCTCGGAAAGATGGAGATTGAGGCAATGATACAAGCTGCAGTAGAGCAGACCAATACGGAAGTACACATATAAGGATTTTTGTCGACATCCAGATGTAGCTCTGCCGGAAGGGTTGAAGATAGGAGAAGATTGCTTGTTTCTTGATATCAGACTGTATACTTATTGAAGTTTCCACTTCTTGAAGCGCATCTACCAGACTAGAGACTTTATTTGCCAATGTCGTTAGCGAGTTATTCCCTTGAAGAATTGCTTGATACTGACTTTAGCCTTCGCCTTCCACCATTGACCGAAAAGCTGTTGAAATGCATATTCTCTTTTATAACCATAGAATTGTTCCCAATACTGAGATGAAAAGCATCTTTCCTATTGTGCGGTCACATTGATTTATAGCATCCTTCCCTTCCTATAGTGCGCCCTGCTAGCTAACCACTACATTTTGTATAAGTCCTGGTTTCTTCTGTTCTTGTTAAGTCTTAGAGATCAGAAAGAGAAGAAGATAGATTAAAAAGCTAGCAAAGAATTAAGGAGAATAATCTGTTCGCAAGTCAGTAGCCAGAGGATAGTCTTGCTCGGTTCGGGGCAAAAGCATCATCTAGTACTGGCCTGGCCCTACAACATAATGCACGAGGTGTCGAAACAAGCTATAGTCATAATTCTCGTTATTATTTGTTATTAGTTCAACAAGGGGATTAAAAAGGCACTAGGTAGGGCTAAGTCAATGGAGGTTTGGGGCAAAATCATATTCTTTACTAGTTGATTTACTTTTCTTCGCCTCTTAGATAGTCAGATTCTAGGCCATATAGTTTTCAAGCCAGTGTAAGAGGGAGGATATTCTATTGAAATGAATCTTACTAGTGGATTTCCTGTTTATGGTTACCTTGTATGCAAGCTTTAGTCATTGGAAGTTGCGAGTTGCTGTTCTAGTCAAAACCTTTCCTCCAATTTGGTTACCTTCAATTAAAGTGCCTGTTGAAGTTGGCGCGAAAGGGTAGTTTCTTAGCAAGCCAACACAATGAGTCAGCTATATCTTTGGATTTGGAATCACCTAGCACAAAAGCCTAAGCGCCTATAAGATTCTTCCATGAGAGCAGTTAGTAAGGGGGATTAGCGAGACCTCATCCCTAGAAAGAAGCAAAGCAGTTTAAAGTAAGGAAACGGAAAGGGAGACGCGAGTAGTAGCTACGGAGTGGGCTTGTTTCAAGGCATTTCCTATAGCATTTAACTGGGGAGGGCAGTTGGCTTGGAATCATCTTATGAAAGTGAAAGAAAGACTGCAGACATAAGATAAGTATTTCCCAACTTGGAATATCACCTGGTAAAGGCTCCTAAGCTGGCTGCTTCAGTTACAGAGGAGGAGGACGAGAACGGATAAAGGGACTACCTGGAACGAAAGGATTGAACCAAGGGCTAACACTCTCATCCCGGGCTAAAGAGGCATTCGATGGTCTTCGAGATGGTATAGTTCCATTCCAAGTAGGGATCTATTTTATTGTTTAAGGAATGACAAGTGGAACGAGTAAGCAAGCTTCCAGTAAAGGTACTTTGTACCCATCTCTTTATATGCTAAAACTCCCGCATACATTCTTTTAACTGACTTTTATGTCCCGGGTCACAAGCAGGTCTCTGTAGAGTAACCTTATTAAGTGAGCCTTCCACAGCAGTGAGGTTTAGGTCTCTAAATCTATTTAGGAAGCTTGATCTCTCGATTGGCTTTCATTATATGTTCTAGAAAAAGAGTTCATACCGTGGTAAAAGAACAGAACTTATTCTTTCCTTGTTTATATTTCTGTAATTAGCCATTCTGATGTATTGGGTGAAGATGGACTTGCATCTTAGAATACGGAATATCCGGTGTTATGATTCGTTCTAAGCTGTCGGCGAATCCACTGCTGTTGCCGGTCTTGGTGGTAGGGTAGTAGGAGTCAAGGCTATCGGATAAGTATTAGGAAATGGCATAACTAGGAACGGCATACTCAAGGCTTCAAGGCTATGACTAGTAGACCCCTAGGGAATATTCTTTAGAAAGCTCACCAATGGAACTATAACCATGGGAAAGATTGTTGAATAAAGAAACTACCACACCTCTGAGTCCTCTTGCCCACTAGTCACGCTGTTTATGTTTTTTAGCTGGGAAGGAATTAACTAAGAAACAGCTAACTCCAGTTTCAGGTCGAAGTTCCTCTTACGGTGTCTGGACTCATCGTACTTTCTCAAATCCAAAAGGCTAAGCTATGAAATGTTTGATTTAGCTAGTTGGAATTCTTAAAGGAACCCTCGACGCCCTGAAAAGGAAAGATTTAGCTAGAAGAAACTGCCTCTTGAATCCACTTTAGCCTAGTTTCATGCATTTAGATTAGGCCTACAGTTCAATCATTTACTCTCGAGACTCTAAATGCAAAGAGTTTATGCATTTAGGTTCTTTGTTTCAGTGGAGAGTTTGTTGACTACGTAGGCTACGCCAAGGGTGCTACTAAATGAATTGGCATTAGCCGGTCCCTCATGAATAATAGGGTAGGAAGAGGTGTGCTTACTTTACTTCTTTGGTACCAGTTAAAAGAGAAAGAGGAGAAAAACACCAAGACAATACGTACCTGAATCTACACAGTAGGCAAAAGGCTCGGGATGAAATCAAATGATTACCACACTCCGTCTCCGTGGCAGAAGAGGTGTTACCAGAGACTTGATTATTAAGCTAAAGAAGCGCCTTCAATGATCAGACTCTAAGACCTAGTTGCATTTATAGGTACTACCAACTTAGTATAGAAAGGTCTTCTTCGGTCAAAGCCAATAAGTAGCTTACAATGGCAATTTATAAGAACTAACTAGGGAATTATCCGACTTCTTTTCGAATGGGTGTACTACTCCTTCATGTCTTACTTTCTGGACTACGGATAAATACTTGGACTTATTGGGCTTTTAAGAATAGGATGGACAAAAGTTGAAGCTCCCAAGGGCACCTTGAGCGGCATCTTTTTGGGATATGATAACAGGATCAAAGGAAAGGTTGTAACCCGACAATCTGTCGGTGCTATGTGTCTCCAAATGTCATGTTTGATGAGGCATCATCTTGGTGGGCACCTAAATAGATGGCATTGCCCGTAAATAAATAAGCTTTTCGAGAAGGAGAAAAGAAGCTCAAGAGAGATTGGGGGAGCAATCTAAAGAAGGAAAACTCAATTCAAAAGATGGCCAAGGAACTCGAGTAACCATGTGAAAGAGAAATATAAAGGGAGACACCAATAGGGAAAAGCCGTGGACATGGCAAACAAGTGTGTATCACCGAGTCAAATCGGAGAATACAATAAGAAAGAGAAGAATACGACAAGTCATAACGAAGATACTATAAAAGAAATGACTAAGAGAAGAAGTTATGTTACAATCACAGCTAAGACAATCATTATTACATCTAACACTTACCACTTTTCTATCACTCCGAAAATATCCCAAGGGCCAGTTTATTCATGAACCTCTGGGGAAAGAAAGATATAGTTGTGCGATAAGGATAAAGATTATGTCCATATTCCCCTTAGAATCCAATTTCTTTCCAGAGAAAAAGGGCAGCTAAGAATTACATGAGACCCATCTGAGGATAGACTGTAGGTCGGTATAGTTGTTTGAAGGTCCGAAGTTGGTTACGTCGCTTCTAAGTACTTCGCCAGAAGAGCTAAGTGTTCATGTCCTACCATTATGGAGTCCTGTTCTTTCGAGATATATGCTTTCCGTTCTCGGATGGTCAAAGTGCTTCTCTAATAGTTGAACAAAACATAAACTACGTTAGTTGGGATATAAAGGAAGTAGGGCTAATATGGAGCCTGAGGCCCTTTTTCCTTGAATTCCATAATTCTCTTTTGAATAGCAGGTATGGAATCTTCGTTTTCTATTCTACAATCAGGGACATAATCTTATTTACTTAGGTGCATAGCATTAAATCTATAGAGTGCTAATTTGAGTTATTAGGGGCTTTATCTAGGGTTTCTCTAATAGAGATTTGATTAGGGACCCGACTAATAGAGATCAAAAGAAAGGTTTTACAGGGGCTATTAAAAGCATAGAGAATAGAATCTCAATCATAAGAAGGATTGTAAGGCCTTACGACTCACGAAGAAAGCTAATTGCTAATTCAAGTCTTCCTTTCCTTGCCTACCTTCCTTATTCAAGTAGTTGCTTTCTTGCATTATCAAATGATTATTCCAATTAGTCAATGGTATAATTATGTTCAATCTAATGTTTCCTCAAAAGAAGTGATTGAGATAAGGCTACTCTAGATCAGGTAATCATGAAATCGTGTATTGTAATAGGTAGCTAATTCCTTCAAAGGGTGGTAAGGCTTATACTTGGATTAGATAAGGAGGTTTAAGGATAGCGCTAGGCACCTTATAATTCAAATGTCTGCTGCTTAGCTCATCCCATAGCTACCACATTCCTTATTCTTGAAGTGTTGGAGGTAATTGAGGCAGTACGGTAAAAAGCGATAGAGCTACCTTCACCTTTGAAAAGGGTCATAGCCAATTTCCATCATAAAGTGAATGACTTTAGAATCATGCAACATGATGCTTCATGACCTTAATTCTTGTCGATAGTTGTGGGAACATCGAACTTTCATGGAAGAGAACATAAAGGAGGACGTATAGTGGCAGGGCGTCTCCTCTTCCGTCTTCTCTCTGCCTTAGTGGCATCAACTGGTATGACCACGTTTAGAGAGATCTTGAGTCTTAGACATGGACTGGTATTTGCAAAGATCTTATTGGTTTCTGACTTCGGGAGTATTGTACTTCAAACACTGATGCCATGTATAGGGCACTACTTTGTGCCGGTGTAGCCAAGGACATCCCAAAAGAACATTGGTTGAGGTGATAGCATCGATTACTTGAGACATAGACAAAAGTAATAGTATCTTTGATCATTAATCGTAATCGGATGGTGCCTAGGGCTTGTTGACCGATTGGTTTCATCCTTGTATCATGTATTGGTTGGACTGAGATCATGAAAAGTATATCCCAACTTAAGCAACATCTTAAAATAAAGGGATTATGTTTTTCGCCGAAGTCTAACATGATTCTAAGTACAGGGTGATGTCTTAAAGACTTACAGCCATCAACAAGGGAAGGGCTGGTTATGCAACTTAGTCCCCAGCAACAAGTCTTCATATAAGAATTCTATAGAACAGCATTGAGTCGTCGACATGTCAATTTTGGAAACCTCTTCATTAATTTCCTCAAGAAAGAAAGGACAGAACTGTAATCAGCGCCTCTCTAAGATCTGAAGATAGACACAATGCATTGTACACGCTTAGCAAGGAAAGGAGAGGAGGGTTTTTTATTTGGCCATGACATTGTATTTGATTCGGCCATGATATTGTATTTGATTCTATCAGGGGAAGCTATTTGCTTAGGGCTTGGTATGGCCCCACTTTAGGTGCTGGAGGCTGTACGTCAAGTAATTTAGTACCCGACCTTAGAGTGCTATTTTTTACATTAATTGGCTCCTTCGGGAAGTAGAGTAGGCCATCATCTTTATTGAATACATCGATCGTGAGGCAAGAATAAGTTGCCATGTTGGATGCAGCAATCTTCTTACCCTTCTTTATAGTCTTCAAGAGTTCCTCGACTTATATGGTTTCTTAATTTCTCAACCGATGGATTTATCCCTTGCACTGAAATCTTGGATTGTCCCAAAACCCTATGGGCAATATAATGGATCCCCTACACGATCTGCTTCATGTGGACGCTTAGAGTCTGGCAACTCGATGAGGTTGATAGAACTCAATCCTTTAAATAAGTAATTTACTTCTTTGTCAGGAATGCCTTTCTCCTTTATCCACTTTTGAGGACTGTTTATTCAAAGAGAAGATTCGGCTTGAGCTTACTAGCTTTCTTTGGCTAGAAGTTCATTTTTCTTGGTCTCATGTTCCCATCTGAGGTAGCACCGGAAGTTCTAGCTTATACCACACAGGCTTCTTTTGTTTGTGTCTTCTCTAGAGTTCTATCCTTTTTTATCAGTCACTTTATCAATGAACAATGATCTAAGGGTGATATGACTAGAAACCCATTTATCCAAATGTGGCTTTAGAAGCAAGCTCTTCAAAAGTTAATGGGCCGTAAATCTTGTAGATATACCTACTACATGTCAAATCGAAGGTTGTTCATGTACATGCGAACTACTTCTGACTCAGTGATGAGTTGAGGACGATGTCAACTTAGATTCCTCTGGCAATTGATCGGAGAATAGCAAGATATTTTATTTGAATAGTTAGCTAATTCCTTAAAACTCGTAAAAGTCCAATATCTCATTATATGCCTTTGTCCCCTTGCTTACTTTCTAACTCCCTTCCTTGATTGCCCTCTAGTTTAGACTATCCTAGGCATAGGATTTATTACTTGAAGGGATATGATTTATTACTTGCACTCCCTATAGGTATAGAGTAGGAGCGCTTCAAGCCTAGGCAAAGAGGGATTGCACTCCCTATAGGTATAGGGTAGGAGCGCTTCAAGCCTAGGCAAAGAGGGATTGGTTGGTTCCTGCCCCGATCCTCGTCTTTTGTCTTTTACTTTCCCTCAGCTAGTATTTGGATCGCTCTCACTCGGTCGGAACTCAAAGCTAATGCCTTAAGCAAGCAGCAAAGCAGTGGGTGAACACGCTTTGGCAAGTAAGCTAGGAATAAAGTATAGTAAGAAAGACAGAAAGCGGGTAGGAATAAAGTATAGTAAGTAAGAAAGAAAGCAAGCGGGCATAAGACCATCTTAAGAGGTAGTCAACCAACTAAAGAGTTGCATCTCTCCTAGCTCAATATCGAACAGGAGCAAGCTAACAGCTATGATAACTCTTAGTGTACCAACAACTGTGGAAGGCGGTTAAGGTGGCAAGAAAAGATGGATAGGAAAGGTGTTGGGATTGGAGGAGCAAGGAAACAATGAAAAACAGAATACTACGATGCAATCAAGAGAGAATACTTTCAATTTAATAAACCGATGTAGTATTAAAAATAAGAGGAACGATATTGAACACTTACAATTATTTTTCCAAATGCTCACACAATATTTGCTTCATGAACTATGGTCCTATTTATAGGACCTAGTGGTAACAACCACCCTCCATCATATCACACATGATATAGTTAGTTATTGAAATTACCCTATAACCACCTAGATCATGATGACTATCTAGATAACTACTATGAACCACCTAGATCATGATGAATATCTAGATAACTACTATGAACCACCTAGATCATGATGAATATCTAGATAACTACTATGAACCACCTAGATCATGATGAATATCTAGATAACTACTATGAATCAATTCTTAACACTCCCCCTTGATTCATAGTTACATACATCAATTTGAGACATAAAATAAATATGTTTTTGAACTGGAAGCGACTTGTTGAGTATATCCATAACTTATTCATTTGTGCCACAATACATCATTGCTATGGCTCCATTTGTTACAAGATCACGGATGAAATGATAACGTATCTCTATATGCTTCGTTCTTCCATGAAATGTTAGATTTTTTATCATTGCAATTGTAGCTTTATTGTCACAAAATATTTTTGTTGCTTCCATTTGTTCTTGATGAAGATCTTCAAGAAGTCTTCTAAGCCATATTGCTTGACACGCTGCTGATGTTGCAGCTATATATTCTACTTCCGATGTTGATAATGTAATTGTTGTTTGCTTCTTTGAACTCCAAGATATAACTCATGATCCAAGGCTAAAAATATTGCTTGAAGTACTTTTTCTATCATCCAAATCTCCTGCCCAATCACTATCAGTGAAACCAAATAATTTACATTTAAAATTATTAGAATACCAAATACCACAATCGATAGTTCCCGTAATATAATGCAGAATTCTTTTAACAGCTCTGAGATGATGTTTGCTGGGGCTATGCATAAACCTGGATACTACATCAACAGAAAAGATAATATCTGGTCGAGTATGAGTTAGATAAATCAAACATCCGACCAAACTTCTATAGTATCTTGCATTTATCAAGGATGTACCATCTTCAAGTTTTAGTTTCTCATTTACATTCATAGGCGTTGCTGCAACTTTGCAATTAAGCATGTTAGATTTTTTGAGTAGATCGATTGCATACTTTTTTTTATGAGATAAAAATTTCATCTGATCCTTGCTTCACTTCCAACCCAAGAAAATAGTGCAGTAGACCTAGATCTGACATTTCAAACTTATTCATCATGGATTTTTTAAATCTGCCACAAAAGAGTTAGATGAACCCATATATATAATATCATCAACATAAAGGCAAACCATTAGAATATTATGTTCACCTTCCTTCTTTAGATAAAGAGTAGGTTCATTATTGTTCCTCTTAAATCTATTTTGATGAAAATAATAATCAATCTTACTGTACCATGCCCTTGGAGTTTGTTTAAGCCCATAAAGAACTTTTTTTAGCTTATACACTTTTTCTTCATGTCCTTTAACAAAAAAACCTTCAGGTTGAGTAATAAAAACCTCTTCATATAAATCTCCATTTAAAAATACAGATTTCACATCATATTGATAAACAGGCCAACCCAAGTGAGTAGCTAAAACCAAGAAAGTTCTTATAGTTTCGAATCTAGCAATTGGAGAAAAAGTATCGTCAAAATCAATACCTTATTGCTGTGAATATCCTTTTGCTACAAGCGAGCCTTATACTTTTGGATATTTCCATCTGCATTATAATTTATTTTGAACACCCATTTCAATCTAATAGCATTCTTTTCCTTTGGTAGATTCATTAGCTCCTAGGATTCATTCTTCTCAATTGACTTGATTTTCTCCTTCATTGCTTTTCTCCATTCATCTTTTTCAACTACTTCCTCAAAAGTTATAGGATCTGAAATAAATAAAACAAATGTTGAATCATAAATTTCTGTTAGTGATCTGAATTTTCCTAGAGAGGTTTCATCTGAGGAATCAGAATTTGAACTGCTATTGGGTGAGGCTGACGATGAACTTGTTGGAGCAAGATCTGTTACTTGATTCTGTGGAGTGTCTAGTTCTACTGGAATCTGAGTCTGTGTTTCTCCTTCATTGGACTCCCAATTCTAACTTGCCCTTTCATCAAATATAATATTTTTGTTAATAATAACTTTGCCACTAACAGGATTATACAATCGATATGCTTTGGATTGTAAGGAATAACCAATGAAAATATATTTTTTAGATTTTTCATCAAGCTTGTGGTGATTTTGTGAATTTACCAAAGTATAAGCAATACTACCAAAAATTCTTAGATGGTTTACACTTGGTTTTATACTATACCAAGCCTCAAAGGGAGTTTTGTTGAATCTTGAATTTTGATGATGAAGTCAATTGGTGAAATATTTGTTCTAATCTATTTTGTCGAGATAAGTGTGTAGGAATAACTACGATGGGATGAAAACATAAAGCGATTTACCGAGGTCAAGTTCGTCGGGTGTTCAAGAGTTTATCGGAAGTTCGAGAAATCGTCGGAAGTGTTGCCGGAACCATCTAAGATCGAATCAGGGACTTGCCGAAGTTTTCGGAAGTTCATCGCAAAGATTGTCGAAGGTTCGCGGAACTTACCGGGAAGATTCGGAAGCTAGCCGAAGACTCGTTGAGCTTGCCATACAATCTGGGAGTATGCTGGGAGTCCGCTGGAAGAAATCCGAGAGAAGTATCGAAAGTCCGCCAGAATCTCGCCGTAAAGCTCGCCGTAAGTTGACTTGAAGAATGTCGGGTTAAATCACGTAGGATTATGTTTTAATTTCATAGTTTGCACGTGATTAGAGCAAGGATTTAGAAATAATCCTGTCTAAATTTAGTAGGGGCCAATTGGGCTCCTATTGGGCTAAATTGAGCCTTAAATAGGGCCCATTCAACCTTTGTTGAATGGGCCAGGCGGTTGAACTGCCCAGCCTGGGGCGGTAGCACCGCCTGGCTGGGGCGGTGGCACCGCCCCTACTGTGTCAGTCTGCCAGACTGACACAGGCGGTGGCACCGCCTCTGATAGGCGGTTCCACTGCCTCTGACAGGCTAACACCGAGAAACTCAAAAAAAAAAATCAAATTTGGAGCCCAAATTTGAATCCATTTTGAACCTATAAATACCCTCCCTTTCTCAGCTGAAAGAGCACCCTTTTGAGAGTTAGAATCTTGAATTTAAGTCTTTAAATAGTCTTGAAAAACCTTGTCTCTTGCTAAGTGTTCACCTCCTTCTTCTTCTTGAGAAATCTTGTAAGAGTGTGAACCTCTTGTAAAGGGTTGTAAAAATGGGTATTTGATCCTTCCCCTTCAAAGGATTTGCTAGTGGAAGTGCGGAGCCTCATCATGAAGGCTTCAAGAGTGGATGTAGGTCATTGGACCGAACCACTATACATCATTGTGTTCATGAATGTGTGAGTGTTTACATTTCTGAATCATTTTATTACTTAGCTGCAAATTGCTTAGTTCCTTGCTATTTCCTTTACTCAAGCAACTTCTTACAAGTTCTCTTTCATCGAATCGAAATCTTCCTATGAACTTGTCTTTTTGTAAAATTAGTTTCAAAATTACGATTTTAATCCGCTGCACTAATTCACCCCCCCCCTCTTAGTGCCTTTTCGATCATAACAATTGGTATCAGAGCAAGATTTACTCTCATATTGGTTTAAAACCTAAGAGAGATGGCCTACTCCGGTATGCAAGAGGGTCATTCCATTACTCATCCGCCTATGTTTAATGGGTCGGATTATACGTATTGGAAGACTCGTATGAGAATTTTTCTCATTTCTATGGACTTCGAACTTTAGAACATTGTTGAAAATGACTTTGTAAAATCTTCTCTTCCGATGAGTGAACGGAATGAGTCAAAAAGGAAGATTTTTGCTCTCAATGCAAAGGCTATGAATGCATTATTTTATGCGCTTGATAAGAATGAGTTTAATTGGGTTTCTATTTGCGAATCGACATTTGATATTTGGCGCACTCTTGAAATCACTCATGAAAGCACTAGCCGAGTGAAAGAGTCCAAAATCAACATTCTTGTGCATTCTTATGAACTTTTTTGTATGAAACCAAATGAGTCCATTGGAGACATGTACACCCGCTTTATGGATGTCATCAATGGACTTAAAGCTCTTGGTAAAGGTTTTTCTAATTTTAAGTTGGTAACTAAAATTTTAAGATCCCTTCCAAAGAATTGGGATCCAAAAGTTACAACCATTCAAGAGGCCAAGGATCTTAAAATATTTCCGCTTGAAGAACTTATTGGGTCTCTAATGACCTACAAGATGACGTGCCATGCTCATGAAGAGCTTGAGAACCCCCTTCCAAAGAATAGGAAGGATATAACACTTAGAACACAAGAAGACCACTTGAAAGGAACATCAAGTGTTGAGGACAGTGACAATGACATTACACTTTTGACTCAAAAGTTTAAGAAATTTATAAGAAAATAAATTTAAAAATGATACAAAGAATAAATTTGTACACAAAAAGGACAAAGTTATTTACTACAAGAAGCCGGGACACTTCAAGAATGAATGCCCTCAAGCCAAGAAGAAGTAACCCAAGAAGAAGAAAGCATTGAAGGCTACATGGGATGATTCAAGTGACTCCGAGGTCGAAGAAGTAAGCAACAAAGAGGAGGCTAACTTCGTGCTAATGGCCCTTGGAGAAGAGGTTAGTGAGTTATTTAATGAAGAATTATCTTTCAATGAGTTTTCTATCGCTTTTCATGAGTTATTTGATGAATGTAGAACTATTAGTAAAAAGTTTAATTTACTTAAGAAAGAGCATACTTTATTACAAAATGAGTTCAATAGTCTCCAAACTCCTTCTCTACTCCCATGCTCTAAGTGTGAACACTTAGAAGCAATAAGAAGGGAGAACTTGCTACTCGAAGAGACCCTAAACAAGTTTAAGGTCGGTAGCAAGGGCTTGGACATGATCCTTGCTAACAAGGGTCACGTCGGAAATAGAAGTGGAATAGGATTTGTGAGTGGATCTCACCAAAATCCCACCACCTTCATTAAAGGACCCACATTGCATGTATCACCCTATTTGAAATGTAATTTTTGTGGTAAAACGGGACATGTTGCTTAGAAATGTCCATTCAAGAAAATTAGTCCACAAAAATTGATATGGGTTCCTAAAGGAACCATAAACAATTCAATATTGAATTACAAATTAAGTAGATTAATTTGTAAGGCACCCAAAATCAAATGGGTACCTAAAAACCATCCTCTTTTGTAGGCAAACTCACAAGCTAGGAGCAAGAAATGATATCTTGATAGTGGATGCTCAAGGCACATGACCGGAGATCCATCTCATTTCTCTATGCTCACTAGCAAAGAAGAAGGGTATGTCACCTTCGGAGACAACAACAAGGGTAAAATTATTGGCAAGGGAACCATAGGTAACAAATCAAGTTTTTCAATTGATGATGTGTTGCTAGTTGATGGTTTAAAACATAATCTTTTAAGCATTAGTCAATTATGAGATAAAGGTTATGTTATTAGATTTGAATCTAATGTTTGCATCATTGAAAAACTAAACAATGACATATCCATGATTGCTTTAAAACAAAACAATATCTACACCATAAATATTGATGAATTAAGTAATGAAATGTGTTTTTCGGTTTTGAATGATGATGCTTGGCTTTGGCATAGGAGATTAGGCCATGCAAGCATGGAACTAATTTCTAAGATTTCATCTAGAGAGTTAGAGGTATCCTAAACATGAAATTTGTCAAGGACAAAGTATGTGATGCATGTCAACTAGGAAAACAAATAAAAACTAGTTTCAAATCAAAAAATCAAATTAGCACCACTAGACCATTGCAATTGATTCATTTGGACTTATTTGGACCAATTGACATAATAAGCATAGGAGGTAGCAAATATGTCTTTGTAATTGTGGATGACTATAGTAGATACACTTGGACCTATTTCTTGGCTCACAAAAGTGATTGTTTCAAATGTTTCTCTAAATTTTGTAAACTCACTCAAAATGAAAAAGGTTTTATGATTTCATCAATTCGAAGTGATCACGGAGGTGAATTTCAAAATCATGGTTTTCAAAATTTTTGTGAAATAAACGGATATAACCATAACTTCTCTACTCCAAGAAATCCACAACAAAATGGAGTAGTGGAAAGGAAAAAATAGAAGTTTGCAAGAAATGGCTAGAACCATGTTAAATGAATATAATTTACCAAAATATTTTTGGACCGAAGCCGTGAATACGGCTTGCTATGTTATGAATAGAGTTCTAGTGAGACCATCCCTATCTAAAACTCCATATGAGTTATGGAATAATAAAAAACCCAATGTTTCTTATTTTAAAGTTTTTGGTTGTAAATGCTTTATTTTAAATAAAAAGGATGCCTTAGGAAAATTCGATGCAAAATCCAATGAAGGTATATTTCTTGGTTATTCTTCCGTTTCTAAGGCTTTTTATTTTTTTAACAAAAGAACCTTAGTTATAGAAGAATCTATTCATGTGATTTTTAATGAAATTTTTGAATTTAAGAAGAAAGATTTTGATGATGATTTTGGCTTTGATAATTTGAATTTGAATGAACCCTCTCCTCAAAATGACAACTTGGATGCATCTTCTTCCCAAACTTCCTTACCCAAGAAATAGAAGTATGTAGATGCTCATCCCAAGGAGTTAATTATAGGAGATACATCGAAAGGGGTTCAAACTCGCTCTTCTTTCAAAGATTTTTGTGCCCATGCCTCTTTTCTTTCTCAAGTTGAACCAAAATGCATTGATGAAGCCTTGAAAGATGATTCTTGGGTTATCGCAATGCAAGAAGAATTGAATCAATTTGAGAGGAATGAGGTATGGAAGCTTGTTCCTAGACCTAATGACCACTTGGTTATTGGTACTAAGTGGGTCTTTAGAAACAAGCAAGATGAATGTGATATCGTGGTTAGAAACAAGGTTAGACTAGTGGCCAAAGGTTTCAACTAAGAAGAAGGTATCGATTACGAAGAGACCTTCGCTCTGGTGGCAAGATTAGAAGCCATTAGGATGCTCCTTGCCTATGCTAGTAGTAATGATTTCAAATTATTTCAAATAGATGTCAAAAGTGCATTCTTAAATAGTTTTATTTTCGAAGAAGTATATGTTGAACAATCACCCGGATTTGAAAATTCTCTTCTTCCTAACCATGTGTTTAAGCTAAGTAAGGCTCTATATGGTCTAAAACAAGCCCCTAAGGCTTAGTATGAGAGGCTTAGTTCTTTTTTAATTTCAAATGATTTCACTAAAGACAAGGTTGATACTACATTGTTTATTAAATATTTTAAAAATAATTTTCTTATTGTTCAAATTTATGTTGATGATATTATTTTTGGTTCTTCTAATAAATCACTATGTGAATTATTTGCCAAGAATATGAGTGATGAATTTGAGATGAGCCTAATGGGAGAACTAAATTTTTTTTAGGAATGCAAATTAAGCAACTAAGTAATGGTATATTTCTAAATCAATCAAAGTATACATTAGAATTATTAAAATGATTTAACATGGATGGATTAAAAGATATTAGCACTCCTATGAGCACCTCCACTAAGTTAGATATAGATGAAAATGGAGAAAGTTTTGATAAAAAAATATATAGGGGCATGATAGGTAGCTTGCTTTATCTCACTGCAACCAGACCTGACATCATGTTTAGTGTGGGGTTATGTGCAAGATTCCAAGCTAATCCTAAGCTATCTCACTTCAAAGCCGTTAAGAGAATCTTTAAATATCTTAAAGGGACTCCGAATCTTGGATTATAGTATCCAAAATCCGATAACTTTGATTTGAAAGCTTCTGTAGATGCGGATTTTGATGGATGTAAAATAGATAGAAAAAGTACATCCGGAACATGCCAATTTCTAGGACATGCACTTGTTTCTTGGACTTCTAAGAAACAAAATTCAGTTGCACTATCTACGGCAGAAGCCGAATACATAGCTGCAAGTGCATGCTGTGCACAAATTATTTGGATCAAAAATACGCTAGAAGACTATAAAATTTATTTAAAGAACATTCCTATAAAATGTGATAACATGAGTGCTATCTGTCTAACTAAAAATCCGATTCAACACTCTCGAACTAAGCACATTGACATTAGGCATCATTTTATACGTGATCATGTCAGTAGTAAAGATATCACCCTTGAATTTATTGATACAAATCATCAATTAGCAGACATTTTTACAAAACCCTTAAATGAGGAACAATTTGATTTTATTAGAAGGGAATTAGGTATGTTAAATTGTCCTAATAAATGAGCTTTATTGTATGAGATTTTTCTTGAAATTTCGGTTTTCATCGATTTGCCTTCCTCTCGGATTTCTTTTTGAAATTTTGGATTTCTTTTTGACATCATCCCATCCTTAAAATCTCTGAAAATAAATTCAGAATAAATTTTTAAAAAAAAAGGAAAGAAAAATTTTTATGCTATCGGCGGTAGCACCACCAGATACGACGGTAGCACCGCCTGGGTCGTCAGACCCCAGGCGGTAGAATCGCCTGTCTAGGCGGTAGTACCGCCCGAACACCCCTTATAAAAGGGGTGAGTTAGGGCCGGCGGTATAACCGCCCCCTAACCCGAGAGACCTCTTCCTCACCTCCCTAATCCCCTCAAAACACTTCCAAGCCTCATTCTCTCACTCTAGAAGCCTAAGAAGGGGTTTTTTTTTCTTGATTCAAGCCCTCTACCTCTCAAGGGAACAAAACTAAGGTAAAATCTGAAATTTTTCTCCTCTTTTTCTTGCCTAGTTTAGTTCTTTCCTTTAAATTGATTATTGATCTATCCTCACTAGAAATGGCTCCTAAAAGATTGTCAAGAGACAAAGGGAAAAGGATGGAGGTAGATTCATTTGACCAATCTTTATTCAAATCAAAAGAAGCATCCCTTAGGTTTTCTGAACTTGTTTCTAGAATCATTCATAAAGGAAAATATATTAATTTGAATCAATTAGGGAACCTTGAACCCATCATGTGGTTTATTGACTTAGAGGTCTTACCAATTTTGTAAATTGTTGAACCTATCTATCCATGCTTGATTAAATTATTTTATACTAATTTAAGCGTGAATTAAGATGGCTTATCTACCTATCTTCTAGGAAATGAGATCCAAATATCTGATAGTATAATATGCTCCTTAATTGGAATTGTTGAAAAAGAGTTAGGATGCTATTTTAGAGGGAAATGGGACATGGACACAATCGGAGCCACCCACTTCAAAGCCTTAGAAACTGTCTTTGCAAATCCGAACTTAGGTATAATTCCCAAGAGTTATGAACATTTGTTGCCTTTCAACTCTAAAATTTTACATCACATTCTTATAAGCATTATCATTCCTAAACAATTTCATCAAGATGAGATCAGTTTAGCCGAGTTGGGTATCATATATTGGATCATGACCAGACAGCATTATTGTTTTGGTTACCTAATCCGACAACACATGATATAAGTCATTTCTAAAGGATTAATATTACCATATGGAGGATTGATAACTAGATTGTTGCATGCCCATAATATTAGTATTCCACCTGATGAAGAAGTAGTACAAGTGGATAAATTTAACATCATTGACATGAAATTACTTAGGAGACTTAGGTATACATTTGAGCATAGAATAGGGGTTAGAAAACCTAGGAGAAGTGATATACATCCCCCACCAGTAGAATATCCTGAAACACCAGTCTTTAGGGGAAGTGAATCTCCTCCTCCTGATCCCATTGATACAGCTCCATCAGTGTCAGCTTCATCTCCACCTTCTGACGATCCGATCATGAGAGAATTAAATGAAATTAAATTGTAGCAAATTAAAATTTTGAAGGAAATGCAGAAGATGAACTAAAAGATAGATCATATGTATAGGCACTTTGGCATTCCTCCAGAGGAGTAGTTTGTTGTATTTTCTTTTTGAACGTTGTAAACTTTTATGCAACTTTGACATCTATGTTGTATTATCTTTACTATATTTTCTTGGGCACTATGGAATGATATTCGGATTTCTGAATGATTTCTTTTCCCTCATTTGTGATATTTTTCAGATATCTTTTTCACATATCTTTGGATAACGCACTCATAATATTTTTGGTTTTTACTCGTATATGAACCCCTCTTTTCCTTTTTGTTGATGACAAAGGGGAAGAAATATATGACAAGTGAATGCAATTGCCATGTGTTGAAAGTTATATGCATTTGCCATGCTTTACAAGTTATTATAAGTTATATGCTTGAAATGCTTATTTAGGTTCTTGATATCATTTTTTATTGTGTATACTTCATTGATATCATTTGATACCTATTTATTTGACATCTTTTGACTTAATGATGAATGTCCATACATCTACATTGTCATCATTAAGTAAATTATGAAGTTTTTCTTTCATATGTTGAATGATAAGTTAAACTTATCGTGTTGAATTCAAAGAAATTGAATTCAAGCAGTTTTTACTATCTATGACATATAGATAGGGGGAGTTAAGAGTAACTCCATCATCAATTGATTGTCATCATCAAAAAGGGGGAGATTGTTGAATCTCGAATTTTGATGATGAAGTCAATTGGTGAAATATTTGTTCTAATCTATTTTGTCGAGATAAGTGTGCAGGAATAACTACGTTGGGATGAAAACATAAAGCAATTTACCGAGGTCAAGTCCGTCGGGTGTTCAAGAGTTTATCGGAAGTTCGAGAAATCGTCGGAAGTGTTGTTGGAACCATCCAAGATCGAATCAGGGACTTACCGAAGTTTTTGGAAGTTCATCGCAAAGATCGTCGAAGGTTCGCGGAACTTACCAGGAAGATTCGAAAGCTAGCCGAAGACTCGTTGAGCTCGCCATACAATCTGGGAGTATGCTAGGAGTCCGCTGGAAGAAATCCGAGGGAAGTATCGGAAGTCCGTCGGAATCTTGTCGTAAAGCTCGTCGGAAGTTGACTTGAATAATGTCAAGTTAAATCACTTAGGATTATGTTTTAATTTCATAGTTTGCATATGATTAGAGCAAGGATTTAGAAATAATCCTATCTAAATTTAGTAGGGGCCAACCGGGCTCCTATTAGGCCAAATTGGGCCTTAAACAAGGCCCATTCAGCCCTTGCTGAATGGGCCAGGCGGTTGAACCGCCCAGCCTGGGGCAGTGGTACCACCCAGCCTGGGGTGGTGGCACCACTCAGCCTGGGGCGGTGGCACCGCCCCTGCTGTGTTAGTCTTCCAGACTGACACAGGCGATGGCACTGCCTCTGACAAGCTAACATCGGGAAACTCAAAAAAAAAAAAATTTAAATTTGGAGCCCAAATTTGAATTCATTTTGAACCTATAAATACCCCCCCTTTCTCAGCTGAAAGAGCACCCTTTTGAGAGTTAGAATCTTGAGTTTAAGTCTTTGAATAGTCTTGAAAAGCCTTGTCTCTTGCTAAGTGTTCACCTCCTTTTTCTTCTTGAGAAATCTTGTAAGAGTGTGAACCTCTTGTAAAGGGTTGTAAAAAGGGGTATTTGGCCCTTCCCCTTCAAAGGATTTGTTAGTGGAAGTACGGAGCCTCATCGTGAAGGCTTCAAGAGTGGATGTAGGTCATTTGACCGAACCACTGTACATCATTGTGTTCATGAATGTGTGAGTGTTTACATTTCTGAATCATTTTATTACTTAGCTGCAAGTTGCTTAGTTCCTTGCTATTTCCTTTACTCAAGCAACTTCTTACAAGTTCTCTTTCATCGAATCGAAATCTTCCTACGAACTTGTCATTTTGTAAAATCAGTTTCAAAATTACGACTTTAATCCACTGCACTAATTCACCCCCCCCCTCTTAGTGCCTTTTCAATTCTAACAAGTTTAATTAATAACAGCCTTAGTTGGTGAAATATTCAATAAATAAACTGCTGTTGCAACTGCTTCTGCCCAAAACTGATTTGGAAGATGCTTTCCTTTAAGCAAACTTCTTGTCATTTCAATGACAGTTTGATTTTTACGTTCAGCTACACCATTTTGTTTCGGTGTATAAGGTGCTGTCAATTCCCTATGAATACCATTTTCTTCACAAAAAGAATTAAACTTATTAGTTAGAAATTCACCACCTTTATCTGTTCGAAGTGTCTTTATGTATCTACCACTTTGCCTTTCTACAAGTGCCTTGAATTTTTGAAAATTATCAAATGTTTTAGATTTCATTTCTAGAAAATATACCCAACTCATGCGACTATAATCATCAGTAAATAATAAAAAATATCGAATTCCACCAAACGATTTTATATTCATAGGTCCACATAAATCAGCATGAATTAATTCAAGACAATCAGATGCTCTTCATGCTTTTCCAACAGGAAATGATTTTTTACTTTGTTTGCCATAAATGCATCCTTTACATACATTAAGTGTATTAATTTTGGGCAATCCAAAAACTATTTCTTTTTGCTTTAACAGCCTTAAGCCTAATGTTAAGGTGTTCATATCTTAAATGTCATAAATTAGACTCATTCTTTTGAGTTGCAACTAAAGCATACTTTTCAATATTTGAAACATTAAGTGGAAACATCTTATTTTGCGTCATGCAAATCTTTACCATAATCAAACCAGATTTTTTATCTTTAATGGTGCATGAACCATCATCAAATATAACTGAATATCCATGATCTATAAGTTGTCCAATACTGAACAAGTTATGTGATAAACTAGGAACAAAGAAAACATTATCAAGGTATTTTACCTTTCCTTGACTTGTTTTTACCTCAATTGTTTCTTTTCCTTCCACTTGGATTTGCTTGTTATTTCCAAGTCTAACATTCAACTTATGAGTTTCATCAATATCTCTAAATATTGATCTTATGCCTGACATATGATTAGAACATCCACTATCCAAAAACCAAATATTATTTGAGATATCATTAACATGTGAATGAGTCATAAACAACTTACTATTATTTTCATTTTCCTCCACATAGCTTGCTTGCTTTTCTCTTTTCCAGCAATTTGCTTTCATGTGACCAAACTTTTTACAATAGTGGCATTGAATTCTATTCTTATAGTTTTTCTGATCATAATTTGATTGCTTTTGTTCATCATGCCCATCAAAGTGTCCTCTTCCTCTTCCATTTCCTCTACCACGAAATCCTCCTCTGCCACGTCCTCTTCCTGCTAAATTTTTGTCTTCTTTTGAAGTAGAAGGCTCCCTCTTAATCTGAAATGCTTTTTCTTCACTTTTCTCAAATGACCTGTTCAACCTTGCTTTGTGTGCTTGCAAGGAACCCATTAGTTCATCAAATGAATATGTAGATAGATCTTTTGACTCCTCAATTACGGCAACAACATGATCAAATTTTGAAGTTAAACTTCTCAAAACTTTTGCAACAATTATATGATCATGAAGATGTTCACCATAAGATTTCATTTGATTAACAATTTTAGTCACTTGAGAAAAAAAATCTTATACCGATTTATTGCTTTTCATAAATAAAATTTTAAACTCATGATGAAAGGTTTGAAGCTTTACCGTAATCACCCTTGATGAACCTTGAAATTCGTTTTGAAGTATCAACCAAGCTTGCTTTGAGGTTGTCGCTACTGCAATTCTTGAGAATATTATCTCATGTACAGCTTATTGAATGAAGAACAATGTCTTTGAGTCCTTCTTTCTATTCTTCCTCAGTCTGGTTTCTTCATCTGGATCTATATATCCATTCTCTATTAAGTCCCAAAGATCTTAAGACTTGAATAGAGTCTTCATCTTGATACTCCAAAATTCATAGCTTTTGTCCGAGAAGATGGGAATAAGGGGTTGAGACATGAAATTGCCATTAAAAGTCATAATACCCAGTTTAGATTGAAACAAGGCTCTGATACCATAAATGTTGGGATTGGAGGAGCAAGGAAACAACGAAAAACAGAATACTACGATACAATCAAGAGAGAATACTTTCAATCTAGTAAACCGATGTAGTATTAAAAACAAGAGGAACGATATTGAACACTTACAATTATTTTCCCAAATGCTCACACAATATTTGCTTCATAAACTATGGTCATATTTATAGGACCTAGTGGTAACAACCACCCTCCATCATATCACACATGATAGAGTTAGTTATTGAAACCACCCTATAACCATTTAGATCATGATGACTCTCTAGATAACTACTATGAACCACCTAGATCATGATGAATATCTAGATAACTACTATGAATCAATTCTTAATAAAAGGTAATGAAATGAATGCTCGAATGCTCACTTTTTTAAGGTTAGTAAGTTAAACAACTATTGTATGTGGATTCGATCACAGTCTCTGTATATACGCAACATCATTCTAAACTTCCTATGCCCCAAGCTTTTGGATGGGAGTCCAACCATCAGAGCTCCCATGTCATCATAAATCCAATCTGTGGTCGCTTTGCCTACAATTGAAGAGGATGATCTCCTCTCTCGTAGCACCAAGAAGTTGAATCGCCAGAAGATTAGGTTGGCTGTAATGAGATGTTCCAGGTTATGGACTTAGAACCCATGGAATGGATCGATCACTAATGCCCCAAATGCCAACAAACAGGTTGGTTGGGGTGACATGTTTCAAGGATACCTTGCTGTTTGGTAAGGGTAAAACTCCTTTCTATGTAGGCTCGGATGATTAATAAGATGAAGGAGGCATCCGCGGACTCAGAGAAGATAGTTCCTTGGCCGTGGTTAACTATTACTAAAGAGGAGTGCAGAAGTCTATGGAAGCCTTAGCGTAGAGCCCCTCGTGTCGGGAAGTAGGTCAGTTATAAGAATAATATAACGTTTCTGAGCTTTAAGGACTGGAGCTTGACTTTTAAATGATCGATCTGGATCATGGGTTCTCTCTGGTTAGATTCGAAAAAGAACTATCTCTAAAGATCCCTGGGTGGTTTATAGCGCATTATTTCACTCAAGTGGAGACCAAACTTAATACCATCCAAGGAGACTCTCTCATCTACCTTAGTCTGGGTGCGTCCCCCGGAGATCCCGATTGACTTGTTTCATTAACCTTATCTTATCAATGAATGCACAGTGGATTCATCGCAGACAGTAAGTGCTAGCAGGAGTACTCGGATACGGTCAATGAATCGAGGGCCCTGCACACATGGCAGAATAGTACTTAAGAACACATGCCAGACTTTGCGTAACTTGATAAAGACTATACCGGACCTACACATAATAATTTTCAGTTCATAGAGCAACCTTTGATTGTTATAAGGGGGAGACAAGTGGTCTTAAAGCTAGCTACGTGGCTAAACCATCAGCGTCAACTAATAATCCTAGTAAAAAGACAAGGAAAATTCTCAATCTATCACCTCAAAGCCCTTAATACAAAGCTAGAATTGGATTGAAATGAACCTTGTAGATTGTAACAAACATAAGAAGAAGACAAATTCCATCTATCAGGTTAAAGTAGGTACTAAAAGAGTAGAATTCAGCATCACATAATTGGAAGGAGCAACCTCCGAGGTCGAGGACGTGAAGATACTCTTGCTTTGCAGGCACCAAGCAGAATCTTGTCGCCATCTGGCCATAGGGACCGTGCGGAGAAAAGAAAGAAGGGAAAAAAGGGGCAGTGTCGATGGGAGGTTCGTGCCTTCTTCCTACCTTCACTAATGCTATTAGTAGGGCTTGTTTCAAAGGCTTGAAGGAGCTATGCCTTTTTCCTTAAATGTATGGTAAATCTTTTTGCGGGAAAGAAAGAAATAGCAAACGATTCGATGTTATGCAGATGGTTTTCTTGGCATCATGATGCAAACCATCTGAGATCGCTAATCCTAGAGTCATGAGATGATAGGAATGATTCTCTCTACTAGAAAGAGACAAACAACACCCTATTCTATTCTGCCTTCAAAGAAAGTATTTTTCGCATCCACTATCTTATTAGTATCGAAGAGGGAATTTAGTTATGTCTGCTTTCTTTTTGAAAGTGAAATGGAGACTTTAACTTATGCTTAAAAAGAAGAGAATTGAGATCTCCTGACCTAATAATTGAACTTAGGATGGAATTCCATTATCCTTATGAAAATTGGGTGTAGATGTTCAAAAAATACCTCTTATCGATGCTTTGAATAGCCCCGGTGCCTTCAGAATTGAGTCTAGTAAGGGCAAATCCGTCGATAGCATTCCTTCCCCACTCTCTCTCACTTTGTCTTTAGCTTTCCCAACGCGAAGTCCAATCGCTGCGAATTATCAATGGAAGGGTCCTTATAGAAATAAGCACTTAAAATAGATTCCTCCTCACTGGCTTCTTTGACTTCTCTCTTCCAAATCCACTAAAAAGAGCACTTGTTAGAGCATACGGGGACACATACATAAAGATTGGAGAAAGACTCCTTACCAGCTTTCGCCTTATCTTATGAGGTACTCTTGCATCCTGAAAAGAGGAAGATTATTCTATTCTGGACCTAGCCAATCGCTATGGAAGCCTAACCACCCTAGAAGAGATCTATCAAAGCTCAGTCCTAACCTGAGAAAGATTATAAAAAGAGATGAAAAACTAGTAGAAAAAGAGATAGAAAGCTTATAGAAAATCGCTCGCACCTGTCACGGACAAATTTTAGAAGGCTTGTCAAATGTAATGCTTATATTTGTCCGTGTCTTTTCGGGTTGTTCATGAGTTGCCAAGTATGTAAAGGACTGACCAAAGATTTAACAATCCTATTTGAGTGAGTTTGGTAGCCGTATAGGCTTGTACATAAAGTATGTGTCATGTGAACACTTGTAATATATTCGGTCTGTACTGGACCAATTTTATTTATACCTTTGTTTTGCAACCGTTCTGAGCTTGTGATATCTATGGTTGAAATTTACATTGGCTATAAAGTGTTTGCTGAAAGGGTTGCTTGTGGATCTTATGTAAAGTACTTTCTCTGTCTCGTCTTCTCTTTTGCAAGTCCTAAGGGATCGTAGAAGGTTTTGGGGAGGCTGACCTTTGTGGACGGATATGCAAGGGTGCCACATGACTTAAGCAAAACCAGTTAAGTTCATGACAGTTGGTATCAGAGCGGGACAAGCACATATAGAAACACTTAACATTCAAATGTGGGGGACATAGCGGGGCTGCGTTGAGGGCAGCTAGCATGCATGACAGTTTGGGGGAAAACAGATATGGTGTTGTAGGAAAAGGAGTCGCTTAGAGGAGCGGGCATCCAAGAAGGACATTCAGAGGAATGGCCAACCCTTCACACAAGAGGTACCACGAGGACAAATGAGCTAAGAAGAATTGCGTAGTGCACAAAGGTTGGGATAGTTGAGTTCCAGTAGTGGCTCGATGTTGGCAACCAAACTTGACGGTGCTCGAGGCAAGCGGAGCGCTTGGTAAAGGATGAGACCATGTAAGGTGGAGTGGGTTGTTCAATGATCGAAAGAGTTGTACAAAGCTCAAAGGGGAGGGGAGTTGCAAACTCAAGGAATTCGATACTCATGTAAGGGCTTGTATGCGGATGATGGACTATTTGTGGTCATCCCAAGGTAGCCGAAGGTTGGCGCCATGGAGCATTGAAACTTTCTCTTCGGCATGAGTAGGATACGTCCGTAAGAGGCTAAAGTGTGCAGCAGGTTCAACATGTTGCTAGACCTAGAGGGGTGTAGTGGGTCTTGTATTGGTGAAGAGTCACAATCTAGCAGGTGCGTTTATGGAGGTAGAATAGTGCACGATTTGTTCAGCAAGGCAGAGTAGTCTAAGGGGATTGTCACGAACGGTCATCGCATACTCGCAGCAACTTCGTTCAACATTCCGTTCGTCACTTGCCCATGCTTGTACATATCCTTGGCAGCCTGTTTTGCCATGTTTTGGTATGTTTTTCCTTGTAAAAATATACAAAACAGCAGCTGCAATGCTGCAGAATGATCGTTCGCTGCATCTGCCCAGAAACCCAAAACAGCCCCGTTTTCGTGTGCCACGGGCTGATTTCTGCAGCCCGTGGCCATGAAAATTTTGTCAGCCATCTCAGCACCCTGGAACCCCCGGGTGGCACATGGCTAGATGGGTCTTCAGTATAGTGTCGGGCGTTGAACACTTTCACAAGTTTGCACGTCAACTTGACGAAAACTTGCCTTCGCGCTCGGCACTTGGGGAGTAGTTATTTGCGGATTTGCAGCTACTCATTCACCCTTCTAAAGTCCTCATTTTTCTCCTCTCTTTCTCTGCTTTCATGAACTCCAAGTGCTCGCTCAATTGCTTGTAAAGCTTCCCTCTTCGCGAGACGTCGGGACTTGTCCGCCGCTCTTTCCAACAACTAATCAACTCCTCTTTTTATAGGTCCTACGGGACTTGCACGAGGTTGCAGCTCGGCTGACCCTTTACGAACACGTATGTCGCAAGGGCGCCTCAAGACTTAGGCAGTTCCAGCTAAGTCCAATCGAAGTGGGCGCAAGGGTGCTTCTCGACTTAGACATCTCGAGCTAAGTCCGTGTTTGCCGCACGGGGTGCCTCACCACTTAGGCAATTCTAGCTAAGTGCGTGACTTTGTGGTATCAGAGCAGGAAAGCAATCTGAGCAAGCAGCGAAGAAACTTCGCAATCTCGCCATGGCGAAACAACATGGTGAGTCGAGCAAAATGGGGCAAGCTAGAATGTTGCCCCAAGCAGCTGCAGGCAGGCTGCATGTGCAAACTCGCTCTCTCGCTGCGGGAGCCGCTCATGAGGAGCGGGGCAGTGAGCATGATGAGCGAGAAGTGGGCTGCTCACCACGAGCGGAGGAGGCACAATCTGGAGTGCCAACTGGAAGAAAGAGCCACAGGGAGAGGATCACAGCGGCGGAAACCCGCTTGGATGTTCTTGAAGCGAGCTTGGACGAACTCTACCAATGCCAAAGTATGCTTCTTGGTGTAGAGAGCTCGCAAGAAGAAGCTGAATCCCGGATCGACAAGGTTGAAGCCTTAGTTGATCAACTGACAGATGACACAAAGGACTCCATGCAACATTTGCAAGAGATGGTGACGGAACTGACTTCCAAAGTTGCAATGCTCACAAGGGCGTTGAATGCGGGGGGAGGCAACACCCGCGTTGCGCCGACACAAAGCTTCAGGGCGCCTGACCCACTTTGTTATGGGGGTGCTAGAGATGCAAAGGAGCTCGAGAATTTTCTGTTTGATATGGAACAGTACTTCCGAGCTACGAGGCCAGACTCTGAGGACACCAAAGTTTCGATAGCGACTATGTATCTGAACGGAGATGCAAAGCTTTGGTGGAGAACCCATTGGGAAGAGATTCAACATGGTCGGTGCCGAGTGGACACATGGGACGACTTGAAGCGTGAGTTGAGAACTCAATTCCTACCCGAGAACACTGAGTTCATCACAAGGAGGAAGTTGAGACAACTCTACCAAACGACTTCCATTCGGGACTATGTGAAGTAATTTTCTGCACTAATGTTGGACATTCAAGATATGTCTGAAAAAGATAAGCTATTCAGCTTTCTTGATGGCCTGAAGCCATGGGCTCAACAGGAACTTCATCGATGGAATGTCACTGATTTGGTCGAAGCAATTGCAGCCGCAGAAAGGCTTACCGACTTTGCTTCTTTAGAGGACCCAAGGAAGAAGAAGCAGTCCACAGGAAATCACCAACCAAGGCACCCTCCTGGGAAGGAACCTAGGGGTGAGCAAAGGAAGAAGAGTTTTCATAAGGGGCCGAACTCAAATAGCAGGGCCTCAAAACCTAGAAGATGTTTCTTGTGCGGAGGACCACATAGTGTATGGGAGTGCCCGCAAAAACAGGCACTTAATGCCTTGTCGGCTTCCATCAAACCCCCTAAGCCAGACAAGGGCAAGGCAGTTGCCCTCAGTTCGAGTAGCTCCTAGTCGGGTAGCAACGATGAGAAGTCGTAAGGACCCCGAATGGGTGCAATGCGTTTGTTGAATGCATTACGGGGTCAAGTGGGGGAGAACATGAAGCCGAAGCAACAGAAAGCAGGAAATAGTGAGCTAATGTATGTGAACATCAGACTCAATGGCCAAACCACCCGTGCAATGGTGGACATGAGTGCTACCCATAACTTCATTGTTGACCGAGAAGCAAAGCGACTTGGACTAATCTTGGAGAAGAACCCAAGTCGAATGAAGGCGGTTAACTCGGAGGCTAAGCGAATCTCTGGGCTAGCAAAGGGAGTCTCTATCAAGATCGGATCATGGAGCGGGCACACAAACATGATGGCGGTGCCATTGGATGACTTCCAAGTGATTCTTGGAATGGAGTTCATGCATGCAGCAAAGTTGGTGCCGATGCCGTTCCTAGACTCCATATGTCTAATGGGAGGTGACAACCCTTGTGTGGTTTCTGTCACTCGAAGAGGAACCCAGGATCCCCAGCAACTATCGGTATTACAACTGAAGAAGGGTATACGCAAAGGAGAGTTAACCTTTGTGGCTGCGATAAAGCTAGAAACACTCGATGGGGAGGCCCGCAAAGAACCTACTGCGGTGGTAAATGTCCTGAAGGAGTTAGAAGATGTTATGCCACCTGAGTTATCGAAAACTCTGCCACCACGTAGAGGCGTGGATCATCTTATTGAGTTGGAGCTAGGAGTGAAGCCTCTAGTGAGACCACCATACCGCATGCCCCCTCCTAAGTTGGCAGAGCTCAGAAAGCAGTTAGATGAGCTGCTAAGCAGTGGTCTCATTCGTAGTTCCAAAGCACTATTCGGAGCTCCAGTTCTCTTCCAGAAGAAACAAGATGGGAGTCTCCGACTATGCATCGATTATCGAGCCCTTAACAAGGTGACTGTAAAGAACAAATATCCCATCCCTCTCATTGCGGACTTGTTCGATCAACTGGGCAAAGCAAAGTATTTCTCAAAACTCGACCTTCGGTCAGGGTATTGGCAGGTGCGTATTACTGAAGGTGATGAAGCGAAGACTACCTGTGTGACCATGTATGGAGCGTTTGAGTTCTTGGTGATGCCTTTCGGCTTAACCAACACTCCAGCCACATTCTCCACTCTTATGAACCAGCTATTCAAGGAGTATCTGGACAAGTTTGTGGTTGTCTACTTGGACGATATCGTCGTCTACAGCCGAACACTTGAGGAGCATATTGAACACCTCTGAACAATCTTCAAAGTTCTCAGGGAGAATTCTTTATTCATAAAAAGAGAGAAGTGCTACTTTGCTTAGAAAGAGATCTTATTCTTGGGGCATCAGATCGACGACGATTCCATTCAGATGGATAAAGCAAAGGTGCAAGCAGTTGTGGACTGGTAAACTCCAAGGAAGGTGCCTGAACTGAGATCCTTCCTTGGGTTTGTGAACTACTATCGACGCTTTATACTGGGGTATTTGAAGCGCGCAACTCCACTAACAGAGTTGCTGAAGAAAGAGCAGCCTTGGAGATGGTCCGACAAATGTGAAGCGGCATTCCAAGACCTAAAGGCTGCCATTTTGAAAGAACCAGTGCTCAAATTACCAGACTATGGGAAGCCCTTCGAAGTCCATACAGATGCTTCAGACTTCGCTATTGGGGGAGTACTCATGCAGGAGGGCCATCCGGTGGCCTATGAAAGTCGTAAGCTCAACGAGACCGAGCGGTGGTATCCCATGCATGAGAAGGAGATGACAGCGGTGATCCATTGCTTACGAGTGTGGCGACACTACCTTCTCGGATCGCGATTTGTATTGAGAACAGACAACATCGCTTTGAGTTACTTCCAGACTCAAAAGAAACTCTCCCCAAAGCAGGCACGATGGCAGGACTTCATGGCGGAATTTGATATGGCAATGAAGTACAAACCCGGAAGAGCAAATGTCATAGCTGATGCCTTGAGTCGAAAAGTGGAGGCCGTGAATGCTATGCAACTAGAGGGCAGAGGCCAAACAAGTCAGTTGCAATCCAACTTCCTTTCCCGAATCAAGGATGGACTGTATAGTGATCCCCAAGCAGTAACCTTGATGCAATTGATCCAAGAAGGCAAGGCACGACGATTTTGGGTCCAGGAGGGACTCGTCTACACCAAAGGGAATAGAGTTTATGTTCCTCGGGTGGATAATCTGAGGCGTGAGCTTTTGAAGGAGTGTCATGATTCCCTTTGGGCAAGACATCCGGGTATTCATCGAACATTAGCTCTCATGGAGAGGGCCTTCTATTGGCCAAAGATGGGGACAAATGTGGAGGAATATGTTCGGACGTGCCTAACTTGTCAACAAGACAAAGTGGAGCAACGGAAGTCGGTGGGACTTTTAGAGCCGTTGCCTGTACCAGAAAGGCCGTGGGAGAGCATTTCTCTGGACTTCATATCTAGCTTACCGGCAGTAGGGGGACTCGGATCGATACTTGTGGTGGTCGACCGATTTTCGAAGTATGCAACTTTCATTGCCGCACCCCTACACTGTTCAGCAGAGGAAGCGGCGAAGCTAATGATGAAGAATGTGGTGAAGTATTGGGGAGTCCCGCACAATATTATAAGTGATCGAGATGCTCGATTTTTTGGACGATTCTGGACCGAGTTGTTCAAATTATTGGGGTCGAAGCTATACTTCTCCACAAGCCTCCACCCCCAGACGGATGGCCAAACTAATAGAATAAACTCGCTCCTAGAGCAATATCTTCAGCACTACGTTAGTGCCAACCAATGAGATTGGGTGAAGTTGTTGGACATAGCCCAATTCTCCTACAACCAGCAGCGGAGCTCTGCATCCAACAAGAGCCCCTTTGAGATCATCACTGGACAACAGCCGTCGACTCCTCACACTTTGGCTATTGGATACACAGGGAGTAGTCCGTCCGCATATCACTTGGCGAAAGAATGGCATCGAAATGCAGATATTGCGTGGGCCTACTTGGAGAAGGCGGTCAGAAAGATGAAGAAGTGGGCATACTTGGGAAGGTGACCCCAAGAATACAAAGTCGGTGATTTGGTGTTGGTGAAGCTCCAACCAGCATCACTCCAATTCTTTAGAAACAAGGTGCATAAAGGATTGGTGCGCAAGTATGATGGCCCCTTCCCAATTATCAGTAGGGTGGGCAACGTTTCCTACAAGTTGCAACTGCCGGCGTGGCTCAAGATTCATAATGTTTTCCATGCCAGCAACTTGAAAGCCTACCACTCCGATCCACAAGATGCTTCTCGAGGCATTTCAACTCGTCAACTTCCCACTAGAGTTTCCTACGAGAAGTGAGTTGAAACCATTTTAGCAGATCGCAGGACAAGGCTACCCAATGGAGCTGAACAGATTGAATACTTGGTGAAGTGGCGGAAACTTCCCAAAACCAAAGCCAGTTGGGAGCCAGAAGACACCCTCCGACATGAAGAAGCAGCTATCAAAGCCTACCAAAGAGTGTCAATGAGGGCGTCGACAGCTTAAGTGGGGGAGAATGTCACGAACGGTCGTCGCACACTCACAGCAACTTCGTTCAACGTTCCATTCGTTGCTTGCCCATACTTGTACATATCCTTGGCAGCCTGTTTTGCCATGTTTTGGTATGTTTTTCCTTGTAAAAATGTACGAAATAGTAGCTGCAGTGCTACAGAACGATCGCTCGCTGCATCTGCCCAGAATCCCAAAAACAGCTCCGATTTCGTGTGCCACGGGCTGATTTCTACAGCCGCGGCCATGAAAATTTTGTCAGCCATCTCAGCACCCTGGAACCCCCTAGGTGGCACATGGCTGGATGGGTCTTCAGTATAGTGTCGGGCGTTGAACACTTTCACAAGTTTGCACGTCAACTTGATGAAAACTTGCCTTCGCGCCTGGCACTTGGGGAGTAGTTGTTTGCGGACTTGCAGCTGCTCATTCACCCTTCTAAAGTCCTCATTTTCCTCCTCTCTTTCTCTGCTTTCATTCACTCCAAGTACTCGCTCAATTGCTTGTAAAGCTTCCCTCTTCGTGAGACGTCAGGACTTGTCCGCCGCTCGTTCCAACAACTAATCAACTCCTCTTTTTACAGGTCCTACGGGACCTGCACGAGGTTGCAGCTCGGCTGACCCTTTGCGGATGCATATGTCGCAAGGGTGTCTCAAGACTTAGGCAATTCCAGCTAAGTCCGATCGAAGTGGGCGTAAGGGTGCTTCTCGACTTGGACATCTCGAGCTAAGTCCGTGTTTGCCGCACGGGGTGCCTCACCACTTAGGCAATTCTAGCTAAGTGCGTGACAGGATGGTGGTCTCCGAAACTTCCAAAAGGAAGGATGCGAAAAGAGAAGTTACTCCAACAGGGCAGATATCCAGGAAGGATAAGTTTTAATTCTTTAGAGGGAGAATCATGTACAACGGACTGCACATATTAAGGAGGAATACCTCAAGACAAGGCTCAACGGACCGAGCAAGCGGCGAGGAGTCATCGTATGATCTTGCAAGAGGCAATACGTTGAAATGTTTAAAAACGATTTGACATCCATTTGAAATAATTTAAATCTTTAATTCGGGAGCATAGTGGGCGTGCTAGTCATATGTGCCCTGCAAGCCAATCACATGAGTGATGACACTTGTGACTTGATCTGCACCCTTGCTTTTGCTTATTATATTAGGTATTTTATCACTTTATTTGCGTGTTGCATATATTGTGATGTCCTTGGATCTGTGCAATGGGAATCGGATAGTGATGAGATCACAATAATGAGACAGATTCACCTTTAAACATAGACTCTAAATAATCTCGGTCAAAGGTTACTCGAGAGGGACAATGAGATAATCGGATAGACTTGTGTGCTATATACCCATCCATATGATAGAGGTGGTTGGTCTCATAGCTACTCATGTGGAGACACTAAGGATACAGTATAGGTGCTCATTAGAGAATGAGTTCATTGGATTGGTGCTAACATAACCTTTATCACATAGTTGATAATACTTAAAGATTATGTAAACCATCAACTAAGTAACACATCATCAGGTGAAAAACTTGATTTGTTACCTATGGTTCTGATTGATACGATTACGAATCTTTGGATAGTTATTGATACCTCACGTCAGATAGTGATTCCGTAGTCCAAGTAGTGTATCTAGTCCTTAGAGTTGAGACACCAAGGATGTCTTGTATGAGTACTCCACTCTTTGATACCAGACTTATAGGTTTGAAAATTTCAGATCTAGTACAATTGGTTATTAGGAGTGGTAGCCAACCTTACGAGGGCTATTGAGTATCAATAGAGGATTATCCGCTTTTGGTATCATGAGAGAAATATCCCATGTATTCTTGCTTGAACAAATCCTTGGCCAAGGTTATTCAGATTGAGAGAGAAAGAGTTCTCCGGGAGAATCCGACTAGAGTGAGACTCAAGAAGACCCCGTATGGGCCTAACAGCACCATGCCCAGTATAGGGTCTCTGGGATATTAGATGGATGAGGGACTATAGATACATGGTAACTGAGGACAGATAGGTCTAAAGAATTAGATTCCCTTGTAGCATCTAGGGACTATGGCGTAGTGGCCTAGTACGTTCGCAATCGATGAGTCAAGTGAATTATTATAGAGATAATAATTCACTAAATCAGAAGGAGTTCTGACAAATATGACTCACGACCAGCTTGATATTGGGCCTAGAGGGTCACACACATATGATAGGTGTTGCGACGAGTAGAGGTTCGGATATGAGATATCCGTCGGAGCCTCTAACTTATTGGATTTCCGTTAAGCCCCTGAATTATTGGATCATAAGATGAGATCCAATAAGAGCTAATAAGAGATTATTGGATAGAGACCTACTAATCCAAGAGGTTTGGGTAATTAGATGGAGATCCAATACCCAACAGGACAAGATCCATTAGGGTTTACAAGAGGCCTCTATAAATGGGAGGGAACCAAAGCTCCATAGGCTGGGGGTTCTCTTGGTAGCCACCTTCTATTCTCCTCTCTCAATAATATTAAATATGTATGTGTGTGACACGTCATATTAGGAGACCAAATTAAAAATCCCCTCTCTCAATAATATTAAATCAGTAAATGTGCGATAATTAGATTGACCCACGTGGCCTTCCATCGTTATAGGTAGAAATTGATTCTCGATGTAAGTTAAGTGTGTCAAGTCCCTCGAGACTCACCTATATTACGATTCGATATCTTATCTATGGCATAGAGATATCACCGATGACCTGAAGACATGGTATGCTTGGTTGAGTCCCTCAAGGGTGTATCATCGAATCAAACTCATCTTGTAACAATGGTGATGACTTAACTGAACATCATGGTTGGTCGAGTCCCTCGAGGCCATGGTGGTTTGGAGGCCAAACAGGACGAGAATCACAAGGAGTTATGATTGGCAAGAGTTGCCTACCTTTTGGGCTCAGTATGATTGGTCGAGTCCCTCGAGGTTTCACTAAGATGCTGATTGGATCTCGATCCCCACTAGAAGTCTATCGTAGACTTCCATTTCATGTACTGAGGGTATCATGTGACTCGCTAGAAAAATAGTAGGAGTACATCAAGATAGAAGTCCATATCTTGATTATTTATATTTTTATAAAATTTGTATATTATTTATTTATGTAAAATCTTTATTTTTTCAAAATATTGCTATTAAACTCTCTACATGACATACTTGATGCCAACCGCCTCACTAGTCAAAACTTTGTAGACTGACTCCGTAATCTAAGAATAGTTCTCATAGTAGAGAAAATCACATATGTCCTTGAAATAGTGATGCCTATGCCCAAGAAAGTGGCAAGTGAGGATGAGATTGCCCGCTTCGTGAAGTACGCAGATAACTCCACTCTTGCTCAGTATTACATGTTGCGCTCTATGACTCTCGAGTTATAGGGACAACATGAAAAGATGGATATTAGATCCATACTCTTGCATCTCTATAAATTGTTTGAGAAATAGAGAAGAACTCAATGATATGAGATATCGAAGAGTCTCTTCCACAGTAGGATGACTAAGGGGACACTAGTTCAGAATCGTGTCCTTAAGATGATTGGGTGGATAGAGAAACTCATAGGTCTAGGAATGGCCCTAGAGGATAACCTGTGTGTAGATCTTGTGATATAGTCCCTTTTAGATTTCTTTTCATAGTTTTCTATACTGGTAAGTCCAGAAAGAAAAGGAAGATAGATAAGTCTCTTAAGAAGGGTAAGGGTAAGGGCAGATCGGGTAAAGTAAAGGTTGTTAAGAAGACTTGAAAAAGGACAAAAGCCAGCGCTTCCACTCTGATAAAGACGAGCACTGAAAGAGGAACTACAAAGAGTACATTACAGAGAAGGTGAAACAGAAGCTTAGAGAAGCTTCAGATATGCATTCATGATTAGTCTCTATCTGTCAGACTCATATGATAACACATAGGTATTGGATACTGATAGTGTTTATCATATCTGTAATTCATTGTAGGTTCTGATAAGACATAGGAGATTGATAAGAGGCAAGATGGACCTCAAGATAGGCAATAGAACAAGAGTTGTTGTTGTTGCTATTAGCGAGGTCACCCTACATTTGCTTGTTGGAGCTACTATTGCATTAGATGTATCTTATTTTGATTTTTCTATCATTAAAAATGTTATTTCCATTTTATGTTTGACATTGAATGGTTATCAAGTAGTTTTTGAGAACAATAGTTATTTAACTATCGAGGATGATAAGATCATCACGAGAGGAACATTACATAATGGTTTAATTATGCTAGAAACTACTCCATATATCATGAGTGTGAGTGAGTCGAGGAGGAAACGAGATGAGGCGAACAGTGCATACTTATGGCATTGTAGGCTAGGTCATATCCATGAGGAAAGGATTCAAAAGTTGTTGACAGATGGATACCTAGATCCATTTGACTATGAGTCATATGTTGCTAGTTATAGGTGCCCTACAAGCCAATCACATGAGTGATTGCACCTGTAACACGCTGCGTCAATCTCTTTGCTTATGATTATTGGCATTATCTCGCATTATCTAGATGTATATTGTGATGTCCCTGGATCTGTGTAATGGGAATTGGATCATGATGAGATTACGATAATGAAACCAATTTACTTTTAAACACAGACCCTAAATTATCCTGGTCATAGGTTACTCGAGAAGGACATCGAGATAACCGGATAGGCTGGTGTGCTGTATACCCATTCATATGATAGAGGTAGCTGGTCTCATAGCTACTCGTGTGGGGACACTAAGGGTACAATGCAGGTGCTCATTGGAGAATGAGTTCACTGATTGATTCGCCTATGGAATGCTGGATGGTTATTGATACCTCATGTTAGACAGCGATTCTGTAGTCCGAGTAGTGTATCTGGTCCTTAGACTTGAGACACCAAGGATGTCCTGTATGAGTACTCCACTCTTTGATACCAGACTTATAGGTTTGGAAAGCTCCATATCTAGTACAGCTGGTCATTGGGAGTGGTAGCCAACCTTACGAGGGCTATTGAGTGTCAATAGAGGATCATTCGGTCTTGGTATCATGAGAGGAATATCCCATGTGTTCTTGCTCGAACAAATCCTTGGCAAAGGTTATTCGGATTGAGAGAGAAAGAGTTCTCCAGGAGAATCCGACAAGAGTAAGACTCGAGGAGAGACCGTATGGGCTTGACAACACCATGCCTGGTATAGGGTCTCTAGGATATTAGATGGATGAGAGATTATAGATACATGGTAACTGAGGATAAATAGGTCCAAAGGATTGGATTCCCTTGTATCGTCTGGGGATCGTGGCGTAGTGGCCTGGTATGACCGCGGTCGATGAGTTGGGTGAATTATTATATAGATAATAATTCACTATATCAGAAGGAGTTCTGACAAGTATAACTCACGACCAGCTCGATATTGGGCCTAGAGGGTCACACACATATGGTAGGTTTTGCGACGAGTAGAGGTTCGGATATGAGATATCCGCTGAACCCCCTATCTTATTGGATATCCATTAAGCCCCTGAATTATTGGATCCTGAGATGAGATCCAATAATTGCTAATAAGAGATTATTGGGTAGAGGCCCACTAATCCAAGAGGCTTGGGTAATTGGATGGAGATCCAATACCCAATAGGGCAAAAGATCCATTAGGATTTTTCAGGGGGGCCTCTATAAATAGGAGGGGACCAAAGCTCTATAGGCTGACGGTTTCTTTTGGTAGCCACCTCCTGTTCTTCTCCCCCTAGAGAGAGAGGAGCATCGTCGCAATCCCTGCTATGTGGATACCGCTAGAGAGGAGGACACTTGACTTCCTTCATCCTCTCCCATAGATCTGCAGGAATTCAGGGATATATGATCTCCCTAGGTATCTTCTTTACATGTGCAGTTTTGCGGATTTGTTTTTGACACACCGATCTTCGCACGACGATGGAAACTTTCTACGGAAAATCTGGGGTGTTTTGTTTTCTGTTCTTCCGCTGCGCACGTGATGTCGCTCCCCCCTTGATGGATTTCCCAACAGTTGTTCGTGCGAAGATCGGAACTTAAACTGTGTGTGTTGTGATCTAGAACAGGTTACGTCGCTAAAATCGTTGGCGCAAAGGGCAAGGAAGGGCAGCAACTGTTGCCATTGTTGTGTTTGTGCAGCGGCCACAAGGCTGCTTGCAGCCTTGCTTCCTGCACAAGCATCAACCGTCGGCCGTAAGCGGCTGCCGCCGCAGACAAGCTACTGCGACACGCGTGAGGGCACAGCGCGGATCGGCCGGCCACGGGCGCAGCGCGCATGCCAGCGAGCAACGCCGCGAGGGCTGCGCCACGAGACAAGCTAGCTGCGGCGCCGCCTCGTGGGTGGTGCTTGCTCGAGTGGCGCCGCCGCCGGCTAGGTGGCGGCAGGCGCACCGCAGCCGCAAATGCAGCAGGGCGGAGGGATTAGGGTTTTAGGGTAAAATACGATTTTGCCCCTCAAAATTTCAAAAATTTTAGAACCTCTTTGACATAATTACCAAAATACCCTTAGGAATTTCAGAAATTCCAGATTCCATCCCCTTTGACAGAATTACAAAAATACCCTCAGAATTTGAGAAATTTCAGTCTATGTCCCTTTTGGCCGAATGACCAAAATACCCTTGGGAATTCAGAAAATTCCCTCTATGTCCCTATTTTCAGAAATATTATTTAATTAAATAGTTTAATTAACTATTATTATTTATCTAGTAGTCCTATAAAGTAACATATATATGTGATGTATGATATGGACAGATGATCATCGACTTATGATGTGATGTGTGTACATGTGATTATTATTATTATTGGGGTCTGCGAGCCTCAATTTTTCTCGTTTATTGTCGGGCCTGCGTGCTTGTAATTATGTTGTAATTATCAGAGGAGGCGCAGCGGTAGCATGACTCACGAGGCCGAGACGGACGATCCGACGCATGGAGATGCGTTGAGATGCCGACAGATCCGACGAAGCGAGATGGACGATCATAGGGCATAGAGATGCACCGAAGTACACATAGATCTTGATATGAGTGATTAGGCCCACTGGCTCGGGCCTGATCACATTAGGATATGGTCCATGATCATCTGGTATGATTGCTCATGTGATGTGTGATTAGTTATACACCTACTAGATATGTATATATATATATATTTGCATACGATGTAGATATATATATTAAATAAGTATGTGTGTAACACATTATGTTAAGAGATCAAATCAAAAATCCTCTCCATTAATAATATTAAGTCAGTAAACATGAGGCAATTAGATTGGCCCACGTGGCTTTCCATCGTTATAGCTAGGAGCCAATTCCCGGTGTATGTTGAGTTGGTCGAGTCCCTCGAGACTCACCTATATCGCATCTCGCCATCTTATCTACGATATAGAGATGTCACAGGTGACCTGAGGACATGGTATGCTTGGTCGAGTCCCTCGAGAGTATATTACCTAATCAGACTCATCTGGTAACGATGTTAATGATTTAACCGAACATCATGGTTGGTCGAGTCCCTCGAGGTTACGTTAAGACACCGATTGGATCCTGATCCCCACTAGAGATCCACCGGGGGTCTCCAATTCACATACCAGAGGGTGTTGTGTGTCTCACGAAAAATTAGTGGGAATACATTAAGATAGAAGTCCTTATCTTAATTTTTGCAAAGTCTGCATGTTATTTACTTCTGCTACATCTTTTATTTCAAAAAAATGTTGTTTTCAAATCCTTTACGTGGCATACTTGATGCCAACCACCTCACTGGTCCAAATTATATGGATTAGCTTCGCAATCTGAGAATCGTTCTCATGACGAAGAAAATCGCATATGTCCTTGATATAGTGATCCCTACGCCCGACGAAGGGGCAAGAGAGGATGAGATCGCTCGTTATATGAAGTACTTAGATGATTCCACTCTTACTTAGTGCTATATGTTGGCCTCTATGACTACTGAGTTACAGAGACAGCATGAAAATATGGATGCTAATTCTATACTCCTACATCTTCGCAAACTATTTGAGGAATAGGGAAGAACTCAGCGATATGAGATATCAAAGAGTCTTTTTCGTGCTAGGATGACTGAGGGGACACCGGTTCAGAACCATGTCCTTAAGATGATTGAGTGGATCAAGAAACTCACAGGTCTAGGAATGGTCCTAGAGGATAACCTATGTGTGGATCTTGTACTTCAGTCCCTACCAGATTCCTTTTCTCAATTCATAATAAATTTTAATATGAACAAACTTGAGATGACCCTCCTAGAGCTCCTCAATATGTTGAGAGAAGCAGAGAGCACCATCAAGAAAGAGAAGCCGGTTCTCTACACTGGTGAGACCAGAAAGAAAAGGAAGGCTGAGAAAACCCTTAAGAAGGGCAAGGGCAAGGGCAAAATGGGTAAGGCAAAGGTTGCCAAGAAAGACCCAACAAAGGACAACGGTCAGTGCTTCCACTGCGGCAAAGATGGGCACTGGAAGAGGAACTGCAAAGAGTACCTTGCAGAGAGGGCAAAACAGAAGCTTGCAGAAGCTTCAGGTACATTCATAATCAGTCTCTATTTGTTAGAATCTTATGATAACACATGGGTATTGGATACCAGGAGTGCTTATCATATCTGCAATTCGTTGCAGATTCTAGCAGAACCTAGGAGATTGAATAGAGGCGAGATGAACCTTAAGATGGGCAATGGAGCAAAGGTTGCTGCACTGGTTGTTGGCAAGGTCACCTTACATTTGCCTGGTGGAGCGCTATTATTGCATTAGATGCATGCTATTATGTTCCTTCTATTATCAAAAACATTATTTCTATTTCATGTTTGACAGTTATTGGATATAAATTAGTTTTTGAGAACAATGATTGTTCAATAATATTAGATGATCAGATCATCATGAAAGGAACATTGCATAATGGTTTATTTATGCTAGATACAGCTCCACATATCATGAGTGTAAGAGAGTCTAAGAGGAAATGAGAAGTGGAGAACCAGACAGAAAAGAGCATTAAAACCCTTTGATTAGATCGAGGAGGTGAGTACTTGAGTACAGAGTTCACCCAGTTCCTCAAAGACCATGGGATTTTATTCCAATGGACACCTCCTTATACACCATAGCTTAATGGTGTATCAGAAAGGAGGAATCGCACACTATTAGACATGGTGCGTTCCATGATGTGTTTCGCCGACCTACCCATCTCATTCTGGGGATAAGCTCTAGAGACCGTAGCTTACCTTCTGAACAGAATTCCAACTAAATCAGTGATGTCTACTCCATATGAGATATGGAATGGGAAGAAGCTCGATCTTAAAGTTGTTAAGATTTGGGGCTACCCTACCCACGTTAAGAGACATAACCCTGACAAGTTGGAATCTAGGACGGAACGGTGCAAGTTCGTGGGATACCCCAAAGAAACTTGTGGGTATTATTTCTATCACCCTGAGGACTGAAAGGTCTTTGTAGCCAAGAGAGCAGTGTTCCTTGAGAAGGAACACATTCTTGGTGGAGACAGTGGGAGCATGATAGAGTTAAGCGAGGTTGGAGAACCTAGCTCAAGCACCATTCCAGAATCTGTTCAGATACCTAACACACAAGTTCCAACTTTACGTAGGTCAGATAGAGTATCACATCCTCCTGAGAGATATGTGGGACATATCAGAAGAGAGGATGTTGAGGATATTGATCCTCAGACCTACGAGAAGGCTATTATGAGCATAGACTCTGGGAAATGGCAAGAAGCCATGAATTCAGAAATGGATTCCATGTACTCCAACAAGGTTTGGAACCTAGTTGATGCACCCGAGGGTATTGTACCCATTGGTTGCAAGTGGATCTTCAAAAAGAAGATTGGAGTAGATGGAAAGGTAGAGACCTATAAAGCAAGGCTAGTTGCTAAGGGGTATCGTCAAAGGCAAGGTGTTAACTATGACGAAACTTTCTCACCTATAGCTATGCTAAAATCCATTCGAATTCTATTGGCTATTATAGCACACTATGATTATGAGATCTGGCAGATGGACATCAAAACCGTTTTCTTCAATGGTAACCTCGATGAGGAGGTGTATATGATACAGCTTGAGGGATTTATGTCCAAGGATAACCCAGAAAAGGTGTGCAAGTTGCTTAGGTCCATTTATGGATTGAAGCAAGCTTCCTGAAGTTGGAACATAAGATTTGATGAGGCAATCAGATCTTATGACTTCGTTAAGAACGAAGATGAACCTTGTGTGTATAGAAAATTAAGTGGGAGCACTATCACCTTTTTGGTTATCTAGGCACTTCTCCATGAAGGACTAAGGGGAAGCATCCTGCATATTGGGGATACGGATATATAGAGATATATCCAAGAGGATGCTTGGCTTGTCCCAGTCCAGATACATAGACACCATTGTCAAAAGGTTTGGCATGTAAATTTTCAAGAGAGGTCTCATACTAATGAGACATGGAATATTACTTTCTAGGAGTATATCCCCAAAGACTCTTGAAGAAAGGGCACACATGGATATGATGCCATATGCATCAGCGATAGGATCTATCATGTATGCTATGCTATGTACTAGGCCTGATATAGCGCATGCTTTGAGTGTCACGAGCAGATATCAGGCAGATCTAGGCTTGGAGCATTGGAAAGCAGTAAAATGTATCCTTAAGTACTAGAGAAGGACTAAGGATCTTTTACTGGTATAGGGAGGTAGTAGCCTCAGGGTTGAGGGCTACACGGACTCGAGATTCCAGTCCGATGTCGATGATAACAAGTCTAATTCAGGATATGTGTTCACCCTGAATGGAGGAGCAGTATGCTGGAAGAGTTCCAAGCAAGACACTACTACTGACTCGACCACAGAGGCGGAATACATTCTTGCGCGTGTAGAGGCAAAGAAAGGAGGAGTTTGGATGAAGAAGTTCATCACAGATCTAGGAGTCATCCCGAGCAGCGAGGAGCTGATTCCTTTATATTGCGACAAATACGAGATGATTACTCAAATAAGGGAACCCGGGTCTCATCAGAAGTATTCTGAGGAGGTTCCAACTTATTAGAGAGATCGTGGCCCGAAGAGATGTGGTAATAGAAAGAGTTCCATCTGAAGATAACATTGCAGATCCACTGATAAAGCCATTGACTCAGAATGTCTTTGAGCGTCATAGAGGTTTGATGGGGATCAGACATATTGATGATTGGCTTTAGATCAAGTGGGAGATTGCTAGTTATTGGTGCCCTACAAGCCAATCACATGAGTGATTGCACCTGTAACACGCTGCATCAATCTCTTTGCTTATGATTATTGGTATTATCTCATATTATCTAGATGTATATTGTGATGTCCCTGGATCTGTGCAATGAGAATTGGATCGTGATGAGATTATGATAATGAGACCAATTCACTTTTAAACACAGACCCTAAATTATCCTGGTCATAGGTTACTCGAGAAGGACATCGAGATAACCGGATAGACTGGTGTGCTGTATACCCGTTCATATGATGGAGGTAGCTGGTCTCATAGCTACTCGTGTGGGGATACTAAGGGTACAGTGCAGGTGCTCATTGGAGAATGAGTTCACTGATTGATTCGCCTACGGAATGCTGGATGGTTATTGATACCTCATGTCAGACAGCGATTCTGTAGTCCCAGTAGTATATCTGGTCCTTAGACTTGAGACACCAAGGATGTCCTATATGAGTACTCCACTCTTTGATACCGGACTTATCGGTTTGGAAAGCTCCATATCTAGTACAGTCGGTCATTGGGAGTGGTAGCCAATCTTACGAGGGCTATTGAGTGTCAATAGAGGATCATTCGCTCTCGGTATCATGAGAGGAATATCCCATGTGTTCTTGCTCAAATAAATCCTTGGCCAAGGTTATTCAGATTGAGAGAGAAAGAGTTCTCCGGGAGAATCCGACAAGAGCAAGACTTGAGGAGAGACCGTATGGGCTTGACAGCACCATGCCTGATATAAGGTCTCTGGGATATTGGATGGATGAGAGACTATAGATACATAGTAACTGAGGATAAATAGGTCCAAAGGATTGGATTCCTCTGTATCGTCTGGGGGCCGCGGCGTAGTGGCCTTGTACGACCGTGGTCGATGAGTTGGGTGAATTATTATAGAGATAATAATTCACTATGTCAGAAGGAGTTCTGACAAGTATAACTCACGGCCAGCTCGATATTAGGCCTAGAGGGTCATACACATATGGTAGGTGTTGCGACGAGTAGAGGTTCGGATATGAGATATCCGCTGAACCCCCTATCTTATTGGATATCCATTAAGCCCCTGAATTATTGGATCTTGAGATGAGATCCAATAATTGCTAATAAGAGATTATTAGGTAGAGGCCACTAATCCAAGAGGCTTGGGTAATTGGATAGAGATCCAATACCCAATAGGGCAAAAGATCCATTAGGGTTTTTCAGGGGGGCCTCTATAAATAGGAGGGGACCAAAGCTCTATAGGCTGACGGTTTCTTTTGGTAACCACCTCCTGTTCTCCTCCCCCTAGAGAGAGAGGAGCATCGTCGCAATCCCTGCTATGTGGATACCGCTAGAGAGGAGGACACTTGACTTTCTTCATCCTCTCCCACAGATCTGTAGGAATTCAGGGATATACGATCTCCCTAGGTATCTTCTTTACATGTGCAGTTTTGTGAATTTGTTTTTGACACACCGATCTTCGCACGATGACGGAAACTTTTTACGAAAAATCTGGGGTGTTTTGTTTTCTGTTCTTCCGTTGCGCATGTGATGTCACTCCCCTCTTGATGGATTTCCCAACATATGTGACTTGTAAATCTTGCTTTCTTGGAAAGATGACCAACTCTCCATTTAGTGAAAATGGAGAGAGAGCCACTGAGTTATTGGTACTAATACATAGTATTATATATGGTCCCATGTCAACGCAGGCCATTAGTGGTTATTCCTACTTCATTATTTTTACTGACGATTTCTCTAGGTATGGACATGTATGTGTACTTGATGAAGTATAAGTCCGAAGCCTTCGAGAAATTCAGGGAGTATAAGAATGAAGTAGAGGTTCAGATTGGAAAGAGAATCAAGACTCTTCGATCAGATCGATGAGGTGAGTACTTGAGTATAGAATTCACTCAGTTTCTTAAGGACCAGGGGATTATATCTTAATGGATACCTCCTTATACACCCTAGCTCAATGGTGTATCTAAAAAGAGGAATCGTACACTATTAGATATGGTGCAGTTCATGATGAGTTTTGCCGATCTACCCATCTCATTCTGGGGATATACCATAGAGTCCGTAGCTTACCTTCTAAATAGAGTTCTAACTAAGTCGGTAGTGTCTACACCATATAAGATATAGAAAGAGGAGCCCGATCTTAAGGTTATTAAGATTTGGGGTTGTCCTGCCTACGTTAAAAGGCACAAGCCCGATAAGTTAGAATCCAGAATGGAATGGTGCAACTTCGTCGGATACCCTAAGGAAACTTGTGGGTATTATTTCTATCACCCCAAGGACCAAAAGGTCTTTGTAGCCAAGAGAGTAGTGTTCCTTAAGAAGGAACACATTCTTGGTGGAGACAGTGGGGGTATAATAGAGTTGAGCGAGGTTGGAGAACCTAGCTCAAGCACCATTCCATAGCTAGAATCTGTTCAGGCATCTAGCATAAAAGTTCTGACTTTATGTAGGTGCGATAGAGTATTCCATCCTCCTAAGAGTATGTGAGACATATCAAAGGAGCGGGTGTTAAGGATATTGATCCTTAAGCCTATGAGGAACCTATTATAAGTATAAACTCCGGGAAGTGGCAAGAAGCTATAAATTCAAAGATGGATTCCATGTACTTCAACTAGGTTTGGAACCTAGTTGATGCACCCGAGAGTATCGTACCCATTGGCTGCAAGTGGATCTTCAAGAAGAAGATCAGAGTAAATGGAAAGGTAAAGACCTATAAAGCAAGGCTAGTGGATAAGGGTTCTCGTCAAAGCCAAGGTGTTGACTATGATGTAACCTTCTCACTTATAGCTATGCTAAAATCCATCAGAATTCTATTAGCTATTATTGCACACCTTGATTATGAGATCTAGCAGATGGACATAAAAATTGTATTTCTCAATGGTAACCTCGAGGAGGAGGTGTATATAATACAACCTTAGAGATTCATGTTCAAGGACAGTCCAAATAAGGTGTACAGGTTGCTTAGGTCTATCTATGGACTGAAGCAAACTTCCTAAAGTTAGAACATAAGATTTGATGAGGTGATCAGATCTTATAAGTTCGTCAAGAACGAAGATGAGCCTTATGTGTATATGAAGGCAAGTGGGAGCGCTATCACCTTTTTGGTCCTATATGTGGATGACATCCTAATCATTAAGAATGATATAGGAATGCTCTCCACGTTAAAGGCTTGGCTATCAAGATGCTGGCTTATCCCAGTCTAGGTATATAGACACCATTGTCAAAAGATTTGATATGAAAAATTTCAAGAGAGGTCTCATGTCGATGAGACATAGGCTATCACTTTCTAGGAGTATATCCCCAAAGACTCCAAGAAAGGACACACATGGATATGATACCCTATGCCTTAGTGATAGGGTCTATCATGTATGCTATGCTATGTACCCGACCTGATATAGCATATGTTCCGAGTGTCACGATCAGGTATCAGGCGGTTCCAGACTTAGAGTACTGGAAAGCAGTAAAGTGTATCCTTAAGTACTTGAGAAGGACTAAGGATCTTTTACTGGTATATAGAGAAAGTAGTCCTAGGGTTGAGGGCTACACGGACTCGAGCTTCTAGTTCGATGTCGATGATGGCAAGTCTAATTCAGGGTATTCACCCTGAATGGAGGAGTAGTATGCTGGAAGAGTTTCAAGCAAGATACTATTGCTAAATCGACTACAGAGGTAGAGTATATTACTATAGTAGAGGCAATAAAGGAGGAAATCTGGATGAATCAGTTCATCATAGATTTGGGAGTCGTGCCAAGTAACGAGGAGCCGATTCTATTATATTGCGACAACTATAGGGCATTTACTTAAATAAGGGAACTTGGGTCTCATCAGAAGTATTCTGAAGAGGTTCTAGTTTATTAGAGAGATCGTGGCCCGAAGAGATATAGCAGTGGAAGGAGTTCCATCTGAAGATAACATTGTAGATCTACTAATAAAGCCATTGACTCAGATTATCTTTGAGCGTCATAGAGGTTTGATGGGGATCAGTCACATAGGTGATTGGCTTTAGGTCAAGTAAGAGATTGCTATTTATAGGTGCTCTACAAACTAATCACGTGAATAATGGCACCTGTAATACGTTGTGTCAATCTCTTTGCTTATGATTATTAGTATTTTCTCATATTATTTAGATGTATATTGTGATATTCTTGGATCTATACAATGGGAATCAGATCGTGATGAGATCACGATAATGAGATCGATTCACTTTTAAACACAGACCCTAAATAATCCCGGTCATAAGTTACTCAAGAGGGACATCGAGATAACCAAACAAACTTGTGTGCTGTATATCCATCCATATGATAGAGGTGGCTGGTCTCATAGCTACTCATGTGGGGACACTAAGAATACAGTACAAGTGCTCAGTAGAGAATGAGTTTACTGATTCATCCACTTGCAGAATGTTGGATGGTTATTGATACCTCATGTCAGATAGAGATTACATAATCTCAATAGTGTATCTAGTCCTTAGACTTGAGACACTAAGGATATCTTGTATGAGTACTCCATTCTTTGACACTGGACTTATAAGTTTGGAAAGTTCCAAATCTATTACAACTAGTTCTTGGGAATGGTAGCCAATCTTACGAAGGCAATTGAGTGTCAATAGAGGATTATCCACTCTCAATATCATGAGAGGAATATCCCATATGTTCTTGCTCAGGCAAATCCCTAGCCAAGGTTATTCGGATTGAGAGAGAAAGAGTTCTCCGAGAGAATCTGATTAGAGCAAAACTCGATTGGAAACCATATGGGCCTAACAACACCATACCCAATATATGGTCTCTAGGATATTAAATGAATAAGGGACTATAGATACATGGTAACTGAAGATAGATAGGTCCAAAGGATTAGATTCTCTTGGATTAAGAATGACACTAAGAGGGGGGGGGGTGGTGAATTAGTGTAGCAGATAAAAAAATGACGATTTAGCTATTTCGAAAAACTTTATATTATGAAAATAATTCATTCGACGAAAATTATTTTGGAAAGATGTTTGATTAGAATGAGTTTGTGAGTAGAGAAGAGGAGATTGAACAGATGCAAAGAAGTAAAGTACATTGCAACAAAAGTAAAATATGCACCAAGAGAAGAATATACCAATTTTATAGTGGTTCGATCGTCCGACCTATGTCCACTCCCGATACCTCCTCCGATGAGGTCATCGGCTTCCGCTATTAATCTTTCTTGAAAGGAAAAGATTAATCACCCCTTTACAAAGCTTTTACAAGTGGTTCACTCTCCTTTTATAAACTTTTACACTTAGAGAATGGTGGAGGTGAACTCTCAACTTTTGCAAGCTATTTCACTATAGTTTCGGTTCAATTCTTATCACTTCTTTGTGCTTAACCAACTGAGAAGTAAGGGGTATTTATAGGCCTTAATTGACTTCAAAATGGAGCCAAAAAAGGTCCTATACCAGATTTCCGAGGTACTGATGGTACCACTGTCAATTGACTTTGACACTGGGCAGTACCACCACCAGAACAAAGTCTCAGGTATTAGAATGGGGCGGTACAACCGCCAGACTAGCTGTACCACCACCTAGCAGTTATTAACTATCGGTAATACCACTTGCCCAAGCTCTTTGGAGACTGAGCCTTGGGTGGTTCTATTAGGATCTAAGTGGCACTAAGAGGAGAGGGGGAGGGGGAGGGAATTAGTGTAGTGGATAACACTTGTAAATTTGAAACTGATTTCGAAAATAGTTATTCAAAGAGAAATTTCAGTCCGACGAATGAGATTTGAGTAAAGTGACTAGTGAGAATGCGATTGAGAGTAGAGAGAATAAGATCAAAAGATTTGCAGCTAAGTAAAGAACAAGATGCAGTAATTAAAACTCACACATTCAGAGTAGTACGCAATGATGTATAATGATTCAGTCAAATGACCTACGTCTACTTCCGAAACCTCCTCCGATTAGGTTCTCAACTTCCACTATCAAATCTTCTTGATGGGGAAGGACCAAGCACCCCTCTTATAACCTTTACATTTTGACTAAGTAAAATGTGAGAGGTGAACACTCAAGCTATCGAATACAATTTTGTTATAGCTTTGACTAAGTTTTTTTCACTTCTCAAAGGTGCTTAGCCAGTTGAGAAGAGAGGAGTATTTATAGACTCAATTGGCTTCAGAATTGGAGCAAAAAAGAGTCACATCCTAGATTTTTGGGTACTAGCGGTACCACCGCTTGTTGACCCTGCTCTATCAATATACTAGGTGGTACTACCACTCAGTCTAGCGATACCACTGCCTGACAAGGTTCTCGGACTTTGTGGACTAGTGGTACCACCACTTGTCAAGCGGTACCACCGTTGACAGGTAATAAGCATCAGTGGTACCACCACCCAAACTACCTGGGGAGCTATTCCCAAGGCGGTGCCACTGCCCTAGTCTGGCGGTGCCACCGCCAGGCCTGGTCTAGCACTATTGAATGGGCCCTGAATCAGGCCCAATTCAACCTAATTAAGGCTTAGTTGACCCCTACTAGGGTTAATCAGGATTATCACCTAATCGTAACCCTAATTACATACTAACTATGAAATTGAAAATATATTCTAAGCAAAACCTAAACTGGCACATCGAGTTTTCTTCCGACGAGCTTCCGATGAACTTTCGGTGGACTTCTAACACACCCTCGGATTTCTTCTGGTAGACTCCCTATAGGCTCTCGGACATTATGGCAAGTTCCTTGAATCTTTGGCAAGCTTTCGAACCTTCTCGGTGAGCTCCGTGAACCTCTAACGATCTTTCCGGTGAACTTCCGTAATCTTCAGTATGTCCCCGATTCATTCTCAACTGGTTCCGACAGTACTTCCGATGATCCTTCGGACTTCCAGCAGACTCTTGAACTCCCAACGTACTTGATTCTAGCAATTTACTTTATGTATTTATTACTATCATAGTTAATCCTACACACTTATCTCAATAATATGGATTAGATCAAATAACCGATCAATTGACTTTATCATCAAAATTTGAGATTCAAAAATCTCTCCCTTTTTGATGATGATAATAAATTAATGACGGAGTTAATCTTAACTCTCCCTATCTATATGCGATATTATGAGAAGGAAAATACTTGAGTTCGATCTTCTTGAATTCAAGCCGAAACTGATAAGTTTCATCCGTTGAACTTATCATCATACTTAACAAGCATAACCTTTCATTCATAAATACAAAACTTCATATTTTTTATATTTTAAAAATAATGTCAAGGTATGACACTCAATTTCAAGTCGAATGATGATAGATATTTATCGCTTCGACAAATGATACCAATTATAATTTGAAATATAACAAGGATCAAACAATATCAATATAAAAAACACAAATGTAAGGCCTGATATTATTTTTCCGATACATCCTCAAATGAGATGATAACTTATCATATCAATGAAAGATACCAACTTTTAAACATGATATGATAACAATCTTTTAAAAATTTACATGTTAAGCATGTATGAACCATTTGCGATACATGTGATACATTGCGATACACTAAAAATTTTATTGCGATGCTTTTAAAGATAGCAACCAATTTTCGATTACAAAGCATGGCAAAAGCAATTATATTGTAATATAAAGCATATAAGACTTTTATCATTCCATCAAGTCATTACGATATGATACGATACATATAAGTCATTTATCAAGTCATGGATTTATTGGCTATATTCTTCTCGATGCATGCAAGGCATTAAGTCATCAATTTATTTTGCCATTTTCTTCTCCCCCTTTGTCATCAACAAAAAGGAGGTGAATTGTAAAAAAATTTGTAAAGGTAGTCATCACAAGGTATCATGATGCTAGTCATTTATCAACCATATCAAAATTGTAAAGATCGTCATCAAACATATACGATACATAAGAATGAGGCTTAAATTTGCTTAAAAAGCGAGTTGAATTGAAAGTATGTCATTCGAGATGGATAAACCTGAAAAGTGATTTGATGATTCTTATTCATGTTTATGAAATCCGGAAAGTGATCATTTATCAAGTCATGAAAGATTCATACATGAAAGAGTTTCAAGATGCAATTTAGAAAGTTCAAGCATAAAATTGTAAAGTGGAAGGATAGATCATTGAAGCTATTTATCAAACATTTAGTTATTCATCAAACATATTAACAAGAGCTCATGTCAAAAATTCATGAGAGAGAGAGAGAGATCAAAATTCATGAAAAAGTTCAACTTGGCATTTATGTAGTGGAGCACATCAACATCAAAAGTTTCATAGAAAAAGATTCAAGTTGGTATTCTTATAAGAATCCATGAGGTAAAAGATAAACAACATAAGTTCAAGGCTTAGAGATTAGTACAAGAGTTAAGAATAAAGTCCAAAGAGAGTATAACAAACACTTAGAGCATAATCTTTATGCAAAATTCATGACATTAATCTATGCATATGTCAAGTTTCAAATGATATGAAAATCATAAAAAACATTTAATCATCCCAATAGAGGTAGAGGGAGTATAAAATTGATTTCACTACATCATCGAAGGGGATTATATTACTTAAGGTTCATCAACCGAAGGAGGAGAATCAAAGTATTATGATCGAAGGATAAAAGTGAGAGCTTCGTTCAAAAGATGTCATCCAAAATCTGAAAATAATAAGTTGAGATTATGAAAAACCGAAGTTGAAAAATTTCAGAAAAGAAACATACAACATCTTCATGTATTAGGATAATTTAGCATGCCTAATTCTCTTCTAATGAAGTCAAATTGTTCTTCATTTAGGTGTTTTGTGAAGATGTCCACTAATTGGTATTTTGTATCAATAAATTCCAGAATGACATCACTATTATTAACATGATCTCGTATAAAGTGATGCCTAATATCAATATGCTTAGTTCTAAAGTGTTGAATGGGATTTTTGGTTAGGCAAATAGCACTTGTGTTATCACATTTTATGGAAATATTCTTTAAATGAATTCCATAGTCTTCTAAAGTATTTTTCATCCAAACAACTTGTGCATAACATGCACTTGTGGCTATGTATTCGGCTTCGATCGTAGATAGTGCAACCGAGTTTTATTTCTTGGAAGTCCAAGAAATAAGCGTATGTCCAAGAAATTTGTATGTTCCGAATGTGCTTTTTCTATCTATTCTACATCCGCCAAAATCCATATCCGTATAGGCTTTTAAATCAAAATCATCAGATTTTGGATACCATAATCCTAGGTTAGGAGTTCCTTTAAGATATCTAAGAATTCTCTTAATGGCTTTAAGATGAGATAACTTAGGGTTAGCTTAAAATCTTGCACAAAGTCCTACACTAAACATGATATCGGGTCTAGTTACGGTGAGGTAAAGTAAGCTACCTATCATTCCCCTATATATTTTTTTATCAAAATTTTCTTCACTTTCATCCAAGTCTAACTTAGTGGAAGTACTCATAGGAGTATTTATGGCTTTTGAATCATCCATATTAAATTATTTTAACAATTCTAATGTATATTTAGTTTGATTAAGAAATACACCATCACTAAGTTGTTTAATTTACAATCCTAAAAAGAAGATTAATTTACCCATTAGACTCATTTCAAATTCATGACTCATACACTTGGCAAATGATTTATATAGTGATTCATTAGTAGAATCAAAGATAATATCATCAACATAGATTTAAACAATAAAAAAATTATTTTTAAAATATTTAATAAATAATGTAGTATTGACCTTGCCTTTAGTAAAATTATTTGAAATTAGAAATGAACTAAGTCTCTCATACCAAGCCCTTAGGACTTGTTTTAACCCATAGAGAGCCTTGGTCAATTTAAACGCATGATTAGGAAAAAGAGAGTTTTCAAAACTGGGTGGTTGTTTAACAAACACTTCTTTAGAAATTAAACTATTTAAGAAAGTACTTTTGACATTCATTTGAAATAATTTAAAATTATTACTACTAGCATAGGCAAGGAGCATCCTAATGGCTTCTAATCTTGTCACAGGAGCGAAGGTTTCTTCATAATGATTTGAGAGATTAGTTTCATGCTAGCATGACCTAATCTCCTATGCAAAAGCCAAGCATCATCATTCAAAACCAAAAAATATATTTCATTACTAAGATCATCAATGTTTATGGTGTAGATATTATTTTATTTTAGTGCAATCATAGATGTGTTGTTGTGTGATTTTTTAATAATGCAAGCATTAGATTCAAATTTCATAATATATCCCTTATCACATAATTGACTAATGCTTAAAAGATTATACTTTAAACCATCTACCGATAACACATTATCAATTGAAAAACTTGATTTGTTACCTATAATTCCCTTGCCAATGATTTTACCCTTGTTGTTATCTCTTAAGGTGACATACCCTTTGTCTTGGCTAGTGAGCTTAGAGAATTGAGATGGATCTTTGGTCATATGCCTTGAGCATCCACTATCAAGGTAACATCTCTTGCTCCTAGCTTGTGCAGGTGAATGTGTCTATAAAAAAGGATAGTTTTTAGGTACCCATTTGAACTTGGGTGCCTTAAATATTGATCTACTAAACCTATCATTATTTATTAAGTTTCTTATCATTCTTTTAGGAACCCATATTAACCTATGTAGGTTAAGTTTCTTATATGGACATTTGTAAACAACATGTCCAAATTTATAACAAAAGTTATATTTTAAATGAGACGATACATGTAGTGTGGGTCCTTTAATGAAGTTGATTGGAGTTCGATGAGATCCACTCATGAATCCAATTCCACTTCTTTTTCCAACGTGCCCCTTGTTTACAAGGATCATATCAAGCCCTTGCTACCGACCTTAAACTTGTTTAGGGTTTCTTTAAGTAGCAAGTTCTCATTTTTTATTACCTCTAAGTGATCACACTTAGAGCATGGGGGTAAAGAGGGAGTATCGAGTTCAAGACTTTCTAGTTTATCTAGTAAGATAGCATGCTCCTTTTTCAATAAATTAAACTTTTAACTAATAACACTACACTCATCAAATAATTCATGAAAAGCAATTGAAAGTTTATCAAAAGATAAATCTTCATTAAATAACTCACTTACCTCATCTCCTAAAGCCATCAATGCGAAGTTGGCCTCCTCTTTGTAGCTTGGTTCTTCATCTTCGGAGCCACTTGAGTCATTCTATGTCGCTTTTAGAGCTTTCTTCCTCTTTGGTTGTTTCTTCTTGGCTTGGGGGTATTCACTTTTGAAGTTCTCTAGCTTCTTGTATTCATAACATATAACTTGATCCTTTTTGGGTTCAAGTTTGTTTTTAGTGTCATTTTTAAATTTATTCTTTCTTATAAATTTTTTGAATTTTTGAGGTAAGAGTACAAGTTCATCATCAAGGTCCTCATCACTTAAAGATTCCTTCAAGTGATCTTCTTGTGTTCTCAATGTCATATCCTTCCTATTCTTTAGAAGGGGGTTCTCTAGCTCATCATGAGCATGACATGTCATTTCATAGGTTATTAAAGACTCAATGAGTTTTTCGAAAGGAAAATTTTTAAGGTCCTTGGCCTCTTGAATGGCTATAACTTTTGGATCCCAACTCTTTAGAAGGGATTTTAAAATTTTAGTTATAAGTTTGAAATTAGAAAAACCTTTACCAAGTGCTTTGAGTCCATTGATAACATCCGTGAAATAAGTATACATGTCTATGATGGACTCACTTGGTTTAATCCGAAACAATTCATAAGAGTGGACCAAAAGGTTGATTTTGGACTCTTTCACTCGGCTAGTGCCTTCATGAGTGATTTCAAGAGTGTGCTAAATATCAAAAGTCGATTCATAAATCAAAACATGATTAAACTCATTTTTATCAAGTGCGCAAAATAAGACATTCATAGCCAATGCATTAAGAGCAAAATCCTTCTTCTCCGATTCATTCCATTCATTCATCGGAAAAGAAGATTTTTGAAATCTATTTTCAATGATATTCCAAAGTTCAAAATCTATGGAAATAAGAAAAATCTTCATACGAGTCTTCTAGTAGATGTAATCCGACCCATTAAACATAGGCGGACGTGTAATAGAATGACCCTCTTGCATGCCGGAATAAGCCATTTATCTTGAGTTTTAAACCAAATGAGAGTGACCAAGCTCTAATACCAATTGTTAGGATTTGAGCGACACTAAGAGAGGGGGCGGGTGGGTTGGGGGGAGAGGGGGTTTAGGGGTTAATTGGTGCAGCAGATAAAACTCGTAAATTTGAAATCGATTTCAAAAATAGTTATTCGAAGAGAAATTTTGATCCGACGAATGAGATTTGAACAAAGTGATTAGTGAGAATGTGATTGAGAGTAGAGAGAATAAGATCAAAAGATTTGCAGCTAAGTAAAGAATAAGATGCAGTAATTAAAACTCACACATTAAGAGTAGTACGCAGCGATGTATAGTGGTTCGGTTGTTGGGAATCCTATGGGGTGACATCTCATACGCAGCGGAAGAACAAAAAACAAAACCACAGATTTCCCATAGAAAAGGTCTATTATCGTGCAAAGATCGGTGCATCAAAAACTAATCCGCAAAAACTGTATGAATAAAAGAAAATACCTAGGGAGATCGTATAACCCTGAATCCCTACAAATCTGTAGGAGAGGATGAAGAAGGTCAAGTGTCCTCCTCTTTAGCAGTATCCACATGGCAGGGACTATGACGATGCACCTCTCTAGGGAGAGGAGAAGAAGAGGTAGCCATAAAAAAGAACTCTCAGCCTATAGAGCTTTGGTTCCCACCTATTTATAGAGGCCTCTTGTAAACCCTAATGGATCTTGCCCTGTTGGGTATTGGATCTCCATCCAATTACCCAAGCCTCTTCGATTAGTGTGTCTCTACCCAATAATCTCTTATTAGCAATTATTGGATCTCATCTTAGGATCCAATAATTCTGGGGCTTCATGGATATCCAATAAGATAGGGGCTCCAGTGGATATCTCATATCCGAACCTCTACTCGTCGTAACACCTACTATATGTGTGTGACCCTCTAGGCCCAATATCGAGCTGGCTGTGAGTCATACTTATTAGAACTCCTTCTGACTTAGTGAATTATTATCTCTATAATAATTCACCCAACTCATCGATTGCGGACGTACTAGGCCACTACGCCACAGCCCCCAAACGATATAGGGGAGTCCAATCCTTTGGACCTATCTGTCCTCAGTTACCATGTATCTATAGTCCCTCATCCAACTAATATCCCAGAGACCCTATATCTAGCATGGTGCTATCAAGCCCATACGGTCTCTCCTCGAGTCTTGCTCTTGTCGGATTCTCCCAGATAACTCTTTCTCTCTCAATCCGAATAACCTTGGCTAAGGATTTGTTCAAGCAAGAATACATGGGATATTCCTCTCATGATACCGAGAATGGATGATCTTTTATTGACACTCAATAGCCCTTGTAAGGTTGACTACCACTCCCAATAACTAGTTGTACTAGATCTAGAACTTTCCAAACCTATAAGTCTGATTTCAAAGAGTAAAGTACTCATACAAGACATCCTTGGTGTCTCAAGTCTAAGGACTAGTTACACTACTGGGACTACGGAATCGCTGTTTGACGTAAGGTATTAATAATCATCTAGCATTCTGTAGGCAGATCAATCAGTGAACTCATTCCCCAATGAGCACCTGCATTGTACCCTTAGTGTCCCCACACGAGTAGCTATGAGACCAGCCACTTCCATCATATAGATAGGTATATAGTACACTAGTCTATCCGGTTATCTCGATGTCCCTCTCGAGTAACCTATGACCAGGATTATTTAGGGTCTATATTTAAAGATGAATCAGTCTCATTATCATGATCATATCATGATCTGATTCCCATTGTACAAATCCAAGGACATCACAATATATGCAACATGCAAGATAAAGTGATAAAATGCCTAATAATAAGCAAAGAGAAAGAGTGCATATCAAGTCATAAGTGCCATCACTCATGTGATTGGCTTGCAGGGCACGTATGACTAGTATCGGTCAAATTACCTACGTCCACTTCTGAACCTCCTCCGATGAGGTTCCCAACTTCCACTATTAAATCTTCTTGAAGGGGAAGGACCAAGAACCCTTCTTACAAACTTTTATAGGTGGTTCATACTCTCACAAAATTTTGACAAAGTAAAATGTGAGAGGTTTACACCCAAGCTATCGAATACAATTTTGCTATAGTTTTGACTTAGTTTTTTTCACTTCTCAAAGGTGCTTAGTCAATTAAGAAGAGAGGGGTATTTATAGACTCAATTAGCTTCAGAATTGGAGCCAAAAAGAGTCACATCCTGATTTCCAAGTACTGGCGGTGCCACCGCCTAGCACTGGTGGTACCGTCGCCAGTTGACCTTGCTCTGTCAGTGTACTGGGCAGTACCACTGCTCAGTCTGGCGGTACCACCTCTTGGCAGGGTCCTTGGACTCTATGGACTGACGGTACCATCGCTTATCAAGCGATACCACCACTGATAGGTTATAACTTTCAGTGTTACCACCGCTAACCTGGGGCGGTACCACCACCTAGACTACCTGGGGACCTATTCCCGGGGCTGTGCCATCGCCCCAGTCTAGACATGCCACCATCAGGCCTGGTCTAACACTATTGAATGGACCCTAAATCTAACATAATTCAGCCCAATTAAGGCCTTGTTGTCCCCTACTAGGGTGAATCAGGATTATCATCGAATTCTAACCCTAATTACATACTAACTATGAAATTGAAAACATATTCTAAGCAAAAACTAAATCAACATGTCGGGTTTTCTTTCGGTGAGCTTTCGACGAACTTCCGATGGACTTCTGACACACCCTCAGATTTCTTCTGATGGACTCCTAATAGGCTCCCAGACTTTATGGCAAGTTCCTTGAATCTTTGGCAAGCTTTCAAACCTTCTCGGTGAGCTCTGTGAACCTCCGACGATATTTCTAGTGAACTTCCAAAACCTTCGGCAAGTCCTCGATTCATTCTTGGCTAGTTCTGGCAGCACTTTCGATGATCCTTCGGACTTCCGACGGACTCTTGAACTCCCAACATACTTGACTCTAGTAATTTGCTTTATATCTTCATTGCTATCATAGTTAATCCTATACACTTATCTCAATAATATTTTAGATCAAATAACCTATCAATTGACTTCATCATCAAAATTTGAGATTTAATAGGTTCCATTGCCCCAATCTGGTGGTGCCACCACTAGACAAGGTTCAGCAACCTGGTTGGGCCTTGAATCTAGCCCAGACTTATCCAATTTCAGTCCCAATTGGCCCCCAACAGGGTTAGTGGGATTACATCCCAAACTAAGCCCTAATTACTTGCTAACTATGACATTAAGACATATATTAAAGAAAACAAAATTTGGCATGTCAAGGTTTCTTTCGACGAGCTTCCCGTAAACTTACGGCGGACTTCCAACGAACTCTCGGACACCTTCCAGCGGATTCCTAACAAGCTCCTGGACTTCACGATCTTCTTGGCAAGTTCTGATGAGCTTCTTTGGCAAGCTCCGATCTTTCTTGGTGAGCTCTGGTGAACTTTTGACGAACTTCTCAATAAACTTCCGAACACTTCAACAAGCTCCCCGACGAACTCTCGGCCAATTCTGGCAACACTCCCGATGAACCTTTGGACTCTCAATGAACTCTTGAACTCCCAACAAATCGATCAAACTTGACTCTGGTACTTCATTTTTGCTTTATGCCATTATCACTATCATAGTTAATCCTGCACACTTTTCTCAACATATAGATTAGATCAAATAATTTACCAATTGATTTCATCATTAAAATTTGAGATTCAACATCAACAACCTATTTGGGCCATGAGTCCGGCCCAAACTAGTATAATTACGGGCCTAGTTGGCCACTAACAGGGTTAGCGGGATTACCTCTCAAACCTAACCCTAATTACGTACTAACTACAATATTTAAGGTATATACTAAACAAAACAAGTCAAGTAAGTCTAGGTTTCTTCCAGCGAGCTTACGGCGATCTTACGACGGACTTTCGATGAACTCTCGGCAATCTTCCAACGAACTCCCGACAAGCCCCTGGACTTCACAACATTCTACTTGGTGAGTTTCGACGAGCTTCTTTGGCAAGCTTCGATCTTCTCGGCGAGCTCCGACAAACTTCCAATGAACTTCTTGATGAACTTTCGACATGCGTTTCGGCAAGTTCCCGACGAACTCTTGGCAACTTCCGGTAACACTCCCGATGAACTCTTGGACCCCTAACAAATTAATCAATCTTAACTCCATCACTATATTTTGCTTTATGCCTTGATCGCTATCGTAGTTAATCCTGTATATTTTTCTCAACATATAGATTAGATCAAACAATTTACCAATTGATTTCATCTTAAAAATTTGAGATTCAATATTCTCTCCCTTTTTTATGATGACAACCAATTGATGATGGAGTTAATCTTAACTCCCCCAATCTATATGCCATACTTGAGAAAAAAACACACTTGACTTCAAAACCTTTAAATACAAGCAAAAACCGATAAGTTACTTGCATTTGAACTTGTCGACATGCACAACATGATTATTCATCTAAAAAATATGATATCACCCATTTATTACATTACCAAAATGATGTGAAAGCATGAAATCCATTTTCAAGTCCAATATCAAATGATGATAGACAACCATCATTTCCATGTATGATACAAACTTCAAATATGAAATTTAACAAGATTCAAATTTCAAGTTTGATACAAGATAACAATTCATCATTCCGAGCCATGATACCAATTGCAAGTAGGAAATTAAGCATGATACAAACTTCATGTTTGATACTAAATGACAATTTGTCATATTGAGGCATGATACCAATTTTAAGTAGGATAGTTAAGCATGATAAGTTTGATTTCAAATCAAAATGATAGACATTCATTATTTTGATACAATAATGAGCATGATAAAAAGAATTATCATTTTAATGCATACATGTTATATTTCAATCATTTATGATGAGTTTTAAGCATTCATAATTCATTTGAAGTATTTGCGATGCATACGATATTTTTTATGCTTTTATGATACAAATGATATATTTTACGCATTTATGAGACAAAGTGTATTTCAAACATTCATAATGCCAAGTTTTTATCAATTTGTCACTTTTCTCCCCCTTTGTCATCAACAAAAAGGAAATGGGCAATCGTTTTGCGCAAGAAAATTTTACGCAAGAAAATGCGATCGGATTCTTCTTGAAAGGGAAAAGAAAAAAAAATCTATGAATAGTGCATTTATCAAGAAGAATCGAGATATTACAAAAATCTGTTTGAGTGATTGAAAAGTCCATGAATAATACAAGGAAAACAATCCGTTTGAGTGATTGATACTAAGAGAGAACCTTCTATACTTAACCAATTGAGAAGTAGGATGAAGAGTGGAAAACTTTTCTATACTTAACCAATTGAGAAGTAAGGGGTATTTCTAGGCCTTAATTGGTTTCAAAAATGAAGTAAAAAAGGGTCCCATATTGGATTTTCGAGTTGCAAGTGATACCACCACCAGTGGGCTCTGACACTAGGTGGTACCATTGCCCAGTCTGGTGGTACTACCACTAGATAGAGTCTTGACTACTGGAACTAGGTGGTACCATCGCTTGGTAGTTAATAACTACCTGGCGGTACCACTGCCCAGTCTAGGCAGTACCACCGCCCAAGCTTCTAGGAGACTAAGCCTTGGGCGGTTCCACCACCCTAGTCTGGCAGTGCCACTGCCAGACAAGGTTCAGCAACCTGTTTGGGCCATGAGTTCGACCCAAACCAGTCCAATTATAGGCCTAGTTGGCCCTTAATAGGGTAAGTGGGATTATCTCCCAAACCTAACCATAATTACGTGCTAACTACGATATTTAAGGCATATACTAAACAAGACAAGTCCGGTAAGTCTAGGTTTCTTCCAATGAGCTTCCGCCAATTATTCAGCAGACTTCCGACAAACTCTCGATAATCTTCCAATGGACTCCTAGCAAGCTTTTGGACTTCACGACGATCTACTTGGCGAGTTCTGATGAACTTCTTTAGCAAGCTTCGATCTTCTCGGTGAGCTCCAATGAACTTCTAACAAACTTCTCAGCGAACTACCGATGTATGTTTCGGCAAATTCGCGATGACCTCTCGGCAACTTCTAGTGACACTCTCGATGAATCTTCGGACTCCTGATGAACTCTCAGACTTGCAACGAATCGATCAATCTTGACTCTAGCACTACATTTTGCTTTATGCCTTGATCGCTATTGTAGTTAATCTTGTACACTTTTCTCAACATATAGATTAGATCAAATAATTTACCAATTGATTTTACTATCAAAATTTGAGATTTAATATTTTGGAAGGATCAACTACAACACCCTTTTAAGAGATGTTATGGCCAAGATACTCAACCTCTGGTTGCCCAAAACTGCACTTGGATTTCTTGACAAAAAGAAAATGCTCATGAAGAATAATAAAGATAGTTCGCAAATATAATAAATGGCTTGTTAAATCTCAGATTTTGATGATGAAATCAATTGGTGAAATATTTGTACTAATCTCTTTGTTGAGATGAGTGTACAGGAATAACTACGATGGAAAGAAAACATAACGTGATTTACCGAGGCCAAGTCCGTCGGGGTTCAAGAGTTCATCTAAGTCCGAGAGATTTTCGGAAGAGTTGCGGAACCATCCAAGATCAAATCGTGGGACTTGTCAAAGTTTTGAAAGTCCATTTCAAAGATCGTCGAAGGTTCGCGGAACTTCCGGAAGATTCGGAAACCAGTAAAGACTAGTTGAGCTCGCCGAGTATCTTTGGAGACCACCGGTAGCAATCCGAGGAAGCATCGGAGGCCTGCCGGAATCTCGCCAGTAGAACTCGCCGGAAGTCGACTTGAAGGGTGTCCGATCAAATCACGTTAAGTTATGTTCGTAATTTGCACATGAGTAGAGCAAGGATTTAAGAAATAAATCCTGCCCAAAATTCAGAGGGAGCCAACCGCCACCACTCTTGTGTCAAGTTGAGATCTAAACAGGCCCCATTTGGCTCTATCCGAATGGGGGCAAGCGGTGGAACCGCCCAGCCTGGGGCGGTAGCACCGCCCCTGCACACACACACAGGCGGTGGAACCGCTGTGCAAAAGCGATAGCACCGCCAGACACCGACGCGCGGTGGAACCGCCTGGTGAAGCGGTGGCACCGCCTAGTCATCCCAGGATGAGCGGTAGCACCGCCGCTGCTGGCGGTGGCACCGCTGCTGAAGCGGTGGCACGCTTCGACGTCGATCAAAGATCGACACAGCGGTGGCACCGCCGACAGTGCGTGTGGCACCGCCTGACCACTGAAACATGGGAACTCCAAATTCACTTGGAATTTGGAGCTCAATTTGAATCCACTTTGGATCTATAAATACCCCCTTTCTCACTGAAAGGATACCCTTTTGAGCAAGAAAAAGTTTGAGTCTTGAGCTTTTGAAGAGTTTTGAAAAGTGTTGTTTTCTTTGCTAAGTGTTCACCTTCTTCTTCTTCTTGAGAGATCTTGTACAAGTGTGAACATCTTGTAAAGGGTTGTAAAAAGGGGTGTTTGATCCTTCCCCTTCAAAGGACTTGCTAGTGGAAGAGCGGAGCCTCATCGCAAAGGCTTCAAGAGTGGATGTAGGTCATTTGACCGAACCACTATACATCATTGTGTCCTTAAATGTGTGAGTGTTTATATTTCTGAAATCATTTCATTTCTTGGCTGCAAGTTCATAGTTAGTTCCTTTTCACAAGCAATTACTTTCAAGTTCTCTTTCGTCGAATCGAAATCTTCTACGAACTTATGTTTTTTTGTGAAATCGATTTCAAGAATACGAGTTTAATCCGCTGCACTAATTCACCCCCCCCTCTTAGTGCCTTTTGATCCTTTCAATTGGTATCAGAGCAAGGTTTGCTCTCATATTGGTTTAAAACCCAAGAGAGATGGCCTACTCCGGTATGCAAGAGGGTCTCTCCATTACTCGTCCACCTATGTTCAATGGGTCGGATTATACGTATTGGAAGACTTGTATGAGGATTTTTCTTATCTCCATGGACTTCGAACTTTGGAACATTGTCGAAAATGGCTTCGCAAAATCTTCTCTTCCGATGAGTGAATGGAATGAGTCGGAGAAGAAGATTTTCGCTCTCAATGCAAAGGCTATGAATGCCTTATTTTGTGCACTTGATAAGAATGAGTTTAATCGGGTTTCCGTTTGTGAATCGGCTTTTGATATTTGGCGCACTCTTGAAATCACTCATGAAGGCACTAGCCGAGTGAAGGAGTCCAAAATCAACATTCTTGTGCATTCCTACGAACTTTTTCGGATGAAACCAAATGAGTCCATTGGAGACATGTACACCCGCTTTACGGATGTCATCAATGGACTTAAAGCTCTTGGTAAAGGCTTTTCGAATTTTGAATTGGTAACTAAGATTTTAAGATCCCTTCCAAAGTGTTGGGATACAAAGGTCACGGCCATTCAAGAGGCCAAGGATCTTAAAGTATTTCCCATTGAAGAACTTATTGGATCTCTAATGACTTACGAGATGACGTGCCATGCTCATGAAGAGCTTGAGAACCCCCTTCCAAAGAATAGGAAGGATATGGCACTTAGAACACAAGAAGACCACTTGAAAGGAACATCAAGTGATGAGGATAGTGACAATGACATTGCACTTCTAACTCGAAAGTTTAAGAAATTCATAAGAAAGAACAAATTCAAAATGACACAAAAGCAAATTTGAACACAAAAGGACCAAGTCATTTGCTACTGAATGCAAGAAGCCGGGACACTTCAAGAATGAATGCCCTCAAGCCAAGAAGAAGCAATTCAAGAAGAAAAAGCCTTGAAGGCCACATGGGATGATTCAAGTGACTCCGAGGTTGAAGAGGCTAGCAACAAAGAGGAGGCAAACTTCGCTCTAATGGCATTTGGAGAAGAGGTTAGTGAGTTACTTAATGAAGAGTTATCTTTCGATGAACTTTCTATGGCTTTTCATGAGTTGTTTGATGAATGTAGAACTATTAGTAAGAAGTTCAATTTGCTTAAGAAAGAGCATGCTTTATTACAAAGTAAATTCAATAGTCTTCAAAACCCTTCTCTACCCCCATGCTCTAAGTGTGAAGACTTAGATGCAACAAAAAGGGAGAACTTGCTACTCAAAGAGACCCTAAACAAGTTTAAGGTCGGTAGCAAGGGCTTAGACATGATTCTTGCTAATAAAGGTCATGTCGGAAATAGAAGTGGTATCGGATTTGTGAGAGGTTCTCACCAAAATCCCACCACCTTTGTTAAAGGGTCTACATTGCATGTATCACCCCATTTGAAATGTAATTTTTGTTGCAAAACGGGACATGTTACCTACAAATGTCCATTCAAGAAAATTAGTCCACAAAAGTTGATATGGGTTCCTAAAGGAACCATAAACAATTCAATGATAAATTACAAAATAAGTAGATCAATTTGTAAGGCACCCAAAATCAAATGGGTACCTAAAAACAATCCTCTTTTGTAGACAAACTCACAAGCTAGGATCAAGAAATGGTATCTTGATAGTGGATGCTCAAGGCACATGACCGGAGATCCATCTCATTTCTCTATGCTCTCTAGCAAAGAAGAAGGATATGTCACTTTCGGAGACAACAACAAGGGTAAAATCATTGGCAAGGGAACCATAGGTAACAAATCGAGTTTTTCAATTGATGATGTGTTACTAGTTGATGGTTTAAAACATAATCTTTTAAGTATTAGTCAACTATGTGATAAAGGTTATGTTGTTAGATTTGAATCCAATGTTTGCATTATTGAAAAACCCAACAACAACATATCCATGATTGCTTTAAAACAAAACAATGTCTACACCATAAATATTGATAAATTAAGTAATGAAATGTGTTTTTCGGTTTTGAATGATGACGCTTGGCTTTGGCATAGGAGGCTAGGCCATGCAAGCATGAAACTAATCTCTAAGATTTCATCTAGAGATTTAGTAAGAGGTATCCCAAACACGAAATTTGTTAAGGATAAGGTATGTGATGCATGTCAACTAGGAAAACAAATAAAGACTAGTTTCAAATCAAAAAATCACATTAGCACCACTAGACCATTGCAATTGATCCACTTGGACTTATTTGGACCAATTGACATAACAAGCCTAGGAGGTAGCAAATATGCCTTTGTAATTGTGGATGACTATAGTAGATACACTTGGACCTATTTTTGGCTCATAAAAGTGATTGCTTCAAATGTTTCTCTAAATTTTGTAAACTCACTCAAAATGAAAAAGGCTTTATGATCTCATCAATTCAAGTGATCATGGAGGTGAATTTCAAAATCATGACTTCCAAAATTTTTGTGAAACAAACGGATACAATCACAACTTCTCTACTCCAAGAAATCCACAACAAAATGGAGTAGTAGAAAGGAAAAATAGAAGTTTGCAAGAAATGGCTAGAACCATGTTAAATGAATATAATTTACCAAAATATTTTTGGGCGAAGCCGTGAATACGGCTTGCTATGTGATGAATAGAGTTCTAGTGAGACCATCCCTATCCAAAACTCCATATGAATTATGGAATGATAAAAAACCCAATGTTTCTTACTTTAAAGTTTTTGGTTGCAAATGCTTTATTTTGAATGAAAAGGATGCCTTAGGAAAATTCGATGCAAAATCCAATGAAGGCATATTTCTTGGTTATTCTTCCGTTTCTAAGGCTTTTCATGTTTTCAACAAGAGAACCTTACTTATAGAAGAATCTATTCATGTGGTTTTTAATGAAGTTTCCGAATTTAAGAAAAAGATTTTGATGATGATTTTGGTCTTGATGATTTGAATTTGAATGAACCCTCTCCTCAAAATAACATCTTGGATGCATCTTCTTCCCAAACTTCCTTACCAAAGGAATGGAAGTATGTAGATGCTCATCCCAAGGAGTTAATTATAGGAGATGCATCGAAAGGGGTTCAAACTCGCTCTTCTTTCAAAAATTTTTGTGCCCATGCTGCCTTTCTTTCTCAAGTTGAACCAAAATGCATTGTTGATGCCCTAAAAGATGATTCTTGGGTTATCGCAATGCAAGAAGAATTGAATCAATTTGAGAGGAATGAGGTATGGAAGCTTGTTCCTAGACCTAATGACCACTTAGTTATTGGTACTAAGTGGGTCTTTAGAAACAAGCAAGATGAATGCGGTATCGTGGTTAGAAACAAGGCTAGACTAGTGGCCAAAGGTTTCAACCAAGAAGAAGGTATCGATTATGAAGAAACCTTCGCTCCGGTGGCAAGATTGGAAGCCATTAGGATGCTCCTTGCCTATGCTAGTAGTAAAGATTTTAAATTATTTCAAATGGATGTCAAAAGTGCATTCTTAAATGGTTTTATTTCCGAAGAAGTTTATGTTGAACAACCACCCGGATTCGAAAACTCTCTATTTCCTAACCATGTGTTTAAGCTAACTAAGGCCTTATATGGTCTTAAACAAGCCCCTAGGGCTTGGTATGAGAGGCTTAGTTCTTTCTTGATTTCAAATAATTTCACTAAAGGCAAGGTTGATACTACATTGTTTATTAAACATTTTGAAAACAATTTTCTTATTGTTCAAATTTATGTTGATGATATCATTTTCGGATCTTGTAATAAATCACTATGTGAATTATTTGCTAAGGATATGAGTGATGAATTTGAGATGAGCCTAATGGGAGAACTAAATTTCTTTTAGGACTTCAAATCAAGCAACTAAGTAATGGTATATTTCTAAATAAATCAAAATACACATTGGAATTGTTAAAACGATTTAATATGGATGGATCAAAAGAAATTAGCACTCCTATGAGCACCTCCACTAAATTAGATATGGATGAAAATGGAGAAAGTTTTGATCAAAAAACTTATAGGGGCATGATAGGTAGCTGCTTTATCTCACTTTGCAACTGCACTGACATCATGTTCGAGTGTAGGGCTATGTGCAAGATTCCAAGCTAATCCTAAGCTATCTCACTTGAAAGTCATCAAGAGGATTCTTAGATATCTTAAAGGGACCCCTAATCTTGGATTATGGTATCCAAAATCTGAAAATTTTAGTTTGAAAGCTTATGCAGATGCGGATTTTGGTGGATGTAAACTAGATAGAAAAAGCACATCCTAACATGCCAATTTCTAGGACATGCACTTGTTTCTTGGACTTCCAAGAAACAAAATTCGATTACACTATCTACAAGAAGTTGAATATATAGCTGCTAGTGCATGTTGTGCACAAGTTATCTGGATGAAAAATACACTAGAGGACTATGGAATCTACTTAAAAAATATTCCTATAAAGTGTGATAACACGAGTGCAATTTGTCTAACTAAAAATCCAATCCAACACTCTCGCACTAAGCACATTGACATCAGGCATCACTTTATACGTGATCATGTAAGTAGTAGAAATGTCACTCTTGATTTTGTTGATACAAATCATCAATTAGTGGACATTTTTACGAAACCTTTAAATGAGGAACAATTTGATTTTATTAGAAGAGAATTAGGCATGCTAAACTGTCCAAGTAAGTAACTTTTTTTTGATGATGTCTTTTCTTGAAATTATGTTTAAACTATGATTTCCATCGATTTGATTCGGATTGTCCCATGGATTTATTCCTTTTGACTTCATCCCATCTCTGAGACTTAAAAAAAAAAAAAAAAAAGGGAAAACATGAAATCCGAATTGGTTTTTGTGCTACCGGCGGTAGCATCACCACCTTGGGTGGAACCGCTCAGTAGTCAGCCCAGCGGGTGGAACACTTTCTTTGGCGATAGTACCGCCTTGAACACCCTGCTATAAAATGTGTTAGGGCCGGCGGTAGAACCGCCTCCCCTAATCTGTGAACCGCCTCTCCTCACTCTTCCAAACTCTTCCAAACTTCAAATTGGTGTCATTTCTTCCTATCTAGAAGCCTAAGGAGGAGATTTTATCGTGATTCAAGCTTCCTACATCTCAAAGAACCAATCTAAGGTAAAAACAGAATTATTTCTCTTTCCTTTTCTTGTGAAGTTTCATTCCTTTCTTCAATTAATTTTTGATCATTCCTGAATAGAAATGGCTCCTAGAAGAACATCAAGAGACAAAGGAAAAGGATGGAGGTAGATTCATTTGACCAATCCTTGTTTAAATCACAAGAAGCCTCCCTTAGATTTTCTGAATTTGGTTCTAGACCCATTCATAAAGGAAAGTATGTTGATTTGAATCAATTAGGAAACTTAGAACCTCTCATGTGGTTTGCAGACTTAGAGGCTTTACCTATTCTGCAAATTATTGAACCTATTTATCCACGTTTAGTTAAGTTGTTCTATGCTAATTTAACTGTGAATGATGATGGCTTGTCAACTTATCTTCTAGGTAATGAGATTCAAATATGTGATAATACTATATGCTCATTAATTGGAATTGTTGAAAAAGAGCTAGGTGTTATTTTCGGGAAAATGGGATATGGACACATTGGTGCCACTCACTCTGAAGCTTTAGAAACTGTGTTTGCAAACCCAAATTTAGGAATAATTCCCAAGAGTTGTGAACATTTATTACCTTTTAACCCTAAAATTTTGCATCACATTCTAATAAGCATTGTTATTCCTAAGCAGTTTCATCATGATGAGATCGGTTTCACCGAATTAGGTACCTTATATTGGATCATGACTAGACAACATTTCTGTTTTGGTTACCTAATCAGGCAGCACATGATAGAGGTCCTTTCTAAAGGATCAATGTTACCATATGGAGGTTTAATAACTAGACTATTACATGCCCATAACATCTGCATTCCACCAGATGAAGAAGCAATACAAGTCGAAAATTTTAATATTATTAATGTTAAACTACTGAGACGACTTAGATGTCTTGTCGAGCATGGAATAGGGGTTAGGCAACCTAGGAGATGTGATATACCTCCCCAGTAGTAGACCATCCTGAAACACCAGTCCTTAGGGGAAATGAATCTCCTCCTCCTAATCCTTTTGTTGCAGCTACATCGGTGACATTTTCTCGCTCCATCTTCTCTTGATCCGATCATGAGAGAGTTAAATGAAGTAAAACTACAGCAAATTGAAATTTTGAAGGAAATGCGGAAGATGAACTTAAAGATCGATCACATGTATAGGCATCTTGGCATTCCTCCTGAGGAGTAGCTTGCTGTGTTTTCTTTTTGAACGATGTAAACTTGTGTTGTATGTTGACATTTATGTTGTATTCCTTACATCGTGACATCTTCTTGTTGACATCTATGTTGTCTTAACTTCATGCTTTGTGTTATCTTACATCTTTTCGCCACCGTGGAATGGTTTTCGGTTTTCTGATTTCCTTTTCCACATTTGTGATGTTTTCCGACCCTCCTTATTGTTATGATTCCCTCGTTTCCTTTTTGTTGATGACAAAGGGTGAGAAATGATATGTGTATTGCCATAAGATATGCGTTGTCCAACATAAACTTAGTTGGGTTCTTGATATCATGTTTTTTGAATATGTATACTTCATTGATATCCTTGATATCTATTTTGAAATCTTGAAATTAAAATTAATTATGTTGAATTCAAAAATTGAATTCAAGCAATTTTTCTTTATGGCATATACATAGGGGGAGTTAAGAATAACTCCATCACCAATTGATTGTCATCATCAAAAAGGGGGAGATTGTTAAATCTCGGATTTTGATGATGAAATCAATTGGTGAAATATTTGTACTAATCTCTTTGTTGAGATGAGTGTGCAGGAATAACTACGATGGAAAGAAAACATAACGTGATTTACCGAGGCCAAGTCCGTCGGGGGTTCAAGAGTTCATCGGAAGTCCGAGAGATTTTCGGAAGAGTTGCCGGAACCATCCAAGATCAAATCAGGGACTTGTCGAAGTTTTCGAAAGTCCATTTCAAAGATCGTCGAAGGTTCGCGGAACTTCCGGGAAGATTCAGAAACCAGCCGAAGACTAGTTGAGCTCGCCGGAGTATGCTGGGAGACCACTGGTAGCAATCCGAGGGAAGCATCGGAGGCCTGCCGGAATCTCGCCGTAGAACTCGCCGGAAGTCGACTTGAAGGGTGTCCGATCAAATCACGTTAAGTTATGTTCGTAATTTGCACATGAGTAGAGCAAGGATTTAAGAAATAAATCCTGCCCAAAATTCAGTAGGAGCCAACCGGCCACTCTGTGTCAAGTTGAGATCTAAACAGGCCCCATTCGGCTCTGTCCGAATAGGGGCAAGCGTGGAACCGCCCGCCGGGCGGTAGCATCGCGCCTCAGCACACACACAAAGCGGTGGAACCGCTGCTCATGCAAGCGATAGCACCGCCAGATAATGACGGCGGTGGAACCGCTGGGTGAAAGCGGTGGCACCGCCCCGATCACGGACTGAGCGGTAGCACCGCCTACTGGGCGGTGGCACCGCCAGACGTCGATCAAAGATCGACACAAAGTGGCATACCCGCCGACAAAGCGGTGGCACCGCCTTGACCACCAAAAACATGGGAACTTCAAATTCACTTGGAATTTGGAGCCCAATTTGAATCCACTTTGGATCTATAAATACCCCCTTTCAGCTGAAAGGGTACCCTTTTGAGCAAGAAAAAGTTTGAGTCTTGAGCTTTTGAAGAGTTTTGAAAAGTGTTGTTTTCTTTGCTAAGTGTTCACCTTCTTCTTCTTCTTGAGAGATCTTGTACAAGTGTGAACATCTTGTAAAGGGTTGTAAAAAGGGGTGTTTGATCCTTCTCCTTCAAAGGACTTGCTAGTGGAAGAGCGGAGCCTCATCGCAAAGGCTTCAAGAGTGGATGTAGGTCATTTGACCGAACCACTATACATCATTGTGTCCTTAAATGTGTGAGTGTTTATATTTCTGAAATCATTTCATTTCTTGGCTGCAAGTTCATAGTTAGTTCCTTTTCACAAGCAATTACTTTCAAGTTCTCTTTTGTCGAATCGAAATCCTCTACGAACTTGTGTTTCGTTGCGAAATCATTTTCAAGAATACGAGTTTAATCCGCTGCACTAATTCACCCCCCCTCTTAGTGCCTTTTGATCCTTTCATGGCTCTCTAAGGAGGGACTATATATCAAAATATCATCAAAGAAAACTAGAACAAACTTATAGAGATGAGCTCGAAATATATCATTCATTAAACTCTGAAAGGTGGAGGTTGCATTGGTTAACCCAAAAGGCATGATTAGAAATTCATAGTGGTCGTTATGTGTCCTAAAGATAGTTTTCTGAATATCATCTTCATGTATTCGATTTGATGATAGCCCGATCTTAGGTCCAATTTATTGAATACCTGGGCGCTTCCTAATTCATCCAACAGTTCATTTACTACTAGAATAGGATATTTATCTTTCACCGTAATGTTGTTGAGTGCTCGGTAGTCAACACACATCTACCATGAGCCATCCTTCTTTCTAACCAGCAAAACTGGGGAGGAAAAGGGCTAACACTAGCTCTTATAACCCCCATTTCTAGCATCTCTTTAACAATCTTCTCTATCTCTGCCTTCTGGAAATGTGGATATCTATAGGGCTGGACATTAGTTGGTGCTTTCTTGGGTACTATTGGAATATGATGATTATGATGTCGAAGAGGTAGGAGTCCTTGTGGCTTTGTAAATACATTTGCAAACTCTTTGAGCAATGATTCAATATTTTCAATTGGAATGTGCCCTGCTATTTTTTTTTTATGTTCTACAATTGTACCAAGAATCCAGTGTGTGTCTTCCGAAGAACCTTCTCCATCCGATGGCTAGTGATAGTTGTGACCTTACTTCTGTGCCATCTCTTTAGAATCACTTTCTTTCCATTAACAAAAAACTTCATGATTAGTTTAGAAAAGTTCCAGGAAACATCACCCAAGGTTGATGGCCATTCAATTCCAAGCACCACTTCATAATCTTCTAAGGGTAGTAGAAAGAAATCTATGAGCAAATCTTGACCCTATATAGTGATCTTTATCTTTGAGCACTTACTATCACAGGTTAGAATCCGTCCATCAGTAACCTTTACTTCAAATTTATCATAGCCTTTGATGTGGTAGGATAATCGAGTAGCAACCTTTCTATCCATAAAATTATTAGTGCTACCCGTGTCAATCAAAATAGTAATAGGCTGATGTTTTAAAGTTCCTTCAACTTTTATAGTTTACGGGTTAGAGTAGCTGGTTAATGCATGCACTGTATGTATGATAGGTTCAATATCTTCATAAGTTTTTATACCTCCATGATCGGAATCCAACTCTTCTATTTTCAATTCCTCCTCAATTGGCTCAATCATCAAGAGTTTTTCTTGTTTGCAATGGTGCTCCTTACTCCACTTTTCATCACAATGCCAACACATGTTAGGAAATCTATGGCAACATCACTTGCGCAGCGGAAGAATAAAAATAAAAAATCATAGATTTCCCATAGAAAAAGAGGTTCTTAACATTGTGCAAAATTTGGTACATAAAACCCATGAAACCGAAAAACTACATGTAAGAAAATTACCTAGTGAGATCGTATATCCCTGAATTTGTTGAATCTCAAATTTTGATGATGAAGTCAATTGATAGGCTATTGATCCTAATCCATATTATTGAGAAAAGTATTTAGGATTAACTACGATAGCAATGAAGATAAAGTAAATTTTCGAAGTCAGGTACGTTGGGAGTCTGAGAGTCCGAAAGTTTATCGGAAGTACTATTGGAACTGGCCGAGAATGAATCAAGGACTTGCCGAAGGATAGTCGGAAGTTCACCGAAAGGTTCGTTAGAGGTTTGCGGAGCTCACCAAGAAAGTTTGGAAGTTTGCCAAAAAAAAGACTCATCAGAACTCGCCATAAAGTCCAAGAGCCTACTAGGAGTCCATCGGAAGTTTGTCGGAGGGTTCATCGAAAGTTTGTCTGAGGGTTCATCAGAAGTTCATCGGAAGCTCACCGGAAGAAGACTCAATATTGTTGGATTATATTTTGCTTAGAATATATTTTCAATTTTATAGTTAGTACATAATTAGGGTTAGGATTAGGTGATAATCCTTTAACCCTAGTAGGGGCCAACTAGGCCCATAATTTAAGTGGATTGGGTTAGATTCAAGGCCCATCCAATATTACTGGACCTGTCTGGCGGTAGCACCGCTAGACTAGGGTGATGGCACAACCATAGGGATAGGTTTTTAGGTGCTTTGGGTGGGGTACCACCCTAGATCAACGATTGTACCATTGATAGTTATTACCTGTCAACGGTGGTACCACCTAATAGGCGGTGGTACCACCCCTCCATAGAGCCCAAGACTTTGTCAAATAGTAGTACCACTAGACTGGGCGGTGGTACCGCCTAGTACATTGATAGAACTAGGGTCAACTAGCGATGGTACCGCCAATGCCAAGTGGTGGTACCGCTAGCACTTGAAAATCCAGGATGTGACTCTTTTTGGCTCTAATTCTAAAACCAATTGAGCCTATAAGTACCCTTTACTTCTCAGCTGGCTCAGTACATTGAGAAGTGTTAAGAACTGAGTCAAAACTCTAGCAAAATTACCTTTGAAAGTTAGAGTGTTCACCTCCCAAATTCACATCTGTAAAATTCTGTAAAAGAGTATGAGCGACCTGCAAGTTTTGTAAAAAGGGATGTTTAGTCCTTCTCCTTCAGGAAGGATTAATAGTGGAAGTCGGGAACCTCATCGGATGAGGTTTCAAAAGTAGACGTAGGTCATTTGACTGAACCACTATAAATCGCTACGTACTTCTCTTAGTGTGTGAGTTTTTATTTGCTGCATTTCAATTTTTATTTGGCTACATCTTTCAATCTCCTTCTCTCTACTCTCTTTCACATTCACTTGAATAATTCACTTTGCCGAAATCACTTTCGTCGGATAAAACTTCTCAACATACAATGCTTTTCCGGAGTCGATTTTAAACTGTCATTTTTATTCGCTACAGTAATTCACCCCCCTCCCCTCTTAGTACCGCTCTAGATCCTAAAAGTTGGTATCAGAGTCAGGTCACTCTCATTTGGTTTAAACCCAAAAGAGATGACATTTGCCAGTATGCAAGAGGGTCACTCATTTATACGTCCGCCTATGTTCAATGGGTCAGATTACATGTATTGGAAGACTCACATGAAAATTTTTCTTATTTTAATGTATTTTAAACTTTGGAACATTATCGAAAATGACTTTCAAAAATCTTCTCTTCCAATGAATGAATGGAATGAATCGGAGAAGAAGGTTTTCGCTCTTAATGCCAAGGCTATGAATGCCTTATTTTGCGTTGTTGATAAAAATGAGTTTAATTGTGTTTCAATTTGTGAATCGGCTTTTGATATTTGGCATACTCTTGAAATCACTCATGAAGGTACTAGCCGAGTGAACGAGTCCAAAATCAACCTTTTAGTGCATTCCTATGAGTTATTTTAGATTAAACCAAGTGAGTCCATCGGAGACATATACACTTATTTTACGGATGTCATCAATGGATTCAAAGCACTTGGAAAAAGTTTTTCTAATTTTGAACTTTTAACTAAAATCTTAAGATCCCTCCCAAAGAGTTGGGATCCAAAATTTATGACCATTCAAGAGGCCAAGGACTTAAAGAACTTTTCTATCGAAGAACTAATTAGGTCATTGATGACCTACGAGATGACTTACAATGCTCATGATAAACTTGAGAACTCCCTTCCAAAGAACAGGAAGGATATAGCTTTGAGAATACAAGAAGACTACTTGAAAGAATCTTCAAGTGATGAGGACCTTGATGATGAACTTACACTCTTGACTCGAAAATTTAAAAATTTATAAGAAGAAATAAATTTAAAAATGACTATAAAAACAAACTTGAACCCAAAAAGGAACAAGTAATATGCTATGAATGCAAGAAGTCAAGGCACTTTAAAAGTGAATGCCCCCAAACTAAGAAGAAGCAACCAAAGAAGAAGGCTCTAAAGGCAACATGAGATGACTCAAGTGACTTCGAAGATGAAGAAGCAAGCAACAAGAAGGTTACTAACTTCACTTTAATGGCTTTAAGAGAAGAGGTATGTGATTTAGTTAATGAAAATTTAACTTGTGATGAGCTTTCAAATGCATTTTATAAATTGTTTGATGAATGTAGGACAATTAGTAAAAAGTTTAATTTATTGAAAAAGGAGCATGCTCTCTTAGTTAGTAAATTTGAGTCTTAAACTTAATACTCCCTCTTTGCCTTCACGCTCTAAGTGTAAACACTTAAAAGCAATTAAGAAGGAGAACTTGCTACTCAAAGAAACCTTAGAGAGATTTAAGGTTGGTAGCAAGTCTTTGGATATGATCATTGCTAATAAGGGTCATGTTTATAAGAGGAGTGGAATCAGATTTGTAAGTAGATCTCACCGAAATTCAACCACTTTCATTAAAGGACTCACACTACATGTATCATATCACTCAAAGTACAACTTTTGTTACAAACCCGGACATGTTTACAAATGTCCGTATAAAAAACTTAGCCCACATAAGTTGATAAACCATAAGGAATTCAATGCAAAATGATAAAATTTATAGATCAATTTTTGAGGCACCCAAGTCAAATGAATACCTAAAAATCATCATCTTTTGTAGACACATTCACTCTCACAAGCTAGGAGCAAGAGATGGTATCTTGATAGTAGATGCTCAAGGCACATGATCGGAGATCCATCTCAATTCTCTAAGCTTACTATCCAAGACGAAGGGTATGCCACCTTCGGAGACAACAACAAGGGTAAAATCATTAGCAAGAGAATCATAGGTAACAAATCAAGCTTTTAAATTGATGATGTATTGTTAGTAGATGGCTTATAGCATAATCTTTTGAGCATTAGTCAATTATGTGATAAAGGGTACATAATAAGATTTGAATCTAATACTTGCATCATTGAAAAATCATAAAATAACACATCTATGATTGCACTAAAATAAAATAATATCTACATTATCAACATTAATAAACTTAGTAATGAAATATGCTTTTTGGATTTGAATGACTGGCATAGGAGATTAGACCATGCAAGCATGAAACTAGTATCTAAAATCTCATCTAGAGAATTAGTAAGAGGCATTCCTAACATTAAATTTATTAAAGACAAAGTGTGTGATAATTGTCAACTAAGAAAACAAATAAAAGTAGTTTCAAATCGAAGAATCAAATAAGCACCTCTAGACCTTTGCAATTGATCCATATGGACTTATTTGGACCAATTGATACAACAAGCCTAGGAGGAAGCAAATATGCCTTTGTAATCGTAGATGACTTTAGTGTTAGGGATCGAGCAGCACTAAGAGAGGGGGGGGGGGTGAATTAGTGCAACAGATAAATACGATAAACTTCGACGATTTAAAAATAATTTTCGGAAACTTCGTACGTTGAAAATAACGTTTCGTTTGAAACCGTTTCGATTGCATTGAAAGCGTACGTAAGAAGATGAACAGGAAGTTGAGTAAGGCAACAAAGTGAAGATAGTTTGCAGTATAGTAAGTTGCAAGAAAGTAAATGTAAACTGATTTATAGTGGTTTGGTCATCCGACCTACATCCACTCCTGATTCCTCTTCGCTTGAGGCCACCGGCTTTCCACTAGCTATCCTTCTTCCAACGGGCAAGGATGAACTCCTTTACAGCTCTTCTCCTTTTGACAGGCTTAGAAGGAAACCCTTACAAGCACTCTCTGCTTTATTTCGGTGGAATACAAGTGAAAACTAAGGAGGATTTTCTAGAAAGATTTGGACAGAGTTTTCTTGCTTTCAAAGTGTTATGCTTGTTAACTTTCTTGTAGGAACACCTGAGGTATTTATAGACCCCAAGAGAATTCAAATTTGGAGCCTAAATTTGAATCTCTTTCGTTGTTCTCGATGCTGGCGGTGCTACCGCTTGTCAGTGGCGATGCCACCACTTGTCAGTTGTTAGACTGACAGTGTACAGGGCGGTTCCACTGCCCAAGGCAGCGGTGCCACCGCCCATGCTCTTGGGTGCTGGGCGGTGCCATCGCCTAGCTCACTGGTCCTAGGCGATGCCACCACCCAGCACTTTTCAGCACACTAGTTTGGGCCAAAAACTCGGCCCAAATCGGTCCAAAACAAGGCCTAATGGGCCCCAAATTGGGTTATAGGATTAACATATAATTTTAACTCAAATTAACATGCTAACTACAAAATTAAAGACATTTCCTAAGCTATTACAAAGTCCGATAAGTCAAGACTTCTTCCGGCGAGTTTCTGGTGAACTTCCGATGATCTTCCGACGAACCCTCGAAAACCATTCTGCGGACTCCTGGCAAGCTCTTGGACTTCACGATGATCTTGGCGAGTTCCAACGAGCTTCTTTGCAAGCTCCGATCTTTCTTGGCAAGCTCCGCGAACTCTCGATGAACCTTTTGATGAACTTCCGAAAACCCTTCGGTAAGCTCCCTACTCATTCTCGGCTAGTTCCGACAGCACTCCCAACGAATCTTCGGACTTCCATCAAACTCTCAAATTCCCAATGATCCATCACACTTGACTTCCGACACTTTATTTCGCTTTACATTTTTATTGTCATCGTAGTTAATCCTCCACACACACAAACAAAACTCTACTTCAATCTAGGCAATTATTACAACGCGAATTGACATTCAGTTGCTCGGCACGTCATTGGTTGGCGCTTCGTCCGATTCTTCGGTGCGTCATCCTCTCTTGCGGCTTGTTGCCCAATCGACGGTTGACCTCCACAACCCTGATATTCTTGGCACAACTCCGCTCTTCTTGGCCCGATGCCCGACGTCCGGAGCCTTCTATCGATTGTCGATCGAACCTCTGGCTTGACATCCAATATCTTGACATGATCACCCGACGCAACGTCAATTCCTCCAGCGTCAACTATCTAATCCTGATCGATAGTAGACCTGCGTAACTCAAAATGCAGTTAGACCACAAAACATAATCAATTAGTTTCATCACAAAATCTGAGATTCAATAATCTCCCCCTTTTTGATGATGACAACTAATTGATGACTAACGGAGTTAACCATAACTCCCCAAAGTTTAACCAAACTCTCTCTATCAATATGCCATTGATAGAACACTTGGATTATCCCAAATCCAAGCAACATTCATCATAAATTATGATAATTAAGAAACCATCATGTAAATATATAAAATGTTCAATTCAATGCATGAAGTTATCAATCTACTACTCCCCCTATATCATCAACAAAAAGGAGAAGTTGCATCATAGCTAGTTTAAAAGATATACAAATTTTACAACACACTAGCTATTAATCAAGATATTCAACAACATCACTTTAAAACATTCAATCATAGCAAGTTTTTAAATTCTTTCTAAAGACAAGCAAGATAGTAATTTTTTATCACTTGCTTCTTGTGCAAGTTTGCACTATGCTTTTGTAGCATGCTAGCAACTTTTGAAATGTTCAAAATAAGGATGTTCCTTCATTTCAATGATTGAGCTAGCAAATTTATCATTGAAGTCACAAGCTAGTAATAAATCTTCTCCTCCTTTGTTTTTGTCAAAAAGAAGGGAAGAGTGCAATTCTTTTCCCTTTACATGAATTTTGAACCTACGACAATCAATAAAGATAAAAAAGAATATTTATATCCATGAATTCATCAAGAAAATTTCATTCAAGAATAAGACACCAAGATCATGATATAGATAACAATTTTCTTAAAAGGATCTTGATCAAAAAAGAATTCAAGTTGTTAATCCGAGAGATCAAGATCATGAATTGTAAATATTCTCTTTAGCATCAAATTTCAATTCATGATAAAGAGTATACAACCAAGAATCATGATACAAATAAAACATATCATTCTCATAGATCAAGTCATGATTCAATGATTCATCATAAAGCAAATTTTATTTATATCAAATATTCAATTTACCATACAAGGCAAAGAAATCATGTCACTTCTAAGTCATGAAAGATATGACATCAAAGCTTAAGAGAATCAACAAGAACATAATTCATGTGACATGCCCTTTTAATAATGATTCATCATTAAAGATATCAAGGTCATAAATTCATAAAAATTCAAGTTTTTAAGTTTCAAGAAATCAAAAGACAAGTTACATTTCATTTAAAGAAATTTCTTTTGATAAAATTGAAGGAGCATGGTAAATGATCTTGATTTATAAAGAACTTCAAGTTATAATTGTTAAGATCATGATTTCAATAAAATTTCTTTATAGCAAAATGAAATCTTTTAGAACTTGATTCAAGTATTAAATACATCTTAACAAGTCATAATTCCAAAAGATTCAAGAATCACTAAAAGAAAAATCATTCAAGTTCAATTTGACTACTTCATATTTATCATTAAAATCATTTTCATAGATTCATATAGATGGATTATTTAGCACATCATCAAAATCTCATTTATAATTCAAGTGATTCACAAACTATCATAAATGAATTCATCACTTGATTTCATGAAAGATCAAAAATTTCAAAAAATCATACATTTCGCTTTTTTATGATTTGCATTGATTTCATATAAACATGCCTTTGTCTTCTTATATATTGAATAGAGACAAGCATGAATGTTCAAGACATAAAGGCTAAATCTCATAAAGTAAATTGTCAAGCATGATTTTAAATATTCAATTTTAAGTCATGATAAAAAGAGTAAGTCAAAGATTCAATCATCTCATGTCATGAATTCCAAAGGACATCTTAAGTTTTCAACATCACATTAAAAAGATATTTCAAAAAGATATATTGATAAGTGATTCATTTGTATCATTTCATTTGAATTTATGAATCATTTGGTCGATTCTCCTCTTTAGTAAATAAAAAGGAATTTTAGGAGAACAAAATGAATTAAGGGAGATAGAACATAGTTGAAGCATTGAACATGATTCATATTTAAAATGTATCTTATGTCATAAATATGAATCAAGCATTTGTCAAATCTGAAATCATCCTCAAAATCACATTCAATAAATTCATACATGATAAGCATGGATTCATGAATTTGTCTTCAATTGAAAAAATTGAAAAACTCTAGAGATAGAAAGATTTCAAGAAACATGCATTTCCATTATATAACTCATTTAATATGAGCATGCCTTTGTCTTTTATTATAAGATAAAATAGAAATATCAACATTCAACACCAAAAGACAACCTTCATTATAAAAATCATCAAGACAAAAATATAACACATTATGAGATTCAATTATCATGATAATGTGTTTCATTTTAAGTTGTTTATTTCAAACAAGTGTGCTCATGTTTCAAAAGATGAGTATCAAATTTTAAAACCAAAACATGAGTTTATCATCAAGATATAACAACTTTTTAACATTTTCATTTTATCATTATCAATGATGATTTCATAAGGTATGTTCAAATATTTTCATGAAAGCCATCATCATACAAATTCGAAATACAAGTTTTATCATTAAAGTCATCAAGATCAAATGCATCAAACATCATGATAGTGCATGTTCTCATCTTTATGAGTTTCAATTTAAGTGATTTGATCTTTCATAAGAATGTTCAAATGTAATGCATTTATTTTCATGTGAGTATATTCAAATCTTTTTATGAAAACATGTATCAACAAGATATAAGTTTAGTCATAAACTCGTCAAGGCTAAACACATAAAAAAAATAAAACATCATGATAACACATTTTCAATTTTTATGTGTTTTATTTTATGTGGTTGATCTCATATAAGCATGTTCACATTTTCACACAAAAGCCAAGCATCATATAAATTTGAAATTATCATCAAAATCTTTCATTCCAAAAATTTGTTAAGAGTAAAGTACATTGATTAGATGTAAGCATGCTCAATTCTTTTGTATAAACAATATTTATCAAGTTTAAAACCGAAAAATAGATATCATAACATAGATCAACAAGATACACATGATTTCATATTTTCATTATGTTATTATGAAAAGTGATACAAAATTCATCAAGATAAATATTCATTGGATTTAATCTTGTTAGGTGTACAAGCATGAGATGCAATTATCATAATGATTCATTTTGCGTCAAAAACCATGCATTGAGTTGTTATTTCAAAATCATACATAAGATTGATCTTGTAATAGCACAAGTAAAGCAATCATCATTTATATTTTTAATTTTAAAAAATAACTAGAAAGAAAAAGCATAAAAAAAATCCTACCAACTATATTAAGCAACTCATGAATAGTTCAAGTAATTTCATAATAAGGAAAAAATAACTTGGGTGAGTTTCTTACCTCATTGTCGAAAACCGTCAAAGCGTAGTTTGTCTCTTCTTTACTTGATTCTTCTCGATGAGCCATCTTCTTCTTCATTGGTGGCCTCATTCTCTATTCAAGTTTATTGTTTATTTTAGATTTTTGTTTAATGAACTTATTAAGATTTTATGTTCGAAGCTCAAGTTCATCATTGTCCTCATCACTTGAGTCATCACTCAAGTGGCATTTCATAGTTTGGAGTTCCAAATCCTTCTTGTTCTTTAGAAAGTGGTTCATGTGTTCATCATGTTCAATATGTTCCAAGAATGCCATTTCATATGTTATTAAGGATCCAATGAGTTCTTCAATAGAATAATCATTTAAATCTTTTATTTCTTGAATCATCATTACTCTAGGATCCCACCTTTTTGGAAGGGATCTTAAAATCTTATTTATGAGTTCAAAATCTGAAAACTTTTACCAAGACTTTTCAAGCTATTGACGACATCTGTGAAGTGGGTGTACATGTTGTCGATAGATTCACTTGGTATCATTTGGAAGAGCTTAAAATTATGCAATAAGAGGTTTACTTTCGAGTCTTTAACTCTACTAGTTCCCTCGTGCATGATTTCAAGTGTCCGCCAAATATCAAAAGTTGTTTCGCACGTAGAAATCCAATTGAACTCATTCTTGTCCAAAGCACAAAATAAGGCATTCATAGCCTTTGCATTCTAAGAAAAAAAAAATTTCTCTAAGTTCGACCATTCGTTCGTTAGTTTAGAGGGAAGTTGAAAATGATTTTCAACAACGTTCCACAAATCCAAATCCATTAAAAGCAAGAAAACTCTCATTTGAGTTTTCCAACAGGTGTAGTCCGACCCATTAAAGAACGGTGGATGAACAACCGAAAAGCCCTCTTGAAAGCCATGAAGAGCCATTTCTTATGGGTGTAAGTCTGAATGAGAAAAAATGTGGCTCTGATACCAATTGTTAGGGATCGAGCGACACTAATAGGGGGGGGGGTGAATTAGTGCAGCGGATAAATACGATAAACTTTGACGATTTAAAAATAACTTTCAGAAACTTCGTACGTTGAAAACAACGTTTCGTTTGAAACCATTTCGATTGTGTTGAAAGCATATGTAAGAAGATGAAGAGAAAGTCGAGTAAGTAAGGCAGCAAAGTGAAGATAATTTGTAGTATAGTAAGTTGCAAGAAAGTAAATGCAAACCGATTTATAGTGGTTCGGTCATCCGACCTACATTCACTCTCGATTCCTCTTTGCTTGAGGCCATCGGCTTTCTACTAGCTATCCTCATTCCAACGAGCGAGAATGAACTCTCTTATAGCTCTTCTCCTTTTGATGGGCTTAGGAGGAAACCCTTACAAGCACTCTCTCCTTTTTTTCAGTGAAATACAAGTGAAAACTAAGGAGGATTTTCTAGAGAGATTTGAACAGAGTTTTCTTGCTTTCAAAGTATTGTGCTTGTTAACTTTCTTGCAGGAACAACAAGGGTATTTATAGACCCTAAGAGGATTCAAATTTGGAGCCCAAATTTGAATCTCTTTCATTGTTCCCGGTGCTGGTGGTGCCACCGCTTGTCAGTGGTGGTGCCACCGCCTATCAGTTATCAGACTGATAGTGTACAGGGCGGTTCCACCGCTCAAGGCAGCGGTGCCACCACCTAGCTCACTAGTCTTGGGCGGTGCCACCGCCCAGCACTTTTCAGCACACTAGTTTGGGCCAAAAACACGACCCAAATCGGTCCAAAACAAAGCCCAATGGGCCCCTACTTGGGTTATAGGATTAACACCTAATCCTAACTCAAATTAACATACTAACTATGAAATTAAAGATATTTCCTAAGCTATTACAAAGTCTGATAAGTCAAGACTTCTTCCGGTGAGTTTCCGGCAAACTTTCGACGGTCTTCCGATGAACCCTCGGAAACCATTCTGTGGACTCCCGACAATCTCCCGGACTTCACGATGATCTTAGCGAGTTCCAACGAGCTTCTTTGGCAAGCTCCGATCTTTCTTGGCAAGCTCCGTGAACTCCTGACGAACCTTCCGGTGAACTTCTGAAAACCCTTCGGCAAGCTTCCTACTTATTCTCGGCCAGTTCCGGCAGCACTCTCAATGAATTTTCGGACTTCCGTCGAACTCTCGAACTCCCAATGATCTATCACACTTGACTTCCGGCACTTTGTTTCACTTTATGTCTTCATCGTCATCGTAGTTAATCCTGCACATACACAAACAAAACTCTACTTTGATCTAGACAATGATTACAATGCGAATTGACATTCAATTGCCCGTCACGTCATTGGTCAGTGCTTCATCCGATTCTTCGGCGCATCGTCCTCTCTTATAGCTTGTTGCCCAATCGGCGGTTGACCTCTGCAACCCCGATATCCATGGCGCAACTCCACTCTTTTTGGCCCGATGCCCGACGTCCGAAGCCTTCTACCAATTGTCGACCGCACCCCTGGCTTGACATCCAATATCCTAACGTGATCACCCAGCGTAACGTTAATTCCTCCAGCATCAACTGTCTAATCCTAATCGATAATAGACCTACGTATCTCAAAACGCAGTTAGACCACAAAACATAATCAATTAGTTTTATCATCAAAATCTGAGATTCAACATTTAGTAGATATACTTGGATAGATTTTTTGACACACAAAAGTGATTATTTTAAGTGTTTCTCGAAGTTTTACAAACTTATTCAAAACGAAAAAAGTTTTATGATTTCATCTATTCAAACTGATCACAATGGTGAATTTCAAAATCGTGATTTCCAAAACTTTTATGAATCTAATGGTTACAATCATAATTTCTCTACTCTGAGGAATCCTTAACAAAATAGAGTAGTAGAAAGAATAGGAATTTACAAGAAATAGCAAGAACCATATTGAATGAACATAGTTTACCCAAATACTTTTCGGTCGAAGTTGTTAATATGGCTTGCTATTTCATGAATAGGGTTCTAGTAAGACTATCTGTCCCCAAAATTTTTTATGAATTATAGAATAACAAAAAATCAAATGTTTCATATTTTAAAGTTTTCAGTTGTAAATATTTTATATTAAATGAGAAAGATGTCTTAAGAAAGTTTGATGCAAAATCCGATAAAGACATTTTTCTAGGTTATTCTTCTATTTCTAAGACCTTTCATGTTTTTAATAAAAAAACTTTGCTTATAGAAGAATCCATTCATGTTGTTTTCAACAAAGTTTTCAAATTTAAGAAAAATGATTTTGATGATGATCTTGATTTTAATGGTTTGAATTTAAACGAAACCTCTCATCCGAATAGCAACTTGGGTACATCTTCTTTTGAAATTTCCTTACCTAAGGAATGGAAGTATATAGATGTCCATCCTGAGGAGCTAATTATAAGAGATACATTAAAAGGAGTTCAAACTCGTTCTTCTTTTAAGAATTTTTGTACCCATACCACTTTTCTTTCTCAAATTGAATCTTAGTGCATTGATGAAGTCTTGAAAGATAATTCTTGGGTTATCGTAATGTAAGAGGAATTGAATCAATTTGAAAAGAATGAGGTATGAAAGCTTATTCCTAGACCTAGTAACCATTTAGTTATTGGTAATAAATGGGTCTTCAGAAACAAGTAAGATGAATTTGGTATCGTAGTTTGAAACAAGGCTAGATCAGTGGCCAAAGGTTTCGACCAAGAAGAAAGTATTGATTACGAAGAAACCTTTGCTCCTGTGGCAAGATTAGAAGCCATTAGGATGCTCCTTACCTATGCTAGTAGTAATAATTTTAAGCTATTTCAAATGGATGTCAAAAGTGTTTTCTTAAATGGATTTATTTTCGAAGAAATGTATGTTGAACAACCACCCGGATTTGAAAACTCTCTTTTTCCTAATCATGTGTTTAAATTAACTAAGGCCCTCTACGGATTAAAACAAGCCCCTAGGGCTCGGTATGAGACCCTTAGTTCTTTTCTTATTTAAAATAATTTCACTAAAGTTAAGGTCGATACTACATTATTTATTAAATATTTTAAAAATAATTTTCTTGTTCAAATTTATGTTGATGATATTATTTTTGGTTCTACAAATGAATCTTTATGCGAATCATTTGCCAAGTGTATGAGCCAAGAGTTTGAAATGAGTCTAATGGGTAAACTAACTTTCTTTTTAAGATTACAAGTTAAATAATTTAGTGATGGTATATTTCTTAGTCAAACCAAATATGCTTTAGAATTGTTAAAGTGGTTTAATTTGAATGGTTTAAAAGCCATCAACACTCCTATGAGTACCTCCACTAAGTTAGACATGGATGAAAGTGAAAAAAGTTTTGATAAAAAAATATATAGGGGAATGATGGGTAGTTTACTATACTTCACTGCAACTAGACCGAATATCATGTTTAGTGTAGGACTTTGTACTAGATTTCAAGCTAATCCTAAGTTATCTCATCTTAAAGCCATTAAAAGAATCCTTAGATATCTTAAAGGAACTCCTAACCTAGGATTATGGTATTTAAAATCTGATGACTTTGATTTAATAGCCTATGCGGATGTGGATTTTGGTAGATGTAGAATAGATAGAAAAAACACATCTGAAACATGCCAATTTTTAGAACATGCACTTGTTTCTTGGTCTTCCAAGAAATAAAACTTGGTTGCACTATCTACGGTCGAAGCCGAATACATAGCCACAAGTGCATGTTGTGCACAAGTTATTTGGATGAAAAATACATTAGAAGATTATGAAATTTATTTAAAAAATATTCTTATAAAATGTGATAACACAAGTGCTATATGTTTGACTAAAAATCTCATTCAACACTCTGGAACTAAATACATTGGCGTTAGACATTATCTTATATGAGACTATATCAATAATAATGAAGTTACTCTAGAATTTATTGACACAAATAACCAGTTGGTGGATATCTTTATAAAACCCTTAAATGAAGAACAATTTGATTTCATTAGAAAGGAATTAAGCATGTTAAATTGTCCTATTGCATGAGTTTGTCTCTCTTCCAAAATTTTTTATGTTGTATCATCTTTTCGGTTTTGATGAACTCACCCATCTTGGTATTATCTTTTTGGATTTTGTATTATCTTGTGCCATCTTTTTAACGGAGCTTTCATCTTCCTCCAATCTTGGATTGATACTCTTGTTTCATCTATTAATGATTTTTTAGTATCATATACATGACTCATGGTTGATATTTTTGAATTAATAACATGACTTTGTTTCTATCGTTTTTATCCTCCCTCTACTTCCATTGAATGGCTTTCACGATTCACTTTTCACAATTTCATATCATGAAATTTGATGTTTAATAAATTTTTTGATAATCTAAACAAATTGTCTTCTTAACACTTGGAACTATTCTTTTAATACATACTTTTATGTCATGAATTCTATGTGAAAAGAAGGAGCTCTTATAAATTTTTTTATATATAGCTTGAATGCTCTCTTCGGATTTCACTCATTTCTCTTCATGCGAATTTAATGAGTTCTTAACTCTTATAAATTTTGTGTCATGCGCCTTTATGAATATTTTCATGGCTTGGTTGGCTGTTTTCCACTTAATGAATTTTCAATGAAAATGCCAAGTTAGCTTTCATGAATTCTTCTTTATGAGAATGCCAAGTTAGCCCTTTATGAAATTTTTGGATGCTCTTTTCATGAGTTTTTAAGTATGTAAATCTTTTATCATTTTGCCTCTTGAACTTTTCATGACTTTCAACATCTCGATAGACATTCATGACTCTTATCATAAGTTTTGTGCTGAAATGAACTCTCTCTTCTATCTCATGAATTTTATTTGGTGAAAATGTGAATTTTTATTGACTTGAATGATTCATTTTTCTACTTCATGGATTATTTTGCCGAATTCACTCTTAATGCTGAATTATATATATGATATGAATTTTTGATGAATTATAAGTCTTCTTGATGTATTCATGGATATAAGCCTTCTCTTGTTATCATTTTTCACAAAAACTCTATCAAACCAATTGGTATCAATAGCCCATTTCCTTTTTATTGATGATAAAGGGGGAGAAAAATGTGGCAAATTGATGACTTGATGGCTTTGTAATTTGAAATTTTTGATGTGTATCGTAAAAGAAAATTGATGACATGCTTGTATCACAATTGCCATATTTTGTATCATAAAATGCTTGCTATCTGTTATGACTCTAGCTAGGAGAATCCTAAGTAAGTTTCATTGAAGGAGACAAACATGTAAATACTAAGGCAATTCATGTAAATCCTATCTAGCCAACCTCTAGTAAGAAGGTGATGAGGCCGACTAGGTTAGGATTAGTTTGGAGGTTGCTTCTTAGAGAAGCATTAGGAGTTGATTAAAAGTAGGGGTCTTGAGTAGGAGTCCTAGTAAGAGTTGGGGTTTAGAAGCCCTATAAATAGCCATATATTTACCCTCTTTTCTTTATGAATAGATCAATCCTTTTAGCAACCTTTGAGCAGCAACTTGGAGGAAGGAACTCCTATAGAGTTCCAAGGAGGCCGATCCCCTAAAGAGATGAAATCCACAAGGGTTCTAATACTTGGTATTAGAGAAGCATTCTTGGCATCTTGCTGCCCTTCCATAGTCATCCATCAGCCCTCCATAGCCACCCAAAGCAATTCCCACAATTGGTTAAAAGATCATCGTCGAATTCCGCCGTCATCTCCACCACCGCGGATCATCCTTTGATCTCCCCATGAATTACACCAAGTTCTGATTTCCTACCTTACTACTGCTGCAATTTAGTTATCCTTATTCAAAAAATATAAAAAATTATTCCTATATTGCTGTATAAACTTTTCATCAAAAAGTTTTCATCTCTATGACGAAAGATGCACTACAGAATTCCAATTGCATAAGCACTGTTTGTTTGATCTTGCTACTATGTTTCTTCTGTCCAAATCTATACAAAATTTTTATGATGGCTTTGATACTTCCTAACAGTGGATTCTCATTTGGTTTCATCAAAAAATTCTCTATATAAACCACTAATCATTTACATCCAAGCTGCTACACTTTAGACGTAAAAATCTGCTACAGTACCTTTCTGTGATCCTCAATTTTGCCGAACCTCTTGCTGTTGTTTCATTCTACAAAATTTTTAACAGCATTACCTCTCCCTTACTAGTAGATTCCCTTTGTGTTTTACTTGAATCTCTATTGAGAATTTTTGAAAAAAATTACATCTTTACTACTAAAATTTTTTCGGTGAAAAATCTAGTGTTGTACCTTTGTCCTTTTTCTTCTCCATGACCTACCAAACCATAGCCACCTTGCTGCCACCAACCAAGACATCTTTAGGGCATCCTCTAGCCTTAAGACGCAGCCATCATGACCTATTTTCATAACCCTAACAACATCAAAAATCGTAGCCCAAAACAGTAAACCATTATAGCCGAACCCTTCTGTCACCGATCTATTGTCTGAATCTTCCACCACCCCATGCCATTAACCCATCAATAGAAAAAAAGACAAGGACATCTCTAATCTATAAGCATATGCTATGGCTTCTCAAGACCTAATTGATGCCAAATTTGAAGTATTGGAATCTCGGATTGAATCGTGGCTTGAATCGTGCTTGGAAGACAAATTGCATGCTTTGTTTGCAAAATTCAAAATTGGACAACCACCGAGTCTAACCAAATTTCAGTGAGGAGAGAGTTTAGAGATGCCTCCAAGAAGAAAGGACAGCTCTCGAACATGCTTCAGCCATGCATGAGGGTGGACTTCCCACGATGGGAAGAAGAAGACCCGGCAGGGTGGATTTCATACGCCGAATGTTACTTTCACTACTACCGAATGTCGGATGATGCTATGGTAGAAATTGCTATCATCCACCTTGAAGGAGATGCTATTCAATGGTATAATTGGCTGGAATACAATCATGGGGCTCTGACATGGAATCAATTTAAGAACGCACTGCTGAACCGTTTCGGACCTACGGAGTATGAAAATATCGACGGCCAACTCGCAAAGATTCTATAAACCTCTACGATTCAAGAGTACTAAACTAGGTTTGAGAAGCTATCCTACCTTGCTCATGATTGGACTAACCATTAATTGTTAGAAACATTCATCGAAGGACTAATGCCAAAGATAAAATGGGAGGTTAAGGCGCGGTAGCCCCGTACCATGACGGTTGGGATTTCTTACGCCTGAATACAAGAAGAACGACTCAACCAAGATGCTTTGAGGATGAAAACCTCTCCTGGGCCTATAGCATATAAACCTCCTTCTGCTCCCAACCATCCTTCGCTGCCAAAATAATTGACAAGAGAAGAACTACATGACCAATAAGCAAAGGGTCTTTGTTGGCATTGTGACAAGCCATAGAACCATGATTATCGCTGCAAAAGGGGCCGCCTCCTACTGATTGAACCTCTTGAAGACATGGAGGAGGAGGTCTAGGAGCATATGGAAGAGGTCATGGATGAAGAATAGTAGCCAGTTAATATTACGATGTATGTGTTGAATCTCGGATTTTTATGATGAAACTAATTGAGTATGATTTGTGGTCTAATTGCGTGTTGAGTTATGCAGGTCTACTATCGATCAGGATTAGACAGTTGACGTTGGAGGAATTGACGTTGCGCCGGAGGTGATCACGTCAGGATATTGGATATCGAGCCGGAGGTTTGGTCGACTATCGGCAGGAGGCTTCGTACGTCGGGCATCGGGCCAAGAAGTGCGGAGTTGCGCCATGGATATCGAGGTTGCGGAGGTCTATCGATTGGGCAACAAGCCGCTAGAGAGGGTGATGTGCTGAAGGATCGGATGAAGCGTCGACCAATGATGTGTCGGGCAACTGAATGTCAATTCGCGTTGTAATAACTGTCTAGATCGAAGTAGAGTGTTTGTTGTTTGTGTGCAGGAGTGACTACGATAGGGATGAAGATGTAAAGCGAAGCAAAGGGCCGAAGACAAGTGTGATGAATCGTTGGGAGTTCGAGTGTTCAACGGAAGTCTGAAGATTCGTTGGGAGCGTTGCCGGAACCGGCCGAGAACGAGTAGGGAGCTTGCCGAAGGGTTTTCGGATGTTCGCCGGGAGGTTCGTCGGAAGTTCATGGAGCTTGCCAAGAAAGATCGGAGCTTGCCAAAGAAGCTCGAGGGAACTTGCCAAGATCATCATGAAGTCCGAGAGCTTGTTGTGAGTCCATGGAATGGTTTCCGAAGGTTCGTCGGAAGACCGTCGGAAGTTGACCGGAAGCTCGCCGGAAGAAGTTGTCATGTGGACTTTGTAATAGCTTAGGAAACGTCTTTAAAATTCGTAGTTAGCACGTATTTTGGGTTAGGATTAGATAACCCAAAGTGGGGGCCCATTGGGCCTTGATTAGGATGAGTTTGGGCTAAAATTTTGGCCCAAACCGAACCAGCAAAGATGCGTCTTTGCTACATGCATGCATGCTACGTACATGCATGCTTTGGCGGTGGCACCGCCAAAGAACTTCTTGTCGGCTGGGCGGTAGCACCGCCCGGCTACTATAGCGCGCCTGCTATTGTAGCGTGCCCTCTCATGTAGCGCGCCTGCACTCTTGTAGTGCGCTTTCGCATCTTGAGCAGGCGCGTAGCATCGCTGGTCGGGCAGTAGCACCGCTTGGGTGTCTGCCAGGGGCGACAACACCGAAAAACTCAAAAGATTCAAATTTTTGGCTCCAAGTTTGGGCTCCAAATTTGAATCACTTTGAGGCCTATAAATACCCCTCATATTCTTGGATGAAAGGTGTCTAGAACTGAAAAAAAGGAAGGGGGAAACTCTCTTGAAAGTGTGTCAAATCTTCCCTAAGTCTTAAGAGTGTTCTAGTCCAAGAGAAGGGTAAGAGTGCTTTGTAAGGGTTATCTTCTAAGCCCGTCAAAAGAAGAGGTGTTGCAAGGGAGTTCTTCCTCACCCATTGGAAGGAGGAAAGCTATTGGAAAGCCGGTGTCCTCAAGCGAAGAGGAATCGAAAGTGGATGTAGGTCGAATGACCGAACCACTATAAAAATCTGGTTTGCATTTACGTTCTTGCTATTTACTTTGCTGCAAATCATTTTTACTTGCTGCCTTATTTACTCAACTTCCTTATCATCTTATTACGTATGCTTTAAAGTTAAAATGCAATCTTTCCGGGTTCAAATGAAACGTTGCATTCATTCGTACGAAGTTTCCAAAGCTTGTTTTAAATCGCTGAAAAATCTATCATTTTATCCGCTGCACTAATTCACCCCCCCCCCTCTTATTGCCGCTCGATCCCTAACAGTATGCCCTTGCTAGTTACACGAACCCACAAACGATGAAAGTGGGAGGACTTCTGAGGCAATAACCGATTGTCGCTCTTATTAACACTAGAAGCACTAATAATTTTATGAACAGCAAGGTTGCTGTTCGGATAGCCTTACCTATCAAGAATTGTAGTAGGTTTGATGTTAAGGTCACTGACAGATGAATTTTGAAGTGTGATCATAGATGCCCACGAGTAAAACTATTACTGCAGGACCAAGAGATAATTGCAGATTTATTCCTCCTCCCTCTTGGTGATTATGAGGCCATGCTCAGCATTGAATGATTGATGACATTGGGTGATATTTTCTGAAATTTTTTGAAACTAATTATGAAATTTTACAGTAAGGGGAAACAGGTGATACTACGCAGGAAATATGGGGGCGACGTAATGACGATTTGTACACAACAAATGGAGAAAGTTTTGTATAAAGTATGCAGTAGCTTTTTGGTATAACTTGAGCAACAATCTAAGAGAGAACCAACTGAATTTGAAGTCCCAAACCTACTTCCCTTGCTTGCTGAATTTTCAGATATATTTGACGAACCGCGCAGCCTACCTCCTACCCGCCGGTATGATCATCGTATACCAATTCTTCCGGGTAAACCTCCAGAAAATACTCAACGATATTGTTATCCACATCTCTAGAAGAATGAAATAGAAAGAATTGTAAAAGAGACGCTCGAAATAGGAGTTATTCGGCCAAGTTGCAGCCCCTACTCTTCACCGATGCTCCTCGTACGGGAATATGATGAATGTGCATTGATTATCGAGCTCTCAACAGCAAAACCATCAAGGACAAATACCCTATTCCAGTAGTAGATGAATTGCTTGATAAATTAAAGGGTGCACAAGTCTTCATAAAGTTGGACCTTCGATCTTGGTATCATCAAATACGAGTGTGTGAAGAAGACATATCGAAAACCACCTTTCGAATGCACAATAGGCACTATGAATTTCTGGTAATGCCCTTTGGTCTCACCAATGCTCCCTCCATCTTCCAGAGCCTTATGAATGATATTTTCCAAAGTTATCTTTGTAAGCTTTTACTAGTTTTCTTCCATGTATCCATATTTACAGCCATTCTCTTGAAAGTCATTTTTAACACTTAAGACTTGTATTGACGATTTTACGAGAACATGTTCTTTTTGTCAAAAAATCAAAGTGTAGCTTTCTTCAACAGAAGGTGAAATTTCTTGGGCATATCATATTAGAGGAAGGTGTAGTGGTCGACCCCTCTAAAATTGAAGCAATGAAGAATTGGCGGACCCCGAGGAACATAAAATCGCTACGCGACTTTCTTAGTTTAATAGGCTACTACAGCAAGTTTATGAAAAACTATGGAAAGATTAGTGCACCCCTTAATTCCTTGTTGAAAAAAAGATACTTTCCAATGGTCAGACAAAGCCACAACCACCTTCGACGAACTTGAAGTCGTAATGTTGGCAATGCCCATACTAGCGTTACCCGAATTCGGCAATACTTTTGTTATTGAAGCCGATGCCTCTGGAGTTAGAATTGGTGTTGTACTAATGTAAGATAGTCATCCCCTTGCTTATACTAATAAGGTGTTATCTCCTTCTCATCTCATGATGACTATTTACGACAAGGAGATGCTCGCGATTATGCATACAGTGGCTAAATAGAGATCGTACTTGATCGGACAACACTTTCAATTCAAGACTGACCATAAAAGCCTAAAATATTTCTTGGAGTAAAAGATATCTTCCCCTGAGCAGCAAAAATGGGTAACAAAACTTCTTGGATATGATTATGAAATAACTTACAAAAAAGGGAAAGAGAATGTTGTTGCAGATGCGCTTTCACGGTTACCCGAGCAAGCTGAATTTTTGACAGTTTCACTTCCGACCAGTGACTTCCTTAAGGATATTAGGAGTGAATGGCGAGATGATCCAAAGAATAGTAATATCATAAAAAAAATTGGAGGAAGCACCAAGCTCCGTGGTTCATTACAGTTAGGACTCAAAAGACTTGCGCTATAAGGGACACATTGTGCTTGTGCCAAATTCTACTTGCATAAAGACCATCCTACAAGAGATGCATTCCACACTTACGGTCGGGCACTCCGGGTTCCTTAGAACCTATAAGAGAATTAAGTAAAATTTTTATTAGGTAGGGATGAAAAATATTATTACTTAATTTGTAGCATAATGTGATGTATATTAATGACATAAAGGCGAGACAGTGGTAAGTCCCAGAAAGCTACAACCTCTACCCATCCTGGACTCAATGTGGATTGATATATCAATGGACTTCAGCGAAGGCCTTCCCTCATCATAAGGAAAAGGTACAATTTTTGTCATGATTGATCGCCTTACAAAGTATGCTCACTTTTGCGCTATTCGTAATCCCTACACTGCTTCTAGTATTGCTCGAATCTTTATGGAGAATATTATAAAATTATATGAGATGTTGAGATCTATTATAAGTGATCGTGATAGGGCCTTCACGAGCAAATTTTGGATAGAGTTATTCCAGATGCAGGGCATTAAATTAAAGATGAGTACGGCATATCACCCACAAACTGACGGCCAGACTGAAGTGGTGAACAGGTTCTTGGAGACATACCTTAGATGCTTTACCAATGACTGACCAAAAGAGTGGACAAAGTGGCTTCCCTGGGCCAAGTGGTGGTATAATATAACTTATTATTCATCCACAAAATGTACTTCTTATGAGGCTATGTATGGCCGACCTCTCCTTGTAATCCCAAAAAATGTGTTGGGCACCTCTATAGTAGAACAAGTAGACAGGGAACTACAGGACAGAGACAAAATGTTGAAGTTGCTAAAAGATAATCTCACTGTAGCTCAAGAAAGGATGAAACAGTAATATGATCAATACAAAGGCGAAAGAGAATTTTCAGTAGGAGATTGGATCTTCCTACGGCTCCAGCCACACAAGCAAACATCAATCCAGACCAGAGTATCCATGAAGCTTTCACCTTGGTTCTATGGACCCTACCAGATTTTGGAGCACATCAGAGCAGTAGCATATAGATTGGACTTACCCGCTAGCTCCCGAATCCATCCAGTCTTCTATGTGTTGTGTTTGAAGCTTAATAACTACCAAACATTGTTGGGATCTAGAGCGACACTAAGAGGGGGGGGTGAATTAGTGCAGTAGTTGAGTACGATAATTTTTGATGATTTAAAATAATTTTGAAAATATTGAACGTTGAAAACTTCGTTTCAAATAAAACGGTGTCGGAAAAGCTCTAACTTAAACTTGAGAATGTTTAGAGAAGATGAAGAGCAGTGAACAAGCAAAGTAAAGGTTTGCATAAAGGCAAATGCAAGAATATAAATGCAAACTGAGTTTTATAGTGGTTCGGTCATCCGACCTATGTTCACTCCCGATTCCTCTTCTCTTGAGGCCACCGGCTTTTCCACTAGTTGTCTTCTTTCCAACGGGTGAAGACTAACTCCCTTATAGCTCTCTTCTTTTGACAGGCTTAGGTGGTAACCCTTACAAGGCCTCTCAACCCTCTCTAAGGCTAGATCATACTTTAGAATTAGAGGAAGAAATTTGATACTATTATAGCAATGTTTTCCTTTTTCTTTCTCAATTCTAGTGTATATTTCAACCATGGATGAGAGGAGTATTTATAGGCCTCAATATGATTCAAATTTGGAGACCAAATTTGAATCATCTTGGATTTCCAAGTGCTGATGCTACCACCGCCTTACACTAGCGGTACCATCGCCAATACACTCTGGTTCTGTCAAGGTACTAGGCGGTACCACCGCCCAGTCTGGCGATACCACCGCTTGACACACTAACACGATCAATGTACTGGGCGATACCACCGCCCAGCTAGCAGTGCCACCGCCTAGGCACTCTACCCCAAGGTGGTACCACCGCCTAGTCTGGGCGGTACCATCGCCCTAGACTACTTGGAAAGCTGAACTTGGGCAGTGCCACCACCCTAGTCTGGCGGTGCCATCGCCAGACAATGTCCAGCACTCCTGGTTGGGCCTTAAACCTGGCCCAAATTAATCCAATACTAGGCCTAGTTAGCCCTTAACAGGGTTAAAGGATTAACACCTAATTTTAACCCTAATTATGTGCTAACTATAAAATTAAAGATATTTTCTAAGCTAATACAAAGTTCGTAGGTCAAGACTTCTTTCTCTAGTGAGCTTCTAGCAAACTTCCGATGGTCTTTTGACAAACCCTCGGACACCATTCTGCAGACTACTAGCAAGCTCCTGGACTTCTCGATTGATCTTGGCGAGTTCCGACGAGCTTCTTTAGCAAGCTCCAATCTTTCTCGACGAGCTCCGTGAACTTCCTACGAACCTTCCGAGAACTTCCGAAAACCCTTTGGCAAGCTCCCTACTCATTCTCGACCAATTCTACAGCACTCCCAATGAATCTTTGGACTTCCGTCGAACTCTCGAACTCTCAATAATTCCATCATACTTGACTTCGACACTTTATTCTGCTTTATATTTTCATCGTTATTGTAGTTAATCCTACACACATAAAACTTAACTCTACTTCGATCTAGTCAGCTATTACAATATGAATTGACATTCTATTGCTCGACACATCATTGGTCAGTGCTTTGTCTGCTTCTTCGGTACATCATCTTCTCTTATAGTCTGTTGCCCAATCGATGGTTGACCTCCGCGACCTTGATATCCTTGGTGCAACACCACTCTTCTTAGCCCGATGCCAAATATCCGAAGCCTTCTACCGATTCTCAATCGGACTCCGGTTCGACGTCCAATATCCTAACGTGATTTCCTCTTGCGCAATGTCAATTCTTCTGACATCAACTATCTAATCCTGATTGATAGGAGACCTGCATCACTCAAAATATAATTAAATAACAAACCACAATCAATTAGTTTTATTATCAAAATCCGAGACCCAACGGCCTCCCCCTTTTTTATGATGACAACTAATTGATGACGGAGTTAATCCTATTAATCCTAACTCTCCGGAGTTTAAACAAACTCCCCCTATCAATATGTCATTGATAGAAATCTTGGATTATTCCAAATCCAAGTAACATTCATCATATGTTATGAAAAATATCAAAACATCATGTAAATATATAAAATCTTCAATTTAATGCATGAAGTCATTAATCTACTTCTCCCCTTATGTCATCAACAAAACGGAGAAGTAGCTCTAGTTATTTTAAAAGATATGCAAGTCAACTCATATAAGCTAGATTTATCACATTCAATCATAGCAAGTTTTAAATTCTTTCTAAAGATAAGCAAGATAATAATTTTTCATTCTTTTCTTGAGATGTGTAGGTTGCACTTTCTTTGCTTCCTTTGCAATATGCATGCAATTTTTGTTTCTTCTCTCTTGAGAAGTGCAAGTTAGTTTTCTATTATAAACTAGTAATTTTTGTAAAATTTACATCACTTTAAACATGCAAGATAACAAGTTAAAGAAGAATGTGCAAGTTTGTAATTTCTTTCTTCCCTTTTGAGAAGTGCAACCTTTGTGTTCCTTTACATGTTCTAGCTAGCAAAAAACTTTCTTCCCCTTTGTTTTTGTCAAAAAGAAGGAAAGAGTATAATTCTTTTTCCTTTACATGAATTTTGAAATTATGACAATCAACAAAGATAAATATTTATTAAGAGATCAATGGGGTATCAAAAATTTACATTCATGATTCATAAATATTCCATTTAGGAAGTTTCAAAATTATGATTGAATGATTCATCATAAAGCAAATTTCATCAATTTTCAATAATCAAAATTCAAGTCATGAATATGAATTTAACATTCAAGCTAACATGACAAAAATTAATTATGACAATCAATATAAAGAATCAAGATATCAATATCAATGATAAATTCATGATTCATTTCAATATGTCTCTTCTTTTGTAAATAGCAAAAGATCTTAGGAAAATATGCATTATATTTCTAAATTCATCATGAATCATAAGAAATAATTTCAAGTATCAACTATTGAGATATCAAGACTTGGATTGTTTTCCTCTTTACCAAATGATAGAATGATGGAGTCATAGAGGGAAAGTATTTCGATTTACATAAAAAATATTTCAAGTCAAGAAATCAAAAGAGAGTTCATGATTCGCTTGAAACAAAAATCTCATTCAAACCAATTTGAAAACTTGAAACACATAATCAAATCAAAATCATTTTCGAGATTCAAAATGCTTGCAATTTGCATTAATCATGACAAGTGATACATCAAAAGTCTTCATCAATATTTCAGTCATCAAGTCATGAAGCATACAAAGTAGTATTGAAACATAGGAGAAAAAATTGATTTAAGCATGTAATGTTTCAATCAAATTCAAGTCATGGATACCAATACTAGCATATTTTCTTTACATGTATTTTTTAGGCTATGACAAAAAGAATAAATCAATGATTCAATCATATCATGTCATGAAAGATATCAATATGAAAAATCAATAAGGCTCAAAAGATATCATACATGGTTCATAAATATTCCTTTTAGGAGGTATCAAGATCATAATTCAATGATTCATAATAAAATAAATTAATTTTAAATCACTACATAAGGCATACAAGCCAAAGTGATCATGTCATTTCTAAGTCATCAAGGCTCAGGAAAAAAATCAAGATGAACATGATTCATTTAAATGGATTATTTAACACATCATCAAAATCTCATTCATAATTCAGGTGATAAACAGGATATCATAAATGAATTTATTATGTGTCTTTTATGGAAAAATCATAAACTTTAGAGAAAGAAAGATGTTCAAGAAACATGCATTTCTCTTTAGTTATTTCAATTCATGCATTGATTTCGTATAAACATACCTTTGTCTTTTTATGTCAAATCAAAATAAGCATGAAGGTTCAAGACTTAAAGGCAAAATTTCATAAAACAAATCATAATATGTATTATCATATAAATCTGAAATAAAGTTTCAAGAGAAATCACTAAGACCAAAAACATGATACACACATTTGTTTTCAAAGCATTCATCATGATTATCTTCAAGAGATTTATAAGATTCATAAAATAAATTCATTAACCTCAATAGGATAGAAAATGCAATCTCTTTTTATGTGTTTCAACCTATAATCATGTCTTTGCCTTTAGTAAAAACAAGTATCAATATTCAAGAGTGAAAAGACAAATTTCATAAAACAATTCATCAAGTATGATTCCATAACTTTCAAGCATGATAAAATCCTTTTAATATTGAGATATTCATCATCAAGTATGATTTCAAAAGGTATGTTCAAGATTTTTTATTTGAAAGCCATGTATCATCGTACAAATTTGATATTATTATCAAAATCTTTCATTCGAAAATTTTATTTAGAACAATGTAGATTAATTACATGTAAGCATGCTCAAGTCCTCTTTCTATAAACGTTATGTATCAAGTTTAAGACCGAAAAGGTGATTTCATCAAAGCCATCAAGATCAAACACATAAAACACAAAATCATCATGATAGCACATTTTCCATTTTTATGAGTTTCAATTTAAGTGATTTGATCTTTCATAAGAATGTTCAAATTTTTCATATGAAAATGTCATGCATCATATTTTAAAACGAAAGCATCATCAAAATCATTTTAATTCTTTCATTCATTAGTTATAACAAGATGATCAATGCTCAAATTTTTACGAAAATCATGCATCATTTTATAAATTTTATCATAAAAACAATTAAGACCTATTAATCCAAGATGGAAGTTTTCAAATTATAAGCATGATACACACATCTATTATCAAAAGACTTTCAAGAAATTTATACATAGATATGTATCATGTTTAAAATTAAAAATTGATACGGAAAGCATACATGGATTTTATCCTTTTAGGTGTCCATGCATTATGTCATTTTAATTTGTCATGAGAATGATTAGACCAAAAACACTTTTATCCAAAACATACAGTTTCAAATCAATATCACTTCAAAAACTCATGCATGATATAAAATCACCAAACATCATGTTTAGAGACGAAAAATAATATAAAACATCAAGATACACATGCATGAATTAATCCTATTAGGAATGCATGCATTATTATAAATCATGCAAGTATAATTTTAATTTTTTACTTTTAAAAAATACTAGAAAGAAAAGCATGATATAATTTTTTAAAAAATAATTATTTATTTCCTACTAACTAAACTAAGCAACTCATGAAAAGATCATGTAATTTGAAAATAAGGTAAAAGCATAATGGTGAGTTACTTACTACTGGAAAATTGCGGGGAGTCGGCATCTCATGCATAGCGAAAAATAAAACAAGATTAGATTTTCCATAGTTACGTACTTGGCCGTTGTGCGATGATTGGTGCACGAAAAAATTACAAATCCGAAAAACTACACATATCATGTTAGAAGCGTTACTTGGGAAGATCGTATATTTCTGAATTTCCAGATCCGATGAAGAGGATGAAGGAGCACTAGCGTACTCCTCTATAGCGGTAATCCACACAGCAGAAGCAGCGACGATGCTCCTCAGATTACTGTGGGATCTCCCTCTCCGCTGCACCACGAGGCTACCGGAGCCAAGGAGGAGAGGGGGCTGAGGAGAAAATGAGGGGTGACTACTAAGAGCTCTAGCCTATGAACCAGGGAGTTTCTCCTATTTATAGAGGTGTTGGAAGCATATCCTTAACGAATCCTGTTCACACTAGATCTCCATCCAGTTCACATTAGATCTCTATCAAATTGGATCTTATCCATAAGATCCAAAATAGGGGCTCCATAGATATCTTATATCTGCACCTCTATTCGTCGTAACATTCACCTAATATGTGTGACCCTCTAGGCTCGATATTGAGCTAGCCGTGAGTCGCTCCCATTAGAACACCTTTTGACTCAGAACTCCTTCTGATATAGTGAATTATTATCTCCATAATAATTCACTCGACTCATCAACTATGGACGTACTAGGCTACTACGCCATAGTCCCCAAACGGTATAAGGGGATTTGATCCGTCGGACCTGTATGTCCTTAGTTACCATGTATCTATAGTCCCTCTCCATCTATATCCTAGAGACTATATATTGGGCATGGTAGAGTCAGACCTATACGGAATCCTGTCCGAGTCTTACTTTAATCGGATTCTCCCGGAGAACTCCTTCTTTCTAAATCCGAACGACCCTGGCTAGGAATTTTGCCTGAGTGAGCATACACGGGATATTCATCTCACGATACCGAGAGTGGATGATCCTCTATTGACACACAATTACCTTCGTATGGTTGGTTACCATCCTCAAGAACCGGCTGTACCAGATCTGGAGCTTTCCAAACCTGTAAGTCTGGTGTCAAAGAATGAAGTACTCACATAAGGCATCTTTGGTCTCTCAAGTCTAAGGACCAGACACACTACTGGGACTACAAAATCACTATCTGACATTAGGTATCATTAACCATACAACATTCTGTAAGCGGATCAATCAGTAAATTTATTCTTCAATGAGCACCCACACTGTACCTCTAGTGTCCTCATATAAGTGACTATGAGACCAGTCACCTAGGGAGATCGATGCGAAGATTGGTGCATCAAAAACAAATCCACAAAAACTACATGAGTAAAAGAAAGTACTTAGGGAGATCGTATATCCCTGAATATCTGTAGATCTGTAGGAAGAATGAAGGAGGTCAAGCATCCTCCTCTCTAACGGTATCCACATGGTAGGGACTGCGACGATGCACCTCTTTGAGGAGAGGAGAATAGAAGGTAGGTGGCTACAAAAAAAACCCCAGCCTATAGAGCTTTGGTTCCCTCCTATTTATAGAGGCCCCCTATAAACCCTAATGGATCTTGCCTTGTGGGCATTGGATCTCCATCTAATTACCAAAGCCTCTTGGATTAGTGGGTCTATACCCAATAATCTCTTATTAGCAATTATTGGATCTCATCTTAGGATCCAATAATTCAGGGGCTTAATGGATATCCAATAAGATAGGGGCTCCGGATATCTCATATCCGAATCTCTACTCATCGCAACATCTATCATATGTGTGTGACCCTCTAGGCCCAATATCGAGCTGACCGTGAGTCATACTTGTTAGAACTCCTTATGACTTAGTGAATTATTATCTCTATAATAATTCACCCAACACATCAACTACGGACGTACTAGGCCACTATGCCATAGCCCCCAGATGATATAGGGGAATCTATTCCTTTGGACCTATCTGTCCTCAGTTATCATATATCTGTAATCCCTCATCTAACTAATATCCTAGAGACCCTATATCGGGCATGGTGTTGTCAGGCCCATACGGTCTCTCCTTGAGTCTTGCTCTTGTTGGATTCTCCTGGAGAACTCTTTCTCTCTCAATCCGAATAACCTTGGCCAAGGATTTGTTTAAGCAAGAATACATGGGATATTCCTCTCATGATACTGAGAGCGGATGATCCTCTATTGATACTCAATAGCCCTTGTAAGGTTGACTACCACTCCCAATAATCGGCTATACTATATCTGGAACTTTGCAAACCTATAAGTCCGGTATCAAAGAGTGGAGTACTCATATAGGACATCCTTGGTGTCTCAAGTCTAAGGACCAGATATACTACTGGGACTACGGAATTGCTATCTGACGTGAGGTATCAAAAACCATCTAGCATTCTATAGGCGGATCAATCAGTAAACTCATTCCCCAATGAACACCTGCACTATACCCTTAGTGTCCCCACATGAGTAGCTCTGAGACCAGCCACCTCCATCATATGGATGGGTATATAGCACACCAGTCTATCCGGTTATCTCAATGTCCCTCTCGAGTAACCTATGATCAGGATTATTTAGGGTTTGTGTTTAAAGGTGAATCGGTCTCATTATCGTGATCTCATCACGATTCGATTCCCATTGCACAGATCCAAGGACATCACAATATATGCAACATGCAAGATAAAGTGATAAAATGCCTAATAATAAATAAAGAGAGAGTGCACATCAAGTCACAAGTGCCATCACTTATGTGATTAGCTTGTAGGGCACATATAACTAGCAGACACAGCATGTTATAGGTGCCATCACTCACATTATTGGCTTGTAGGGCACCTATAACTAACAATCTCCCACTTGACCTAAAGCAAATCACCTATGTGTCTGATCCCCATCAGACCTCTATGATGCTCAAATACAATCTGAGTCAATGGTTTTGTCAGTGGATTTGTAATATTATCTACGGATGAAACTCTTTCCACTGCTACATCTCCTCGGGCCACGATCTCTCTGATCTTGGTGGAACCTCCTCATAATACTTCTGATGAGACCTGGGTTCCCTAGCTTAATCGATCGCCCCGTTATTATCGCCCAATATGGGAATCAGTTTCACACTGCTTGATACGATTCCCAAATCCATGATGAACTTTTCATCTATACAACCTATTTTGCTACTTTTACTACAATAATATATTCCGCCTCTGTGATATCTAACTATCTAGATAGTCAAGCCTTAATTGTGAAGAACATTCCTACATCATTCTCAATGATTAGGATGTCATCCATATATAACACCAAGAAGGTGATAGTACTCCCACTTACTTTCCTGTACACACAAGGCTCATCTTCATTCTTAACGAAGTTATAAGATCTGATCACCTCATCAAACCTTATGTTCTAACTTTGGAAAGCTTGCTTTAGTCCATAAATGGACTTAAGCAATCTGGACACCTTATCTAGACTCTACTTGGACATGAACCCTTCAGGCTATATCATATACACCTCCTCTTCGAGGTTGCTATTGAGGAATATAGTTTTCATGTCCATTTGCTAGATCCCATAATCATAATGTGCTGCAATAGCCAATAGAATTTAGATAGATTTCAACATAGCTACGGGTGCAAAGGTTTCGTCATAGTCAATACCTTGTCTCTGACGATACCCCTTAGCCACTAGCCTTGCTTTATAGGTCTCCACCTTTCCATCTATCCCGATCTTTTTCTTGAAGATCCATTTGTAGCCGATGGGTATGATACCCTCAGGTGCATCAACAAGGTTTAACCTTATTGAAGTATATGGATTCCATCTCAGAATTCATGGCTTCTTGCTACTTCCTAGAGCCTATGCTCATAATAGCCTCCTCGTAGGTCTGAGGATCAATATCCTAAGTGTCCTCTCCACTAATATGTCCAATATATCTCTCAGGAGGGTGTGACACTCTACCAGTCCTACGTAAAGTTATAACTTGTGTGTTAGGTACCTGAACAGAGATTGTCTCCGAAATGGTGCTTGAGCTAGGTTCTCCAACCTCACTCAACTCTATCATGCTCCCACTATCTCTGTCAAGAATGTGTTTCTTCTCAAGAAACACTACCCTCTTGGCAACAAAGACCTTTTGGTCCTCGGGTTGATAGAAATAATAACCATAAATTTTCTTGGAGTATCCCACATACTTGCACCGTTCTATCCTAGATTCGAAATTATTGGGATCATGTCTTTTAACATAGGCAGGGCAACCCTAAATCTTAATAACCTACAGATTTGGCTTCTTTCCTCTCCATATCTCATACGGTATAGACACTACCGATCTAGATGGAATTCTATTTAGAAGATAAGCTGTGGTCTCTAGGGCATATCCCCAAAATGAGAGGGGTAGGTCAGCGAAACTCATCATAGACCGCACCATATCTAATAGTGTGTGATTCCTCCTTTTTGATAAACCATTGAGCTATGGTGTATAAGGAGGTGTCCATTGGGACAGAATCCCATGGTCCTTGAGGGACTGGGTGAATTTCATACTCAAGTATTCTCCTACTTGATCTGATCGAAGATTTTAATACTCTTTCCACTCTGGTTCTCTACTTCATTCTTAAACTCTTTGAATTTCTCAAAAGCTTCAGACTTGTACTTCATCAAGTACACATATCCATACCTAGAGAAATCATCAGTAAATTTAATGAAGTAAGAGTACCACCTATGGCCTAAGTTGACATAGGACCACATACATCACTATGTATGAGTTCTAATAACTCAATGGCTCTCTCTCTAGTTTCACTAAATGGAGAGTTAGTCATTTTTCCCTGAAGGCAAGGCTCACAAGTTATATATGACTCATAGTCAAATGGATCTAAGTATCCATCTTTCAATAGCTTTCGAATCCTTCTCTCATGGATATGACCTAGCCTACAATGCCACAGGTATGCACTATTCACCTCATCTTGTTTCCTCTTGGATATATTTACATTCATGATATCATATGTGGAGTAGTATTTAGCATAAACAAACCATTATGCAATATCCCTCTAGTAATGATCTTATTATTCTTACTAATTAAACAACAATTGTTCTCAAAAAGTACTTTATAACCATTTAATGTCAAATATGAAATGGATATAATGTTCTTGACAATAGAGGGAACAAAATAATATGCATCTAATGTAATGTTAACTCCATCAAGCAGATGCAGAATGACCTCGCTGATAGCAACAACAGAAACTCTTGCTCCATTGCCCATCTTGAGGTCCATCTCGCCTTTTGCCAATCTCTTAGGCCTTGCCAGAACCTACAACGAATTGTAGATGTGATAAGTACTACCGGTATCCAATACCGATGCACTGCTAGTGAGGTGGTTGGCATCAAGTATGCCACGTAGAGGGTCGGATGGTGACATGTTTATGATAAACAGGAGATATAGCATAAGTAAATAACATGCAAATTTTGTAAATATAAATAATCAAGATATGGACTTCTATCTTAATGTGCTCCTAGTAATTTTTCTAGTGAGTCACACGACACCCTCAGCACGTGAAACGAAAGTCTCCGGTAGACTTCTAGTGGGGATTGAGATCCAATCGACATCTTAGTGTAACCTTGAGAGACTCGACCAATCATACTAAGCACAAAAGGTAGGCAACTCTTGCTAATCACAACTCCTTGTGATTCTCGTCATGTTCGACCTCTGAACCACCATAGCCTCGAGAGACTCGATGAACTATGATGTCCAGTTAAGTCATCACCATTGTTACAAGATGAGTTTGATTCGGTGATATGCCCTCGAGGGACTCGACCAAGCATACCATGTCCTCAGGTTACCGGTGACATCTCATGTCATAGACAAGATAGCGAGACACGAAATAAGTGAACCTCGAGGGACTAGACCAACTCAGCTTACGTCGGGAATCGATTCCTGGCTATGACGATGGAAGGTCACATGGGTCAATCTTATTACCTCATACTTACCGACTTAATATTATCATAGGAGGAGTTTTAGGTTCGGTCTTGTGATATAATGTGTCACACACATACATATTTAATATATATTTACATCGCATGCAAATATATATATACTTATCTAGTAGGTGTATAGCAATCACATGCACAGGCATACCAGATGATCACGGACCTCAACCTAATATGATTAGGCCCGAGCCAATAGGCCTAATCATTTACATCAGGATCTATGTACATATCGATGTATCTCTATGCCCGATGATCATCCATCTCATCATCATCGGATCTACTCAGCACCTCGATGCATCCCTATGCGTCGCAATAATTTGAATCGGTCTCAAAGGTCCCGCTGCCACCTTCAGGCTTCCGTTGTGCCTCTTTATATAATTATAATATAATTACAGACACGTAGGCCCGACAATCAATGAAAAATGGAGGCTCGCAGGCCCTAATAATCATATACACACATCACAAAGTCCATGATCATCTTTCCACATCACACATCACATGTACACGTCATGTAGGATTACTAGATAAATAATAATAGTTACTTAAACCTTTTAAATAACTAAAATTCTAAAATCAGGGACATGCAGGAAATTTTCAAAAATATCAAGGGTATTTTCATAATTTTACTAGGACATGCCCTAGAATTTTCGAAATTGATAGGGGAAAAATTGTCTTTTATCCCAAATCTCCCCAAATAGAGCCGGCGGTCGTAGTTTCTTGCGGCCACTGTCTCCCTACTACAATCACCACCTCACAGGCGTGCAACAACCCTCGGCATGCGTGCAACACCGCCTTGGGCGCTACCACCTCTACGCAAAGGCGATTGTCGCCTCCTCGCACTGGTGTTGCATAGCCGCTTGCGCAGAGGCACTACCACCTCATACGCGGGCAACTGCCTTGCGCATGGGTGGTCGCCTCATGAGGCGGTTGCTAGCAGTCGTCGCTTGTGCCCCTGCACGACAGCTTGCGCAGGGGCGGTGGCCACCCCGCACCGCCTTACCCAGGTGGTGGGCAGTCGCCTCGCATAGGCGGTGCAGTTGCCGCCTTGTGGCCATGGGCCACGGGTTGTTCAGCCCCACCTCACACAATGGCTGTTGCCTGTAGCCGCCCCGCACACGTAGCGACCGTTGCCTTGTGCAGGCAACGGGTAGCCGCTAGGCTGCTACTCCCTTGCGCACACCAACGGTTGCAACCCCTTGTGGCTGCTGCCTTGTTCGCACAAGAAATTGCTGCCTCACGCACTGACGGTCACAACCATTGCAGCCATCGCATCGCACGTGTAGGGGCTGTTGTCATGTGCACCGACTCCGATCAATCCGTCGGGCAGCAACTGTTGTGGTTGCTACCTTGTGCGCGCAGGCAATTGCTGCCTCAAGCACTGATGGTCGCAACTATTGTGGCCATCGCATCGCTCATGCAGGGGCTGTTGTCATGCGCATCGGCTCCGATCGATCCGTCGGGTAGCAACAGTTGCTGCCTTTACCTCCTTTTGCGTCAACAAATTTGATATAGAAAGATCGCTCTAAAGCTCCTTTCATCAGCAAGATGAAGTGCTTTTCAGATCTGCAAAACCACGTCAAACGTAGTAAAAATGCATAAAACAATTCTATGCGATCAAACACAACACATGTAGTTTATAAGCCAATCATCGTACGACAAACACTGGCTCTGATACCACTGTTGGGAAATCACAGGGAGTCGGCATCTTATGCAAAGTAGAAAACAAAACAAGACTAGATTTCCCATAGTTAAGTACTTGGCCGTTGTGCGACGATTGGTACGTGAAAAATTTGTAAATCCAAAAAATCGTATATATTATGTCAAAAGCATTACTTGGGGAGATCGTATATCCCCGAATTTTTAGATCCGTTGAAGAGGATGAATGAGCACTAGCGTACTACTCTCTAGTAGTAATCCACACAGCGGACGCAACAACGACGCTCCTCAGATCACCATAGGATCTCCCTCTCCATTGCACCATGAGGCTACCGGAGCCAAGGAGGAGGAGAAGGGGCTGAGGAGAATAGGAGAGGCGACTACTAAAAGCTCTAGCCTATGAACCAGGGAGTTCCTCCTATTTATAGATGTGCTGGAAGCATATCCTTAACGGATCCTATTCACACTGGATCTCCATCTAATTCACACTAGATCTCCATCCAATTCACATTGGATCTCCATCCAATTCATATTGGATCTCTATCCAATTGGATCTTATCCATAAGATCCAAAATAGGGGCTCCACAGATATCTTATATTTGTACCTCTACTCGTCGCAACATCCAACTAATGTGTGTGACCCTCTAAGCCCGATACCGAGTTGGCCATGAGTCACTCTCGTCAGAACTCCTTTTTGACTCAGAACTCCTTCTGATATAGTAAATTATTATCTCCATAATAATTTACTCGATTTATCGACTATAGACGTACTAGGCCACTACGCCATAGTCCCCAGACGATACAAGGGGATCTGATCCATCGGACCTGTATGTCCTTAGTTATCATATATCTATAGTCCCTCTCCATCTATATCCCAGAGATTGTATATTGGGCATGGTAGAGTCAGGCCCATACGGAATCCTGTTTGAGTCTCGCTCTAATCGGATTCCCCCGAAGAACTCCTTCTCTCTCAATCCAAACGACCCTGGTCAAGGATTTTGCTTGAGTGAGCACATATGGGATATTCATCTCATGATACCGAGAGTGGATGATCTTCTATTGACATACAATTGCCTTCGTATGGTTGGCTACTATTCCCGAGAACTGATTGTACCAAATCTGGAGCTTTCCAAACTTGTAAGTCCAGCGTCAAAGAATGGAGTACTCATACAAGGCATCTTTGGTGTCTCAAGTCTAAGGACCAGACACACAACTAGGACTATGGAATTGCTGTCTGACATTAGGTATCATTAACCATATAGTATTCTGTAAGCAGATCAATCAGTGAACTCATTCTTCAATAAGCACCAGCACTATACCTCTAGTGTCCCCACATAAGCGACTATAAGACCAATCACCTCCATCATTTAAACAAGTATATAGCACACCAGTTTATTCGGTTATCTCGATGTCCTCATTGAGTAACCTATGACCAGGATGATTTAGGATATGTGTTTAAAAGGTATATTGGTCTCATTATCATGATCTCATCACGATCCGATTCCTATTGCACAGATCCATGGATATCATAATATTCATCTAGATAATGTGAGAAAATACCAGTAATAATATACGAAGAGATCACCACAGCTGTTATAGGTGCCATCACTCACGTGATTGGCTTCTTGGGCACCTATAACTAACACTTACCTCATTGACGAAATCTGTCAAAGCCCAATTTGCCTCTTCTTTATTTGATTCATCCTTGGGTGTCGTCCTCTTCTTTAGCCTCTTTCTCTGTTCAAGTTTTTTTTTATTTTTTATTTTTATTTAATGAACTTATTAAAATTGATTAAAAGTTCAATGTCCTCTTCATTGTCCTCATCACTTGAGTAATCACTTAAGTGACATTTTATACTCCGGAGTTCTAAATCCTTCCTGTTCTTTAGAAGAGTGTTCATCAAGTTCAAAATATTCTAAGAGTGTCATTTCATAGGTCATTAATGACTCGATTAGTTCTTCTAATAAAAAATTATTTAAATTTTGTCTCTTGTATTGCAGTTACTTTAGGATCCCACCTTTTTGGAAGGAATCTTAAGATCTTGTTAGTGAGTTCAAAATTTAAAAAATAATTACTAAGACTTTTCAAGCTATTGACAACATCCATGAAACGGGTGTACATGTCGCTGATAGACTCGCTTGGTGCCATTCGGAAGACCTCAAAATCATGCAATAAGAGATTTACTTTCGAGTCTTTGACTCTACTAGTTCCCTCATGCATGATTTCAAGTGTCCACCAAATATCAAAAGCTGTTTTACACATAGAAATCTGATTAAACTTGGTTTTATCTAAAGAACGATATAAGGCATCCATAGCCTTTGCATTTAAAGTAAAAGATTTTCTCTCTAAATTTGACCATTCACTCATCGATTTAGAGGATAGTTGAAAACCGTTTTTGAGAGAACTTAAGAAAACTTTCATTCAGTTTTCTAATATGTATAGTCCAATCTATTAAAGAACGGGGGACGAACAATCGAAAAACCCTCTTGAAAGCCGTGAAGAGCCATTTCTCGCAGGTGTGAATCCGAAAAAGAAATAACGAGGCTTTGATACCAATTGTTGGGATCTAGAGTGGCACTAAGAGGGGGGGGTGAATTAGTGCAGCAGTTGAGTATGATAATTTTTGATGATTTAAAATGATTTTAGAAACTTCGAACGTTGAAAACTTCATTTCGACTAAAATAGTGTCGGAAAAACTCTAACTTAAACTTGAGAATGTTTAGAGAAGATGAAGAGCAGTGAACAAGCAAAGTAAAGGTTTGTAGAAAGGTAAATGCAAGAATATAAACACAAACCAATTTTTATAGTGGTTTGGTCATCCAATTTATATCTACTCCCGATTCCTTTTCTCTTGAGGCCATTGGTTTTTCCACTAGTTGTCTTCCTTCCAACGGGCGAAGACTAACTCCCTTACAACTCTCTCCTTTTGATGGGCTTAGGAGGTAACCATTACAAGGCCTCTCAACCCTCTCTAAGCTAGATCATACTTTAGAATTAGAGGGAGGAATTTGACACTATTATAGGAGCGTTTTTCTTTTTCTTTCTCAGTTCTAGTGTATATTTCAACCATAGATGAGAGGGGTATTTATAGGCCTCAATGTGATTCAAATTTGGAGCCTAAATTTGAATCATCCCGGATTTTCAAGTGTTGGTGGTACCACCGCTTGACACTAGCGGTTCTGTTAGTGTACTGGGTGGTACCACCGCCCAGTCTGGCGATACCACCACCTGACACACTAACATAGTCAATGTACTAGGCGGTACCACCACCCAACCAGCGATGCCACCGCCTAGGCACTCTGCCCTAGGGCGGTACCACCGCCCCAGACTACTTGGGAAGCTGGACCTGGGCGGTGCCACTGCCCTAGTCTATAGGTGCCACCGCCAGACAGTGTCCAGCACTTCTGGTTGGGCCTTAAACCCAGCCCAATCCGATCTAATACCGAGCCTAATTGGCCCCTAACAGGGTTAAAGGATTAACACATAATCCTAACCCTAATTATATGCTAACTATGAAATTAAAGACATTTCCTACACTAATACAAAGTCCACAAGTCAAGACTTCTTTCTCCAGCAAGCTCCGGTGAACTTCCAGTGGTCTTTCGACAAACCCTCAGACACCATTTTGCGGACTTCCAGCAAGCTCCTAGACTTCTCAATTGATCTTGGCGAGTTCCGACGAGCTTCTTCAGTAAGCTCCAATCTTTCTCGGTGAGCTCCGTAATCTTTCGACGAACCTTCTGGCAAACTTCTAAAAATCCTTTGGCAAGCTCCCTACTCATTCTCGGCCAGTTCCGGTAGCACTCCTGACGAATCTTCGGACTTCCAATGAACTCTCGAACTCCCAATGATTCCATCGTACTTGACTTCGATATTTTATTTTGCTTTATGTCTTTATCGTTATCGTAGTTAATCCTGCACATATAAAACTTAACTCTACTTCAATCTAGTCAGTTATTACAATGTGAATTGATATTCTGTTGCCTGGTACGTCATTGGTCGGCGCTTCGTCCACTTCTTCGATGCATCGTCCTCTCTTACGGCTTGTTGCCTAATCGACAATTGACCTCTGCGACCCTGATATCTTTGGTGCAACACCACTCTTCTTGGCCCGATGCCTGACATCTGAAGCCTTCTGTCGATTGTCGACCAGACTTAGGCTCGACGTCCAATATCCCGACGTGATTTCCTCTAGCGCAATGTCAATTCCTCCTGCGTCAACTGTCTAATCCTGATCGATAGTAGACCTACATCACTCAAAATGCAATTAAACAATAAACCACAATCAATTAATTTCATCATCAAAATCTAAGACCCAACAAATATGACTATCCAAGGAGAGTTCCAGACCCAACCGAGTGCTATTATTGATATACGGATCGTGACTCGACGATGACGAACCACTACTGAAGTGCTAATATAGTGGGCAAACCTACCAGCAGAAGATGATACTAGGGAGAACTATGATGACTTGAAGATCAAATTCCCAGAATTCATGGAGCGTCAGCCTCGAGGATAAGGCTGATTTGAAGAGGGTGGGTCTATTAGAACTCTAGCTAGGAGAGTCCAAATTTAGTTTCATTGAAGAGGACAAACTTGTAAATCCTAAGCTCATGTTGGAAAATCCAGGGGTGACATCACATGCACCGTGGAAGAATAGAAAACAAAAATCTTGGATTTTCGCAAGATGATTTCGTCATTGTGCAAAGATTAATGCATAAAATAAATCCATGAATCAGAAAACTATGTATGTAAAAAGATAGTACCTAGGGAGATCGTATATCCCTGAGTTCCTGTAGATCCATGGGGAGGATGAAGGAGGTCAAGCATCCTCCTCTCTAGCGGTATCCACACGGCAGGTACTATGACAATGCTCCTCTCTTGGGAGAGGAGAATAGGAGGTGGCCACCAAGAAAAACTCCAGCTTATGGGCCTTTGATTCCCTCCTATTTATAGAGGCCCCCTATCAACCCTAATGGATCTAGCCCTATTGGGTATTGGATCTCTAACCAATTAACCAAGTCTCTTAGATTAATGGGTCTTTACCCAATAATCTAGCTCTGATTGGATCTCATCCATGGGATCCAATAATACATGGGATTATTGGATATCTAATAAGATAGAGGCTCTAGCAGATATCTCATATCCGAACCTCTACTCGTCGCAACACCTACCATATGTGTGTGACCCTCTAAGCCCAATATCGAGCTGGCCTTGAGTCATACCTGTCAGAATTCCTTTTGACTCAGTGAATTATTATCTCTATAATAATTCACTCGACTCAACGACTACGGACTTACTAGGCCACTACACCGTAGTCCCCAAACTATCACGGACAAATTGTAAATGGCTTGTTCGGTGTAATGCTTATGCTCGTCTATGTCCCTTGTAGTTGGTTATAACTTGTAAAGCTTGTAAAGGGCTTGCCAAAGGCTAAATGCCCCATTTGAGTGAGTTTGGCGGCCATTGAAGGCTTATACATAAAGTTTGCATCGAGGGAATACTTGTACTAGAATTCGGTCTGTAGTGGACCAATTTTATACCTTTGTTGTGCAACCGTTCTGAGCTTGTGATATCCATGGTTGGAATTTGCATTGGCTATAATGTGTTTGCTAAAAGAGTGGCTTGCGGATCCTGTGTGAAGCGCTTTCTCTGTCCCGTCTTCTCTTTCGTAGGTCCTAAGGGATTGGAGGAGATTTCGGGGAGGCTGACCTTTGCGGTGATACGCATTGGTGCCGCGCGGCTTAGGCAAAACCAGCTAAGTCTGTGATAGATGGTATCAGAGCGGCACAAGCCCACTTAGAAACACTTAGCATGTAAACGTGGGGGACCTAGCGAGGCACCACGAGGACAACAGGCTAAGAAGAATTGCATAGCGCACAAAGGTCAGGATGGCTGAGTTCGAGCAGTGGCTCAATATTGGCACCCAAACTTGACGATGCTCGAGGCAAGCGGAGTGCTTTGCAAAGGATGAGACCGTGCAAGGGGGAGTGGGTTGTTCAACGATCGATAGAGTTATGCAAAGCTCACAGAGGTGAGGGGAGTTGCAAACTTAAGGAATTCGATACTCATGCAAGGCCTTGCATGCGAACGATAGAATGTCCGGGGCCATCCCAAGGCGACCGAAGGTCGGCGCCATGGAGCATTCAAACTTTCTCTTCGGCATGTGCAGGATATTTTCGTAAGAAGCTGAAGTGTGTAGCAGGTTTAGCATGTTGCTAGACCTAGAGGGTCAGTGTGAGCTGTATTGGCGAAGTATCGTAGTCTAGCAAGTGCATTTGCAGAGGCAAAATTTGGCATAATTTGTTCAGCAAAGGCGGAGTAGTCCAAGGGGATGGTGGTCTCCTAAACTTTCAGAGAGAAGGATGCGAAGAGAGAAGTTACTCCAACGGGGTAGATATTCAGGAGGGATAAGTCCCGATTCTCCAGAGGGAGAATCATGTGCAATGAATCGCACCTGTTGAGGAGTACCTCAAGACAAAGCTCGATAGATCGAGTAAGCGGCGAGGAGTCATCGCATGATCTTGCAAGTGGTGATGCGTTGGTGGACGCATAGCGAGATCAAGTGGGGGAGTGACCCAAGGCAACACAAAGCGAAAGCACACTTAGATCCGATATAGAGATTGGACTCAATAGAGGGTTGACCCGTGAAATGGTGGACATGAGGGCTACCATTAACACAATGCAAATCGAGAAGCAGAGCAACTTGGGGGAAAACTTGGTGATGTACCCAAGCCGCATGAAGAGAGTTGGCATAGAAGATAGAACATGGAGCGGAGGCTTGAAGCTTTCCTTAGACAGAGGTCAAGGGCATGGACTCTTATAGAGACAAGAGTAGGATCATGTCGTTCCATGGGTTCTCTATTCTGATGGAGCAGACTCATCTTGCATGGTGCCAAAGATGAAGGGAACTTCAAGGCATATGCACCTCATCTCAGTGAAGCATTTGACAGAGGAACTAAGGCGATACAACTTACAGTGGCGAAGTTGGTGTTAGAAGGCCTTGGCGCGGGGCAAGAGGATGCAGAGGCAGATATTCTTGAAGAATATGCCACAGTGTTGCTATTCGAGTTGCCATGAGGAAAGCGGTGCGCAGCGGAGATTGTGCTGGTAGGGGCATAGTCACAGGACCCAGACAATGGTGCACCAATTTCAGCAAAGTCAGAGGATTTTAGAGGAGCTGCTAGGCGATGGACTATCCTAGAGCTAGGCTTCATCCGAGTGTGACCCAAGAGTGGGTGGACGAAGGTCGATTGCCAAAGGAGCGAACAGAATCGAAGGTGGTTAAGGCCCTGCGATATGTTGGCGGAGTCCACACATGGAGATATCGTAGTTCAAGTTCATACCACAGGGATTATGATAGAACCCCAGAGGAATTCTATAGAGATTGATCTTTGAGGGGGATCAACCCTTGGAACGCTATAGGGGTTCCACCCTCCAAGTAGCCTGGTGGCTACAATTGTAGATTGATATTTCTTATTCCAAAGAGGTGGAGGCTACAAGCTTATATAGAGCTCCAAACCCTAGCCCTAGGGGTTGCTTCATAAGTGAACTACCCAATTTGCCCTCAACCTTAGCGGGCTAGCCCAGTAACAAGGGGGCGACGGCTAAGAAGCCCAAAGACCCAAATATAAACCCTAGCCTCTCTTCTTTATAGGATAGAGGTGGCTAGGTGGGGTTTATTACATTCTCACAGGGTTTTTATTAGCTACTACATGGTTGAGTAGGACCTTACCCTGCTAGGGTCCTATCAAGCCCGCCCTCTTCAAATCAGCCTTGTCCTCAAGGCTGGGGTTCCATGAACTCAGGGAACTAGGACTTCAGCTCCTCATATGATTCCCATGTGGCATCTTCGAGTGGTAAATTAGTCCAATGTACTAGTACTTCAGTAGAGGAACGTCGACGACGCATCACGACTCTGCGGTCGAGGATGGCTTGTGGTTGGGCTTGAATATTTCCATCATCAGTGGTGTTGGGCAGTTGGATCTGGGGTGTCTCGTGTTCTCCCAACTTGGGCTTCAAGCATGACACGTGGAAGACAGGGTGAATTTTGGCATCTTCAGGTAATTTAAGTCTCAGACGCCCACACTCCAATACGCTCTATGATCCGATAGGGCCCATAAAAGCGTGGAGATAGCTTCATGGAAGCTCGTGTGTTGATGGATAGTTGCTTGTATGGTTGTAGGCGAAGATAAACCCAGTCTCCTACTAAAAATTCTCTTTCACTTCTTCGTGTGTCAGCTTGTTGCTTCATTCTAGCTTGAGCGGTAGAGAGATTATCCTTTAGCAACTATAGGAGTTTGTCCCTGTCAATTAAATCTTGGTTGACCTGATCTACCTTAGCCGAGCCAATTATATACTTTGGAATCACAGGGGCCGGCCGACCATATAATGCTTCATATAGGGTACATTTTGTAGATGAATGATATGTAGTATTGTACCACCATTCGACCCAGGGGAGTCATTTCATCCACTCCTTTGGTCGATCACTAGCGAAACACCGAATGTATGTCTCTAAACATCTGTTCACCACTTCTGTTTGGCCGTCAGTTTGTGGATGATATGCAGTGTTCATCTTGAGTTTGGTGCCCTGTAACTGAAATAACTTGGTCCAAAATTTACTAGTGAAGACCCTGTAATGATCACTTACGATGGACCTTGGCATCCCATGTAGTTTGACAATATTTTCTATGAAAATCTGAGCAATACTAACAACAGTGTAGGGATTTCGCACAGCACAAAAATGAGCATATTTCGTAAGTCGATCAACCACCACAAGGATTGTGCTTTTACCTTTGGAAGGTGGCAGCCCTTCGATGAAGTCCATGGAGATGTCAGTCCACACCGAGTCTGGTATGGGTAGTGGTTATAGTTTCCCTGGACTCGCCAATGCTTTTTTCACCTTTTTCTTTGTTGACATACATCACATTGTGCTACGTATTCAGAAATAATTTTTTTCATCCCTTTCCAATAAAAGTTTTGCTTCACTCTTTTGTAGGTTCTTAGAAATCCGGAGTGCCTTGCTAAAGGTGTGGAGTGCATTTCGTGCAGAATGACTTTGATGCAAGGGGAGTTTGGTATAAGCACAATACGACCTTTATAGCGTAGATCCCTCGAATCCCAAGTATAGTGAGCTATTGCGCTTGGATCCTCCTCCAATTTTTTGATGATGTTGCTGGTTTCTGGATCCTTCTTCCATTCCTCCCCCTCTGGTTACTGTTGGAGATGCATAAGAAAGCCACCATTTATCTTGTGTAAAACTTTCTTCATTCGTTGGGTTGAAATGGTGGTTACGTTGCTTCCGCGCTTCCCGCGTAGGATGACCTGTTTACCTTTGCAATAGAATTTCATAATCAATTTGGAAAAGTTCCAAGAGACATCACCTAGTGTTGTTAGCCATTCTATGCCCAGCACAGCCTCATAATCATCAATTGGTAGGAGGAAGAAGTTGGCAACAATTTCTTGGCCCTGTAGTAATAGTTTCACCTGTGGGCATCTTTGGTCGCATTTTAGGATTCGACCATCGGCAACCTTTACGTCGAACTTGCTGCAACCTTCGATATAGAGCGCCATCCGAGCAGCAACATTACTATTTAGAAAATTATTAGTACTGCCTGTATCGATGAGAACGGTGATTGGTTGTTGTTTGAGCAGGCCTCCAACTTTCATCGTTTGCGGATTTGAGTAGCCGGCTAGCGCATGTACCATAAAGTCGGTTGATTGTGGCTCTTCTTCCATATCTTCATCCTCATGTTCAAGACTCTCTTCTGGCTGTTCACTGATCTCTTCTTCCACTGGTTCAATCACAAGAAGTCTCCCTTTTTTACAGTGATGCTCGTGGCTCCACGGCTCGTCACAATGCCAACATAACCCCTTGGCAGATTGGTCTTGAAGCTCTTCTCTTGTCAACCTTTTTAGTGCAGGAGCTCGGCTGATAGTAGGGGGGGCTAAGGGATTCAATATTGCTGGTTGGGGAATGACCCTAGTCCTCCGGGCTTCGTGGTTCAATCACTCCTCCTAAAGTCGTGCGAAAGAGATGGCTGCCATAAGCGTGTACGGTTGTCGTGCTTTAACTTCTCCCCGGATCTTCGGCTTTAAGCCCTCAATAAATGTCCCTAATAACTATTTTTCAGACCAATCATGAGTTTGATTAGATAACCTTTCAAACCTAGTTTGATACTCCTGGATGGTGGAGGTTTGTTGGATCTTTGCTAGTTGTCCGTCGATGTTCTCGTAATCGGTTGGTCCGAAGCGGATCAGCAGTCCTTCTTTGAATTGTCGCCATGAGAGGACTCCATGAGTGTGTTCAAACCAATCAAACCATTGTATGGCATCCCCTTCAAGATGTATAGCTGTAATTTCTACCATAGATGCGTCCGCGGTTTTGTGATACCGAAAATATCGCTCCGTGCGCGAGATCCAACCAATCGGGTCTCCTTCTTCCCATCTAGGGAAGTCCACCCTCATGCGTGGATAGTAGGGATCGGTCATAGAGCCTCCCTTCTCTTGGGAGTCATCTCTTCGGTCAGAGCTCTCTCCTTGATGAGATTTCTTTGGGCTCGGTGTTCGACCCAAACTGAGTTCGGCAAAGAGAGCCCGAATCTTATCCTCCATTCGCGTCTCGAAGGCTTCGAATTTAGCATTTATCGCCTCCTCGGATGCCATAGTATATGCCTCCAGATCTGTAATATTAAGTTCTCTCTTTTGTTGCTGGGTTAAAGGCATAAATTGTTTGAGGGAAGTGGTGGCCGAAAGGGTTTGTGGATCGGTGGATGTAGGCTGCGGTTTAGGCTTGTTTTGTGGCTGTTTTGGGTGCTGTTTGGGGCTGCGATTTGATGGAGTTTTGGGCTGAGATGGTAGTGGATAAAGGTTAGGGAAGAGGGTTTTAGATCTGTGGTAGATCGCAGCAAAGATTTGACAAAAATTAGTGGCAATTGCTGCCTATGTGCCCTGCCTCGTAAGAGCAGAATTATCGTCAAAGAAATAGCGATTTCTCGATGAAATTTCAAGCGAAAACTTAGGGATTTGAGAAGGGGGTTTGATAGTAGAATCTTAGTTTAGATAGCAACAAGGATAACAAATTGGATCAAGAAATTTTGGCAGCAAAGCAGTAAAGAAATCGGTGCAAGTTGCGATAGCAGAATTCTCATCGAAAAATTTCAGCAGTTTGCGACGAGAGATTGCAGCAACACACGAATTTGTTTTTGTGATGAATTCCACAATAGATCAATCATGGATGGGAGCCAAGATGATCTATGAGGTGCACAAAAAATTTCGTTCAAAAAGGATAACAATTAGATCGGTTAAAGGCAGCAACACACGGTTGAAATTTTCTGCAGCAATCCTTCGTTCGCAAAGATGGTAACTTTTGTGACGCAAGGAATTCGCAGCAAGGGATCGATAGAAAAACTTCTTTTTGATACTTTAGATGAAAAATTGCAGCAGCGAAAGGTATTGGTGGTAGAAAAATACCAGATCTCTGATGCAATTAGAGGTGGCAACTGTAGATTGATTTGATCTACGTCAAGAGATGACGGTGGAGACTACGACATCAAGAGCAATTGTGGGAATTGCTTGGCTAATGGTGGGAGGCAGGGATGGCAGCAAAAGCTGCAAGATCGCTGCTCTGATACCAAATGATAGAACCCCAGAGGAATTCTATAGAGATTGATCTTTGAGGGGGATCAACCCTTGGAACGCTATAGGGGTTCCACCCTCCAAGTAGCCTGGTGGCTGTAATTGTAGATTGATCTTTCTTATTCCAAAGAGGTGTAGGCTACAAGCTTATATAGAGCTCCAAACCCTAGCCCTAGGGGTTGCTTCATAAGTGAACTATCCAATTTGCCCTCAACCTTAGCGGGCCGGCCCAGTAACAAGGGGGCGACGGCTAAGAAGCCCAAAGACCCAAATATAAACCCTAGCCTCTCTTCTTTATAGGATAGAGGTGGCTAGGTGGGGTTTATTACATTCTCACAGGGTTTTTATTAGCTACTACATGGTTGAGTAGGACCTTACCCTACTAGGGTCCTATCAGATTAGAATGCAAGGAGATGTCACCAGGAGGCGACATGATGCAGTGGATCGTGGTAGAATGGTTCGTGGCAAGTCGACACACACAGTGAGTCCCATGGGGGGACTAGATCATGTAGAGGTATGATCGGGAGCACGATTGGGAGCTCTATTTCGATAAACAACGCGATGGCAAGAAGGGCTATGGATTCAAGCAGTGAATGCCATGGTACCGCAAAGGCGGATCTTCCGTACGTGCATCGAATGTTGCATTGAATGAAAGCCTTGGATATCAGCTTATGAGGGCTATGTACTATCGAGGAAGAAGTTCATATGCAAGTACTAGTGAGTCCCATGGAGGGGGACTAGATCATGCAGAGGTATGATCGGAGCAGCTGAAGAGTTGGACTGCTTTAGAGCTCTTATTCGCTTAAGGGAGCCCGACATGTCAAAGGATAAGGCCGAGTAAGCGAACATTGCGACCAATGAAGCTAAGGAGAACAGAAGCAGTGCAAGCCCTGCAACATGAATGGCGGTGGCCATACATGGGAGTTGTAGTCTGTCTTTCCAGCGATCAAGTGGAACTGCTCAGAGAACACAGAGGTGTCGAAGCAGGTGGTCGAAATAGGGCGAGGAAGCAATGACGAGTCCAGAGGGACTCAGCTACCCAAGATCAATCATCGGTTAGCTTGAAGGTGGACTCAGAGGAGTGCTACAGTGCCGTAGAGGTGGATCTATCGATCGTGAAGAAGGGACACAAATGCGAGACAACGGATAGTAGTGCCATGGGCAATGCAGTGCCAGGGTACCACAGAGGTGGGACTTCCGGGGAGTCATCGGTCCCTTGCTCTCATAGAGGGAGAGCGCTTGATCGTGATATGGGCTGTGGAGGAGGAGAATGCTTTAGCAAACTCCATGTACCAAGACAAGGCTGAAGGGCAGAAGCCAGAGAACTTCATAAGACCAGTGTCAACAGACTTTCCATCAAGATAGCCGTGAGTGAAGGACTTCGGGTCGATGCAAGAGTGCATGACCAAGGATCGGAGCTGGCAGTACGTGGTGTTGTACCTTTGCTACTCAGAGGAGTCAACGACAGAAATGATGGAGAAAGCGGTACAATCCCAAAGGCGACCAGATCTATCGGAGACTTACTCCAAGTTAGAGTGATAACTTCTTACATTCCAGAAGTTCAATGGCAATGAGAAGGCGAATCATAGTAGCTGACTCAGTGCAAGGATTGTAAACACTTCAGGTGCTTCGAAAGTGTGAGCTAAGAGTAGGCGAAGTCTAGTAACCAGCTCGACGCACGAAGTACAACCTCGAGGAGGCAGGCAAAGTTAAGTAACCTTTGCCTTCTTAATTCTCAAGAGGATGGGCGAAACTGAGTACCCCAGCTCTCTTAGTTATCTAGCAGAGGAGCTCTGTACAAATTTGAAGACCCTTCGAAGAGACTAATGAAAGACAATAGTTGTCAAGTTCTCACCAACGGTGATCAGTGCTACTGAGAGTAGATTGTCCGCTTCATTACCCAATTGAATGCCAATCAAAAGCGGAAGTGATGCGAGCCTACTTAGGCAAGACAACTAAGTGGAAGAAGATTCGATTGGCAAATTTTACGGAAGAAAGACCTGAAAACTTTAAAGGTTGCGAGGTGATGCTCGTTAAAGCTCCAACAAGCATCTATCCAGTTCAAGAGACAAGAAGAATTTAAATATTGGCGCAGATCAACGATGGTCTTTAATCCTTCATTAGATGAATCCACAAGAACCAACAAGGATCAGCACAACTCTGCCAACCCCACACCAAAGTCAGAGTCATTGGCGAGTTGAAGCAGCATGGTGGATTAAAGTTCGACGACTCAACAACAACAAGCGGAGAACAAATGGGAGCCAAAGGGCGCATCGCAACAGGAATAGAAGATCGAAGATCCAACAAAGAAAAGAAGTTACAGCGTCAGCAAAGGCTTCGACGAGGACATCGAAGGAATAAGTGGGGGAGAATGTCATGGACAAATTGTAAACGGCTTGTTCGGTGTAATGCTTATGCTCGTCCGTGTCCCTTTTGGTTGGTTATAACTTGTAAAGCTTGTAAAGGGCTTGCCAAAGGCTAAATGCCCCATTTGAGTGAGTTTAGCGGCCATTGTAGGCTTGTACATAAATTTTACATCGAGGGAATTCTTGTACTAGAATTCGGTCTGTAGTAGACCAATGTTATACCTTTGTTGTGCAACCATTCTGAGCTTGTGATATCCATGGTTGGAATTTGTATTAGCTATAATGTGTTTGCTAAAAGAGTGGCTTGCGGATCCCGTGTGAAGCACTTTCTCTGTCCCGTCTTCTCTTTCGTAGGTCCTAAGGGATTAGAGGAGATTTCGGGGAGGCTGACTTTTGCGGTGATACGCATTGGTACCGCACGGCTTAGGCAAAACCAGCTAAGTCTGTGATAAAATGATACAAGGGAATCCAATCCTTTGAATCTATCTACCCTTAGTTACCATGTACCTATAGTCTCTCATCCATCTAATAGCCTAGAGACCGTATATCGAGCATGGTGCTGTCAGACCCATACGGTTTCTAATCGAGTCTCACTCTAATTGGATTCTCCCAGAGGACTCTTTCTCTCTTAATCCGAATGACCCTAGCTAGGGATTTGCCTAAGCAAGAACACATGGGATATTCCTCTTATAATACCGAGAGTGAATGATCCTCTATTGACACTTAATAGCCCTCGTAAGGTTGGCTACCACTCCCAATAACCGTTTGTACTAGATTTGGAACTTCCAAACCTATAAGTCTAGTATCAAAGAATGGAGTACTCATACAGAACATCCTTAGTGTCTCAAATCTAAGTACCAGATTCACTACTGGGACTACGGAATCACTATCTGACATTAGGTATTAATAACTATGTAGTATTCCGTAAGCGGATCAATCAGTGAACTCATTTTACAATGAGCACCTATACTATATCCTTAGTGTCCCCACACAAGTAGCTATGAGACTACTGGGAAATCGGGAGATTCGGCATCTCATTCATAGAGGAAAACAAAAACAAGATCGGATTTTCCATAGTTACGTACGTAGCCATCGTGCGATGATTAGTGCACAAAAATCATAAATCCGAAAAAGCCGCATGTATCATGTCAGAAGCGTTACCTAGGGATATCGTATATCTCCAAAAATTTAAGATCTGATGAAAAGGATGAAGGAGCATTAGCGTACTCCTCTCTAGTGGTAATCCACACAACGGACGCGACAATAACGCTCCTCAGATCACCGCGGGATCTCTCTCCACATGCACCACAAGGCTATTGGAGCTAAGGAGGAGGAGAGGAGACTAAGGAGAATAGGAGAATGACTACCAAGAGCTCTCAGTCTATGAACCAGGAGGTTCCTCCTATTTATAGAGGTGGAGGAATCTTATCCTTAATAGATCTTGTTCACACTAGATCTCTATCCAATTGGATCTCATTGGATCTTATCCATAGGATCCAATTTGATCTTATCTAATTGGATCTTATCCAATCATTTAATTCGATCTCATCCAATTACCCAATTGGATCTCATCTATAGGATCAAAACTAGGGGTTTCGCAGATATCTCATATCCGCACTTCTACTCATCGTAACATCCACCTTATTGGTGTGACCCTCTAAGCTTGATACCGAGCTAGCCATGAGTCACTCCCATCAGAACTCCTTCTGACTCAGAACACATTCTGATATAGTAAATTATTATCTCCATAATAATTCACTCGACTCATCAACTATGGACGTACTAGGCCACTACGCCATAGTCCCCAGACGGTACAAGGGGATCTAATCTATCAGACCTATTTGTCCTCAGTTACTATATATCTATAGTCCCTTTTCTATCTAATATCCCAAAGACTATATATTGGGCATGGTAAAGTCAGGCCCATACGGAATCTTGTTCGAGTCTCGCTCTAATCGGATTCTCCGGGAGAACTCCTCTCTCAATCTGAACGACCCTAGCTAGGGATTTTGCCTGAGCGAGCACACGCAGGATATATCTCTCACAATATCGAGAGTGGATGATCCTCTATTGACACGTAATTGCCTTTGTAAGATTGGCTACCATTCTCGAGAACTAGCTATATCAGATCTAGAGCTCTCCAAACTTGTAAGTCCGGTATCAAAGAATGGAGTACTCAAACAAGGCATCTTTGGTGCCTCAAGTCTAAGGACCAGACACACTACTGGGACTATGGAATCACTGTTGACATTAGGTATCATTAACCATACAGCATTCTGTAAGCGGATCAATCAATGAGCTCATTCTCTAATGAGCACCTGCACTGTACCTCTAGTGTCCCTACACAAGCGACTATGAGACCAGTCGCCTCTATCATATAGACGAGTATACAGTCCACTAGTCTATCTGGTTATCTCGATGTCTTCATCGAGTAACCTATGACCAAAATGATTTAGGATCTGTGTTTAAAGGTATATCGATCTCATTATCATGATCTCATCATGATCTGATTCCCATTGCACAGATCCATGGACATCACAATATTCATCCAGTTAATATAAAAAATATCAATAATAATATGCGAAGAGATCAATGTAACATGTCACAGGTGCTATCACTCATGTGATTGGCTTGTAGGGCACCTACAACCAACAATCTTCCACTTGACCTAAAGCCAATCACCTATGTGTCTAATCCCCATCAGACCTCTGTGATACTCAAATATAATCTGAGTCTATGGCTTTGTCAGTGGATCTATAATGTTATCTTTAGATGGAACTCTTTCCATTGCTACATCTCCTCGGGCCACGATCTCTCTGATCAAGTGGAACCTTCTCAATATGTGCTTAGACTTCTGATTAGACCTAGGTTCCTTTGCTTGAGCTATTGCCCCATTGTTGTCGTAATATAAGGTAATCGGCTCCTTACTGTTTGGCACGACTCCTAGATCTGTGATGAACTTCTTCAACCAGACTCCCTCATTTGCTGCCTCTACCACAATAATGTATTCCACCTCTGTGGTCGAGTCAGTTGTAGTATCTTTCTTGGAACTTTTTCAGTATACTACTCCTCTAGTCAGGGTGAAGACATACCTTGAATTTGACTTGATATCATCGACATCGGACTGGAAGCTCAAGTTTGTGTAGCCCTCAACTCTGAGGCTACTGCTTCCATATACCAATAAAAGATCCTTAGTTCTTCTCAAGTACTTATGGATACACTTTACTATTTTCCAATGCTCGAAGCCTGGATCTGCTTGATACTTGCTCGTGACACTCAGAGCATGCGCTACGTTAGGCCTGATATATAGCATAGCATACATGATAGACCCTATCGCTGAGGCATATGGTATTCTATCCATGTGTGCCCTTTCTTCAGGAGTCTTTGGGGACATACTCCTAGAAAGTAATATTCCATATATCATAGGTATGAGATATCTCTTAGAATTTTTTATGTCCAACATTTTGACAATGGAGTCTATGTACCTGGACTAGAACAAGCCAAGGATCCTCTTGGATCTATCTCTATAGATCTGAATCTCCAAAATATAGGATGCTTCCCCTAAGTCCTTCATAGAGAAGTGTCTAGATAGCCAAGTTTTTACTGTGGAGAGCATTCCTACATCATTCTCAATGATTAAGATGTCATCCACAAATACCACCAAGAAGGTGATAGTGCTCCCACTTACCTTCCTATATACACAAGGCTCATCATTCTTAATGAAGTCACAAGATCTTATCACCTCATCAAATCTTATGTTCCAACTTTGGGAAGCTTACTTTAGTTCATAAATAGACTTAAGCAATCTGCACACCTTATCTGGACTCTACTTGGATATGAACCCTTCAGGCTATATCGTATACACCTCCTCTTCGAGGTTGCTATTGAGGAATGCAGTTTTCACGTCCATTTGCCAAATCCCATAATCATAATATGCTGCAATAGCAAATAGAATTCAGATAGATTTCAGCATAGCTACGGGTGCAAAGGTTTTATCATAGTCAATACCTTGTCTCTGACGATACCCCTTAGCCACTAGCCTTGCTTTATAGGTTTTCACCTTTTCATCTATCCCGATCTTCTTCTTAAAGATCTATTTGTAGCCGATGGGTATGATACCCTCAGGTGCATCAATAAGGTTCCAAATCTTGTTGGAGTATATAGATTTCATCTCCGAATTCATGGCTTCTTGCCACTTCCCGGAGTCTATGCTCATAATAGCCTCCTCGTAGGTCTAAGGATCAATATCCTGAGTGTCCTCTCCACTAATATGTCCCACATATCTCTCAGGAGGGTGTGACACCATACCAGTCCTATATAAAGTTATAACTTGTATATTAGGTACCTGAACAGACATTGTCTCCGAAATGGTGCCTGAGCTAGGTTCTCCAACCTCGCTCAACTCTATCATGCCCCCACTATCTCTGCCAAGAATGTGTTTCTTCTCAAGAAACACTACCCTCTTGGCAACAAAGACCTTTTGGTCCTCGGGTTGATAGAAATAATAACCACAAGTTTCCTTGGAGTATCCTACAAACTTGCACCATTCTGTCCTAGATTCAAAATTATCGAAATCATGTCTTTTAATATGGGCAGGGCAACGCCAAATCTTAACCTATAGATCGGGCTTCTTCCCTCTCTATATCTCATACGGTACAGATACTACTGATCTAGATGGAATTCTATTCAGAAGGTAAGCTGTGGTCTCTAGGGCATATCCCCAAAATGAGAGGGGTACGTCAGCGAAACTCATCATAGATCGCACCATATCTAATAGTATGTGATTCCTCCTTTTTGATACACCATTGAGCTATGGTGTATAAGGAGGTGTCCATTGGGACAGAATCCCATGGTCCTTGAGGAACTGGGTGAATTTTATACTCAAGTATTCTCTTCCTCGATCTGATCGAAGAGTTTTAATACTCTTTCCAATATGGTTCTCTACTTCATTCTTATACTCCTTGAATTTCTCGAAGGCTTCAGACTTATACTTCATCAAGTACACATGTCGATACCTCGAGAAATCATCAGTAAAAGTAATGAAGTAGGAATAACCACCTCTGGTATGAGTTGACATAGGATCACATACATCACTATGTATGAGTTCTAATAACTCAATGGCTCTCTCTCTAGTTTCATTAAATGGAGAGTTGGTCATTTTTCCACGAAGATAAGACTTGCAAGTTGTATATGACTCGTGGTCAAATGGATCTAAGTATTTATTTTTAACAACTTTTGAATCCTTTCCTTATGGCTATGACCTAGCCTACAATGCCACAAATATGTATTGTTCACCTCTTCTCGTTTCCTCTTGCCCATACTTACATTCATGATGTGTGAAGTAGTATTTAGCATAAACAAACCATTATGCAATGTCCCTCTAGTAAAGATCTTATCATTCTTACTAATTGAACAATAATTATTCTCAAAAAATATTTTATAACCATTTAATGTCAAACATAAAATGGAAATAACATTTTTGATAATAGAGGGAACAAAATAACATACATTTAATGCAAAAATAACTCCATCAGGTAGATGTAGAGTGACCTCACCAACAACAACAGTAGCAACTCTTGCTCCATTGCCCATCTTGAGGACTATCTCGTCGTTTGCCAATCTCCTATGCCTTCTCAGAACCTGTAATGAATTGCAGATATGATAACACTACCGGTATCCAATACATATGCATTATCACAAGAATCTAATATTTGGAGGCTGATCATGAAAGTACTTGAGGCTTTTCCAAGCTTTTGTTTCACTTTTTCTGCAAAATACGCCTTATAGTTCCTCTTTCAATGCCCATCTTGACCGTAGTGGAAGCATTGGCCTTTGTCCTTTGCTGGGTCAATTTTGACAACCTTTGTTTTACCCCGTTTTCCCTTGCCCTTACCTTTCTCAAGGGTCTTCCCAGCCTTCCTTTTCCTTTTAGTCTCACCAACTTAGAGAACTAATTTCTCTTTCTTGATTGTGCTCTCTGCCTTCCTCAACATATTGAGGAGCTTAGAGAGAGATACCTCAAGTTTGTTCATATTGAAATTCATGATGAACTGAGACAAGGAATCTGGTAGGGACTGAAGTATAAGATCAATACAAGTTATCATCTAGGACTATACCTAGACCTGTGAGTTTTTCAATTCACTCGATCATTTTCAGGACATGGTTCTGAACCGATGTCCCCTTAGTCATCCTGGCACGGAAGAGACTCTTGGATATCTCATATCGTTGAGTTCTTCTCTGTTCCTCAAATAGTTTACGGAGGTGCAGGAGTATGGAATGAGCTTCCATGTTTTCATGTTGTCTTTGTAATTCAGGAGTCATAGAGGCTAATATGTAATGCTGGGCGAGAGTAGAATCATCTATATACTTTGCATATTAGGCAAACTCTTCTTGAGGAGCTTCTGCCTCAGGTTAGGGCATGATCGTATCTAGGACATATATGATTTTCTCCGCTGTAAGAACTATTCTTAGGTTGCAGAGCCAATCCGTATAATTTGGACCAGTGAGGTAGTTAGCATCAATTATGCCACGTAGAGGGTTTGATGATGACATGTTTTTGATAAATAAGAGATATAACATAAGTGAATAACACGCAGATTTTGTAAAAATAAATAATCAAGATATGGACTTCTATCTTGACATGCTCCCACTAATTTTTCTAGCGAGTCACATGACACTCTCATGCACATGAAATGGAAGTCTCTGGCAGACTTCTGGTGGGGATCGAGATCCAATCGGTATCTTAGTGCAACCTTGAGGGACTCGACCAATCACACTAAGCCCAAAAGATAGACAACTCTTGCCAATCACAACTCCTTGTGATTCCCGTCATATTTGGCCTCCGAACCACCATGGCCTCGAGGGACTCGACCAACCATGACGTCTAGTTAAGTTATCACCATCATTACAAGATGAGTCTGATTTGGTGATATTCCCTCGAGGGACTCGACCAAGCATACTATGTCCTCAGGTCACCAGTGACATCTCTATATCGTAGATAAGATAGATCGACGTGAAATAGGTGAGCCTCGAGGGACTCGACCAACTCAGCCTATGTCAGAAATTGGTTCCTGCCCCTAACGATAGAAGGCCATGTGGGTCAATCTTATTACCTTACGCTTACCGACTTAATAATATCATAAGAGGGCTTTTAGGTTCGGTCTTGTGATATGACATGTCACACATACATATTTAATATATTTACATCGCATGCAAATATATATACTTATCTTATAGGTGTATAGCATTCACATGCACAAACACACCAAATGATAATGGACTTCGACCTAATATGATTAGGCCTGAGCCAGTAGGCCTAATCACTTATATCAGGATCTATATACATATCAGTGCATCTCTATGCACGGTGATCATCCATCTCATCATCGTCGGATCTGCCGGCACCTCGACGCATCTCCATGCATCGTGATCATCTGAATCGGCTTCAAGGGTCCCTCTACCACCTCTAGGCTTCCGCCATGCCTCTAGGATAATTACAACATAATTATAGGCATGCAGGCCCGACAATCAATGAAAAATGAAGGCTCGCCGGCCCTAATAATCATATACACACATCACAAAATCCATGATCATCTTCCCACATCACATCACATCACATCACATGTATATATCATGTAGGATTACTAGATAAATAATAATAGTTATTTAAACCTTTTAAATAACTAAAATTTGAAATTAATGACATGTAAGAAATTTTTTAAATTTTAAAGGGTATTTTGGTCATTCTGTCATTAGGGACAAAATTAGAATTTCTAAAATTCTAAGGGGCAAAACTATCTTTTGGTCGAAAAACCCTAATTCTCATTCTCTCTGCTTTCTGCAGCGTTGTGGCTGCGACTGCCGCCACCCTGACGGTGGCGGCCCTACATGCGGGGCGCCACTTGTGCCTAAGGGTGGCTCGCCCGTGGGCGGCGGCGCCGCTGCTTACGGGCGCAATGCCCGCAAGCACAGCCTCTGAGGCACTGTCCCACGAGCCTCCCCGCGGATGCCCCTGTGATGCTACCCTTGCGGGGTAGAGCCTGCATGCAATGCTACCCCCCTTTTGCGGGCGCTGCCACCCCACGGGCGCTGGCGCTGCCCTCCCTTACGGGTAGGCCGCCCGCGAGCCTAGCGCCCACAGGCCCTATGCATGCAGCCAGTGCACATCCGTGGGCACTGCCCACCCTTGTGGGCTCCCTACGTGCATGCGGCCAGTGCTGCCACTGCAAGTAGATGGCCACCGACGACCCTGTGCACACAGCTAGGGTTGTAAGTAGCCTTGGCCAAACTATGAGGGCAGCAACAATTGCTGCCCTCTCTCATCATTTGCGTCAACGATTTTAGCATCAAAAGCGTATCTAAAACACAACACATGCAGTTTATAAGCCAATCATCGCACGACAAACCTGGCTCTGATACCACTGTTGGGAAATTGGGAGATTCGGCATCTCATGTGCAGTGGAAAATAAAAACAAGATCAGATTTCTCATAGTTGCATACTTAGACGTCGTGGGATGATTAGTGCACAAAAATCATAAATCCAAAAAATCTGCATGTATCATATCAGAAGCATTACCTGGGGAGATCTAATATCCCCAAAAATTTCAGATCCGATGAAGAGGATGAAGGAGCACTAGCGTACTCATCTCTTACGGTAATCCACACAATGGACATAGCAACGATGCTCCTTAGATCACCGCGGGATTTCTCTCCACGTGCACTACAAGGCTATTGGAGCCAAGGAGGAGGAGAGGAGACTAAGGAGAATAGGAGGATGACTACCAAGAGCTCTCAGCCTATGAACTAGGAGGTTCTTCCTGTTTATAGAGGTAGAGGAAGCTTATCCTTAATAGATCCTGTTCACATTGGATCTCTATCTAGTTGGATCTTATTGGATCTTATCCACAAGATCCAATTTGATCTCATCCAATTGGATCTTATCCAATCACTTAATTGGATCTCATCCAATTACCCAATTGGATCTCATCCACAGGATCCAAACTAGGGGCTTTGCAGGTATCTTATATCTACACCTCTACTAATCGCAACATCCACATTATGTGCGTGACCCTCTAGGTCCGATACCGAGCTAGCTGTGAGTCACTCCCGTCAAAACTCCTTCTTGCTCAGAACACCTTCTGATATAGTGAATTATTATCTCTATAATAATTTACTCGACTCATCGACTATGGACGTACTAGGCCACTATGCCATAGTCCCCAAACGGTATAGGAGGATCTAATCCATCAGACCTATTTATCCATAGTTACCATGTATCTATGTCTCTCATCCATCTAATATCCCAAAGACCATATATTAGGCATGGTAATCCATCTAATCCATCTAACTGAGGACAAATTGTTCGAGTCTTGCTCTAATCGGATTCTCCTGGAGAACTCCTTCTCTCTCAATTCAAATGACCCTGGCTAGGGATTTTGCTTGAGAGAGAACACGCGGGATATATCTCTCATGATACTGAGAGTGGATAATCCTCTATTGACACATAATTATCTTCGTAAGGTTGGCTACCATTTTCGAGAATCGGCTATACTAGATCTGAAGCTCTCCAAACTTGTAAGTTCAGCGTCAAAGAATGGAATACTCAAATAATGCATCTTTGGTGCCTCAAGTCTATGGACCAGACATACTACTGGGACTACAAAATCGCTGTCTGACATTAGGTATCATTAACCATACAGCATTCTGTAAGCGGATCAATCAATGAGCTTATTCTCCAATGAGTACCTGCACTAAACCTCTAGTGTCCCCACACAAGCGATTATGAGACCAACCGCCTCCATCATATAGACGAGTATACAGCGCACTAGTCTATCCGATTATCTTGATGTCCTCATCGAGTAACCTATGACCAGGTTGATTTAGGATCTATGTTTAAAGGTATATCGATCTCATTATCATGATCTCATCACGATCCGATTCCTATTGCACAGATCCATGGATATCATAATATTCATCCAGATAATATGAGAAAATACCAATAATAATATGCGAAGAGATTGACATAACATGTCACAAGTGCCATCACTCACGTGATTGGCTTATAGGGCACCTACAACCAATAGAGACCAGCCACCTCCATCATATGGACGGGTATACAGCACACTAGTCTGTCCGATTATCTCGATATCCCTCTCGAGTAACTTATGACTAGGATTATTAAGGGTTTGTGTTTAAAGGTGAATCGATCTCATTATCATGATCTCATCATGATCCGATTCCATTACACAGATCTATGATCATCACAATATACATATGAATAATATGAAAAAATATCAATAATCATAAGCAACGAGATTGACACAATATGTTATAGGTGCCATCACCCACATGATTGGCATGTAGGGCAACTATAATTAGCAATCTCTCACTTAATCTAAAGCTAATTACCTACATGTCAGATCCCCATCAGACCTCTGTGATGCTCAAAGACAATCTGAGTCAATGGCTTTGTTAGTGGATCTACAATATTATCTTCGGATGGAACTCTTTCCACTGCTATATCTCTTCGGACCACAATCTCTCTAATAAGCTAGAACCTCCTCAGAACACTTCTAATGAGACCCAGGTTCCCTTATTTGAGCAATCGTCCTGTAGTTGTCGCAATATAAGGGAATCAGCTCTTCACTACTTAGTATGACTCCTAAATCTGTGATGAACTGCTTCATCCAGACTCCCTCCTTTACTGCCTCTATTGCATCAATATACTCCGCCTCTGTGGTCGAGCTAGCAATAGTATCTTGCTTGAAACTCTTCCAACAAACTACTCCTCCATTCAGGGTGAACACATACCCTGAATTAGACTTGTCATCATCGACGTTGGACTGAAAGCTTGAGTCCGTGTAGCCCTCAACCCTGAGGCTACTTTCTCCATATACCAGTAAAAGATTTTTAGTCATTCTCAAATACCTAAGGATACACTTTATTATTTTACAGTGCTCCAAGCTTGGATCTACTTGATACTTGCTCGTGACACTTAGAGCATACGCTATATCAGGCTTGGTACATAGCATAGCACACATGATACACCCTATCGCTAAGGCATAGGGTATCCTATCCAATTGTGCCCTTTTTTCAGGGGTCTTTGGGGACATACTCCTAGAAAGTGATAGCCTATGCCTCATCGGTATAAGACATCTCTTGAAATTTTTTATGTTAAACTTTTTGACAATGGTGTCTATGTACCCGGATTGGGACAAGCCAAGCATCCTCTTAGATTTATCTCTATAGATTCAAATCCCCAATATGTAGGATGTTTCCTCAAAATCCTTTATAGAGAAGTGTCGAGATGACTAAGCCTTTATTGTGGAGAAAAATAAAGGCTCATAGGCCTCAATAATAATAATGATCAAATCATACACATACATCATATCATATTGTCCATATAGAGGCTCAAAAGCCCCAATAATAATAATGATCACATCATACACATACATCACATCATATTACATAGTCTATGATCATTTGTCCATATCATACATCACATGGATATATTATTATATAGGACTACTAGATAAATAATAATAGTTAATTAAACTTTTTAATTAACTAATATTTTTTTAAAATCAGGGACATAAGAAATTTTTTAAATTTTAAAGGGTATTTTGGTCATTCTGCCAAAAGAGATAAAATTATAATTTCTAAAATTCATGGGGGCAAAACTATCTTTTGTTCAAAAACCTAATTCCCTCCTTTTCTTGCTGCTACGTTGCCACCGTCGCCACTTTGTTGGTGGCGTCCATTGCGTGGTGAGCGGTCCAGCCCCTACCCGTAGGCGGCGTTGCCCCTTGAGGGCTCTTCTACCATAGCGGGCACACGCCACCCCTATGAGCTCTTCTGCCTATGGGTGTAGTGCCTGCAAGCCGCCGCCCTTAGTTTGGAGGTTGTTTCTTAGAGAAGGAGTCTTATTAGAAGTAGGAGTTGATTAGAAGTAGGGGTCTTGAGTAGGAGTCCTATTAGGAGTTGGGGTTTAGAAGCCCTATAAATAGTCATGTATTCACCCTCTTTTCAACATGAATATATCATCCTTTTAGTAGCCTTTGAGCAACAACTTGGAGGAAGGAACCCCTATAGAGTTTTAAGGAGGCCGATCCCCAAAAGAGATCAACCCCAAGCATAGAATCCGCAAGGGTTCTAACACTTGGTATCTGAGTAGCATTCTTGGCATTTTGCTACCCTTCCACAGCCATCCATCAGCCCTCCACAGCCACCCAAAGCAATTCCCATAACTGCTTAAAAGATCATCGCCGAATTCCACCGTCATCTCCACCACCGTGGATCATCCTTTGATCTCCCCATAAATTGTACTATGTTCTAGTTTTCTACCTTACTGCTTTTACAATTTAGTTATCCTTATTCAAAAAATCCAAAAAAAATCGTTCCTATATTGCTGCATAAACTTTTTATCGTAAAGTTTTCATCTCTACGACGAAAGATGCACTACAGAATTCCAACCGCATAAGCACTGTTTGTTTGATCTTACTACTGTGTTTCTTCTGTCCAAATCTCTACCAAATTTTTATGACAGCTTTGAAACTTCCTAATAGTGGATTCTCCTTTGGTTTTGTCAAAAAATTCTTAATATAAACTACTGATCTTTTATATCCAAACTGCTACACTTTAGATATAAAAATCTACTGTAGTACCTTTCCATGATCCTCAATTTTACCAAGCCTCTTGCTATCGTTTTCTTCTATAAAATTTTTAACAACATTACCTCTCCCTTATCAGTAGATTTCCTTTGAGTTTTACTTAAATCTCTGCTGAGAATTGCTAGAAAAAATTGCATCCTTACTGCTAAAATATTTTTGGCGAAAAATCTGGTTCTGCACCTTTGTCCTTTTTCTTCTCCGTAACCTACCAAACCCTAGCCACATTACTACCACCAACCAAGATGTCTTTAGGGCATCCCTCTAGCCCTAAGATGCAGCTATCATAACCTATTTTCATAACCCTAAGAGCGTTAAAAATCGCAGCCCAAAATAGTAAACCATTACAGCTAAACCCTTCTATCACCGATCTATTGTCTGAACATTCCACCACCCCATGCTATTAACCTGTCAATAGAAAAAAGATAAGGATATCTCTGATCTAAAGGCATATGCTATGACTTCTCAAGATCTAATTGATGCCAAATTTGAAGCATTGGAATCTCAGATTGAATCACGGCTTGAATCGCGCTTGGAGGACAAATTGCACGCTTTGTTTGCAGAATTTAGAATTGGACAACCACCGAGTCCAACCAAATTTCAGCAAGGGGAGAATTCAAAGAGGCCTCCAGAGAAGGAGGGACAGCTCTCAGACATGCTTCAGCCATGCATGAGGGTGGACTTTCCACGAAGGGAAGAAAGAGATCCGATGGGGTGGATTTCGCACGCCGAACGTTACTTTCACTACTACCGAATGTCGGATGATGTCATGGTGGAAATTGCTATCATCCACCTTGAAGGAGATTTTATTCAATGGTACAATTGGCTAGAATACAATCATAAGGCTCTGACATGGAATCAATTTAAGAATGCACTGCTGAACCATTTCGAACCTACGGAGTATGAAAATATTGATGGCCAACTCGCAAAAATTCGACAAAACTCTACAATTCAAGAGTACCAAACTAGGTTTGAGAAGCTATCCTACCTTACTCATGATTGGACTGACCATCAATTGTTAGGAACATTCATCGAAAGACTCAAGCCAGAGATAAAATGAGAGGTTAAAGTGTGGTAGCCCCGTACCATGACGGTTACTATTTCTTTTACCCGAATACAAGAAGAATGGCTCAAACAAGATGCTTGGAGGATGAAAACCTCTCCTAGGCCTATGGCATATAAACCACCTTCTGCTCCCAGCCATCCTTTGCTACCAAAATAATTGACAAGAGAAGAACTACGTGACCGATCCAGCAAAGGGTCTTTGTTGGTATTGCGGCGAGCCGTGGAACTGCAATCATCGCTACAAAAGGGGCCACCTCCTACTGATTAAACCTCTTGAAGACATGGAGGCGGTGGTCTAGGAGCATAAGGAAGAGGTCACGGATGAAGAACAGTATGTATGCCCTTGCCAGTTATATGAACCCGCAAACGATGAAAGTGGGAGGACTTCTGAGGCAACAACCGATCTCCATTCTTATTGACATTGGAAGCACTAATAATTTTATGAATAGCAAGGTTGCTATCTAGATGGCCTTACCTATCGAGAATTACAGCAGGTTTGACGTTAAGGTCATCGACGGATGAATTTTGAAGTGTGATCATAGGTGCCCGCGGGTGAAACTATTGCTGTAGGATCAAGAGATAATTGCATATTTCTTCCTCCTCCCTCTTGATGATTATGAGTCCGTGCTCGGCATCGAATGGCTGACGACATTATTATTCATCCACAAAATATACTCCCTATGAGGCTATGTATGGCCGATCTCCCCCTGTAATACCAAAATAGGTGTTAGGCACTTCTAAAGTAGAACAAGTAGACAAGGAACTATAGGACAGAGACAAAATGCTGAAGTTACTAAAAGGTAATCTCACTATAGCTCAAGTAAGGATGAAACAGTAATATGATCAACACAAAGGCGAAAGAGAATTTTTAGTAGGAGATTGGGTCTTCCTACGGTTCCAGCCATACAAGCAAACATCAATCCAGACTAGAGCATCTATGAAGCTTTCACCTCGGTTCTATAGACCCTACTAGATTTTGGAGTGCATCAAAGCAGTAGCATACATATTAGATTTACCTGCCAACTCCCGAATCTATCCAGTCTTCCATGTGTCATGTTTGAAGTTCAAGTTGGGACAAAACGAGACAGCCCAAAGCCATCTACCAAATATGACTACCCAAGGAGAGCTCCAGACCCAACCGAGTGCTATTATTGATCGACGGATCGTGACTCGACGATGACGACCCACTACTGAAGTGCTAATACAATGGGTGAACCTACCAGTAGAAGATTCCACTTGGGAGAACTATGATGACTTGAAAATCAAATTCTCATAATTCATGGAGCATCAATCTCGAGGATAAGGCTGATTTGAAGATGATGGGTCTATTAGGACTCTAGCTAGGAGAGTCCTAATTCAATTTCATTAAAAGGGGCAAACATGTAAATCCAAAGGGCATTCATGTAAATCCTATCTAGCCAACCCCTATTAAGAGGTGAAGAGGTTGGCTAAGTTATGATTAGTTTGGAGGTTGCTTCTTAGAGAAGGAGTCCTATTAGAAGTAGGAGACCTATTAGAGGAGTCCTATGAGAAGTAGGAGTCCAATTAGAGGAGTCTTATTAGAATAGGAGTTGATTAGAAGTAGGGGCCTTGAGTAGGAGTCCTATTAGGAGTTAGGGTTTAGAAGCCCTATAAATAGCCATATATTTACCCTTTTTTCATCATGAATAGATCATCCTTTTAGCAGCTTTTGAGTAGCAACTTGAAGGAAGGAACCCCTATAGAGTTCCAAGGAGGCCGATCCCCAAAAGAGATCAACCCCAAGCTTAGAATACACAAGGGTTCTAACACTAGGCTACAAGTAGCCTTTCGACCATTGTGCGAGCGCAGCAAGGGCAGTAACAATTGCTGCCCTTCCTCACCACTTTTGTGCAAATAATTTTAACGACAAAAGCTATTCTAAATCACAACACACACAGTTTAAAATCTGATTTTCGCGCAAACAACCTAGCTCTGAATTGACTATTGGAAAATCCATAGGCGACATTACATGCGTAGCAGAAGAATAGAAAAAAAATATCCTGGATTTTCATAAGATGGTTTCATCGTTGTGTGAAGATCGATGCGTAAAATAAATCCGTAAATCAGAAAACTGCGTATGTAAAAAGATAGTACCTAGGGAGATCGTATATCCCTGAGTTTTTGTAGATCCATAGGGAGGATGAAGGAAGTTAAGCATCCTCCACTCTAGCGGTATCCACATGACAGGGACTACAATGATGCTCCCCTCTTGGGAGAGGAGAACAGGAGGTGGCCACTAAGAAAAACCCCAACCTATTAGCCTTTGGTTCCCTCCTATTTATAGAGTTCCCCTGTCAAACCTAATGGATCCAGCCCTATTGGGTATTGAATCTATATCTAATTTCTCAAGCCTCTTAGATTAATGGGTCTCTACCCAATAATCTAACTCTTATTGGATCTGATCCATGGGATCCAATAATATAGGGGCTTATTGGATATCTAATAAGATAGGAACTCCAGTGGATATCTTATATCCGAACCTCTACTTGTCGCAACACTACCATATGTGTGTGACCCTCTAGGCCCAAATTTCAAGCTGGCCGTGAGTCATACCTCTCAAAACTCCTTCTGACTCAGTGAATTATTATCTCCATAATAATTCACTCGACTCATCGACTATGGATGTACTAGGTCACTACGTTGTAGTCCCCAGACGATACAGGGGAATTCAATCCTTTGGACCTATCTGCACTCAGTTACCATGTACCTATAATCCCTCATCCATCTAATATCCTAGAGAATGTATATCAGGCATGGTGTTGTCAGGCCCATATGGTTTCCAATCAATTCTCGCTCAAATTGGATTCTCCCGAAGAACTCTTTCTCTCTTAATCCGAATGACCCTAGCTAGGGATTTGCCTGAGCAAGAACACATGGGATATTCCTCTCATGATACCGAGAGTGAATGATCATCTATTGACAATCAATAGCCCTCGTTAGGTTGACTACCACTCCCAATAACCGGTTGTACTAGATTTGGAACTTCCAAACCTATAAGTCCAATATCAAAGAATGGAGTACTCATACAGGACATCCTTAGTATCTCAAGTCTAAAGACCAGATACACTACTGGGACTACGAAATCGCTATCTAACGTGAGGTATCAATAATCATGCAGCATTCTGTAAGTGGATCAATCAGTAAACTCATTCTCCAATAAGCACTTGTACTATATCCTTAGTGTCCCCACATGAGTAACTATAAGACTAGCCACCTCTATCATATAAACGGGTATACAGTATATTAGTCTGTTCGGTTATCTCGATATCCCTCTCGAGGAACCTATGACTAGTATTATTAAGGGTCTATGTTTAAAGGTGAATCAGTCTCATTATCATGATCTGATTCCCATTGCACAGATCCAAGGACATCATAATATACATATGAATAATGTGAGAAAATATCAATAATCATAAGCAACAAGATTGACGTAACATGTTATAGGTGTCATCACTCAAGTGATTGGCTTGTAGGGCACCTATAACTACTAGGGCATTCATGTAAATCCTATCTAGTTGACCCCTATTAAAAAAGTGAAGAGGCTGACTAGGTTAGGATTAGTTTGGAGGTTGCTTCTTAGAGAAGCATTAGGAGTTGATTAGAAGTAGGGGTTTTGAGTAGGAGTCCTATTAAGAGTTGGGGTTTAGAAGCCCTATAAATGGTCATGTATTCACCCTCTTTTCTTTGTGAATAGATCAATCCTTTTAGCAGCCTTTGAGTAGCAACTTAGAGGAAGAAACCCTTATAGAGTTTCAAGGAGGCCGATACCCTTAAAAGATCAACCCCAAGCTTAGAATCTACAAGGGTTCTAGCAGTTTAACTGGTATAATAAAATGAACTTATGGTAAATATTGGTTTAGTGATTGCATGTATTCCCACACTTATGGATTTATGATGTGGTTAATGCTTAGTTAAGTTGACTTTGGATATTATGAATCATTGATTGAATGGTGCATGATTATATACTACACAGGTTTTATGGGTGTGAATTCTATGACTTGAATAATTCTCAGTATCATCAAATATTAGTTTAGATCCTAGGATTGGATTATTGTTGAATCATAATATTATCGATCTAAGACAGGGTCACACCTCCTGAATCCGATAAATTCGGGGGGCGTGACAAGCACCGAATGAACCAATGATATGTCGGACAACATTCGATTAAGCTTTGTAAGAATTGTCTAGATCGAAATAGGTTTTAGATCTAATTGGATTTGAATTGGGCCAACTCAATTAGGAACGAATTGGGCCAACTCAATTAGGAATGAATTGGGCCTAAGTTTGGGCTGTGTTGGGCCAAGTGAAGGACCCAAATAGCGAACCAAGAGGTGGGTTAGGCTATAGCACTGCTAGAACAGGTGGGCGCTGGCGACTTGATCTCCAAGACATAGTCTTTGTGTATTAGGTGGTGGTATTATTAGATTGGGCAATGGTACCACCTAGTGTCAAGCGGTGGTACTACCAGACTAGACAGTGGTACCGCATAATGTTAGAGCAGATTGGGTAGTGGTACCACCCAGTACTAGCGGCACCTTGAAGGCCCGAGATGATTCAAATTTTAGCTCCATGTTTGAATCCCCTTGAGGCCTATAAATACTCCTCTCATCCCCAGTTAGCAAATACACCAATTGAGAATAAAAAAGAGTGAAAACTCTATTGCAATTGTGTAAAAAACCTTCCCCTCTAGAATAGTGTTGGTTAAATCTAAGAGAGGGGTGAGTGGGCTTGTTAAAGGTTAATTTCTGAACCTATTAAAAGGAGAAGAGAGTTATAAGAGTAGTTGGTCTTCGCCCATTAAAGGAAGACCGTTACTGGATGCTGATGGCTTCGACGAAGGAGGAATCAGGAGTGGACGTAGGTCGGACGACCGAACCACTATAAAATCTGGTGTGATCTCTACTTTGCTTGTTTACTTATCTTGCAAGTGTTTTACCAGCTTATTCTTTCTTGCACTCACTTTAATTCTAAACATAATCAATATCAATTTTCATCAACAAGGTTTTCATCGTACGAAATGATTTTTTAAAATCGAGCATATTTATCGCTATGCTAATTCACCAGCCCTCTTAGTGCCGACTACAATCCTAACAGTTGGTATCAGAGTCTCATTATTTCTTGTTTGGATTAACACCTAAGAGAAATGGCTTTTTTCGATTTTCAAGAATGTCACTCTTGTTAGGATCAAGTTCGGCACTAAGTGGGGGGGTGAATTAGTGCAACGGTTAAAAACGTTGATTTTGAAAAATCATTTCAGTGAAAAATTTTGTTCAATGAAAACACATTTTGGCGAAGACATTTAACTTCAAACACATTCGTAAGTAAGTAGAGAAGAAGTTGAGCAGTTATAGCTAGGCAAAAATAGAATGCAACTAAGTAGTAAGAAAGAGAAGTGTACAACAAGGAAAGGATACACCAATTTATAGTGGTTCAGTCATCTGACCTATGTCCACTCCCGATACCTCCTCCGATGAGGTCATTAGCTTCAACTATTGATCTTTCTTCAAGGGCAAAGATCAATCACCCATTTACTGAACTCTTTACAAGTTGCTCACTCTCCTTATACAAGTTTCTAACACATAGAATCGATGGAGGTGAACTCTCAAAGTTTACAAGCAATTTTACTATGATCTTAGTTCTTTTGTACACTCTCTATGTTCTATAAGCAAAGAAGTGTGAGGTATTTATAGGCCTTAATTAGCTTCAAAAATGGAGCCAAAAAGGTCTTATCCTGGATTTTCGGGGTACTAGCGGTACCACCACCTGTCCCTGGTAGTACCACCGCTAGTGGACTCTGACACTGGGTGGTACCACCGCCAAGTCTAGTGGTACTATCACCAGACAGAGTCTCGTCTACTAGAATTGGGCGGTACCACCTCCTAGTTTGGCGGTACCATCACTTGGCAATTAATAATTGTCGATGGTATCATCGCCTAGACACCTAGGAGACTGAGCCTTGGGCGGTTCCACCGCTCAGTTCTAGCGGTGCCACCACTAGACAGAGTTTAGCAACACTGTTTGGGCCAATAGTCCAGCCTAAAACAATTCAAATTCGAGCCCAGTCAACCCCCTAACTGAGTTAGTGAGATTACCTCCCAAACCAAACTCTAATTACACCCTAACTATGATATTAAGACATCTACTTAAGCAAGTAAGTCTGGTAGATGAAAATTTGTTCCAGCAAGCTTCCGGCGATCTTCCAAGTGACTTCCAATGAACTCTCGGTGATCTTCCAACGGACTCCCGGTAAGCTCTTCAACTCTCGATGATCTTCTTAGCGAGTTCCGACGAGCTTCTTTGGTGAGTTCCGATTTTCTCGGTGAGCTCCGACGAACTTCCAACGAATTTCTCGACGAACTTCTAACATACATTTCAACAAGCACTCGATGAACTCTCGGCAACACTCCCTACAAACTTTCAAACTCCTGACGAATTGTTTGATCTTTAACTCCGACACTATATTTGCTTTATGCCTTGTTCACTATTACAGTTAATCCTGCATAATTTTCTCAACATATAGATTAGATCAATAATTTATTAATTAATTTCATCATCAAAATCTGAGATTCAACAATCTCCCCCTTTTTGATGATGATAACTAATTGATGACGGAGTTAACGTGAACTTCCCCTATCTATATGCCATACTTGAGAAAAGACACTTAAATTCAAAACCTTCAAATTCAAGCACTAACTGATAAGTTACATGCATTTCAACTTATCAACATGCACAATATAATACTAGAAGCATGATACTAAACATGATCATGATTCTTCATTTCAAACACGATGCCAAGTATTTATCATGATACCAAAATTTATCAATACGATGCCAAAGCATGATAACCATTCATGATGCTAAGCATGATACACATTTTAAGTTTGAAATCAAATGATGATAGACATTCATTGTTTCAAAGCACGATACCAATTTCAAATCGGATATTAAGCATGATATAAACTTCAAGTTCGATACCAAATAATAATAGACATTCATCATTTCAAAGTATGATACCAATTTCAATTAGGATATTAAGTATGATACAAATTTCAAGTTCGATACCAAATCATGATGATAGACATTTATTATTTCGATACCGACTCAAATACGATAGTAAGCATAATATCAATTTCTAATCATAATAAAAAATTTATCATTTCAAGTATGAAACTTTTTTAAGCTTTCATCTATTTGCCACTTTCTCCCCTTTTATCATCAACAAAAAGGAAATGGGCAATTATTTCATGTAAGCAAAATTTTACATTGTTGCGATAGCAAGATAGTGACTTTTCATTTGTAGTCGAGTAAAGAGGAAATGTACAAACTAGCACTACTCATGCTAGTATTCCTTTGTAGCTTTGAAGTAGGTAAGTTAGCAAAGATGAAATAAACAAACTAGCACAACTTTGCTCATACTTAAGCAGGATTCTTCTTGAAAAGGAAAAAGGAGAAAGTATAAGGACAAGTCCATTCATCAAGAAGGATCGTTTAGTTCATTCATCAAGAAGAATCAAGCAATCAAAAGTCCATGAATAGTACAAGGAAAAGAATTCATTTAAGCTATCAGAAATTCATTATCCTTCTACTTTCATCAAGAGCTAAAGGACTCATGACATAAAAAATCGATGTGAATGGAAGGAAGAGATTTATACTAGAATCAAGTGTATCAATGAAATCCATAAATGATATTTCTATCAAATAAAATCTATTCATAATCATTGCAAAAATTAACACAAGAATCAATAAAAATTGTGAAAGACATTTTTTTCGATAGAAAGAGAGTTGTAAAAATCATTAAGTGACAAAATAAGAGTATCAAAAATCCATGAATAAACTTGATACCAATATAAGAGGAAGATGATACAAAATAAATTTGATAAAAGCTCCATTTATGAAAAATCAAAAAAGGTCCAAAAAAGTATACAAGAAACTCATGCATTCAGACAATTTAATATGCCTAATTCTCTTCTAATGAAATCAAATTGTTCTTCATTTAAAGATTTTATAAAAATATCAACTAATTGATGCTTCATATCAATAAATTCTATGATTACATCATGGTTATTAACATGATATCTTATAAAGTGATGCCTAATGTTAATATGTTTAACTCTAGAGTGTTGAATAGGATTTTTTGTTAAACATATTGCACTTGTATTATCACATTTTATGGGAATATTCTTTAAGTGAATTTCGTAATCTTCCAATATGTTTTTCATCCATATGACTTGTGCATAACATGCACTCATTGCTATATATTCAGCTTCGATTGTAGATAGTGCAATTAAATTTTGTTTCTTGGAAGACCAAAAGATAAGTGCATGACATAAGAATTGACATGTTCGCAATATGCTTTTTCTATATATTCTACATCCAACAAAATCAGCATCAGCATAAGCAGTTAATTCAAAGTTTTTGGATTTGGGATACCATAATCCTAGATGAGGAGTTTCTTTTAGGTATCTAAGAATCATTTTAATAGCTTTAAAATGAGATAGCTTAGGATTAGATTGAAATCTAGCATAAAGTCCTAAACATAATTTCTGATCTAGTTACAGTAAGGTATAGTAAACTACCTATCATACCCCTATAAGTTTTATGATCAAAGCTTTCTCCACTATCATCCATATCTAACTTAGTGGAAATAATCATTGGTGTATTGATAGCCTTTGAACTATCCATATTGAATCATTTTAGTAATTCTAATGCATATTTGGTTTGACTAAGAAAAATTCTATCACTAAGTTGTTTGATTTGTAAGCCTAAGAAGAAAGTTAGTTTACCCATTAAGCTCATTTTAAACTCTTGGCTCATACTTTTGGCAAATGATTCGCATAAGGACTCATTCGAGGAACCAAAAATAATATTATCAACATAAATTTGAACAATAATAAAATTATTTTTAAAATTTTTAATAAATAATGTAGTATCGACCTTGCCTTTAGAGAAATTATTTTGAATAAGAAAGAAGCTAAGTCTCTCATACCAAGCCCTTGGGGCTTGTTTTAATCCATAGAGAGCCTTGGTTAACTTAAACACATGATAAAGAAAAAGAGTATTCTCAAATCTTAGAGGTTGTTCAATATAAACTTCTTTGGAAAAAAACCATTAAAAAAAGTACTTTTGACATCCATTTGAAATAACTTAAAATTATTACAATAAGCATAGGCAAGGAGCATCCTTATGGCTTCTAATCTTACCACTGGAGCAAATGTTTCTTTATAATCGATACTGTAATCAAATCAAATATTTGATTTAAGATTTAAATATTATTTCCTTACATGCTAGTATAAAATAGGGAAAGATAATCCTATTTCCTTGTTTGCTATTATGAATTAGGAAATACTTATTAAGCATTCCAAATAAGATGAGATCATATTTGTTAGTATATTAAATGAAAATAATTTATATTAAATAAATACGAAAATTTAGAAAATTTTCCTTTAATGGAGGTTCACCTCCTCCTATTTAAGGGAAGGGATTTCTCTCCTTCGTTCCTCGTCGAGCAGAACTCAACAGCGAGAGGAACGAGGAGTTTCATCTTGCTAAAAAGAGGTAGGTTCTCCCTACTTTTCTTGAAATTAAAAGTTTTTGTTTAGATTCTATGTTGAAATTTTTGATTGATATTAGTTTGAATTAAAATACTTTACCCTTTGCTACCCTTAAAAGTTTTTATTTTTAAACATTATGAAATTGTATATGTTTTATGATATCGGATTCTTAAGAATGTCATTTCATTTTATTACAATTACCTTCTAATCTTATTCAGATTTAAATATAATATGAGTAGTTTAAAAAAAAGGAAATTCTTAATCCTTTAGATGATAAAATTTTTATTAGAATATGTTATTTAAAATTTTTATCCTTTTTAGATTTGAAATGTTATTATTTGATCATGTTGAAATTATTCATATGATTTCTAGTTCTTATTAAATTTAAAATATTGTTTCCTTATGTTGAAGCTTATCTTATCATTTATTTAATATGTTGTTACGTTTTGATGTATTATTATCAGTCGTGAATGTATGTTGTTGTAATTCAAAATTATGAAATTGGATAGGATTGGGTTAAAACTGCTTGCAGGCCAGGCCCCACCCATGGGTTGGGCTCTAGCCCACAGGTTAACCCAGCCCAGCCCAATGTGGGTAGTCATGGGCTGAGGTTGGCCCAACCTGGCGTAATGCATGTACAGTCATGTACAGTGCACATGACCGATATTTGGGTCGGCTCAACCTAGTCCAATATTATGTAATTATTAGATTTGAGCCCAAATATTGATTGAACTAAACCAGACTTGATTAGTCTAGATCAATTCAGGGTGGTTCCGAATTGATTTAACCTTTCAAGTCAGTTTAACCTAAATTGAACCTAATCTAGTCCAAATTATACTAGTCTAGGGTGGTTCCAGACCAGTTAAATGAGGATTAGAGATCGGTCCAGTTAGGTCCTAGTGAATCGAGTTTGATTAGACCGATTTAACTAGGGTTCAAGTCAATTGGGGGCTATTTGGTATTATTGATATTGATATTATTGAAAAGAGATGTTTTGAATGTGTTGTTTCATCCCGAATAGACATGATTAGTATGAGATTATATTTCCCTACCAAGAGCAGGAAGGGTGATTCCCTTCGGGGATTAGCGTGTCGTCAGACGTGACGGCTGGATGGTTCCTCCATCCATTGTTAGGAGGAACACGTCCCCACTTTGGCGGGTGAGGGACGCCACTCCATCCGCTGTTGGGAGTGTGATATGAGTTTGTCTCCATCCGCTGTTGAGAGAATCACAAACTCATCCCGTAGGATAAAGCCTCTCCATCCGCTGTTGGGAGAGTGCTCCTTCGGGTATTTGATATACGCCAATGGGATGATGGATTTTTGATTATGCATTTATTTTGAGTTGACTTTTGGGGTTCCTACTCAGCGTTGCTGAATTTTCTTTGTTTTTGATTTTCAGAGTAGCCTTCCGCTAGCACTGAATCAGATCCCAGTGGAGAGCGGACCTTTCTCTACCGCTAGGTAGAGCCACTTGAATAATTCTCCGAATTAACATCACTATGTTTACTTTTTACTCATGAATTGAGGAAATAAATAGATTATAATAAATGTTTATGATGATGAATAAAGTGATGTTTACTTATTTGGCTCTGTATATGTGGGAAGATATAATCCTGGAAAAAAAAATCCAAGATGTGACATCTTTTTATGTTATCAGAGCATAGTCTAGGGCTTGTAGGTATTTAAGTCTCTTGATTGATTTTGACCAATGATTATCTTGACCTATTATAGGAGTAATGGAGCCAATTCAAGAAAATAGTGGCTCTATCACCCGTGGCACTCGTGTTCGTAATGCTATTGGCCTTCGCCCTCGAAGGGGTGTTCGAGCAAACAATAACTTGGATGTTCCATGCACCACGGAGCAAACCCAATCCTCACATACACTTATCACTGATTATACGCCAGCTTCTCCGACATCACAAAATATACCTCATGTGCCAGCACCTATCAATGCTCTAGACGATGTACATGGAGTCCTCAATGCTATTAGAGGATACTTTGAGCGACAAGAGGAGCATGATAGAGCTCCATGAGGTGGAAGTAATACATTGGAACACTTTAAGAGATTGGGACTACCTGTTTTTGAGGGCAAACCAGATCCCATCCTTGCTGAACGTTGGATTCATCAAGTGGAGAAAACATTCGAAGCTATCAAATGTCGGAAAAATCAAAAGGTGCCTTTTGCTTCTTTCATTTTGGAAGGGAAGGCACACACTTGGTGGACCTCAAAAAGGAGGATGTTAGAGTCTAGAGGTGATGTGGTGACTTGGGAACAGTTTAAGGATGCATTTTATGAGCAGTTTTTTCCCGATTCAGTTCACTTTGAAAAGCAACAAGAATTCCTTACCATCCACCAGGGAAGTAGAACAGTAATGGAATATGATCATTATTTCACTGAACTAGCTCAGTTTTCTCCACATATTGCCTTTAATGAAAATCAAAGAGCTCGTCATTTTGAGAGAGGACTTCGATCATCAATTAGAAAGTCTATTGTAGTATTGATTTTACCAACCTATGCTGAAGTGTTAAATCGAGCTCTAGTGGTGGAGAAATTAGATAATGAACTACAACAAGCAAAGAACCGAAAGCGACCTTTTAATGCAGCACCATCTGCGTATGGGGGATCTCATTCTGGACCTTCAAAGAAAGGCAAGGGCAAATAGCTTAGGCATCAACAGGCAGGAGCTCCTAGTAATCAAATCATTATAAGATACTACTTTTGTGGAAAGACAGACCATGTTTCCACCTCATGCCCCATGGGACAGCGTGTATGCTTTTACTGTCAACAACCGGGACACATGTCGAAGGATTGCCCTTGAAAGCAACAACACCGAGCTCCACCCCAAACAGTTGGGCAACAACAACTAAGACCTAGAGAGGGAGGTCAGGCGAGGGTCTATGCATTGACCCATCAAGATGCTGAAGCCTCAGGATCTATTATTAAAGGTATTGTTAGAACCCTCCGCGGATTCTAAGCTTGGGGTTGATCTCTATTAGGGATCGGCCTCCTTGGAACTCTATAGGGGTTCCTTCCTCCAAGTTGCTGCACAAAGGCTGCTAAAGGATTGATCTATTCATTGATTAAAAGAGGATGAATACATAGTTATTTATAGGGCTTCTAAGCCCCAACTCCTAATAGGACTCTTACTCAAGACTCCTACTTCTAACCAACTTCTAATTAGGACTCCTTCTCTAGTAGGATTCCTAATTCTAATAGGACTTTTTCCCTAATAGGACTCCTACTTCTAATAGGACTCTTTTCCTAAGAAGTAACCTAACCCTAACCTAGTCGACCTCTTCACCTCTTTAATAAGGGTCGGCTGGATAGGATTTACATGAATGCCCTTATCAATGAAACTAAATTAGGACTCTCATAGCTAGAGTCCTAACAGACCCGCCCTCTTCAAATCAGCCTTGTCCTCGAGGCTAACGTTCCTTGAATTCTGGGAATTTGATCTTCAAGTCATCGTAGTTCTCCCAAGTGGCATCTTCTGCTGGTAGGTTTGCCTACTGTATTAACACTTCATGGCAGTCGTCGTAAATGCCGAGTCACGATTCGTCGATCAATAATAGCACTTGGTTGGGTCTGGAGCTCTCCTTGGGTAGTTATATTTGGTAGATGGCTTTGGGCTGTCTCGTGTTATCCCAACTTGAGCTTCAAACATGATACATGGAAGACTGGATGGATTCGGGGGCTGGCGGGTAAGTCCAATCTGTATGCTACTGCTTCGATGCGCTCCAAAATCTGGTAGGGTCCATAGAACCGAGGTGAAAGCTTCATAGACGCTCTGGTTTGGATTGATGTTTGCTTGTATGGCTGGAGCCGTAGGAAGACCCAATCTCCTACTGAAAATTCTCTTTCACCTTTGTGTTGATCATATTGTTGTTTCATCCTTGCTTATGCTGCAGTGAGATTATCTTTTAGCAACTTTAGCATTTTGTCTCTATCTTGTAGTTCCTTGTCTACTTGTTCTACTTTAGAGGTGCCCAACACATATTTTGGAATTACAGGGGGGGTCGGCCATACATGGCCTCATAGGGAGTACATTTTGTGGAGGAATGATAAGTTGTATTATACCACCACTCGGCCTAGGGAAGCCACTTTGTCCATTCTTTTGGTTGGTCACTGGTGAAGCATCTAAGGTATGTCTCCAAACACTTGTTCACCACTTCAGTTTGGCCGTCGGTTTGTGGGTGATATGTCGTACTCATCTTTAATTTAGTGCCTTGCATCTGGAATAACTCTGTCTAAAATTTGCTCGTGAAGACCCTATCACGATCACTTACAATAGATCTTGACATCCCATGTAATTTTACAATATTCTCCATAAAGGTTCGAGCAATACTAGAAGTAGTGTAGGGATTACGGATGGCATAAAAGTGAGCATACTTTGTAAGGTGATCAACCACGACAAAAATTGTACCTTTTCCTTATGATGAGGGAAGCCCTTCGATGAAATCCATTGATATATCAGTCCATATTGATTCTGAGATGGGTAGAGGTTGTAACTTTCCGGGACTTGCCATTGTCTCACCTTTGTGTCGTTGACATATATCACATTGTGCTACAAATTCAGCAATAACATTTTTCATCCCTATCCAATAAAAATTTTGCTTAATTCTTTTATAGGTTCTAAGGAACCCGGAGTGCCCGGCCGCAGGTGTGGAATGCATCTCTTGAAGGATGGTTTTTATGCAAGTAGAATTTGGCACAAGCACAATGCGTCCTTTATATCGCAAGTCCTTTGAGTTCCAACTGTAATGAGCCATAGAGCTTGGTGCTTCCTTTAATTTTTTTATGATTTTACTCATTTTCGGATTATCTTGCCATTCCCTCCTAATATCCTCAAGGAAGTCGCTGGTCGGAAGTGAAATAGCCAAAAATTTAGCTTGCTCGGGTAGTCGTGAAAGCGCATCTACAACAACATTATCTTTCCCTTTTTTGTAAGTTATTTCATAATCATATCTAAGAAGCTTTGTTACCCATTTTTGCTGCTTAAGTTGTACCAAAAAGCTGCTGCATGCTTTGTGCACAACTTTCTCCATTCGTTGTGTGCAAATTGTCGTTACGTCGCCCCCACGTTTCCCGTACAGTATCATCTGTTTCCCCTTGCTGTAAAATTTTATAATTAATTTCAAAAAATTCTAGGAAATATCACCTAATGTCATCAATCATTCGATGCCAAGCACGGCCTCATAATCATTGAGAGAGAGGAGGAAAAAATCTGCAATTATCTCTTGGTCCTGTAGCAATAGTTTCACCCGTGGGCACTTACGATCACACTTCAAAATTTGTCCATCTGCGAATTTAACATTGAACCTGCTGCAATTCTCAATAGGTAAGGCCATCCAGACAGCAACCTTGCTGTTCATAAAATTATTAGTGCTCCCGGTGTCAATAAGAACGGTGATTGGTTGTTGCTTCAGAAATCCTCCCACTTTCATTGTTTGCGGGTTCGCATAACCGGCAAGGGCATGCATCATAATATCAATTGGCTGCTGTTCTTCATCCATGACCTCTTCCTCATGCTCCTGGACCTCCTCCTTCATGTCTTCAAGAGGTTCAATCAATAGGAGGCGGCCCCTTTTGTAGCGATGATCGCGGTTCCACGGCTCATCGCAATGCCAACAAAGACCCTTTGCTGATTGATCACGTAGTTCTTCTCTTGTCAATTTTTTGGGCAGCGAAGGATGGCTGGGAGCAGAAGGGGGTTTATATGTTGAGGTTCTAGGAGTGGTTCCCATCCTCCGAGAATCTTGGTTGAGTCGTTCTTCTTGTATTCGGGCAAAGAAATCACACCATCACGATGCAGGGGTCATCGTGCCTTAACTTCCCCTTATATCTCTGGCTTGAGTCCTTCGATAAATGTTCCTAACAATTGACGGTAAGTCCAATCATGAGCAAGGTAAGATAGCTTCTCAAACCTGGTTTGGTACTCTTGAATCGTAGAGGTTTGTCGAATCTTTGCGAGTTGGCCGTCGATATTTTCATACTCCGTAGGTCCGAAAGCAGTTCAGCGAAGCATTCTTAAATTGATTCCATGTCGGAGCCCCATGATTATATTCCAGCCAATTGTACCATTGAATAGCATCTCCTTCAAGGTGTATGATAGCAATCTCCACCATAGCATTATCCGATGTTCGGAAGTAGTGAAAGTAACGTTCTGCGCGCGAAATCCACCCCGCTGGGTCTCCTTCTTCCCATGGTGGGAAGTCCACCCTCATGCATGGCTGAAGCATGTCCGAGGGCTGTCCCTCCTTCTCTGGAGTCCTTTCTAAATTCTCTCCTTGCTACAGTTTGGTTGGACTCGATGGTTGTCCAATTCTGAATTCTGCAAACAAAGCACGCAATTTGTCTTCCAAGCGCGATTCAAGCCGTGATTCAATCCGAGATTCCCATGCTTCAAATTTGGCATCAATTGGATCTTGGGAAGCCATAGCATATGTCTGTAGATCAGAGATGCCCTTGTCTTTTTTCTATTGACAGGTTAATGGCATGGGGTGGTGGAAGGTTCGGACAATAGATCGGTGATTGAAGGGTTCAGCTGTAATGGTTTACTGTTTTGGGCTGTGGGTTTTGATGCTGTTAGGGTTATTAAACTAGGTTATGATGGCTGCATCTTGAGACTAGAGGGATGCCCTAAACACATCTTGGTTTGTGGCAGCAAGGTGGCTAGGGTTTGGTAGGTTACGGAGAAGAAAAAAGGACAAAGGTGCAATACCAGATTTTTCACCGAAAAAATTCCAGCAGTAAAGATGTAATTTTTTCCAGAAATTTTCAAAAGAGATTCAAGTAAAACTCAAAGGGGATCTACTGATAAGGAAGAGGTAATACTGTAAAAAATTTTGTAGGAAGAAACGACAGCAAGAGGTTTGGCAAAATTGAGAATCACGGAGAGGTATTATAGCAAATTTTTACGTCTAAAGTGCAGCAGATTGGACGTAAAAGATAAGTGGTTTTTATTGAGAATTTTTCGACAAAACCAAAGGGAAAACAACTATTAGGAAGTGTCAAAGCCACTGTAAAAATTCCATAGAGATTTGGATAGAAAAAATGCAGTAGCAAGATCAAAAAGGCAGTGCTATGCGGCTGAAATTCTGCAGTGTGACTTTCGTTGTAGAGATGAAAACTTTGCGATGAAAAGTTTATGCAGCAATTATAGGAACGAATTTTTTTGGATTTTTTGAATAAGGATAACTAAATTGCAGCAGCAGTAGGGTAGATAACCAGAACATATTGCAATTCACGGGAAGATCAAAGGATGATCTACGGTGGTGGAGATGACGGCGGAATTTAACGATGATCTTCTAAGCAATTGTGGGAATTGCTTTGTGCGGTTGTGGAGGGCTAGTGGATGGCTATGGAAGGGCAGTGAGATGCCAAGAACGCTACTCTGATACCAAGTGTTAGAACCCTCTGCGGATTCTAAGCTTGGGGTTGATCTCTATAGGGGATCGGCCTCCTTGGAACTCTATAGGGGTTCCTTCCTCCAAGTTGCTGCACAAAGGCTGCTAAAGGATTGATCTATTCATTGATTAAAAGAGGATGAATACATGGTTATTTATAGGGCTTCTAAGCCCCAACTCCTAATAGGTCTCTTACTCAAGACTCCTACTTCTAACCAACTTCTAATTAGGACTCCTTCACTAGTAGGATTCCTAATTCTAATAGGACTTTTTCCCTAATAGGACTTCTACTTCTAATAGGACTCTTTCCCTAATATGACTTCTACTTCTAATAGGACTCTTTTCCTAATAGGACTCCTACTTCTAATAGGACTCTTTTCCTAATAGGACTCTTACTTCTAATAGGACTCTTTTCCTAAGAAGTAACCTAACCCTAACCTAGCTGGCCTCTTCACCTCTTTAATAAGGGTCGGCTAGATAGGATTTACATGAATGCCCTTATCAATGAAACTAAATTATGACTCTCATAGCTAGAGTCCTAACAGGTATCATCACACTTTGTGGTACACCTGCATCTGTGCTTATCGATTCAGGTTCTACGCATTCTTTTATATCACCATATTTTGCTAAGAAACTACATAAGAATCCTAAACCAATGCATAATATGTTAATGGTAGCAACACTAGTTGGAAACTCCTTGATAGCTGATCAGATATATAGAAATTGTATTATTACTATTGAAAGTCACGATTTGCTAGTAGATCTTATTCTACTAGAATTTCAAGATTTCGATGCTATCTTGGGTATAGACTGGCTTTCAGCATACCATGCAAGTGTCGATTGTTTTCAGAAGACCGTTACTTTCTCACCTCTAGATCAACCATCTTTCAAGTTCATTGGGATTCAAGAAAAGCTCCCTCCTATCATATCAGCCTTGAGTGCTACCCAACTATTATTGAAGGGATGTCAGGGGTACTTGGCCTTCAATTCTGGAGAAGAATCTAAGAAGCCAGTATTAGAGGACATCCCCATTGTACGGGATTTTCCAGATATTTTTCCTAACGATCTACCTGCATTGCCACCAAATAGGTAAATTGAATTTACAATTGATCTTCTACCTAGCACCGCACCTGTTTCTAAGCCCCCATATAGAATGGCACCAATTGAGTTGGAAGAGTTAAAGAAATAAATCCAGGAGCTTTTAGATAAGGATTTTATTTGACCTAGTGTATCACCTTGGGGTGCCCCTGTCCTATTTGTGAAGAAGAAGGATGGATCCATGCGGCTATGTATTGATTATAGGCAACTCAATCAAGTGACCATAAAGAATAAACATCCCCTTCCTCGAATTGATGACTTATTTGATCAACTTCAAGGTACTCAGGTATATTCCAAAATTGATCTGAGATCTGGTATCACCAATCCGAGATCAAAAACAGCTTTTCGGTATCACCCTTCGGACTCACGAATGCAAGATGGAAGAAAGGAGACATACAAAAAATTGTATTCATTGATGATTCTTGATTTACTCCAAAAGTAGGGCATGAATACATGAATACCATCTTAAGACACGGAAGTCCTAAGACAAGAGAAACTCATTATGAATTCTTAGTAATGCCCTTCAAGGACTCACGAATGCACTATAGAAGATTCTACCTTCATGGATCTCATGAATAGGAAAAGATGTCCCTTGGTCCTTATCTTGATAAATTTGTAATTATATTCATTGATGATATCTTGATTTACTCCAAAAGTAGGGCTTTGAGAACATGAATACCATCTTAAGACAGCTTGTAGATTGATCTTTCTTATTCCAAAGGAAGTCCTAAGACAAGAGAAACTATATGCTAAATTAAGTAAGTGTAATTTCACAGGTTTTTATTAGCTCAATGAAATTATGTTTCTCCCGATCATGTAATTTCGAGTGCTGGTATATCATGTGGTAAATTAGACCCTTACAAGATTGAAGCTCTGCGCGGTGGCTTGTGGTTGGGCTTGACAAAATGGAAGCAGCTTGGATCTAATGTTTCTCCCAACTTGGGCTTCAAGCATGACACGTGGAAATTAGAAGTTTCTTGGGTTTAGATCTTGGATACTATAGGAGATTCTTCATGTAGAAGGCTTCTAAAAATAGCTAAAAATTCTCTTTCACTTCTTCGTGTGTCACTTTAACCAGGTTGACACAAAAGAATATAAAATCATATGGGATGACAAATGTCAACGAAGTTTTCAAGAATTAAAGAAAAGATTAACTAGTGCTCCTATCTTGGTGATTCCTTCAAGGAGAGAAGGTTTTGTAGTATATAGTGATGCCTCACTACAAGGACTTGGTTGTGTTCTAATGTAAAATGAGAGGATAGTTGCTTATGCGTCTAGGCAATTAAAACCTCATGAGAAAAACTATCCTACTCATGATTTAGAGCTAGCAGCTATTATTTTTGCATTAAAAATTTGGAGGCACTATCTTTATGGATAAAATTTTAAAATCTTCATAGATCATAAGAGTCTCAAGTACATTTTCACACAAAAAGATTTAAATATGAGACAAAGAAGATACTTGGACTTTCTAAAAGATTATGATTTTAATATCAACTATCATCCCTTCGGGAAGGCTAATGTAGAAAATTATTAGTATCTTTGTTTGATGCCTTGAAGCGAGAAATACTTCTAGTCTTGTAGCCTATATGAATATTCAAAGGAATTCTATGATGAAGTCTCCCCTTTTTACAACGAGTTAGTAGACTTAAGACTTAGTCTTTTATCGGAGACAAATAAAGGTTTTCTTGCATGTCTGATGGCACAATCATATTTAGTAGAAAGGATTAAAGAAGGTCAGAAGGAAGATCCATATCTCCAAATGATAGTTAAAGAAATAGCTCAAGGAGCTAGACATGAATTCCTCCAAATCGAAGATGGTTATATTACATTCAAACCAATCAAACATTGTATCGTTTGTGTGTGCAATTTCTGAAAAGTCATCTCCTTCAAGCATCTGCGGTTTTGTGGTATCTAGTAAAGATACAATTATTGGAGGAGGCACCTCAGATCAAAATTTAATATCCATCCCTCGGAACTACCAAGATGTATCTTATCCGCCATTCGCCTCTCGAGATTTACGCCAAAACTACTAGTGGCGTGGTATGAAGAGATATAAAGCATGAGTTTGTTTCTAAATGTCTTATATATCAACATGTGAAGGGGTTTTAATCATCGAGTACAAATGTTGGAAAATTACAAAGGGTTTCAATTCGTCGAATGAAAGTGGGAGCAAGTCACTATGGATTTCTTAGTTTAGATAGCAACAAGGATAACAAATTGGATTACCCAAGATTGCGAAAAGGATATGATGGAATTTGGGTAGTAGTAGATAGACTTACTAAATCAATTAGCTCACTTCCTCCTTCGTGGTAACTTAACAAGAAATATTCATTGGATAAATTAGCATCTTTATATATTAAAGAGATTATTCGATATCATGGGGTGCCAATTAGTATTATCTCGCAGAGAGATCCAAGGTTTACCTCTCGAGATTTTAGGGGGAAGTTTACAAAAATCTTTGGGTACACAGTTAAAGTTTAGTACAGCATTTCACCCCCAAACCGATGGTCAATCTGAAAGGACAATACAAACTCTTGAAGACCTCTTAAGAGCATGTACTTTAGACTTTGGTGGAAGTTGGGATAGGCACTTACACCTAATTGAGTTTTCTTATAATAATAGTTACCACTCTAGTATATGAGATGGCCCATCCTAGGAAGGCTAATGTAGTTGCCGATGCCTTAAGCGAAAATTAGTCTTGTAGCCTATATGAATATTCAAAGGAATTCTATGAAGCTCTTTTATGGGAGAAAATGCTCAGGATCATGAATTCCTCCAAATCGAAGATGGTTATATTACATATATTGGGATGAGGTAGGAGAACAAAAACTTTTGGGACCTCAATTGATTCAAAATGATGCGATAATAACATGTGAAGAGAACATCGAGAACAAAATTTGAATTATACTAAAATTACAAAGGGTTTTAATTTTTGAATTATCGGTTTTAATTCAGGATGAGTGTATGTCGCAAGTCATGATGGAATTTGGGTAGTAGTAGATAGACTTACTAAATCTGCTCACTTCCTCCTGTTAACAAGAAATATTCATTGGATAAATTAGCATCTTTATATATTAAAGAGATTATTCGATAACATTATCTCAAAGTCACCTCTCAAGGGAAGTTATGCGATCGAAGATGAAGAGATCTAGAGTTTAAAGTTTGGTGGAAGTTGGGATAGGCACGTACACCTTTGATTTTCTTAAAAGTGTACCACTCTAGCCAACCAAGGGAGAAAATGCAGATTATGAGAGTTTGGTAAAAAAATGAAATTATACGTCAAAGATTAGCCCCCCTAGATTTATAGGCCCATTTGAAGTCTTACAAAAAAGTGTCGCCAACCAAGGAGCCTGAGGTTTGGTAAAAAAAGGAAAGTTAGCCCCTAGATTTATAGGCCCATTTGAAGTCGTACAAAAGGTCGGGCCTATGGCGTACAGATTAGTATTGCCCTCGATTTTGGCTAGCATCCATGATGTATTCCACGTGTCTATGCTTCGAAGATATATCAGGGATCCATCACATGTCATATCTTACCAACCTCTACATTTGAGAAATGATGCCACTTTTGCAGAACAACTAATCCAGATCTTGGAAAGGAAAGAACATGTTCTAAGAAATAAAGTTATACCTTTGGTAAAGATTTGTTGGCAACACCATTCAGACCAAGAGGCAACGTGGGAAAGAGAAGAAGATATGCGAGAGCAGTATCCTCATCTATTCTCTTGAGGTAAGTAAAATTTGGGGACCAAATTTCTTATAGGTGGGGAGAAATATAATCAAATCAAATATTTGATTTAAGATTTAAATATTATTTCCTTATATGCTAGTATAAAATAGGGAAAGATAATCCTATTTTCTTATTTGCTATTACGAATTAGGAAATACTTATTAACCATTCCAAATAAGATGAGATCATATTTGTCAGTATATTAAATGAAAATAATTTATATTAAATAAATACAAAAATTTAGAAAATTTTCCTTTAATGGAGGTTCACCTCCTCCTATTTAAGGGGAGGGATTTCTCTCCTTCGTTCCTCGCCGAGCAGAACTCAATAGCGGGAGGAACGAGGAGTTTCATCTTGCTAAAAAGAGGTAGCTTCTCCCTAATTTCTTAAAATTAAAAGTTTTTGTTTAGATTCTATGTTGAAATTTTTGATTGATATTAGTTTGACTTAAAATACTTTACCCTTTGCTACCCTTAAAAGTTTTTATTTTTAAACATTATGAAATTGTATATGTTTTATGATATCCGATTCTTAAGAATGTTATTTCATTTTATTACAGTTACCTTCTAATCTTATTCAGATTTAAATATAATATGAGCAGTTCAAAAAAAAAGAAAATTATTAATCCTTTAGATGTTAAAATTTTTATTAGAATATATTATTTAAAATTTTTATCCTTTTTAGATTTGAAATGTTATTATTTGATCATGTTGAAATTATTCATATGATTTCTAGTTCTTATTGAATTTAAAATATTATTTCCTTATGTTGAAGCTTATCTTATCATTTATTTAATATGCTATTACGTTTTGATGTATTATTATCAGTAGTGAATGTATGTTGTTGTAATTCAAAATTATGAAATTGGATAGGATTGGGTTAAAACAGCTTGCAGGCCAGGCCCCACCCATGGGTCGGGCTCTAGCCCACAGGTTAACCCAGCCCAGCCCAATGTGGGCAGTCATGGGCTGAGGTTGGCCCAACCTGATGTGATGCATGTACAGTCATGTACAGTGCACATGACCGATATTTGGGTCGGCTCAACCTAGTCCAATATTATGTAATTATTGGATTTGAGCCCAAATATTGATTGAACTAAACCAGACTTGATTAGTCTAGATCAATTCAGGGTGGTTCCGAATTGATTTAACCTTTCAAGTCAGTTTAACCTAAATTGAACCTAATCTAGTCTAAATTATACTAGTCTAGGGTGGTTCCAGACCAGTTAAATGAGGATTAGAGATTGATCTAGTTAGGTCATAGTGAATCGAGTTTCATTAGACCAATTTAACTAGGGTTCAAGTCAATTGGGGGCTATTTGGTATTATTGATATTGATATTATTGAAAAGAGATGTTTTGAATGTGTTGTTTCATCCCGAATAGACATGATTAGTATGAGATTATATTTCCCTGCCAAGAGCAGGAAGGGCGATTCCCTTCGGGGATTAGCGTGTCGTCAGACGTGACGGTTGGACGGTTCCTCCATCTGCTGTTGGGAGGAACGCGTCCCCACTTTGGCGGGTGAGGGACGCCACTCCATCCGCTGTTGGGAGTGTGATATGAGTTTGTCTCCATCCGCTGTTGGGAGAATCACAAACTCATCCCGTAAGATAAAGCCTCTTCATCCGCTGTTGGGAGAATGCTCCTTCAGGTATTTGATATACGCCAATGGGATGATGGATTTTTTATTATGCATTTATTTTGAGTTGACTTTTGGGGTTCCTACTTAGCGTTGATGAATTTTCTTTGTTTATGATTTTCAGAGCAGCCTTCCGCTAGCACTGAATCAGATCCCAGTGGAGAGCGGACCTTTCTCTAACGCTAGGTAGAGCCACTTGAATAATTCTCCGAATTAACATCACTATGTTTACTTTTTACTCATGAATTGAGAAAATAAATAGATTTTAATAAATGTTTATGATGATGAATAAAGTGATGTTTACTTATTTGGCTCTATATGTGTGGGAAGATATAATCCTGGAAAAAAAAATCCAGGATGTGACAGATACCTTCTTCTTGGTTGAAACCTTTGACCACTAATCTAGCCTTATTTCTAACCACGATACCAAATTCATCTTGCTTGTTTCTAAAGACCCATTTAGTATCAATCACTAAATGGTCATTAGGTCTAGGAACAAGATTCCACACCTCATTTCTCTCAAATTGATTCAACTCTTCTTACATTGCGATAACCCATGAATCATCTTTCAAGGCCTTGTCAATGCATTTAGGTTCAATATGAGATAGAAAAATGACATTAGCACAAAATTTTTTAAAGGAAGAGTGAGTTTGAACACCTTTTGATATATCTCCTATGATTAGCTCCTTATGATGAGCATCCACATACTTTCAATCCTTAGGTAAAGATGTTTCGGAAGAAGATGCATCCAAGTTGCTAGTGGGAGGAGAGGTTTTATTCAAATTTAATGCATCAAAATCAAGATCATCATCAAAATCATTTTTCTTAAATTTAAAAACTTCATTAAAAATAACATGAATAAATTCTTCTATAACTAAAGTTCTTTTATTAAAGATACGAAATGCTTTAGAAGTAGAAGAATAACTAAGAAAACTACTTTCATCGGATTTTGATACAAACTTTCCTAAGGCATCTTTTTCATTTAAGATAAAACATTTATAATCAAAAACTTTAAAATATGAAACATTGGGTCTTTTGTTATTTCATAATTCATAAGGAGTTTTGGAAAGTAATGGTCTTACTAAAACCCTATTCATAACATAGCATGTCGTGTTAACGGCTTCGGCTCAAAAATATTTGGGTAAGCTATGTTTATTTAACTTGATTCTTACCATTTCTTGTAAGCTCTTATTCTTTCTTTCAACTACTTCATTTTGTTGTGGGTTTCTTGGAGTAAAAAAATTATGGTTGTACCCATTTGATTCGCAAAAGTTTTGAAAATCACGGTTTTGAAACTCATCACCGTGATTACTACAAATCGATAAAATCATAATTATCGAGTTTTGAACAAGTTTACAAAATTTTGAAAAACACTTAAAATAATCACTTTTGTGTGTCAAGAAATATGTCCCAGTGTATCTACTATAATCGTCTATAATTACAAAGGCGTATTTGCTATCTCCTAGGCTTGTTATATCAATTGGTCCAAATAAATCTATATGGATCAATTGCAGTGATTTAGAGGTGCTTATTTGATTCTTTGATTTGAAACTACCTTTTATTTCTTGTTCTAGTTGACATGCATCACTCACTTTATCTTTAACAAACTTAATGTTAGGGATTTCTCTTACAAATTCAACTCAAATGAGAGTTTTCTTGATTTCTTTAAATTTGGCTTTATGGAGCATTATTAAAAATGGTTTTCAACTTCTCTCTAAATCGATGAACGAATGGTCGAATTTGGAGAAGAAATATTTTTCATTAAATGCAAAGGCTATGAATGCCTTATTTTGTGCTCTAGATAAAACTGAGTTCAATCAGATTTCTTATTACGAAACGGCTTTTGATATTTGGCAAACACTTGAAATCACGCATGAGGGAACTAGTTGAGTCAAAGACTCAACAGTAAACCTCTTATTACATGATTTTAAGGTTTTTCGAATATAACGAAGAGAGACTATAGGCGACATGTACACCCGTTTCACGAATGTCGTCAATAGCCTAAAAGCTCTTGGTAAATCTTTTTCGGATTATGATATTGTAAATAAGATTTTAAGATCCCTTTCAAAAATGTGGGATCCTAAAGTAATGGCGATACAAGAAACTAAAAATCTAAATAAATTTTCATTGGAAGAACTAATCGGGTCATTAATGACCTATGAAATGAGTTTCTTTGAACCTAATGAACACATGAACCACTTTCCAAAGAACAGGAAGGATTTGGAACTCCGGACTATAAAATGTCACTCAAGTGATAGCTCAAGTGATGATGACAATGAAGAGGACATTGAACTTTTGATCAATTTTAACAAGTTCACTAAACAAAAATCTAAAATAAAAAATAAACTTGAACGGAGGAAGAGGCCAAAGAAGAGGAAGGCACCCAAGGACGAATTAAGAACTTCCGAAAGGCAAATGGTAAATTGGGCTTTAACGGGCTTCGTCAATGAAGTAAGCAACTTAACTCCCTTGATTTATTTTGAAATTACATGATGTTTTTCTTTAATGTTTTAATTTAGATAAAAAAATTATTTTTAAAAATTATATTATGCTTTTCTTTCTATTTTTTTTAAAGTAAAAATTATGAATGATGATTACTTAATTTGTGATAATGCATAAATTATATGTATACTTTCCGTATCGGATTTTGATCTTAAACTTAATGCATATCTATGTATGTTATTCTTGAAAGTGTCTTAATGATAATTGCATCTCAAGCTTGTACACCTAACAAGATAAAATCAATAAATATCTATCTTGATGACTTTACATTTTAAAACTATGCATGATGAGCGAATCTTATGTGTTAATGCTTGGCTTTCATATAAAATTTTTTTTTAAGATGCTTTATGGTATTATGCTTGATCTTTAAATTTTTATATCATGTTTAATAAGGAATTGAAGTAATGAAAATTGAAATCCTACATTTTGGAATAATGTGGACTTGATGGTTTTCATGACAAAAATTATTTTTTAGATTTATAAAATGATGCATGATTTTAGCAAAAATTTGAGCATTGATCATCTTGTTATAACTAATAAAAGAAAGAATTAAAATGATTTTGATGATGCATTATGAAACCATGCTTAATAATTGTATCATCCTCGATGACTTGAAACCTCATATTTTGAAATAATGTGTATGATGAATCCATGAATCTTAATGATTTTGATGATGCTTTCGGTTTTAAATATGATGTATGACATTTTCATATAAAAATTTGAACATTCCTTTAAAAGATCACATCACTTAAATTGAAACACATAAAAATGAGAAAATGCACTATCATGATATTTTATGTGTGATGCATTTGATCTTAATGGCTTTAATGACAAAACTTGTATTTTGAATTTATACGATGATGGCTTTCATATAAATATTTGTAGGTGTTATATCTTGATGATAATACTCATGTTTTGGTTTTAAATATAATACTCATCTTTTAAAACATGAGCACACTTATATGAAATAAACAAATAAAACACTTTATCATGTTGAATCAATTTTGGAAAATGCTGCATACTTAATGAGTTACGATTTCATGATCTTTATGATCAAATTTGCCTTTCCATCTTGAATGTTGACATTTCTTTTTAAGATAAAGGCATGCTTAAATGAATTTAATCAAAAAGGGAAAATGCTTGCTCCTTGAAATTTTTCTATCAATAGAGTTTTCGATTTTTGGATGAAAGACAAGTGATGAATTCATTTATAACCTTGTATGAATCTCGAAAGTAATTTTGATGAAGAGCTTGAAGTTGATGAATTGAATTTGAATTTTTACTCATGACTCTTCTCTTGATCTCTTGGAATCATGACTTTTTGGAGATATTTATAATGCTTGAATCTAGCTCTAAAATATTTTATTTTGCTATAAAGATATTTTATTGAAATCATGATCTTGCAAATTATAACTTGAAGTTCTTTATAAATCAAGATTGTTTGCCATGCTTCTTCCATTTTATCAAAAGAAAATTCTTTAAATGAAATATAACTTGTCTTTTGATTTCTCGAAATTCAATACTTGAATTTTTATGAATTCATGATCTTGATATCTTGATACTTGAATTTTTTAAATGAGATATTGATGAGAATTCCGTGCATGAATCATGTTCTTCTTGATTTTCTAGAGCTTTGATTTCATATCTTTCTTGACTTATATGCATCATGTAAAAATAGAAATATTGATTGATGCAAAATTATTTGATTGAAATATTATTCCTCCCTTCCTTTCGATAATGATAAAGGGGGGGTTAGATTGCTAGCATGTGCATCAAAAGATAAAAGTTTGCTAGCTTGAACATTAAGAAGCAAAAAGTTGCTATCTCAAGAGAGGCAAAATTTTGCTCTACTTCACTTTTTCAACAAAATTGCTTGCATTTTTGTTATCAATTATTGAATCTCATGCAAGATTATTTTGAGTATTAATCCTCCCTTTCTTTTTGACATTGACAAAGGGGGAGAAGGGTTTGCTAGTTTGCGCATTGAAAATAAAAGCAAAATTGCTAGCATGTTAAGGAAGCAACACTTGCTATCTTGCCTATTATGAGAAATGAAGTGCAAACTTGCACATCTCAAGAAGCAAGTAAAAATTACCATGCTTTAACTTTAAAAACTTGCTATGGTTTTACGCTTATATGTTGTGATGAAAATCTAACTTCATGTTGCAAAACCTTGCTTATTTTAAATATAACTCGATGCTACTTGTCCTTTTTGTTGATGACATAGGGGGAGAAGTAGATTGATGACTTCATGCATTATATTGAATATTTTAATTTGCATGATGTTTTTGATAACATGATATTTCATACATGTTACTTGGATTTGGGATAATCCAAGTATTCTATCAATGGCATATTGATAAGGGGAGTTTGGTTAAACTCCAAGGAGTTAAGGTTAAACTCCAAGGAGTTAAGTTTAACTCCGTCAATCATCAATTAGTTGTCATCATCAAAAAGGGAGAGACTGTTAGGTCTCAGATTTTGATGATGAAACTAATTGATTATGGTTTATTGATTTAATTATGTTTTTAATTCATGCGGGTCTACTCGATCAAGATTAGACAGTTGACGCAGGAGCAATTGACATTGCGTCGAAGAAAATCACGTTAGGATATTGGACAATTGGTAGAAGGCTTCGGATGTCGGGCATCGGGCCAAGAAGAGCAGAGTTGCACCAAGGAGACTGGGCCTGCAGAGGTTAGCTGCCAATTAGGCAACAGGCCGTAAGAAAGGATGATGTGCTAAAGTATCGGACGAAGCACCGATAAGCCAATGACGTGCCAGGCAATAGAATGTCAATTCGCATTGTAATAACTATCTAGATTGAAGTAGAGTTTTGGCTTGTGTGTGTAGAATTAACTACGATAACAATGAAGACACAAAGCGAAACAAAGTACCAGAGTCAAGTGCGATGGATCGTTGGGAGTTCGAGAGTTCGACGAAACTCTGAAGATTCATTCGAGTGCTACCGGAACTGGTCAAGAATGAGTAGGGAACTTATCGAAGAGTTTTCAGAAGTTCGTCGAAAGGTTCGTCGAAAGTTCGTGGAGCTCGCCGAGAAAGATCGGAGCTTGCTGAAGAAGTTCGTCGAAACTCACCAAGATCATTGTGAAGTCCAAGAGCTTGCTGGGTGTCTATAGAATGGTATCTGAGGGATCGTCGGAAGACCGTCGGAAGTTCGTCGGAAGCTTGTCGGACTAAGTCTTGACTTGCCAGACTTTGTAATAGCTTAGGAATGTCTTTAAAATTCATAGTTAGCATATTAATTTGGGTTAGGATTAGGTGTTAATCCTATAACCCAAGTAGGGGCCAACTGGGCTTGATAACGGACTGGTTTGGGCTGAGTTTAAGGTCCAACAAGTGTGCTGGACTTGTATGGCGGTGGCACTGCCCAGGTCTAGCAACCCAGGTGGTCTGGGCGGTGGTACTGCCCTGGGGTAGAGTGCTCGGGCGGTGGCACCGCCCAATACATTGATCGTGTCAGTATGTCAGGCGGTAATATCGCCTAGTACACTGACAAGGGCAAAACGCCTGAGCGGTGGTACCGCACAGCATTAGCGGTAGTACTACCAGTACCCCTGAAATCCGAGGTGATTCAAATTTGGGCTCCAAATTTGAATCCTCTTGGGGTCTATACAAACCCTTCTCATCCCATGTTAGAATATATAAGCACATACACTTTGAAAGCAAGAAATTACTATAGAATTCTTTCTAGAAATCCCCTCCTCTAGACTTCATTTGTATTCAAGTTAAAAGAGATGAGAGAGTGCTTATAAGGGTTTCCTCCTAAGCCCGTCAAAAGGAGAGTATTGTATGGGAGTTAGTCCTCACCCGTTGGAAGGAGGACAGCTAGTGGAAAAGCCAGTGGCCTCAAGAGGAGGAATCGGGAGTGGATGTAGGTCGAATGACCGAACCACTATAAAACTCGGTTTGCATTTATGTTCATGCATTTATCTTTTTGCAAACCTTTACTTTACTTGTTCACTGTCCTTTATCTTCTCTAAATATTCTCAAGTTTGAGTTAGAGCTTTTCCGACATGATTTTCATCGAAATCAGTTTTTATTATACGAAGTTTCTGAAAGCACATTTTAAATCGCCAAATTTATCGTCTTTATCCGCTGCACTAATTCACCCCCCCTCTTAGTGCCGCTCTCGATCCCAACACCTCATCCATCTAATAACTCAAAGACCGTATATTGGGTATGGTGTTGTCAGACCCATACGATTTCCAATTGAGTCTCGTTCTAATTGGATTCTCTCGAATAACTCTTTCTCTCTCAATCCGAATGACCCTAGCCAGGGATTTGCCTAGGCAAGAACACATGGGATATTCCTCTCATGATGTCGAGAGTGTATGATCCTCTATTGATACTCAATAGCCCTCGTAAGGTTGACTATCACTCCCAATAACTGACTATACTAGATCTGAAACTTCCAAACCTATAAGTCCGATATCAAAGAGTAGAGTACTCATACAGGACTTCCTTGGTGTCTCAAGTCTAAGGACTAAATACACTAATGGGACTATAGAATCACTCTCTGACATGAGGTATTAATAACTATCCAACATTCCGTAAGTAGATCAATCAGTGAACTCATTCTCCAATGAGCACCTGTACTATACCCTTAGTGTCCCCACACGAGTAGCTATAAGATCAGTCACCTCCATCATATGGACGGGTATATAGTAGTACTCTATCTAGTTATCTCAATGTCCCTCTCGAGTAACCTATGACCAGGATTATTTTGGGTCTATGTTTAAAGGTGAATCGGTCTCATTATCGTGATCTCATCACGATTTGATTCTCATTGCACAGATCCAAGGACATCACAATATACATCTAGATAATGTGAGAAAATGTCAGTAATCATAAGCAAAGAGATTAACACAGCATGTTACAGGTGCTATTACTCATGTGATTGGCTTATAGGGCACTTATAACTAGCACCAGGGCGATGGTACCGTTGGCTGATAGTAGCACCGCCTAGTACACTAATAATGGCAGAAAGCTAGGGCAGTGGTACCGCCCAGCCTAGCGGTGGTACCGCCAGTACTCGAAAAACCCAAGATGGGATAGATTTTGGCTCCAAGTTTGAATCCATTTGGAGCCTATAAATACCCCTCTCATCCCTGTGTAATACACACAAGCACTTTAAAAGTGAGAAAACGTTGTAAAAATCTCTTTAGAAATCCCTCCTCTAGCCTTCATTTGTTTTCAACCTAAAGAGAGGAGTGGGTGCTTGTAAGGGTTATCTCTTGAGCTCATCAAAAGGAGGTGTTGTAAGGGATTTAGTCTTAACCCATTAGAAGAGAGACTACTAGTGAAAGCCGATGGCCTCAAGTAAAGAGGAATCGGGAGTGGACATAGGTCGGATGACCGAACCACTATAGAAATCAGGTTTGTGTTTACTTCTTGCTATTTATCTTTGTTACAAACTTTTCCATCTTACTTGTTCACTGCCTCTCTTCTACTCTAAATGCTTTCAAGTTAAACATGCTTTCGACATAGTTTTAAATCGAAATGAAATATCTTTCTTCATACGGGGTTGATATGAAGACCCTTTAACTATTAAAGACACTTTAACTATTCATGGAGGACCAATGACAAGAGCTAAAGCTTAGAGGATGAAAGAAGCTTTAACTTATCTATAAAAATATTTGAAAGGATCAAGCTAGTCAAGACTCAGTCAAAGTTCTATGGTTACAAGAAGAGCCTAAAATGGTCAAAAATATTTGAAAGGATCAAGCTAGTCAAGACTCAGTCAAAGTTCTATGGTTACAAGAAGAGCCTAAAATGGTCAATATGATCATGAAGAGAGAAGGACAAATTTGAAGACATCATCTTGAAGAATAAAAGTCCATCCAGCCATGCTTACCAAAATTCATGAATTAAGAATATGAATGCTATTTAATGCATTCATTCCCTTTGTATTTAGCCTCATACTATATAAATGAGACTGACTCTCATTGTAAGGTAAACAATTTGGGAAGTATAACAATTTTTCAACATCGGTGAGTGTTTTATTTTTAAGTTCTTGCATAAACTTTAGAACTTATCAGACTGTTTTGCTTGTGGCGTTCAAAACCAAATCTTTGCTTTTCCTTTGACTTATCAAACTTGTTAGTTTATGACGTCTTGAGGGAATTCAAAGTACTGTTCTAATTATTTTATCAATTTTCTATTGATAAATGATTAGAATAGTTTCTCTTCATTCTTGAATGATCCGCCTTGTTTCAATTCGTTAGAGGGTGTCAATTAGCATTCCATATGTATCATAGCTCTTTAGCTATCGGAGTGTATGGTTGCTAAGTTGATGATTTCCACCATTTGGTATCAGAGCACAGCTCAAGTTTGAGGTTTGCTTATCCATTTATTTATTATCTCTTAGCTTTACCCTGTTCTCTTATTCTTCTTTTATCATGATATCTATAATTACTATTCTTCCTTTATCTTTATTGTTGTGCTTCTTATGTTATTGCTGCACTTCAGTATATATTTTTTTCTTTCCCCTCACTTTATAATATAAAAAAAGCAGAAAGTCAAAAAAAGGGCGAAAATCAAAAGTAAAAAAAAAGAAAGAAAATTAAAAGTAAAAAAAAGGAGCAAAAATCAAAGATAAAAAAAAAGAGAGGAGAAGATCAAAGGTCAAAAAGAAAAAAAGAAAGAAAGAAAGAGTTCAAAATTTTTTTAAAAATTATGAATTCAGAGACTTCTTACAAATTACAAAATTCTATCTTCGTTATTTTGAATTCTGGTTTCAAGTTTGGAAATCTTTTATTTTTCATTCCAGAAATTTTTCTCTATTCATTTGATACTTGAATTCAAATCTTTGCTTATGATTGAAGTGCATTATACACAACTTTAAATTAGCTTATATTTTATTTGCTTTTATGTCCAATTTCAATACCCTTAAATTGTCACAATCTGAATTGTTTGTGTAAGTTTCTTAGTTAATCTAAGAACTCAAAGAACAAAACAAGAGGTAAAAGATAAGAGTGGTAAGATCAATATCGAAAAAAGCCAAACATTGTGTGAAAACATGAGTGGAGTGAATCAAATCTTGAGTGAAACACGCGTGAGAGTATTGGTGAGGTTGTTCTAACTTTGTTTTTCAGGTTGCAAACATGTCTAAAGATAAAGAAGCGAGTTCCTCATCAAATGATCTTTTGATTCAAGCAATGCAACAATAATTTGAATGTATGTTTAAAGTGATAGGAGATGTAAGAGATCATCTAGAAAGGCATGATGATGCAATTAATAGATTACAAAGTGAACCACGACACAAGAGACAACCAGCCTTTGTCCACGATGAATATGATGGTGGAGATGATATCAACGATGACCAAGTCACTCTAATTGGTCAAGATGTTAATCATAGGAGACAAACTAGGAGAGGACGTTTTGATGGAGTGGACAGAAACATAGATAGCATTAAAATGAAATTTTCATCTTTTCAAGAAAAGAATAATCTAGATGCTTATTTGGAGTGGGAACAAAAAGTGGAGCTGATCTTTAAATGTCACAACTACTCCGAAGAGAAAAAGATAAAATTAGTCACTGTTGAATTTTATGATTATGCTATAATTTAGTAGGATCAATTATGTAAAGACAGGCGTAGAAATGGTGAAAGGCTCATAGAGACTTGGTTAGAGATGAAACAGATCATGAGGAGGAGATTCGTCCCAAGTCATTACTATCACGATTTGCATCAACGGCTACAAACTTTGACACAAGGTTCCATGAGTGTTGATGAATATCACAAAGAGATGGAGATAGCGATGATAAAGGCTAATATGGAGGAAGACTGTGAGGCTACTATGGCTCGATTCCTAAGTGGATTAAACAAGAACATTGCTAATTTTGTGGAGTTGCAACATTATGTAGAAATTGAGGATATGATGAATATGGCCATGAAGATTAAGAGACAACTCAAAAGAAAAGGCACAAGGTATGATTCAAAACCTTATTCGGGTCCTTCTTCTTCTTGAAAATCAAACTGGAGTAAAAAGGATGATATACCCATTGTTAAGCCTAAAATTGAAGGAATTAAAGGCAAAAATGAATTAGGCAACAAGGGTAAAGGTGAGAATCAACATAATCAAAATAGAGGTATTAAGTGTTTTAAGTACCTTGGGCATGGATAGGTAGCACGTGAATATCCTAATAAGAGAGTTATAATTATAAAAGAAGATATTATGGAATCGGAAAGCGAAAGAGAGGATAATGATGATATTCTAAAGGATGCTAGTGATGTAGATGTCACGCTCCTCCCAAAATTATCGTATTCCAGGATGGTGTGACCCTGTCTTAAAATCCAAAACATTAAAATTTTAACAACAATCCAATCCCAGGATCCATAGTGACATTCGAGGATTTAGAGAAATATTCCAATATCAATCATATCCATAAACCTATGTAGTTATAATCATACATCACATCACACGAGCCTTTATAAGAACCCAAACCAACTTAACAAAATATCAACCTCACTTATAATTCCACAGGCATAGGAATTTATACAATCAAAACTCCAACCATTTACCATAAATTCATATCATCATACCCATAACTCAACATTCCAAAATTCTAATCATGCGAGGTCTTTAAAAGCTTTTACATAATACATCAATTCAGATTCATCGACAATATTTCATTACATACAAAACATACTTATACAACATTAACATAACAACCCACAAAGTCTTGCCATAATCTGAATAGCTTTTCACTGTCTTAGTCCAATTCTAACATTTTAGCGAGTGACAAGCTAACTTGAAAAAGGGTTATATAGCAACAGAGTGAGCTACAAAGCTCAGCAAGTGGGAAAACATCTCCAGAATAAGGAATGATAGTTTCAAACAAACTTGGTATCAAAATACAAGGCAGAAATATCAGAATTCATAGGTATCAGCTCATTAGATACAAAATCACAGATTTCATTTCATTCAAAACATATTTGATTCGTAACAAATGGAGCAGAGAGTAATTGGAGCATATCAAATGATGTAAATAGTATTTTGGAGCTTATCAAATGACACATAGGACATTACAGAGCATATCAATGGTGCACAGGACATTACAGAGTATATTAATGACGTATGAAATATTTCAGAGCATATCAACAACAAATGAAATATTTCAGAATATATCAATAACGTATGAACTGTTTTGGAGCATATCAAGGATAAATGAAATATTTTGGAATATAGCAAAGACGTATGAAATGTTTCGAAGCATATCAAGAGTAGAGGGAACATTTCGGAACATATCAATGATGTATGAATGGTTTCGGAGCATATCAAGAGTGAATGAAACATTTCGGAACATATCAAATGACATATGAAATGATTCAGAACATATTTCAAAGCATAACAATGGCGTATGAGATATCTCAAAGCATATCCATATATCAAATAAGAAACAGAAGTTCAAATATCATATCTGATGTTCATTCATTTTCTTATCATCCAAAGCGCACATATAAATACATAAGCAATGCTTTGGATATCATATAAAAAAGACAGAGGGTGCAGTGGGATCTTGAACAGAATATGATCCATTCAGAGCATGGACCCAAACAGAAGTCAGAGCATCGCGGGCTCTAAGCATATACCCTTTACCATTTCTAGCAAAGGTCCAGACAATCCCACAGCCACCAGAGTACAAAAGGATAAGCGAGCAATAAAATTGGCATATCGAAAGCACGTACGGATCAACAAAATGTACATGTGCCTTTATGAGTCAATACAATGCAAACATAATCTTTCACAATTGCATTCAAATTTTAAAGGAAATAAAAGCAAGAACATACAAGGATTCAAAGCAATAATATCAAGCTCAGTCAAAGAAAGGATTATAGCCAAAATCAATTTTCCAAAGGAATAAACAAGAATAGGCAGAATCGAACAAAGCTCAATATTTGGCAGAATTTGAGAGTCACATTACATGAATTGTTCGGATAACCAATTATGCTCCAATTTACTCAAGAAAGATGTCATTAGAAACTTAAATCAGTCTAATTTTAGATAAAATAAGTTTCATGCAAATTGAAGTTTCTAACAATGAATTACAAATGATTCGGTAACCAAGAGTCAAAGGAACAAAATCTCTATTTTTAAAAACTATGGGATCGAATTCAATAGAATTATGGGCAGTCATTTGGACTCCAAACCTTTCAATCTAGGTACCAAAAGAAAGATCTATAAGTTTAGTTTCCAACAAAGTAAATTTCTTATAAATCAGAGTTTCCAATAGAATTATAGGCAGTTTAGTGTCAAAAGGTCAGAGCTTATTGTCTCTGTTTTACAGATTTCGTAGAGCTGATTCCATTTGATGTTTGGATAGGCAAATTTATTCCAAATCATACAAGTAAGCTGTCAAAAGAAAGGTTTACAAGTCTATATTCAGATCAAATAAGTTTTACCTAAATTGAAATTCTGTATAAGGATTTATAGCTGAAACAAGGTAGAAGGGTCAGAATCTTGATAATTTTCTAGATTCAAATATTTACATTCCAAACAATAGAGATATCAGATTTTAAGGCTAGAACGATTCAAATTTCTCATATCCAAAGCAAAAGCAAAGATTAGAATTGCAGTAGAAATGAGTGGAACACTTGCCTTCCGAATATTTCGATCCAACGAAATTGTAAGCCCAAATTCTTCTATTTTTCTTACATCTCCTCACCTTGTGTCATTTTCTTCACCTATATTCTTTCTTTCTCACTACAGCTCATGCAGAACATAGGAGGTCGCAGTCACCTCCTTTCCCTTTCTCTTTTTTTATCAACCACAGCTGTCGTAGTCGTAGCCGCAGTCATACTCACAACCACAGTCTCTTCTTTCCCTTCGTTTCTTTCTTCCTCGCTTTCTCTTCTTCCTTTCTCTTCTTTCCCAGCTGCAACTGCCACAGCAGTAGCCTCTTCTTCCTCCCCTACTCTTCTTCCTTAGCTTCTCTTCTTCCTCTCCTTCTCTCTTCCTCTTCTTCTTTTCCAACCACAACTGCCACAACCGCAGCCACAGTCTTCCTTCCCCCATCTCTTCTTCTCTTCTCTCCTTCCCCTTCGCTTCCTCTCTTTCCCTTCTCTACCACTGACGCACTACACCTCCTCTGTTACCTCATGCGGGAAACAGGGGTGCAGCAACCCCCGCCGTAGCTGCCACACCCGCCGCCACAGCCACAGCCGTAGCCCTCTTTCCTCTCTTCTTCTTCCCTCTTTTTCTTCTTCTCCTCTTCTTCCCTTCTTCTTCTTCTTCTCTTCTCTCTCCTAACTGCAGCCCAAGCTATAGCCTCCTTCCTCTTCCCTCTCTTCTCCTCTTCCTCCTCTTCTCCTCCTCTTCCCTTCTTCTCCTCTTCTTCCTTTCTCCTCCCCACCACCACAGCTCTTCTCCTCTATTTCCTCCTGCGGGAAACAGAGGTGTGCGCTGCCCTAGCTGTAGCCACCTCCTTCCTCTCTTCTCCCTCTTCTTCTTCTCCTCTTCTTCCCTTCTTCTCCACAGCACAAAGACCTCCTCTATTTCCTCATGCAGAAACAGGGGTGCAAAGAACCCCACTGCATGTGCCACACCCGCAACCATAGCCACAGCCTCCTTCCTCCCTCTTCTTCTTTCATCTCTTCTCCCTCTCCTTCTTCCTCCTCTTCTTCTATTCTTCCCTTCCCTTCCCCGATGCACCACACCTTCCTCTCCTCTGTTTCCCGATGCACCTCGTGGGAAACAGAGGTGCGTGGGAGGCGGTGGGATAAGGCTGCCATTTTGTTTTCTCTTTTTTTTTTCTTCAACTTAACAATTTAGCCCCTGAAATTTTAATATTTACAAGTAGTCCTCCAATTTTACAAATAAGTCTTCGACTTCTACAAATAAGTCCTTATGAATGATTCAAAATAAATCTTTATATAAATTCCAGAAATGAGGGATATTACACTCTCCTCCCTTAAAGGAAAATTTAATCCTCTAAATTGATCATATCTCAATTAATGAAAAGATGAAAATAAATTTTCTTTAGTTCCTCATCTAGCTCCCAAATAGTTTCATCAATAGAATAATACTTCCAAATCACTTTGACTAGAGGAATGTTTTGTTTTTAATATCTAGATCATTAGGGATGCATACTCTATCCCCAAATCTTAATAGGTCATTCTCTGAAATTTAAAAATCCAACTTCAATCTTTTTTTTTTACTTCATTCCTCAAGTATACTAAATGTGGATCTCATCATTGTCCTCCTTCTTAATCTTCATATCAATCTTGAAAAATACTTATGCACCTTGCAATTTTCCAAACAAGTCATCAATTCCAGGTAGAGGATACGTGTTTCTTTTTTTTTCACCTAATTTAATTGTCTATAATCAATACAAAACCTCAATGTTCCTTTCCTTCTCCTTAACTAATAATACCGGAGTACCTCATGGTGAAGCATTGGGCCAAATAAAACCCTTATCTAATAGTTCTTGTAGTTGCTTCTTTATTTCCACTAACTCGAGTGGTGTCATTCTATACGGGGGCTTAGATATAGAGAATTGTCTCAAGGATCAAATCAAAAGCATATTCATTCTCTTGATCTACAGCTAATCCGAGCAAATCATCTTGGAATACATCAAAGAACTATCTAACTATCGAAATTTCATCTAGATTAGTTTCTTAATCTGATTTGCTCCTTCACACATTCAAGATAGCAAAAATAGTCCTTCTGCATAAAACGAGGAGCTAAAGCTGATATCAAGCAAAGAGGTAAATCATGCCTAATACTCTCAAAATAAAAGATAAGCTGATATCGCATGCAGAAACGATCATTTTGTATAACAATCTATATTGTCATAATAAGAAGATAATTAATCTATGCCAAGTATAATATTAAAACTCCAAATCTCTAGGAGAACCAAATCAGTAAGAAATTGGCATTCTCCAATATAAATCAAACAAGATGACTAGATCAAGTTGATTGTTAGAGAATCCCTAAGAGCCATAGTTACATATAGCATATAATCCAGTGGTCTAGGTGGAATGCCTAAGTGATAAGTAAAATATTATGAAATAAAATATAGATCGGAACTATAGTCAAACAAAATTTTTGACATCCTATCATAAATATAAAGAATATCTTCGACCATTGAGTTAGAAGCTCTAAAATCATATTCAGGGATAGCATGTACTCTAGCATGGGCTGATGATCTGAGAGACGATGGTTCTTTCTTCTTCTGTAATGGGCAATCTTTTATTTTATGATCTAACTTTCCATAAGCTAAACAAACTCCAATCACCCGAAAACACAGACTTGTTCCATGATTTAACCCACTTTTTTTATGATTAAGTCCTCTACATTGGCTTCCCTTTCTAAATCTAGATGTATGGACCCTCTTGTTATCGCTTTTTGATTCATTTCCTCTCTTATTTTTATTGATAAACTTGTCCTTGCTACTCCTGCTCCTGATCTCCAGAAATTCTTTTTTTTCTTAATTGTTTTCTACCGGTGCTCAATCTCTCCTTTATACATAAAGGTGGCAAAAGAAATCTTATGATTCATCAGAATAATTTACTACATAAAATATCTTCTCTATTAGAATCATCAATTATTTAGCCACCAATGGATTAGGTTCACTATGGAAAGAAGAAAGACAAAGCTCCTTAAATTATTCTCTTCCTAAATTTAATGTCCCCGATCAACCCTTTCATCCCACTCAATTACTCAGAAGAAGATGAAGCAAGAGACCAAATGTCCTCGATATCCCAGATTCCTAAAAGACATCAATAAATTTTCATCGATTTCTATAAAATTTAGTAAACCTCAATATATTTTGTACATCAAACATATCAATATCTCTGTGATCCTCAAATCATGCTCTGATACCACCTTTATCACGCCCCTCCCGAAATTATCGTATTCCAGGATGGTGTGACCCTATCTTAAAATCCAAAATATTAAAATTTTAACAATAATCCAATCCCAAGATCTATAGTGACATTCGAGGATTCAGAGAAACAGTCCAATATCAATCATATCCATAAACCTATACAGTTATAATCATACATCACATCACACGATCATTTATAAGAACCCAAACCAACTTAACAAAATATCAACCTCACTTATAATTCCACAAGCATAGGAATTTATACAATCAAAACTCCAACCATTTACCATAAATTAATATCATCATACCCAGAACTCAACATTCCAAAATTCTAACCATGTGAGGTCTTTAAAAGCTTTTACATAATACATCAATTCAGATTCATCGATAATATTTCATTACATATAAAACATACTTATACAACAATAACATAACAGCCCACAAAGTCTTACCACAATCTGAATAGCTTTTCACTGTCTCAGCCCAATTCTAACATTTTAGCGAGTGACAAGCTAACCTGAAAAAGGATTATATAGCAATGGAGTGAGCTACAAAGCTCAGCAAGTGGGAAAACACATCCAGAATAAGGAATGATAGTTTCAAACAAACTTGGTATCAAAATACAAGGCAGAAATACCAGAATTCATAAGTATCAGCTCATTAGATACAAAATCACAGATGTCATTTCATTCAAAACATATTTGATTCGTAACAAATGGAGTAGAGAATAATTGGAGCATCTTAAATGATGTAAATAGTATTTCGAAGCTTATCAAATGACACATAGGACATTACGGAGCATATCAATGGTGCACAGGACATTACAGAGCATATCAATGACATATGAAATATTTCAGAGCATATCAACAACATATGAAACATTTCGGAACATATCAATAACGTATGAACTATTTCGGAGCATATCAAGGGCAAATGAAACATTTTGGAATATAGCAAAGACGTATGAAATGTTTTGAAGCATATTAAGAGCAAAGGAAACATTTCGGAATATATCAATGACATATGAATGGTTTCGGAGCATCTCATGAGTGAATGAAACATTTCGGAACATATCAAATGGTATATGAAATGATTCAAAACATATTTCAAAGAATAACAATGACATATGAGATATCTCATAGCATATCCATATATCAAATAAGAAATAGAAGCTCAAATATCATATCCAATATTCATTCATTTTTTTATCATCCAAAGCGCACATATAAACACATAAGCAATGCTTTGGATATCATATCAAAAACACAGAGTGGGCAGTGGGATCTCGAACAGAATATGGTCCATTCAGAGCATAGACCCAAACAGAAGTCAAAGCATTGTGGGCTCTTAGCATATACCCTTTACCATTTTTGGCAAAGGTCTAGATAATCCCACAGCCACCAGAGTACAAAAGGATAGGTGAGCCATAAAATTGACACATCGAAAGCACATACAGATCAACAAAACGTACATGTGCCTTTACGAGTCAATATGATGCAAACATAATCTTTCACAATTGTATTCAAATTTGAAAGGAAATAAAAGCAAGAGCATACAATGATTCAAAGCAATAATATCAAGCTCAGTCAAAGAAAGGATTGTAGCCGAAATCAATTTTCCAAAGGAATAAACAAGAATAGGCAGAATTGACCAAAACTCAATTTTTGGCAGAATTTGAGAGCCACATTACATGAATTGTTCGGATAACCAATTATGCTCCAATTTACTCAAGAAAGATGTCATTAGAAAGCTAAATTAGTCTAATTTTAGATAAAATAAGTTTCATGCAAATTGCAGTTTCTAACAATGAATTACAAATGATTCGGTAACCAAGAGTCAAGGAACAAAATCTCTATTTTCATAAACTATAGAATCAAATTCAGCAGAATTCTGGGCGATCATTTGGACTCCAAACCTTTCAATCTAGGTACCAAAAGAAATATCTATAAGTCTAGTTTCCAACAAAGCAAGTTTTGTATAAATCAGAGTTTAATAGAGTTATAGGTAGTTTAGTATCAAAAGGTCAGAGCTTATTGTCTTTGTTTTATAGATTTTGTAGAGCTGATTCCATTTGATGTTTAGATAGGTAAATTTACTCCAAATCATACAAGTAAGTTGTCAAAAGAAAGGTTGACAAGTCTATATTCAGATCAAATAAGTTTTACCTAAATTGGAATTTTGTACAGGCATTTATAGCCGAAACAAAGTAGAAGGGTCAGAATCTTAATAATTTCCAGATTTAAACATTTACATTCCAAACAATAGAGATACCAGATTTCAAGGCTAGAACGATTCAAATTTCTCATATCCAAGGCAAAAGCAAAGATTAGAATTGCAATAGAAAGGAGTGGAACACTTGCCTTCTGAATATTTCGATCCAACAAAACTATAAGCCCAAATCCTTCTACCTTTCCTCCGTCTCCTCTCCGTTTGTCGTTTTCTTTACCTATATTCTTTCTTTCTCCGTAACTGTAGCTCATGCAGAACATAGAAGGTCGTAGTCACCTGCTTTCCCTTTCTCTTTTTTTCTCAACCACAGCTGCCATAGTCGCAGCCACAGTCATAGTCACAGCCACAGTCTCTTCTTTCCCTTCGCTTCTTTCTTCCTCTCTTTCTCTTCTTCCTTCCTCTTATTTCCCAACTACAACTATCACAACAGCAGCCTCTTCTTCCTCCCCTGCTCTTCTTCCTCAGCTACTCTTCTTCCTCTCCTTCTCTCTTCCTCTTCTTATTTTACAACCGCAGCTGTCACAGCCGCAGCCACAGTCTTCCTTCCCCCCATCTCTTCTTCTCTTCTCTCCTTCCCCTTCGCTTCTTCTCTTCTTCCTCTCTTTCCCTTCTCCACCGATGCACTGCACCTCCTCTATTTTCTCATGCGGGAAACAGGGGTGCAGCAACCCCCGCTGCAGCTACCACACTCGCAGCCACAGCCACAGCCTCTTTCCTCTCTTCTTCTTCCCTCTTTTTCTTCTTCTCCTCTTCTTCCCTTCTTCTTCTTCTTCTCTTCTCTCCTAATTGCAGCCCAAGCTGCTGCCTCCTTCCTCTTCCCTCTCTTCTCCCTCTTCCTCTTCTTCTCCTCCTCCTCCCTTCTTCTCCTCTTCTTCCTTTCTCCTCCCCGCCACCATAGCTCGTCTCTTCTATTTCCTCCTGTGGGAAACAGAGGTGTGCGCTGCCCTAGCTGCAGCCACCTCCTTCCTCTCTTCTGCCTCTTCCCTCTCTACTCCCTCTTCTTCTCCTCTTCTTCCCTTCTTCTCCACAGCACAGCACCTCCTCTGTTTCCTCATGCAGGAAATAGGGGTGCAGCAACCCCGGCCGCAGCTGCCACACCCGCAGCCATAGCCACAGCCTCCTTCCTCCCTCTTCTCCCTCTCCTTCCTCCTCTTCTTCTCTTCTTCCCTTCCCTTCCCCGACGCACCTCGTGGGAAACAGAGGTGAATGGGAGGCGGTGGGATAAGGCTGCCATTTTGTTTCATCTTTTTTTTTTCTTCAACTTAACAATTTAGCCCCTGAAATTTTAATATTTACAAGTAGTCCTCCAATTTTACAAATAAGTCCTTGACTTTTACAAATAGGTCCTTATGAATGATTCAAAATAAATCTTTACATAAAATTCAGAAATGAGGGATATTATAGTAGAGTATGATAAAGGTGAAATTTTGGTTATTCAATGTATACTTAGTTTGCAAAGTAAAAATGATGAACATGGTGAACAACGTGAAAATCTATTTCATACTAATTGTTTGATTACTAACAAATTGTATAATGTGATTGTTGATAGCGGAAGTTGTACAAATGTGGCAAGTACCTTGCTCGTGAAGAAACTGAAATTACCTACTATCAAACATCCAAAATCTTACAAGTTGCAATGATTGAATGATAGTGGTGTAGTAAAGGTAAATCAGCAAGTGTTAGTTCCTTTTTCAATTGGTAGATATAAGGATGATGTTTGGTGTGATGTGGTACCTATGTATACTGGTCACATATTGTTCGGGAGACCATGACAGTATGATCATAGGATAATATATGATGGGTTCAAGAACCGTTATTCCTTGATTATTGATAGACAAAAATATCAGCTTGGATCTTTGCCTCTGAAGACAATTCTCAAAGACCCGATGCACATAAAACAACAATATGAGGAGCTTAAGTCTTTATTAATCAAAACTTTAGGGAGGAGGCAAGAAAGAGAGAAGAAAGAAAAGGATGAGATGAGTGATAAAAATGAGAGTATTAAAAAACACAAGGAGAGAGAAAACAAGGAAAGCTTGAGTGAAAGAAAAATGAGTATTTATGCCAAAATGAGTGATGTAAAAAAAGCCTTAACCATGAGGCAACTCTTACTTGTACTTATGTATAAGGAAATTTTGATTTCTTCTGATAAAATTGACAAAAGTTTGCATAGTATTATTGTTGATCTTTTGCAGGAAAATGAGGATATCTTTCCCGAAGAAGTTCCCAATGGTTTGCCACCAATTAGACGAATAGAGCATCAAATTGATTTCATTTCAAGGGCAAGCATACCAAATAGGCCAGCATATAGATGCAACCTCGAAGAGACCAAAGAAATCCAAAAGCAAGTCAGTGAGCTTATGGAAAAGGGGTATGTGCGAGAAAGCATGAGTCCATATGTAGTTCCTGTTCTTTTGGTGCCTAAAAAGGATGGATCTTGGAGAATGTGTGTTGATTACAAAGCCATTAACAAAATCAGGGTAAAGTATCGACATCTTATTCCTAGGCTAGATGACATGTTAGATGAATTGCATGGTTGTTGTCTATTTTCAAAAATTGATATGAAATCTGGATATCATCAAATAAGAATATGTGAGGGTGATGAATGAAAAATCGCTTTCAAAACTAAACATGGTTTATATGAATGCTTAGTGATGCCTTTTGGCCTAACTAATGCACCTAGCACTTTTATGAGATTAATGAACCATATTTTGTGTGCTTACATTGGAATGTTTGTAGTGGTTTATTTTGATGATATACTTATGTATAGCAAAAGTTTAGATAAGAATATAACACGTTTAAAAGCTATTTTTGATGTGCTTAGAAAAGAAAAGTTATATACTAATCTATAGAAATGCACTTTTTACACTAATGAAATTACTTTTCTTGGATATGTTGTAAACGATAAAGAAATACATGTTGATCAAGAAAAAGTAAAAGTAATTAAGGAGTGGCCAAAACCTACTAGTGTTAGTGATATTAGAAGTTTTCATGGTCTTGCTAGCTTTTATAGAAGATTCATTAAAGATTTTTCTATAATTGGTGTACCATTAACTAAATGCATCAAAAAGAATATGGGATTCAGATGGGGTAAACAACAAGATGATGCTTTTAACTTGCTTAAAGACAAACTTAGTTCAGTACCTTTACTTACTTTACCTAACTTTGCTAAAACTTTTGAGATTGAGTGTAATGTGAATAGGTATTGGAGGAGTCTTAATGCAAGAAGGTTGACCCATTGTATTCTTTAGTGAGAAGCTAAGTAGAGAAATTCTTAACTATCCAAGATAAGGAGTTTTATGCTCTGGTAAGAGTGTTAGAGACATAGCAACACTATCTTTAGTACAAGAAATTCATTATACACACCGATCATGAGTCTTTAAAATATCTCAAAGGACAAGGAAAGCTAAGTCGTAGGCATGCAAAATGGGTGGAGTTTATTGAATCCTTTCTATATATCATCAAGTACAAATAAGGTAAGAAAAATGTGGTCGCCGATGCTCTTTCTAGAAGGTATACTATAATATCTAAACTTGATACAGAATTATTGGGTTTTGAATACATTAAAGATTTATATAATTCTGACTATGATTTTGCTAATGTTTATGGGGCATGTGAGAGAGGGGGTTTTGATAAGTTCTTCAGACATGATGATTTTCTTTTCAAAGAAAATAAGCTATGTGTTCCTCAATGTTCAATGAGAGAATTACTTATGAGAAAAGCACATAGTGAAGGTTTAATGGGACATTTTGGAGTTAGAAAAACTTTAGATATGTTAAGTGATCATTTTTTTTTAGCCACGTATCAAAAGAGATGTTGAAAGATTATATGAGAAATGCATCACTTGTAAACAAGCTAAATATAAAGTAATGCCTCATGGGTTGTATACACCCCTTCCTATAGCTAGTGAACCTTGGGTTGATATATCTATGGACTTTGTCTTAGGTTTACCTAGATCAAAAGGAGGGAGAGATTCTATTTTTGTTGTTGTTGATAGGTTTAGCAAGATAGCACATTTCATTCCTTGCCACAAAACAGATGATGCAACATATGTTGTAGAACTGTTTTTCAAAGAAATTATGAAGTTATATGACATCCAAAGGATAATTGTGAGTAATAAAGATGTGAAGTTCATTAGCCACTTTTGAAAAACACTTTGGAATAAGTTAGGTACAAGACTATTGTATTCAACCACGTCATCCACAAACAGATAGATAAACGGAGGTGGTAAATCAAACTTTATCAATACTTTTGAGGGCCATAATTCAAAAAAATTTAAAAAATTGGGAGGAATGTTTGCTACATGTGTAGTTTGCTTATAATAGAAGTGTGCATGCTACAACAAACCATTCCCCATTTGAAGTTATGTATGGGTTCAATCCATTAACTCCTATGGATTTGCTACCTTTACTATTGGAAAAGGCCAATTTGGATGATAAACAAAAGGCTGATTTTATCAAAGCATTGCATGAAAAATTCCAAACATAAATTGAAAAGAAAACTCTACAATATGAGAAGCAACACAACAAAGGCCAAAAGCAAGTAGTATTTGAACCTAGTGATTGGGTTTGGATATACTTAGGGAAGGAAAGATTTCCTAATCATGGGAAATCTAAACTAATTCCAAGAGGAGATGGTACATTTCAAGTCCTTCAAAAAAATCAATAACAATGCATGCAAGCTGAAACTACTAGGTGAGCATGGCAACTTTAATGCAACATTCAATGTTTTTGATCTATCTATGTTTGATGTAGGTGATGGAGGCTCTGATTCAAGGACGAATCCTTTCAAGGAAAGGGGGAATGATATGAACCAGCAAGTTGATCATAATTCTATTAAAGACCCTTTAACTATTCATGGAGGACTAATGACAAGAGTTAAAACTAAAAGGATGAAAGAAGCTTTAACTTGTTTATTGAAAAATATTTGGAAGGATTAAGCTAGTCAAGACTCAGTCAAGGTTCTATGGTTGCAAAAAGAGCCTAAAATGGTCAACATGATCATGAAGAGAGAAGGACAAATTTGAAGACCTCATCTTGAAGAATAAAAGTTCATTCAGCCATGTTTACCAAAATTTAAGAATTAGGAATATGAATATTATTTAATGTATTCATTCCCTTTGTACTTAGCCTCATACTATATAATTTGGGAAGTATAATAATTCTTCAACACCGGTGAGTGTTTTGTTTTTAAGTTCTTGCATGAACTTAGAACTTATCAAGCTTTTCTACTTGTGGCATTCAAAACCAAATCTTTGCTTTTACTTTGACTTATCAAACTTGTTAGTTTATGGCAACTTAAGGAAATTCAAAGTGTTATTCTTATTATTTTATCAATTTTCTATTGATAAGTGATTAGAATAGTTTTCCTTACTTCATTCTTGAATGATCCGCCTTGTTTCAATTCGTTGGAGGGTGTTAATTTGCATTCTATATGTATCATAGCTCTTTAGCTATCGGGGTGTATGATTACTAAGTTGATGATTTCCATCACGAAGAGGATGAAAGCTTTAGCTTTTTTGTGGCAATTCAATTAACTAAGAAATATCTTTCTTCATACGGGGTTTTCCGAAATCGTCGAATTTGTCATTTTTAACTACTGCACTAATTCATCCCCCCTCTTAGTGTCGTTCTTGATCTTAACACTTCTCAGCAAACTTCCGATGTATATTTCGACAAGCTCTCGATGAACTCTTGACAAATTTCAGCAACACTCCCGACGAAATTTTGGACTCCCGATGAATCATTTGATCTTTAACTTCGGCACTATATTTGCTTTATGCCTTGTTCACTATCATAGTTAATCGTACATACTTTTCTCAACATATAGATTAAATCAATAATTTATAATTAATTTCATCATCAAAATCTGAGATTTAACAATTTTATCATTCGTCCTCCCATGTTCAATGGGACGGACTACATATATTGGAAAACTTGAATGAGTGTTTTCTTGCTTTTGTTGGATTTAAATTTATGAAATATCATTAAAAATAATTTTTAAATACTCTCCAAACCTATGAATGAATGGAATGACTTTGAGAACAAATCATTTTCATTAAATGTTAAGGCTATTAATGCTTTGTTTTGTGCTTTGGACAAAAATAAGTTTAATCATATTTCTATTTGCAAAATAGCTTATGACATTTGGTACACTCTTGAAGTCATACACGAAGGCACAAGTAGAGTAAAAGATTCTAAAATAAATCTTTTAATGCATGATTTTGAATTGTTTCGAATGGCACTAAGCGAAACTATTAGTGACATGTACACCCGTTTTACGGATGTCGTCATTAGTTTAAAAAGTCTTGAAAAATATTTTTCTAATCTTGAACTTGTAAACAAGATTCTAAGATCCCTTCCAAAATATTGGGATCCTAAAGTAACAACAATATAAGAGGTAAAATACTTAAGACATATAAAATGATTTTCTTGGAACATGATGAACTTGAGAACAACCTTCCAAAGAACAAGAAAGATTTGGGATTTCGAACATTAGAATACCACTTGAGTAATGACTCAAGTGATGATGATGATGACCTTGAACTTATCACTATAAAATTTAAAAAGTTTATAAAACAAAAATTAAAGATTAAAAATGAACTAAATCTAAACAGAACCACTTACTATGAATGCAAGAAGCCGGGGTGCTCCAAAGACAAGTATACAAAAGTGAAGAAGAAGAAAGCACACAAAGAATCAAGTGTATCCAAAAGCGAGATGGCAAACTACGCCTTGGCGGCTTTCGACAACAAGGTAAGTAACTCAATCAAATCCTTTTTACCTTACTATGTGTTAGGATTTGAGCGGCACAAAAGGGGGGCTGGTTGAATTAGTGTAGTGGATTAAAACTTGTAAACCTGAAACTAATTTCGGAGATAGTTGGTTCGTAAGAAAATTTTGATTCGACGAAAGAAGTTTTAACTAAAATAGTTTGAGTGAATGTAGATGATGTTGAATCTCAGATTTTGATGATGAAACTAATTGAGTATGATTTGTGGTCTAACTGCATTTTGAATTACACAGGTCTACTATCGATCAGGATTAGACAATTGATGCTGGAGGAATTGACGTTGCGCCGGAGGTGATCACGTCAGTATATTGGATGTCGAGCCGGAGGTTCGGTCGACTATCGGCAGGAGGCTTCGGACATCGGGCATCGGGCCAAGAAGTGCGGAGTTGCACCATGGATATCGGGGTTGCGGAGGTCAACCGCCGATTGGGCAACAAGCCGCAAGAGAGAACGATGTGCCGAAGGATCGGACGAAGCGTTGACCAATGACGTGCCGGGCAACTAAATGTCAATTCACGTTGTAATAACTATCTATATCGAAGTATAGTGTTTGTTGTTTGTTTGTGTAGGAGTAACTATGATAAGGATGAAGACGTAAAGCGAAACAAAGGGCCGAAGTCAAGTGCGATGGATCGTTGGGAGTTCGAGTGTTCGATAGAAGTCTGAAGATTCATTGGGAGTGCTGCCGGAACCGGCCGAGAACGTGTAGGGAGCTTGCCAAAGGGTTTTTGGAAGTTCTCCAGAGGTTCGTTGGAAGTTCGCGGAGCTTGCCAAGAAAGATCGGAGCTTGCCAAAAAAGCTTGGGGGAACTCGCCAAAATCATCGTGGAGTCCGAGAGCTTGCCGGGAGTCCGCAGGATGGTTTCCGAGGGATTATCGGAAGACCGCCAGAAGTTCGTCGGAAGCTCGCCGGAAGAAGACTCGACTTGCGGACTTTGTAATAGCTTAGGAATGTCTTTAATTTCGTAGTTAGCACATTAATTTGGGTTAGGATTAGGTGTTAATCCTATAAAACCAAAGTAGGGGCCATTGGGCCTTGATTTGGACAAGGTTGGGCCAAAAGTTTTTTGCCCAAACCCAACCAGCAGGCTGGGTGGTAGCACCTCCTGGCTGGGGCGGTAGCACCGCCTAGCTGTGTCAGTCTGCCAGACTGATAGGCGGTAGCACCACCTCTGACAGGTGGTAGCACCACCAACACCGGAAACTCCAATTTGATTTCAAATTTGGAGCCCAAATTTGAATCTATTTTGGATCTATAAATACCCCCTCTTTCTCAGCTAAAAGAGAACCCTTTTGAGAGTTAGAAATTGAGGAAAAGGCTTAGGAAAGTCTAGTTTTCAATAGGTTGTGTTTACCTCCTTCTTTCTCTTTAAAAAATTTGTAAGAGTGTGAACTTCTTGTAAAAGGGTTGTAAGAGGGGTATTTGGTCCTTCCCCTTCAAAAGGATTTGCTAGTGGAAGTTGGGAGCCTCATCGGAGAAGGCTTCGGAAGTGGATGTAGGTTGGATGACCGAACCACTATAAATCGGTTTGCATTTACTTTCTCGCAACTTACTTTGCTATAAACCATTTTCATATGCTGCCTTATTTACTCAACTTCATCTTCATCTTATTACGTATGCTTTAAAGTTAAAATGCAATCTTTCCGGGTTCAAACGAAATGTTGCATTCATTCGTACGAAGTTTCCGAACTTGTGTTAATCGCTGAAAAATCTATCATTCTTTACCGTCACACTAATTTACCCCCCCCCCTCTTAGTGCCACTCGATCCCTAACAGATGAGAGTAGAGAGAAGAAGACCAAATAATTTGTAGCTAAGTAAAGGTAAGATGCAGAAATTTAAAAGCTCACACACTCAAAGTACGCAACGATATATAGTGGTTCGGTCAAATGACCTACATCCACTTCCAAAACCTCCTCCGATGAGGCTCCCAACTTTCACTATCAAATCTCTTGAAGGGGAAGGACCAAATACCTCTCTTACAAACTTTTACAAGTGGTTCACTCTCTTAAAGATTTTTCATAAAGAATGAGGGAGGTGAACACTTAAGCTATTGAAACAAGACTTTGCTATAGCTTTGACTTAGTTTTCAACTTCTCAAAAATGTGCTTTCTCAATTGAGAAAAGAGGGATATTTATAGACTCAATTGGCTTTCAAAAATGGGGCCAAAAAGAGTCCCATCCCGGGTTTATTAGGTACTAGTAGTACCAACGCCTAGTAGAGTCCTCAGGCTCTATGATCTGGTGGTACCATCGCTTGCCAAGCAGTACCACCGTTGGCAGGTAATAACTGCAAGTGGTACTACCGTTGACCTAGGCTGGTACCACCGCCTGCCAGGTATTTAAGTCAGTGGTACCACCACTGACCTACCTAATCCTTACCCTAATTACATGCTAACTATAAAATTTAAACATAATTCTAAGCAAAGACTAAACCGGCAGCATCGAGTTTTCTTTCGATAAGCTTCCGGTGATCTTCCAGCAGACTTCCGATGCACCCTCAGATTTCTTCTAGTGGACTCCCAATAGGCTCCCAGACTTGTGGTGAGTTTGACGAATCTTTGGCAAGCTTGCAAACCTTCTTGGTAATCTTCGCGAACCTCCAACAATCTTTCCTGCGAACTTCTGAAACCTTCGGCAAGTCCCCGATTCTTTCTCGGTTGGTTCCGGCAGCACTTCCGATGATCCTTCGGACTTCCGATGGACTCTCGAACTCCCAACAACTTGACTCTGGTAATTTACTTTATGTTTTTATGCTATCGTAGTTAATCCTGCACACTTATCTCAATAATATAGATTAGATCAAATAACCTATCAATTGACTTTATCATCAAAATCCGAGATTCAACACTATGAAATCACTTAATGCTTTTCATGATTTTATTAGCTTAAATAAATAATATATTTTACATGTTTTATGATAATGCTTACACACCAAATAAGATTAAATCTATATATGTTTTAAGAAGTAATTATTTTAATGATTTTATATTGCTTTCAGTTCTAAATATGATGCTTGGCCTTTGTATGAAAAATTTGAACATGCTTATATGAAATCAAATTACATGAATTGAAACACATAAAAAGAGGAATGATTTTGTAAAAAATTATCTATCTTTAAATTTTGGAGAATTTTTTAATAAGAGATTAACGAATCTAGTTATGTCATCGTGAATCTCTTGAAGGTGATTTATCAAATTGAATGAGTTGAAAATGATAAATATGTTGATAATAAATATTCATATCATGCTTGATGATTTTACATTTTGAAACTATGCATGATGAGTGAATCTTATGTTTTGGATTAATGTGTTATAAATATTTTTGGTCTTAATAATTTTTATGACGAAACTTGTGAATTGGTCTTAAACATTGATACATGCTTTTATTTGATATAAAAGACAAAGGCATCCTTATATAAAATAAATCATAAAAATTGAAATACATAAAAAGGGAATGCATTTTCAATCTCTATCTTATTGAAATCCTTATTGATGAATCTATGTTTATTACTTATGAATTTCTTGAATGTGATTTTGATGATGATTTCAAATTTGACAAACACTTAATTTATTCATGTTTATGACTTGAGATATATTTTAATATGAATCATTCTTGATGCTTCTATCTTTCTCAATTCATTTTGTTCTCCTATATTTCTTTTTGCCATTCATTAAAGAGGAGACATATCTAAATGAATCTTGACTCTTTCGTTTGAACTAAGATTTATGATTCAAGATTTTTCTCCTATGATTCTTCTTAGAGTCACTAAAGAAGAAATTTATGCAAATAATCCATGTTCTTGATACTTAATACTTGAGAATTTTTTAAGATCTTTGATCTCTTAATGTTTCTTTTCATTATTTGCTAAAAGAAGATTTATTAACATAAATCATGTCTTTTTGGTATTCATGACTTAATCCTTTATGATCTTTGATCTCATATTCTTCATGACATGATTTCTTTATATTTAAGGTTGATGGGAAATAAAAAGGGGCAACAATCAAGGAAAGACTTTTGTATATGAACAAATACTAGCAGACCGTAACACACAGCAGAATTAAACAAAAATCACAATCAAATAGAACACCAAGATTTACGTGGAAAACCCCTTCAACGTGAAGGGTAAAAACCACATGGCAAATCAGTGAAAATCCACTATAGAAATAATGAATATACAATTCTCGAATCTCTTGTCCAAAACCCAAGCAACAATCACAAGAGAATAACTGGGATATAAGGATCATGTCACTGTGCACAATATCCAAAACCTCCTCAAGCAATCACAGAAAAATTCACTGTAGATCTGATCTAACCTGAGATGAGAAACTATTTGGATGAATGAGAACAATTTTTGTGTTTTTCTTAATTTCTTCCCTTTCTTTTTCTCTTATTTTTCTACCCTTTTCTCCTCTCTTTGAATCCCCTTTTGCTGCTGCGAAGTTTCTACCATTTGCTGCAGTTTTCACCTTAATTTCGCAGCCACCATTAGCTCCTATTTATAATTAGGGTTTAGGTTAAGTTAGGGTTTAAGAGGAAAGAGATGAGCTATGGGCTAATAAAGCCCATATGGGCTGAATTTGGGAGGCTATCCCATGACTCATCAATGTAAATCTATGTTGACCAACTGTCGGCACATCTCCTGTCTCTCTTTTGGTAAGGTCTTTGTCAATATATCTACTCCATTATCATCTGTATGAATTTTCTGAAGTTGCAACTGCTTTTTTTCAAGTACATTTCGAATTCAATGATATCTGACATCTATATGCTTTGACTTGGAATGAAAAGTTTGGTTCTTACATAAATGGATGGTACTCTGGCTGTCACAATGCACCACATAGTTTTCCTGTTTCAACCCCAATTCTTGTAAGAATTCTTTCATCCATAACATTTCTTTGCAAACCTCTGTAGCAGCAATATATTCTGCCTCTGTAGTGGAGAGAGCAATACACCTTTGCAATCTGGATTGCCATGACACAGCTCCCCCTGTAAAAATAAGTACAAAACCTTATGTGGATTTTCTTGTATCAATATCTCTAGCTATATTTGCATCTGTGTAACCCGTTAGCATAGGTGGTCCACCTCCAAAGCTTAAACAAACCTTAGAGCTTCCTCTGAGATATCTCAAGATCCACTTCACTGCTGCCTAGTGCTCTTTGCTTGGATTTATAAGAAATCTGCTAGTAACACCCACTGCATATGCGATGTCTGGCCTCGTACATATCATTGCATACATTAAACTTCCAACTGCTGAAGCATAAGGAACCTTTTGCATTTTCTCCTTCTCCTCATCACTTGACGGACTCTGTTCTGAGCACAACTTGAAGTGACCTGAAAGAGGAGAACCAACTGGCTTTGCATTGCTCATACTGAACCTTTCTAATACCTTCTCGATATACTTTTCCTATGACAACTAAATCTTCTTGTTTTTCCTATCACGAGAAATCTGCATGCCCAGTATTTGCTTTGCTGGCCCCAAGTCCTTCATTGCAAAGGACTCACTTAGTTCCTTCTTTAACCTGTCAATTGTATACATATCTTTCCCAAGGATAAGCATATCATCAACATAAAGTAAGAGAATAATAAAATCCTCACCAAACCGTTTGATGTACATATAATGATCTGAAGCCGTTCTTTTGTATCCATTTTCAATTATAAATGAATCAAACTTTTTGTACCATTGTCTTAGAGCTTGCTTCAATCCATACAAATTCTTTCTTAACTTGTAGACAAAATTTTCTTTACCTTTGACTTTGAAACCTTCTGGTTGCTCCATATAAATTTTTTCCTCCAAATCATCATGAAGGAAAGCTGTCTTCATATCTAATTACTCCACCTCCAAGTCCTGGCTAGCAACAATACCTAGAGCAACACGAATAGAAGACATTTTAACAACAGGAGAAAAAATCTCTTTAAAGTCAATACCTTTCTTTTGACTAAAGCCTTTCACAACCAATCTGGCTTTGTACTTTGGTTGAGAACAATATTCTTGAATCTTCAACCTGAAAACCCACTTATTCTTCAAGGCCTTCATTCCCTTTGGAAGTTGCACCAAATCATATGTATGATTCTTCTGTAGAGCATCCATCTCTTCCTGCATAGCAACTAACTACTTCATTTTCTGCTCACTTTCAACTGCTTCCTGGTAACTCTCTGGTTCACCTGCATTAGTAAGCATCACATACTCATCTGTAGAGTATCTTCTAGAAGGCTGATATTGTCTAGAAGATCTTCTTAACTGAGGTTCTACAGGAAGCTGCTCCTCAACTTCTTCTTGCTCAACATGTCCTGCAAGTAGATTAACATCTGGTTCTAAACCATCTTCCTGCACATCTCCCCTATCACCCTGATATACTGGAGGAATAACTGGGTCACAATCTGCTAATCCTTCTGTAGAAGTCTTGGCTGGTGCCTCCTTCTTCAAATCCTTAAGGGTTTGATCCTCAAAGAAGACCACATCTCTACTTCTAAACACCTTCTGCTTTTCTGGATCCCAAAGCCTGTAACCAAATTGATCATGTGAGTAGCCAAGAAAAATACATTCTTTTGTCTTATCATTCAGCTTAGACCTTTCATTGTCTGGAACATATGCAAATGCACGACAACCAAACACTCTCAAATGCCTATAGGAAACATCTTTCCCTGACCATACATGCTCTACAACATCAGCATCTAGGGTTGTACAAGGAGATAAGTTGATCACATCAACTGTAGTCCTCAAAGCCTCATCCCAAAACCTTTTGGGTAGCTTTGCCTGTGAAAGCATACATCTGATCTTTTCCATGATGGTGCGGTTCATCCTCTCTATAATTACATTATGCTAAGGTGTACTAGGAACTGTCATCTCATGTTGAATGTCATGTGACCTGCAATAATCATCAAACAATCATGTATACTCACCACCATTATTTGATCTTATACATTTCAATTGCCTTTCTATCTCCCTTTCAACTCTGGCATGAAACTCTTTGAAGACACCAATAATATAATCTTTGGTTTTCAAAGCATAGGCCCAAACTTTCCTGGAAAAATCATCTATAAAAGTAACAAAGTAAAGTGCACCACTGATGCCAAGAACACTAATAGAACCATTAGGAGTTTTTGTCCTCAAAGGACCACATACATCTGTATAAACATGGTCCAAGGCATGTATTTTTCTAGACAAAGCAGGACTAGCAAATGAAACTCTATGTTGTTTACCAGCTAAACAATCAATACAAGGGTTCAAACGTATACCTCTGAGATTAGGCAATACCTCTCTCTAAGGTTAGTAATACTCTGTATTTCATTCAAATGCTCAGCAATAGAAGCACCCTCTTTATATTTCAGGTTCACAAGTTTTCTAATAAAAAAAGCTTTATTGCCAGTTGTTTTTCTTTCATAGAGAACTTCCAACTTTTTCCAAAAAGAATATGCAGAACTTTTAGTAGAAACATAGTGAAAGATACTATCATCAGGCCACTATCGAATAAACCCAATCGTTTTTTGATCTAATCTCTTCCACTCATCATCTGTCATAGTTATGGATTTTTCACTATCTCCTTGCAAAGGTCCATACAAATCTTTGTAATACAAGAGATCTTCCATTCTTGGTTATATCATCCAATTGTTTCCATTCAAACTAATTATGCGAGAAACACTACCAGCCTCTATGTTCAAATACAAAAATTAAATCACCAAAATCTTGCTCTGATACTAGTTGATGGGGAATAAAAAGGGGCAACAAATAAGGAAAGACTTTTGTAAATGAACAAATACTAGCAGGCCGTAACACACAACAGAATTAAATAGAAATCACAATCAAATAGAACACCAAGATTTACGTGGAAAACCCCTTCAACGTGAAGGGTAAAAACCATAGGGCAAATCAGAGAAAATCCACTATAGAAATAATGAATGTACAATTCTCGAATCTTTTGCCCAAAACCTAAGCAACAATCACAAGAGAATAACTAGGATACAAGGATCACGTCACTGTGCACAATATCCAAAACCTCCTCAAGCAATCACAGAAAAATTCATTATAGATCTGATGTAACCTAAGATAAGAAACTGTTTGGATGAATGAGAACAATTTCTGCGTTTTCCTTGACTTCTTCCCTTTCTTTTTCTCTTATTTTTCTACCATTTTCTCCTCTCTTTGAATCCCCTTTTGCTGCTACGAAGTTTCTGCCCTTTGTTGCATCTTTCACCTTAATTTCACAGCCACCATTAGCCCCTATTTATAATTAGGGTTTAGGTTAAGTTATGGTTTAAGAGGAAAGAGATGGGCTATGGGCTGATAAAGCCCATATAGGCTGAATTTAGGCTGTCAGCCCAACAAAGGTTTGTATACCACATATGTTGATTAAAATATTGATATAAATTTTTAATTGATGTGAAAAGTTATTATAAAAAGAAAAACTATATCATTGTACCCTCCCTTTCTTTTTGACAATGACAAAGGGGGAGAAAGACTTGCTAGTTCTAACATTGCAAAGGAACCAAAATTACTAGCTTGAAAGGCATAATTGCTAGAAAGCAAAACTTGCTAGCTTGTACTTCTCAAAAGAGAAGAAAAAACTTTCTATCATGAACACCATAAAAAATTGTAAGCGTACAATCTCAAGACAAGCAAAGTGCGCTATCTTATCTATCTTAAGAAACAAAAATACAAACTTACGCATCTCAAGAAGTAAAATTGCACATCTTTAAAACTTACTATGCTTGTATTGTAAAGTAATTGCTAGCTTGTATGTCATAAAACTTACATATCTTAAAAACTAGCTAGATGCACTTCTTTTTATTGATGACAAAGGGGGAGAAGATATGAGAATCATGCATAGAATGTTAAATTGAAATTATTAGTATGCATGATTTTATGATGACATGTTATGCTTAGATTTTTTTTTTGAATTTTTATTTCTATCAATATAGCAATATTGATAGGGAGAATTAAGGTTACCTCCGTCATCAATTTATTGTTATCATAAAAAAGAGAGAGATTATTGAATCTTGGATTTTGATGATGAAACTAATTGATAGTATTTATGATTTAATCTATGTTTTGAGTGACACGGTTAGCTTCGATCAAGAATAGACAATTGAAGTAGAAAGAATCGACGTTGGGCCGGAGGAGAACATGTAAGATGATTGGACGTCGAGCCGAAGGATCGATCGACGTATCGACAGAAGGCTTCGTGCCATGGGATTCGGGCATCAAGCCAAGAAGAGAGAAATTGCACTAAGGAGATCGGATTTACGGAGGTCAACTGCCGATTGAGTAATAGGCCACAAAAGAGGACAATACGCCTAAGAATCGGATAAAGCATCGAATGAACCAATGACATGTCGGACAATATTCGATTAAGCTTTGTAATAATTATCTAGATCGAATTAGGTTTTAGATCTAATTGGGTTGAAATTGGGCCAACTCAATTAGGAGCCAATTGGGCCGAAGTTTGGGCTATGTAGGGCTAAGTGAAATGCCCAAACAGTGACCTAAGAGGTAGGTCAGGTGGTGGCATTGCCAGAACAGGCAGTGGAACTATCGATGGCTCAGTCTCCAAGACACAATCTCTGAGACTATATCAAGCGGTGGTACTGCCCAGTGTTAGGCAGATTGGGCAATGGTACTGCCAGTATCCTGAAGATCCAAAGTGATTCAAATTTTGGCTCCAAGTTTAAATCTCCTTAAGGCTTATAATACCCCTCTCATCCTTGATTAGCAAACACACCAATTGAGAACAAGAAAAGGGAAATCTCTATTATAATTGTATGAAAAATCCTCCTCTCTAGAATAGTGTTAGTTAAGTCTAAGAGAGGGATGAGTGGGCTTATAAAAGGTTAACTCTTAAAAGGAGAAGAGTTTTGTAAGGGTGGTTAGTCTTTGCCCATTGAAGTGTGGTTAGGATCGCAATCGACAGTAAGAGGGGGGGGGGGGTGGAATTAGTACAGCGGTAAATATGTTCGATTTTGAAAAATCATTTCGTATGATGAAAGCCTTATCGATGAAAACCGATATCGATTGTGCTTGAAATTAAAGTCAGTGCAAGATGAAATAAGCAGGTAAAACATTTGCAAGATAAGTAAACAAGCAAAGCAGAGATTGCATCAGATTTTATAGTGGTTTGGTCGTCCAACCTACGTCTACTCCCGATTCCTCCTTCGTCGAGGCCATCAACATCCACTAACAGTCTTCCTTCAATGGACGAAGATCGACCACCCTTACAGCTCTCTTCTCCCTTTAACAGGTTCAGGAGTTAACCTTTTACAAGCCCACTCACCCCTCTCTTAGACTTAACCAACACTATTCTAGAAGGGAGGATTTTTCACACAATTACAATACAGATTTTCCTCTTTTTTATTCTCAATTGGTGTGTCTGCTAACTAAGGATGAGAGGAGTATTTATAGGTCTCAAGAGAATTCAAATTTAGAGCCAAAATTTGAATCACCCTAGGTCTTCAAGGTACTAGCAATACTATCACCCAGTTTGCCCTAACATGGGCAGTACTATCGCCTAGTCTGAGGATACCATCACCTAGTTTGTCCTAACATTGGGCAGTACTATCGCCTAATCTAGGGATACCATCACCTGACACAGCCTCAAAGACTATATCTTGGAGACCGAGCCATCGATGGTTCCACCGCTTGTTCTGGTGGTGCCACCACTTGACCCATATCTTGGGTCATTATTTGGGCCTTTCACTTGGCCCAACACAACCCAAACTTAGGCCCAATTAGCTCCTAATTGAGTTGATCTAATTCCAACCCAATTAGACCTAAAATCTACTTCGATCTAAACAATTATTACAAAGCTTAATCGAATATTGTCTAACATGTCATTGGTTCATCCGGCGCTTCATCCGATTCTTTAGCACATCATCCTCTTTTGTGGCCTATTGCCCAATTGACAGTTGACCTCCGTAACTCTGTGTTGAATCTTGGATTTTGATGATGAAGTCAATTGATAAATTATTTGATCTAATTTATATTATTAATAAAAGTGTGTAGGATTAACTATAATAGCAATGAAGACATAAAGCAAAATGGCATGCTGGAGTCAAGTGCGATCGAATCATTGGAAGTTCGAGAGTCCGTCAGAAGTGCGAAGATTCATCAGAAGTGCTCCCGAAACTAGCCGAGAATGAATCGGAGGCTTGCTGATGGATTATCGAAAGTTCACCGGAAGGTTCATCGGAAGTTCACGGAGCTCACCGAGAAAGATCGGAGCATGATAAAAAAGACTCATCAGAACTTGCCAAGGTCATAATAAAGTCTGGGACCTAGAAACTCATCGGAAGAAGACTTGATGTGCTGGTTTATGTTTTTGTTTAGTGTATGTCTTTAATGTCATGTAATTAGGGTTAGGATTAAGTGTTAATCCTAATTAACCCTAATAGGGGTCAATTGGGCCTTAAGTGGACTGGATTAGGCCAGATTCAAGGCCCATTCAGATTGTTGGAACCTGTCTGGTGGTTGCACCACTAGACTAGGTGGTGGAACCGCTCAGGGACCAGGTTCCCAAGTGCATTGGGCGATTGTACTACCTAGGTCAACGATGGTACCGTCCGATAGTTATTAACTGCCAAGCAATGGTACCACCTATCAAGCGGTGGTACCGTCCCTCCATAGAACCCAAAAACCTATTAGGGGGTAGTACCGCCCAGTGTTAGGGTCAACTGGCAGTGGTACCGCCAGCTCTCAAAAATTCAGGATAGGACCTTTTTTGCTCTAATTCTAAAGCCAATTGAGCCTATAAATATCCCTTACTTCTCAATTGGCTAAGCACATTAAGAAGTGATAAGAACTGAGTCAAAACTATAGTGAAATTGCCTTAAAAACTTTTAGTGTTCACCTCCCGAATTCCCACTTGTAAAATTTTTATAAAAGGTTGTGAGCCACTTGTAGAGTTATGTAAAAGGGGTGTTTGTTCCTTTCCCTTCAAGGAGGATTAATAGTGGAAGCCGGAAACCTCATTAGAGGAAGTATCGAAGGTGGATGTAGGTCATTTAACCGAATCACTATAAATTGCTGTGTTCTTCTCTTGATGTGTAAGTTTTAATTGTTGCATTCAATTTCTTATGTCACTGCACTCGTATTCTCCTTCTCTACTCTCTTATTCTCTTATGTATTCACTCAAATCAAACTTCTTTACCGAAATCACTTTCATCGGATGAAACTTTCTCAATGCATAAAGTTTTCTGAAATCGATTTAAATCGTCAATTTTTATCCGCTATACTAATTCAACCCCCCTCTTAGTGCCACTCTAGATCCTAACACTCCAATCTTGTTGGCGCAATTCTGCTCTTCTTGGTCCGATGCCCGAATCCTATAGCACGAATGCTTCTACCGATACGTCAACCGATCCTTTGGCTTGACGTCTAATTATCTGACATGTTCTTCTCCGATCAAATGTCAATTCTTCCTGGTTCAATTGTCTATTCCTAATCGAAGCAGGTGCATCACTCAAAATATAGATTAAATCATAAATACTATTAATTAGTTTCATCATCAAAATCTGAGATTCAATAATCTCTCCCTTTTTTATAATGACAACCAATTAATGATGAAGTTAATCTTAACTCCCCTTATCAATATTGCCATATTGATAGAAATAAAAATTTTAAAAAAATATAAGCAAAACATATCATCATAAAATCATGCATAATCATAATTTCAATTTAACATTCCATGATCCTCCTATCTTTTCGATTTTTCAAAATCGAACGTATTTACCATTGTACTAATTTACCCCCTCCCCTCTTAGTGTCAATTGCAATAGATCAAATGTTCTATTCACCAGTCTGAAAGAAATTATACTGTAAGCAGAATTAGATCACCTATACACAGTTAAATCGAACTTTGTGAAAGGCTTAGTGCCAATCCTTCAAGGAGAATGATTTCATTTGCTTCCTATAACTGAAACACTACTAAACCAAACACAACGACTCAGCCATTTATGCACTGCTGCATCTATTGATGATATGATGCATGCAGTCATCTGGATTGCAACTCAACACTGACACCAATCAAAATCTGCCTCCTGAAGCAACTTATGTTGGAAAGCAGATGAAATGCTGGAGAAATATCACTCGAGGAATTCTTACCTGTGGCCACTGAAGCGGCAGCATCAGATTGGCATCACTCACCTGTTTCCTGCACAAGGATGGATCAGTTGGGGGAAACCAAGCAGCAGTTTTGAATGCACCCAATCGAACCAGATAAATATTAAGTTCCTACAAAAACCCTGTGTTTTACTCCAAGCTGTATGAAGTTAAGCCAATCTCATAAATACTCAGTGCTATAATAAGTTGAACCAACCGTAAGCTCGACACCTAATGGCAGTCTCAAATGCATGAAACTACTGACTGCAAGAAATGAATTCTATATGCAACTTAGAAGACTATAACTCGGAAAGTGAAAATTATCTATGAAAACCAAGCCACAATATCAACGATCAAAACAATGTCATTTTTCACAAAAAGATCAGCAATAAATGTACAGGAAAATCAACGTTAGGTGTTCCTTTGTTCCTTCGACATTATAATAGCAAATTCTGCAGCACTGTAAAAAGAAGCCAGCATATTTTGGGTGCTATTCTCAGTCAATGACCAAAGCCCGTGAACAAAACAAAGTCCTTGACCAGGGAAATATACATGTTGGACAATTGCAATCATTTCTTTTGGTTGTCATGACCAGTAATAAATAGGTTGAGTTGTTAACTACAGTTGATGTATGACTACAAGTCATCCTCTCTCATATCTGGTCTCCTCTTTGCCTGCAATGCCAGACGAGCATCCCTCTCATGTTCAAACTCTCTGTGATCTGTTCTCTGCAAGAAGGAAACCTTGTCCAAATACTGATTTGAGCTCTTCTTGTAGGCATCCAGCTCCTCTTCCATACCCTTGTTCTCATCCTTGAACTCACTCCAATCTTTTTTGGTCTTGTCAAGGACACTGAGCTTTGGTTTTTTCTTTATCTGCTCCAGAATGGTGTCGAGGGCAGTGGGAGGAGCACCTGGTACTTTGGCTTTCTCAGCTGCCTCTTTTGAGTCCGGATCAACGAGTTTCTTAACCTCAATTTCTTCACCAGCAAAGTCCCGGACCTCAGTTATCTGTGGGAAAAGAAAAGGGTTTGTAAAATCTCATAATGACATGATCAAATAGGGATATCTGTGATTCTTTGAGCATTGAATCAAGACTGGATATCTGTGATTCTTTGAGCATTGAATCAAGACTATGTAAAGAATCATGATAACAACACCTGAACAGATACCAAGCCATAAATGTTATTTCCTGAATGTCTAAGCTTCAAATTAGTTCAATCTAACTTATTACATTGACTGCAGTTTCCTGGTATAATATGATCAAGGGCCACCATTAGAGTTCAATGCCATTACTGTTTTGAAAATTATCTCCTCGCTGATCAATGAACAATATCAAAAAGCAAATATCCCATCTTAAGAATTTTAATGATGACATGTCAAACAAGCAGACACACACATAGATAGTGAGGCAGCAGATCATTCTTTTTTGGACACCTGTATCTACTCAACCCACTTCAACTGTTTTGGGCCTTTGATCAGTTCTGGGACAAGTTCGGATAGAAAATTAGGTACCCAACTCAGTTCTGCAATCAACTTCAAGTACCAGGTAATTAGTTGGATTCAGATTTGGGTGGGGTGAAATTCTCCAGCACCATTCTTGTTGTCATTCTTAATGTGTGGTAAGAATGCAGGTGGTTTCTTTTGGGAGGGCTATTTGGGCCCACACAATCCGTTTAAACCATGTTCTCCATACCTTTAGTTGGATTTAGGATAGACTCGTACAAAAATGGAGGAATCTAAGACAGTTTCAACTTTGGGAAGCTCCCAGGAAAATTTCATATAATTTTATGAGTCAATATAAACAGCCTAGAGATGTAGCGGATTTCTAATTTATGCAGTTTTAGGTAACAAAGACTTGCCTAACAACATACCTTACTACCACTATTCCTAGCTCATGCACACTCTTCATCAAGAAAATATATGGGTGATGTGCACACAATAATTAAATTAAATTATCAACTCAAACCATTAAAGTAGGAGAATGCATGTTAAGAAGCTCATGAAAAAACACAACAAGCATTTTATTCATAGATAAAGAATACTGTCTAACACAATTCAACAAAGCAAGCGGATAAAGCATCATCCACCAAGCACCATGTTGCCATTTGCAAAAAAATCTAACCACTACAAACTATCTGTTCCTAACAACTTATGCACTATCCAACAATAATTTAATAACTTTGCTACATTGGATATCCTATATATTTTTAGATAATAGATGACCTTAAGAAAGGGGAGAAAATGCACAAATAGAAGAAAATAAACTATTGACTGTTTGAGTGGATCTGAGCATACTTCAACTTTTCCACTTCCAGCAGCTGTGGTAGCAGATGCAACATCTTTGACAGCTGAAAGAGCAGCTGCTGCAAGCCTCTTAGCTTCCTTGTTAGTTCCATTTTGCGAGCTTGCTGGCCTCTTTCCTAGTGTATCCTTAGTGGCTGGTGTCTTTGCTGGCGCAATGCCAAGAGCAACCATCCAATCCTATGAACCATCCATGAAACAAGGGGAACTTTGAGGTCAAACAAGAAACAATACTATGTATCTACTTATAGCTATATCTTAAAGAGTAGTGTCCTTACAGGAACTGTTTTCCCTGTTTTTGTACTCCCAGTTGAATCGGGCTTGTTCGTGATAGGTTTGGGCACCTTATTGGGAAATCCACTGTTCATTTTCTTCCAAGCTTCCTCAACCCGAGCTTTCCTTTCTAAATCAAAAACAGAACTTGTCAAGTTCCCAGCTACTGATGGAGAAAAAGTTGAAGTGAACACAGAAGTCAAATGAATATATTGTTTGTTAAAGAGTGATCTAACTCAAAAAACATGAAAATGGGAATTTGGGGAAGCATACCTTTTGATTCTGTGGAAAATAAAAAATAAATAAATTAGGAAATATGAAATGAACTGTAAAAACAATGGTGATACTAGACCAAGTACACTTCTCAGGCTCTAAGGAACTTTTTCATAGCATCACAAGTCAACCGGAATAATAATATCAAAATGTACTAGTACTGCACAAAATTTGATGAACATCTTTCAAATAAAGCTACTTATACACTTACCACTATCTTCATATTGCTCCTGTGGATCAGGAGGCTGTTCAGTTTGAACAACATCATCTGAAGCAGCAATTTTGCTCCCTGCAATGTGAACTGGGTTAGGATTAGATGTCTATGAAATCATGAAGTTTGAAATCGAAAACTTTCATCAATTCAAAATTATCATTCAGGGAAAGAAAAAACAACTATTCAAAACAATAGTTTCGAGTTTGTCAAGAAGTAGAACTTGCAACAACACCAGAATTTAGTTATCAACGGTACAGGGTGCAATGATTGTTAGTAAGCCATATGCAAGAAACCAAGTTCTCACCATCATATCACAACTACACAAAGTGAAAATAATAAACCTTATTGTAGAGTTTTACTTTAGAGTAAAAAAATGTATACCACAGGTGACTGAAAACTGAACGAATGTCATCCTGATATGTTACAAACACGAGTTATGGGAATATGTGAAATGAACTGGGTAGTGTTGTTTAATGTGTCTCTCACTACGATAGAATCAATAGATTGACAATATGCTGCCTGTTAACATAAATTTAAGATGAACCATCATATGCCCTTGGTTCAAGAAGCTAAGCACATTGCTCACTGCAAAGGGTAAGATTGAAGGCCAGATTCATAGTCACAAGTTCAAGAAATCTTAAATCTTTGGTAATTATACATGAAACATCCTTGTCTGTAGCTAAATGGAGTTAAACGACGGTGCTGGTCACAACTCATTTCGACTACTACTATGGTATTAGGACTTTCCTTGATGCCATTCCTAGTGAACTGTCAAAGACAAGAAAACTACCAACTTTCCTGGGCCATTGATATGCCCGACTACTAGAAACTAATCAGACGCCTTTCCAAAGTAGGAATTGGTCTCCCAATCAGGGAAAACATCGGCTAATTTTTCAGTCTTTTTTGTGGAAATCGGCTATAACCAACTGGTGGAAGTAGAAGAATAAGAAGAGAGGAGGAAGAAGAGGAAGAGGGAAGAAGACTGATCGAGTAAGATAAACCCGAAAAACTTTCAGATTTGAAGGTAATCTGTTAATTCTTCCGAACTATGAGGAGAAATCAAAGATCCAAGAATTAGCAGCGGAGATACACGGGAGGGATGACACCAATCTTGAATGACGAAAACCCGAAAACGAAGAAAAGGAAGAAGAAGAGCAGAGATTTAGGAATGGACGCACCTGAATCGCCGAGAGACGCCATTACGGCGGGCGAGAGAGCGTCGAAAGGGAAACGGCCGCGACGGATCGCGAGTTCGGGTCGGGTTGCAGGTTGAAACAATAAAAGCAAATATTACTTGGAAGGCTTCATACGAACCCTCCACGTGTCCAACCAGGGGGCATGATAACATTCATTCAGTTCCGTCGACCTATGAACCGTTCGATCAAATCCGACGTCTGCTTTCGGCTCCAGGCCTTCCCTTATCGACCTTTTACGGGTTATATAAAAGCCGTTTCTCCCGAAAAATCTAAAATCTTTTCCCGATGCTCGTTTCAAGAACATTACTTTTAAAAATGGTTCATTGGAACCATTGCTTCCGAAAAAGGTTAAAATTTTTAACTATAAACATTGCAATTCATTTTTAATTAACTTAAAATTTTCTAAATATTAATTTTAAGCCTATTATAGAATATTAAAATTTTATAAAATATTTTATTTCAGTTCTTAAGTATTTTAAATAAAAAATAATATTTTTAAATGGAATAAAATAAAGGATGGAATGTACATTTTTCGTAGCCTTAAATTTTGTTATGTAATTTTTGAAATCTTATCATATTTACTTTATTTTATTAAAAATAATAAAAAATTCTCCATTACAATGTTTTTGAATGAATTTAGAATTTTTTTTATTAGATCCAAACATTATAATTCTAAAAAATTTATCATAACTAAGTTTCAATTAATTGAAATTTTCATTAGTAATAAATATCAACTTTGATATAGGTTTAGAAGAATTATAAAACTTTGATTATGAGAATTTGAATTACTTTTAATGACAATTATAAACGAGCCGAAATATTTCAAAATAAAGAATGAGTAAAATTCTATCTTTTACACTTTATATTATATACATGTGCATATATAAATATGCACATATATATATATGTACATATATATACATATATATATTTGTATATATATCTATATACATATATATATATATATATATATTGGTATACATATATATACATAAATATATATATATATATATATATATATATACAAACATTTATAGACTATATATGTATACATACACACATATATATATACATATATATACATATATATATATATATATATATATATATATATATATATATATATATACACACATACATAGATACATATATGCATACATATTTACAAACATACATATATATATATATATATGTATGTATACATGTATACATATATATATATATATACAAATATTTACATATATATGTATACATACATACATACATACACATATATATACATGTGTATATATACATTTATATATATGTTATATGTATACATATATATATACACACATACATATATACATATATTTATATGTTTGTGTGTGTACATATATTTATATATACATATATATATACATATATATATATACATATATATATATATATATATATATATACATATATATATACATATAAATATATGTGTATATATATATATATATATATATATATATGTACATATATATATATATATGTATATATTGTTAGGATCAGTTCGGAAATGCGTTAAACTTGAAAGATATTTGCAATCATAAGAAAGTAGAGCAAGATGGTTTGTAGAAAAATAAATACAATAAGTAAATGTAAACATGATTTTTATAATGGTTCGATCATCCCACTTATGTTCACTCATGATTCCTTTTCACTTAAGGCCACCGGCTTTTACTAATGATCTTCTTTGAATTAGGTGAAGATCAAACTGCCTTACAACTCGCTTTTCCTTTTCACGAGTTTAAGAGAGAATCCTTACAAACACTCACTCCTCTCTTGAAGCTGAAATCTATCTATGGCTAGAGGAGGGATGTTTTGAAATAATTTTTACAGCGTTTTGCTCCTTTGAAAGTTTATGTTCTTGTGTGTTCAACCCAGGGATGAGAGGGGTATTTATAGGCTTCAAGTGGATTCAAACTTGGAGCTAAAAATCATCTCATCCCAGATTTTTCTTGTACTGGTAGTACTACTACCTCAGCTTACTGCCACTGTGCAGTACCACCACCTGGGCACACAGGTCTGTCAGTTTACTAGGTGGTGCCACCGCCCAACCAATGGTACCACCACCCAGGTACACTGATCCTGGGTGGTACACCTACCCAAACAACTTGAGAGATCGAGCCCTGGGCGGTATTATCGCCCTAGTCTAGTGGTGCCATCGTCAGACAGGGTTTAGTAACCCTATTTGGGCCTTGAGTCCGGTCCAAACTTGTCTGGGTATAGGCCCAATTCGCTCCTAACTGGGTTTGCCCAATTACAACCCAATTAAACTATTCCTACTTCAATCTAGACAAATTTTACAATGTGAATCAACATCCTATTGCCCGGCACGTCATTGGTCGGTGCTTCATTCGATTATTTGGCACATCGTCCTCTCTTGCAGCTTATTGCCCAATCAATAGTTGATGTTCGCAACCCTAATTTCCTTGGCGCAACACCACTCTTCTTGGCCCAATGGCCGATTTCTTTGTTCGAAGCCTTCTGCCGATCATCGACCGGACCTCCGGCTCGACGTCCAATCTCCTGACGTGATTTCCTCCAACGCAACATTGATTCTTCTTGCGTCAATTATCTAATCCTGATCGATAGTAGACCTACGTAACTCAAAACGTAGTTAGATCACCAAAACATAATTAATTAGTTTCATCATCAAAATCCGAGATTCAACATATATATGTACACATATATATACATATATGTGTACATATATACATATATATATATATGTACGTATATATATGTATGTATATATTGTTGAATCTCAGATTTTGATGATAAAGTCAATTGGTGAATTATTTATTCTAATCCATATTGTCAAGATAAGTATGCAGGATTAACTACGATAGGATGAAAACATAAAGCGATTTACCGAAGTCAAGCTCGCTGAGAATTTGAGAGTTCACCGGAAGTCCGAAGGATCGTCGAAAGTATTGCCGGAACTAATCGAGATAGAATCAGGGACTTGCCGAAGGTTTCAAAAGTTCATCGGAAAGATCGTCGGAGGTTCGCGGAGATCATCGAGAAGGTTCGGAAGCTTGCCAAAGACTCGTTGAACTCATCACAAAATCCGGGAGCCTACTGGGAGTCCGCTAGAAGAAATCCGAAGGAGTGTCGGAAGTCCACTAGAAGTTCACCGGAAAGCTCGCCGGAAGAAGACTTGAAGAATGTCGATTTAAATTGCTTAGAATTATGTTTCAATTTCATAGTTAGCATGTAATTAGGGTAAGGATTAGGAAATAATCCTGTTTAAAACTAGTAGGGGCCAACCGGGCCCTTATTGGGCTGATTTGGGCTAAAAATTTAGGGTCATTCAGCCTTGCTGAAAGGCCCGAGCGGTGGTGCTAGTCATATGTGCCCTGCAAGCCAATCACATGAGTGATGACACTTGTGACTTGATATGCACTTTTTCTCTTTGCTTATTATTAGGCGTTTTATCACTTTATCTTGCATGTTGCATATATTGTGATGTCCTTGGATCTGTGCAATGGGAATCGGATCATGATGAGATCATGATAATGAGACTAATTCACCTTTAAACATAGACCTTGAATTATCCTGATCATAGGTTACTCGAGAAGGACATCGAGATAACCGGATAGACTGGTGTGCTGTATACCCATCCATATGATGGAGGTAGCTGATCTCATAGTTACTCGTGTGGGGACACTAAGGGTACAGTGCAGGTGCTCATTGGGGAATGAGTTCACTGATTGATCCGCCTACGGAATGCTGGATGGTTATTGATACCTTACGTCAGACAGCGATTCCGTAGTCTCAGTAGTGTATCTGGTCTTTAGACTTGAGACACCAAGGTATCCTATATAAGTACTCCACTCTTTGATACCGGACTTATAGGTTTGGAAAGTTCCAGATCTTGTACAATCGGTTATTAGGAGTGGTAGCCAACCTTACGTGGGCTATTGAGTGTCAATAGAGGATCATCCGCTCTCGATATCATGAAAGGAATATCCCATGTGTTCTTGCTCGAACAAATCCTTGGCCAAAGTTATTCGGATTGAGAGAGAAAGAGTTCTTCGGGAGAATCCAACAAGAGCAAGACTCGAGGAGAGACCGTATGGGCCTAACAGCACCATACCCGGTATAGGATCTCTGGGATATTGGATGGATGAGGGACTATAGATACATGATAACTGAGGATAGATAGGTCCAAAGGATTGGATTCCCTTGTATCGTCTAGGGGTCGCGGCGCAGTGGCCTAGTACGTTCGCAGTCGATGAGTTGGGTAAATTATTATAGAGATAATAATTCACTAAGTTAGAAGGAGTTTTGACAAGTATGACTCACAGCCAGCTCGATATTGGGCCTAGAGGGTCACACACATATGGTAGGTGTTGCGACGAGTAGAGGTTCGGATATGAGATATCCGTTGAATCCCCTATCTTATTGGATATCCATTAAGCCCCTGAATTATTAGATCTTGAGATGAGATCCAATAATTGCTAATAAGAGATTATTGGGTAGAGACCCACCAATCCAAGAGGCTTGGGTAATTGGATGGAGATTCAATACCCAATAGGGCAAAAGATCCATTAGGGTTTTCAGGGGGGGCCTCTATAAATAGGAGGGAACCAAAGCTCTATAGGCTGAGGGTTTCTTTTGGTAGCCACCTCCTATTCTCCTCTCCCTAGAGAGAGAGGTGAATCGTCGCAGTTCCTATCATGTGGATACCGCTAGAGAGGAGGATGCTTGACCTCCTTCATCCTCTCCTATAGATCTGCAGGGATTCAGGGATATACGATCTCCCTAGGTATCTTCTTTTGCACGTGCAGTTTTGTGGATTTGTTTTTGACACACCGATCTTCGTACGATGACGAAAACTTTCTACGGGAAATCTGGGGTTTTGTTTTCTATTCTTCCGCTGCACATGTGATGTCGCTCCCCTTAAGGATTTCCCAACAAGTGGCACCGTCCAGGCTGGGTGTTGGCACCGCCTAGCACCCGAGAGCCCAAAGCCCGAGAGCTCAAGCGATGGCACCGCCGGGCTGGGTGGTGGTACCGTCACTAGGCAGCAAGCCCAGGCGGTGGCACCGCCCAGTACTCTATCAGTCTGACAACTGACAGGCGGTGGCATCGCCACTCACAAGCGATGGCATCGCCACTGATAGGCGGTGGCATCGCCACTGATAGGCGGTGGCATCGCCAGCACCGGGAAACCCAAAAGTAATTTAAATTTGGAGCCCAAACTTGAATCCTCTTGGGGTCTATAAATACCCCTCTTTTCTCAACTGAGAGTGCAACCTTTTGAGAGTTAAAAATTAAGCAAAAGCCATAGCGACGCTTTGTTTTCGATAGCATAAGTGTTCACCTCCCTCTCTTTGCAAAAATCTGTAAGAGTATGAACCACTTATAAGAATGTTGTAAGAGGGGTATTTGGTCCTTCCCCTTCAAAGTGACTTACTAGTAGAAATTGGGAGCCTCATCGAAGAAGGCTTCGAAAGTGGATGTAGGTCATTTGACCGAACCACTATACATCGTGGTGTAAATTTCTGAATTATTTCTTTACTTAGCTATAAATCATTCAGTCTTTATCTCCTTTACTCGAGCTATTTTAATTAAGTCATTTTTCGTTGAATCAAAATCTCCATACGAACTAGCTATTTACGAAATTGATTTCAATTTTACTAGTTTTAATTCGCTATACTAATTCAACTCCCCCCCATCTTAGTGCCACTCAAATCTTAACAATTGGTATCAGAGCAAGGTTCACTCTCATATTTGGTTTAAAACCCAAGAGAGATGGCTTACTCCAGCATGTAAGAGAGATGGCTTACTCTATTACACGTCCGCCTATGTTTAATGGGTCGGATTACACATATTGGAAGACTCGTATGAGGATCTTTCTTATTTTCATGGATTTTGAGCTTTGGAATATCATCAAAAATGGATTTAAAAAATCTTCTCTTCCGATGAGTGAATGAAATGAATCAGAGAAGAAGATTTTTGCTTTAAATATAAAGGCTATGAATACCTTATTTTGTGCACTTGATAAAAATGAGTTTAATCACATTTCGATTTGTGAATCGGCTTTTGATATTTAGTGCACTCTTGAGATCACTCATGAAGGCACTAGCCGAGTGAAAGAGTCCAAAATCAATATTCTTGTGCATTCTTATGAGCTTTTTCGAATGAAACCAAGTGAGTCCATCGGAGATATGTACACCCGCTTCACGGATGTCATCAATGGACTCAAGGCACTTGGTAAAGATTTTTCTAATTTTGAACTAGTAACAAAAATTTTAAGATCCCTTCCAAAGAGTTGGGATTTAAAGGTTACGGCCATTCAAGAGGCCAAGGACCTTAAAATTTTTCCTATCAAAGAACTCATAGGGTCTTTAATGACCTATAAAATGACATGTCATGCTCTTGATGAGCTAGAGAACCCCCTTCCAAAGAACAGGAAGGATATGATATTAAGAACACAAGAAGATCACTTGAAAGGAACATCAAGTGATGAGGACTTTGATGAAGACATTGCACTCTTAACTAGAAAATTTTAAAAATTCATTAAAAAAGGTAAATTTAAAAATGAATCCAAAAACAAACTTGAACAAAAAAGGACCAAGTCATATGTTACGAATGCAAGAAGCCGGGGTACTTCAAAACTGAATGCCCCCAAGCCAAGAAAAAGCAACTCAAGAAGAAAAAGGAATTGAAGGCTACATGGGATGATTCAAGTGACTCCGAGGATGAAGAAGCAAGCAACAAAGAGGAGGCCAACTTTGCGCTAATGGCCTTAGGAGAAGAGGTTAGTGAGTTATTTAATAAAAAGTTATCTTTCGATGAACTTTCTATCACTTTTCATGAATTATTTGATGAATGTAGAACTATTAGTAAGAAGTTCAATTTATTAAAGAAAGAGCATGCTTTATTACAAGATAAGTTTGATAGTCTCCAAACTCTTTTACCCCCATGCTCTAAGTGTAAACACTTAGAAGCAATAAAAAAATGAGAACTTACTACTTAAAGAGACCCTAAACAAGTTTAAAGTTGGTAGCAAGGGCTTGGACATGATCCTTGCAAACAAGAGTCATGTTGGAAATAGAAGTGGAATTGGATTTGTGAGTGGATCTCATTGAAATCCTACCACCTTCATTAAAGGACCCACATTACATGTATTACCTCATTTGAAATATAATTTTTGTTGTAAATCCAGACATATTGTTTACAAATATCTATTTAGGAAAATTAGTCCACATAAATTGATATGGGTTCCTAAAAGAACCATAAATAATTCTATGCTAAAAGACAGTTAGTAAATCAATATTTGAGGCATCCAAAATCAAATAAGTACCTAAAAACTGTTGGAAAATCCACAAGGGGAGCAACATCACATACGCAGCGGAAGAACAAAAAACAAAACCCCAAATTTCCCGTAGAAAGTTTCCATCATCGTGCGAAGTTCGGTACCTCAAAAACAAATCTGTGAAAACTGCACGTGTAAAAAAAGATACCTAGGGAAATCGTATATCCTTGAATTCCTACAGATCTGTGGGAGAGAATGAAGGAGGCCAAGCGTCCTCCTCTCTAGCGGTATCTACACAGTAGGGATTGCGACTGATATGAACCAGATCAAGCTAGTCAAGACTCAATCAACATTCTATGATTGCAAGAAGATTCTAAAATGGCCAACGTGATCATAAAGAGAGAAGGACAAATTTGAAGACCTCAACTTGAAGAATAAAAGTCCATTCAGCTATGTTTACCAAAATTCATGAATTAGGAATATAAATGTTATTTAATGCATTCATTCTCTTTGTACATTCCTCATACTATATAAATGAGGTTGACTCTCTTGGGAAGTATAACAATTCTTCAACACCGGTGAGTGTTTTGTTTTTAAGTTCTTGCATGAACTTTAGAACTTATCGAGGCTTTTACGCTTGTGGCGTTCAACCCAAATCTTTGCTTTTCCTTTGACTTATCGGACTTGTTAGTTTGGCGTCTTAAGGAAATTCAAAGTGCTATTCTAGTTATTTTATCAATTTTCTATTGATACGTAATTAGAATAGTTTCCCTTACTTCATTCTTGAACGATCCGCCTTGTTTCAATTCGTTGGAGGGTGTCAATTTGCATTCCATATGTATCATAGCTCTTTAGCTATCGGGGTGTATGGTTGCTAAATTGATGATTTCCATCATTTGGTATCAGAGCACGGCTCAAGTTTGAGGTTTGCTTATCCATTTATTTGTTATCTTTTATCCTTGAATTCCTACAGATCTGTGGGAGAGAATGAAGGAGGCCAAGCGTCCTCCTCTCTAGCGGTATCTACACAGTAGGGATTGCGACTGATATGAACCAGATCAAGCTAGTCAAGACTCAATCAACATTCTATGATTGCAAGAAGATTCTAAAATGGCCAACGTGATCATAAAGAGAGAAGGACAAATTTGAAGACCTCAACTTGAAGAATAAAAGTCCATTCAATATGTTTGCCAAAATTCATGAATTATGAATATAAATGTTATTTAATGCATTCATTCTCTTTGTACATTCCTCATACTATATAAATGAGGTTGACTCTCAATGAAAGACAATTGGGAAGTATAACAATTCTTCAACACCGGTGAGTGTTTTGTTTTTAAGTTCTTGCATGAACTTTAGAACTTATCAGAGGCTTTTACGCTTGTGGCGTTCAAACCAAATCTTTGCTTTTCCTTTGACTTATCAGACTTTTAGTTTGTGGCGTCTTAAGGGAATTCAAAGTGCTATTCTAGTTATTTCATCAATTTTCTATTGATAAGTAATTAGAATAGTTTCCCTTACTTCATTCTTGAACGATCCGCCTTGTTTTCAATTCGTTGGAGGGTGTCAATTTGCATTCCATATGTATCATAGCTCTTTAGCTATCGGGGTGTATGGTTGCTAAGTTGATGATTTCCATCAGCGACGTTGCACCTCTCTCTCTGGGGAGAGGAAAACAAGAGGTGGCTACCAAAAACCCTCAGCCTGTAGAACTTTAGTTCCCTCCTATTTATAGAGGCCCCTTGAAAACCCTAATAGATCTTTTTGCCCTATTGGATATTGGATCTTCATCCAATCACCCAAGTCTCTTGGATTAGTGGGTTTCTACCCAATAATCTCTTATTAGCAATTATTGGATCTCATCTCAGGATCCAATAATTCAGGGGCTTAATGGATATCCAATAAGATAGGGGGTTCAACGGATATCTCATATCCGAACCTCTACTCGTCGCAACACTTACCATATGTGTGTGACCCTCTAGGCCCAATATCAAGCTGACCGTGAGTCATACTTGTCAGAACTCGTTCTGACTTTGTGAATTATTATCTCTATAATAATTCACCCAACTCATCGATCTGAACATACCGAGGCCAGGCTCTTGCGCGCATCCCAGACGATCAGGGAAATCCAATCCTTTGGACCTATCTATCCTTAGTTACCATGTATCTATAATCTCTCATCCATCTAATATCCCAGAGACCCTATACCGGGCATGGTGCTGTCAGGCCCATACGGTCTCTCCTCGAGTCTTGCTCTTGTCGGATTCTCCCGGAGAACTCTTTCTCTCTCAATCCGAATAACCTTGGCCAAGGATTTGTTCGAGCAAGAACACATGAGATATTCCTCTTATGATACCGAGAGCGGATGATCCTCTATTAACACTCAATAGCCCTCGTAAGGTTGGCTACCACTCCCAATGACCGGCTGTACTAGATATGGAACTTTCCAAACCTATAAGTCTGGTATCAAAGAGTGGAGTACTCATACAGGACATCCTTGGTGTCTCAAGTCTAAGGACCAGATACACTACTGGGACTACGGAATCGATGTCTGACGTGAGGTATCAATAACCATCCAGCATTCTATAGGCGGATCAATCAGTGAACTCATTCTCCAATGAGCACTTGCACTGTACCCTTAGTGTCCTCACACGAGTAGCTATGAGACCAGCTACCTCCATCATATGAACGGGTATACAGCACACCAGTCAATCTGGTTATCTCGATATTCTTCTCGAGTAACCTATGACCAGGATAATTTAGGGTTTATGTTTAAAGGTGAATCGGTCTCATTATCGTAATCTCATCATGATCCAATTCCCATTACACAGATCCAAGGACATCACAATATATATCTAGATAATATGAGATAATGTCAATAATCATAAGTAAAGAGATTGATGTAGCGTGTTACAAGTGCAATTACTCATGTGATTAGCTTGTAGGGCACCTATAACTAGCAATCTCCCACTTGACCTAAAGCCAATCACCAACATGTTTGATCCCCATCAGACCTCTATGACGCTCAAAGATAATCTTATTTAATGGCTTTGTCAGTGGATCTACAATGTTATCTTCGGATGGAACTCTTTCCACTACTACATCTCTTCGGGTCATGATTTCTCTAATAAGTTGGAACCTTCTCAGAACACTTTTGATGAGACCCGGGTTCTCTTATTTGAGTAATTGTCCCGTATTTGTCGTAATATAAAGGATCAGCTCCTCGCTGCTCGGGATGACTCCTAGATTTGTGATGAACTTCTTCATCCAGACTCCCTCCTTTGCTACCTCTATCATAGCAATGTATTCCGCCTTTGTGGTCGAGTCAGCAGTAGTGTCTTGCTTGGAACTCTTCCAGCATACTACTCCTCCATTCAGGATGAACATATACCCTGAATTAGACTTGCTATCATCGACATCGGACTAGAAGCTCGAGTTCGAGTAGCCCTCAACCTTGAGGCTACTATCTCCATATACCAGTAAAAGATCCTTAGTCCTTCTCAAGCACTTAAGGATACATTTTATTACTTTCAAGTGCTCCAAGCCTGGATCTGCCTGATATCTGCTCGTGACACTCAGAGCATACGCTATATCAGGATTGGCACATAGTATATCATACATGATAGATCATATCGCTGATGCATATAGTATCATATCCATGTGTGCCCTTTCATTAGGAGTCTTTTGGAGATATACTCCTAGAAAGTGATATTCCATGTCTCATTTGTGTGAGACCTCTCTTGGAATTTTTCATGCCAAACCTTTTGATAATGGTGTCTATATACCTGGACTAGGATAAGCCAAGCATCTTCTTGGATCTATCCCTATAGATCCGTATCCTCAATATGCAGGATGCTTCCCCTAAGTCCTTCATGGAGAAGTGCCTGGATAACCAAGTCTTTACTGTGGAGAGCATTCCTACATCATTCCTAATGATCAGGATGTCATCTACATATAATACCAAAAAGGTGATAGTACTCCCACTTAATTTCCTATACACATAAGGTTCATCTTCATTCTTAACGAAGACATAAGATCTGATCGCCTCATCAAATCTTATGTTCCAACTTCGGGAAGCTTGCTTCAATCCATAAATAGACCTAAGCAACCTGCACACCTTATCTGGGTTATCCCTGGACACGAATCCCTCAAGTTGTATTATATACACCTCCTCCTCGAGGTTGCCATTGAGAAATGTAGTTTTGACGTCCATCTGCCAGATCTCATAATCATAGTGTGCAACAATAGTCAATAGAATTCGAATGGATTTTAGCATGGCTATAGGTAAGAAAGTTTCATCATAGTCAACACCTTGCCTTTGACGATACCTCTTAGCCACTAGCCTTGCTTTATAGGTCTCTACCTGTCCATCTACTCCAATCTTTTTTTTGAAGATCCACTTGCAACTAATGGGTATAATACCATCGGGTGCATCAACTAGGTTCCAAACCTTGTTGGAGTACATGGAATCCATTTCTAAATTCATGGCTTCTTGTCATTTCCCGGATTCTATGCTCATAATAGCCTCCTCATAGGTCTGAGGATCAATATCCTCAACATCTTCTCTTCTGATATGTCCCACATATCTCTCAGGAGGATGGGATACTCTATCAGACCTACGTAAAGTTGGAACTTATGTGTTAGGTATCTGAACAGACTCTGGCTGTGGAATAGTGCTTGAGCTAGGTTCTCCAACCTCACTCAACTCTATCATGCTCCCACTATCTCCACCAAGAATGTATTCCTTCTCAAGGAACACTGCTCTCTTGGCTACAAAGACCTTTCGGTCCTCAGGGTGATTGAAATAATACCCATAAGTTTCTTTGGGGTATCCCACGAACTTGTACCATTCCGTCCTAGATTCTAACTTGTCAGGGTTGTGTCTTTTAACGTAGGCAAGGCAGCCTCAAATCTTAACAACTTTAAGATCGGGCTTCTTCCCATTCCATTTCTCATATAGAGTAGACATCATTGATTTAGTTGGAATTTTGTTCAGAAGGTAAGTTGCGGTCTCTAGGGCATATCCCTAGAATGAGATGGGTAGGTTGGCGAAACACATCATGGGACGTACCATGTCTAACAGTATGCGATTTCTCCTTTCTGATACACCATTAAGCTGTGGTGTATAAGGAGGTGTCCATTGGGATAATATCCCATAGTCTTTGAGGAACTGGGTGAACTCTATACTCAAGTACTTACCTCCTCGATCTGATCGAAGGGTTTTAATACTCTTTCCTGTTTGGTTCTCCACTTCTTGTTTCCTCTTAGACTCACATACACACATGATATGTGCAGCTATATTTAGCATAAATAAATCATTATGCACTGTTCCTCTCGTGATGATCTCATCATCTAATATTATTGAACAACCATTGTTCTCAAAAACTAATTTATATCCACTAACTGTCAAACATGAAATGGAAATAATATTTTTGATAATAGAAGGAACATAATAGCATGTATCTAATGCAATAATAGCTCCACCAGGCATATGTAAAGTGACCTTGCCAATAGCCACTGCAGCAACTTTTGCTTCATTGCCCATCTTAAGGTCCATCTCGCCTCTGTTCAATCTCCTAGGTCCTACTAGAACCTACAACGAATTACAGATATGATAAGCACTCCCGGTATCCAATACCCATGTGCTATCATAAAATTCTGACAAATGGAGACTGATCATGAATGTACCTGAAGCTTCTGTTTCGCCCTCTCTGTAAGGTACTCTTTGTAGTTCCTCTTCCAGTGCCCATCTTTGCCACAGTGGAAGCACTGGCCTTTGTCCTTTGTTGGGTCTTTCTTGGCAACCTTTGCCTTACCCATTTTGCCCTTACCCTTGCCCTTCTTAAGGGTCTTCTCAGTCTTCCTTTTCTTTCTAGTCTCACCAGTCTAGAGAACCAGCTTCTCTTTCTTGAAGGTGCTCTCTGCTTCTCTCAACATATTGAGGAGCTTTGGGAGGGTCACCTCAAGTTTGTTCATATTAAAATTCATTATGAACTAAGAAAAGGAATCGGGTAAGGACTGAAGTACAAGATCCACATACAGATTATCCTTTAGGACCATTCCTAGACCTGTGAGTCTTTCGATCCACTCAATCATCTTAAGGACATGGTTCTGAACTGGTGTCCCCTTAGTCATCCTAACACGGAAAAGACTCTTTGATATCTCATATCGTTGAATTCTTCCCTATTCCTCAAATAGTTTGCGGAGATGTAGGAGTATGGAATTAGTATCCATATTTTCATGCTGTCTCTGTAACTCAGTAGTCATAGAGGCCAACATATAACACTGAGCAAGACTGGAATCATCTAAGTACTTTATATAACGAGCGATCTCATCCTCGCTTACCCCTTCGTCGGGCGTAGGGATTACTGTATCAAGGACATACGCGATTTTCTCCGCTGTGAGAACGATTCTCAGATTACGAAGCCAATCCGTATAATTTAGACCAGTGAGGCGGTTGGCATCAAGTATGCCATGTAAAGGATTTGAAAGCGATATTTTTCTAAAATAAAAGATGTAGCAGAAATAAATAACATGCAGACTTTACAGAAATTAAATAATTAAGATAAGGATTTCTATCTTAATGTATTCCCATTAATTTTTCGCGAGACACACAACACCCTCCGGTTTGTGAATCGGAGACCCCCGACGGATCTCTAGTGGGGATCAGGATCTAATCGGCATCTTAACGTAACCTCGAGGGACTCGACCAATCATGTTAAGCCCGTAAAAGTAGACAACTCTTGCCAATCACAACTCCTTGTGATTCCCATTCTGTTCGGCCTCCGAACCACTATGGCCTCAAGGGACTCGACCAACCATGATGTTCGGTTAAGTCATTAACATCGTTACCAGATGAGTCTGATTAGGTGATATACTCTCGAGGGACTCGACTAAGCATACCATGTCCTCAGGTCACCTCTGACATCTCTATGTCGTAGATAAGATGGCGATACGCGATATAGGTGAGTCTCGAGGGACTCGACCAACTCAACCTACATCGGAAATCAACTCCTAGCTATAACGATGGAAGGCCACGTGGGTCAATCTAATTGCCTCAAGTTTACTGACTTAATATTATTAATGGAAAGGATTTTTGATTTGGTCTCCTAACATAATGTGTCACACATATACGTATTTAATATATATATCTATATTGCATGCAAATATATATATACTTATCTAGTAGGTGTATAACTAATCACACATCACATGAGCAATCACACTAGATGATCATAGACCATATCCTAATGTGATCAGGTCCGAGCCAGTGGGCCCAATCACTTACATCAAGATCTATCTATGTGTACTTTGGCGCATCTCTATGCCCTGTGATCGTCCATCTCGCTTCGTCGGATCCGTCGGCATCTCAATGCATCTCCATGCGTCGGATCGTCTGTCTCGGCCTCATGAGTCACGCTACCGTTGTGCCTCCTCTGATAATTACAACATAATTACAGGCAAGCAGGCCTGACAATAAACGAGAAAAATAGAGGCTCGCAAACCTCAATAATAATAATAACATGTACACACATCACATCATAAGTCCATGATCATCTGTCCACATCATACATCACATGTATATAATATTTTATAGGACTACTAGATAAAAATAATAGTTAATTAAACTATTTAATTAACATATTTAATTTTTCGAAATCAGGGACATAAAGGAAAATTTTAAATTCCCAGGGGTATTTCGATAATTCAACCAAAAGGGTATTTTGGTTAAATTCTGTCAAAAGGGACAGAATCTGGAATTTCTAAAATTCCGAAGGGCAAAACCATCTTTTGCCCAAAACCCTCGTACCTTTCCCTTCTGTAGAGTTGCTGCCGCCGCCACCCTGCCGGCGACGGCCACTACGGCCGGGCGCGCCGCCCTTGCTCGCGGGCGTAGCGCCCATAGGCGGTCTGTCCACGGGCGGCGCTGCCCCTTGTGGGTGCACCCACATCTGTGGGCAGATCGCCCACAGGCGGCGCTGCCCCTTGCGGGCTGGCCGCGGGTGGCGCTGCCCCTTGCGGGCTAGTCGCGGGTGGCGCTACCCCTTGCGTGCAGGGAGGGAGGCGGCGCCGCCGTTGCCCCGCGGGCGTAGTGCCTGCCGTCGGCGCCTCTGCGGCATTGGCCCGCGGGCGCAGCGCCCGCCGACGTCCCTGGGGCGTTGCCCTAGTGCCGCTGCCCCACGGGCGCAGCGCCCGTAGGTCGCTGGCGTAGCGTTGGCGCTGCCCTACAGGCAGCCCGTTGACTGCTACATGTGTAGGCAGCCCGCCGGCTGCTGCCTGTGCAGGCAACAATAGTTGCTATCCTTTCTCGCTATTCGTGCCAACGATTTTGACGTCAACAGCAGATATAGAACACAACACACACAGTTTAAGATTCGATCTTCGCATGAACAACCTGGCTTTGATACCACTATTGGGAAATCCACAAGGGGAGCAACATCACATGCGTAGTGGAAGAACAGAAAACAAAACCCCAGATTTCCTGTAGAAAGTTTCCATCATCGTGCGAAGATCGGTACGTCAAAAACAAATCTGTAAAAACTGCACATGTAAAAGAAGATACTTAGGGAGATCGTATATCCATGAATTCCTGTAGATCTATGGGAGAGGATGAAAGAGGTCAAGCGTCCTCCTCTCTAGCGGTATCCACACAACAGGGATTACGACGATGCACCTCTCTCTCTGGGGAGGGGAGAACAAGAGGTGGATACCAAAAACCCTCAGCCTATAGAGCTTTAGTTCCCTCCTATTTATAGAGGCCCCTTAAAAACTCTAATGGATCTTTTTGCCCTATTAGGTATTAGATCTTCATCCAATCACCCAAGCCTCTTGGATTAGTGGGTTTCTACCCAATAATCTCTTATTAGCAATTATTGGATCTCTTCTCAGGATCCAATAATTCAGGGGCTTAATGGATATCTAATAAGATAGGGGGTTTAACGGATATCTCATATCTGAACCTCTACTCGTCGCAACACCTACCATATGTGTGTGACCCTCTAGGTCTAATATTAAGCTGACCGTGAGTCATACTTGTTAGAACTCCTTCTGACTTTGTGAATTATTATCTCTATAATAATTCACCTAACTCATCGATTACGGACGTACCAGGCCACTACGCCATAGTCCCTAGACGATACAGGGGAATCCAATCCTTTGGACCTATTTGTCCTCAATTACCATCTATCTATAATCTCTCATCTATCTAATATCCCAGAGACCCTGTACCGGGCATGGTGCTGTCAGGCCCATACAGTCTCTCCACGAGTCTTGCTCTTGTCGGATTCTCCCGGAGAACTCTTTCTCTCTCAATCCGAATAACCTTGGCCAAGGATTTGTTCGAGCAAGAACACATGAGATATTCCTCTCATGATACCATGAGCGGATGATCCTCTATTGACACTCAATAGCCCTCGTAAGGTTGGCTACCACTCCCAATGACCGGCCGTACTAGATATGAAACTTTCCAAACCTATAAGTTCGGTATCAAAGAGTGGAGTACTCATGCAGGACATCCTTGGTGTCTCAAGTCTAAGGACCAGATACACTACTGGGACTACGGAATCGCTATCTGATGTGAGGTATCAATAACCATCCAGCATTCTATAGGCGGATCAATCAGTGAACTCATTCTCCAATGAGCACTTGCACTGTACCCTTAGTGTCCCCACACGAGTAGCTATAAGACCAGCTACCTCCATCATATGAACGGGTATATTGCACACCAGTCTATCCAGTTATCTCGATGTTCTTCTCGAGTAACCTATGACCAGGATAATTTAGAGTCTGTGTTTAAATATAAATCGGTCTCATTATCGTAATCTCATCATGATCCAATTCCTATTACACAGATCCAAGGACATCACAATATACATCTAGATAATATGAGATAATGCCAATAATCATAAGCAAAAGATTAACGCAGCGTGTTACAGGTGTAATCACTCTTGTGATTGGCTTGTAGGGCACCTATAACTAGCAAAAACCATCCTCTTTTGTAGAACTATTCACCATCACAAGCTAGGAGCAAGAGATGGCATCTTGATAGTGGATGCTCAAGGCACATGACTGGAGATCCATCTCAATTCTCTATGCTCACTAGCAAACAAGAAGGGTATGTCATATTCGGAGACAACAACAAGGATAAAATTATTGGCAAGGGAACCATAGGTAACAAATCAACTTTTTTAATTGATAATGTGTTATTGGTAGATGGTTTAAAGCATAATCTTTTTGAGTGTTAATCAATTATGTGATAAGGGATATATTATGAAATTTGAATCTAATGCTTGCATTATTGAAAAACCACATAATAATACATCTATGATTGTACTAAAACAAAATAATATCTACACCATCAACATTGATGATCTTAGTAGTGAAATGTGTTTTTCGGCATTGAATGATGACGCTTGGCTTTGGTATAGGAGATTAGGTCATGCTAGCATGAAGCTAATCAATCAAATCACATCCAAAGCACTTGTAAGAGGCATTCCCAATGTTAAGTTCATTAAAGATAAAGTATATGATACTTATCAACTAGGAAAACAAATTAAAACTAACTTCAAGCCAAAGAATCAAATAAGTACCTCTAGACCATTACAATTGATTCATATAGATTTATTTGGACCAATTGACACAACAAGCCTAGGAGGAAGCAAATATGCCTTTGTAATTGTAGATGACTATAGTAGATACACTTGAACCTATTTCTTGGCTCACAAAAGTGATTGTTTTAAATGTTTCTCTAAATTTTGTAAACTTACTCAAAATGAAAAGGGTTTCATGATTTCATCCATTCGGAGTGATCACAGTGGTGAATTCTAAAACTATGACTTTCAAATTTTTATGAATCAAATGAGTACAACCACAACTTCTCTACTCCAAGGAATCCTCAACAAAATGGAGTAGTAGAAAGAAAGAATAGAAATTTATAAGAAATGACAAGAACCATATTAAATGAACATAGTTTACCCAAATACTTTTGGGCTGAAGCCGTTAATACGGCTTGCTATATCATGAATAGGGTTCTAGTAAGACCATCTCTATTTGAGACTCCTTATGAATTATGAAATAATAAAAAACCTAATGTTTCTTACTTTAAAGTTTTTGGTTGCAAATGCTTTATTTTAAATGAAAAGGATGCTTTAGGAAAATTCGATGCTAAATCCGATCAAGGCATCTTTCTTGGTTACTCTTCCGTTTCTAAAGCTTTTCATGTTTTTAATAAAAGAACGTTAGTTATAGAAGAGTCTATTTATGTGGTTTTTAATAAAATTTTTGATTTTAAGAAAAAAGATTTTGATGATGATTTTGGTTTTGATGGTTTGAATTTAAATGAACCCTCTCCTCAAAATAGCAACTTGGATGCATCTTCTTCCTAAATTTCCTTACCTAAGGAATGGAAGTATGTAGATGCCCATCATAAGGAGTTAATTATAGGAGACACATTGAAAGAGGTTCTAACTCGTTCTTCTTTTAAAAATTTTTGTGCCCATGCCGCTTTTCTTTCTCAAATTGAACCTAAGTGTATTGATGATGCCTTGAAAGATGATTCTTGGGTTATCGCAATGCAAGAAGAATTGAATCAATTTAAGAGGAATGAGGTATGAAAGCTTGTTCTTAGACCTAGTGACCATTTAGTTATTGGTACTAAATGGGTTTCTAGAAACAAGCAAGATGAATGCAGTATTATGGTAAGAAACAAGGCTAGACTAGTGGCCAAAGGTTTCAACCAAGAAGAAGGTATTGATTACGAAGAGACCTTCGCTCCTGTGGCAAGATTAGAAGCCATTAGGATGCTCCTTGCCTATACTAGTAGTAATAATTTTAAGCTTTTTCAAATGGATGTCAAAAGTGCTTTCTTAAATGGCTTTATTTCTGAAGAAGTGTATGTTGAACAATGACCCGGATTTGAAAACTCTCTTCTTCCCAATCATGTGTTTAAACTAACTAAGGCTCTCTATGAATTAAAACAAACCCCTAGGGCTTGGTATGAGAGGCTTAGTTCTTTTTTAATTTCAAATAATTTTACTAAAGGCAAGGTTGATACTACATTATTTATCAAACATTTTAAAAATAATTTTCTTGTTGTTCAAATTTATGTTGACGATATTATTTTTGGTTCTTTGGATGAATCACTATACGAATCATTTGCCAAGTGTATGAGTCATGAATTTGAAATGAGCCTAATGGGAGAATTATCCTTCTTTTTAGGATTGTAAATTAAACAACTTAGTGATGGTATATTTCTTAATCAAACAAAGTATACATTAGAATTATTAAAATGATTTAACATGGATGGTTCAAAAGCCATCAACACTCCAATAAGTACTTCCACCAAGTTAGACTTAGATGAAAGTGGAGAAAATTTTGATCAAAAAACATATAGAGGAATGATAGGTAGCTTACTTTACCTCACCGCAATTAGATCAGATATCATGTTTAGTGTAGGTCTATGTGCAAGATTCCAAGCTAATCCTATGTTATCTCACCTCAAACCTATTAAAGAATCCTTAGGTATCTTAAAGGAACTCCTAATCTAGGATTATGGTATTCAAAATCTGATAACTTTGATTTAAAAGCCTATACAGATGTAGATTTTGGTGGATGTAGAATAGATAGAAAGAGCGACTTCCAAGAAACAAAATTCGATTGCACTATCTATGGTGGAAGCCGAATACATAACTGTAAGTGCATGTTGTGCACAAGTTGTTTGGATGAAAAATACATTAGAAGACTATGGAATTTATTTAAAGAACATTCCCATAAAATGTAATAATACAAGTGCTATTTGTCTAACTAAAAATCTAATTCAACACTCTAGAACTAAGCATATTGACATTAGGCATCACTTTATACAAGATCATGTCAATAATAATAATGTCATTCTAGAATTTATTGATACAAAATACCAATTAGCAGACATCTTCACAAAACCCCTAATTGAAGAACAATTTGACTTCATTAGAAGAGAATTAGGTATGCTAAATTTTTCTAATACATGATGTTGTATGTTTCTTTTCCGAAATTTTCCAACTTCGGTTTTGATTGTATCATCTTAATATTATCTCTTCATTTTTGAATGACATCTTTACAATATCATCTTGGCATTTTGATGAAAGCTCTCATTTTTATCTTCCTATTTTGATTCTCCTCTTCAATTGATAAATTTTTGAGTTGTGTCATGACTTTTGATGAAATGATCAAATTTTCAAATTTGATAGTTTCACATTGATATTATATTTTTGAATTTTAATGACATCTTTATATCATGGAGATCACATTTTTATCTTTCAATCATAATCTTGATGAAAGCTATCATGATGTTGTTTTCCTCTTTCTTTAAATAGTGGATACTAATGATGTAGTAAAAACTGATTGTATACCCTCCTTGAAGTATGACTAAAGATATTTCATGACTTGGATTTTATATGAAGCTTAATGCATAAATTAATGTCATGAATTGTGCAAAATTAAGTTCTTAAATGTTCATTTTTTATTTTTATTCTTGTGCTAATCGGCATGATTCAAGGTTTTATGATTTCCTCCTTATGAATCACTACAAGAATGCCACGTCAAATTTTTTCCTTCAAATTTTTGATATTGATATATTTCATTCATTGAAGTTTTATGAATTTTGACATCTCATTCTCATGGAGTTTACCTTAAAATATGAAATCTTTGATGAATGACTTTAATGATCTATCCTTTCACAATTCTATGCTTGAATTCTCAATCAAAAATTGAGTCTTAAATTTTTCATGTATGAATTCTTCATGAGCATTTTGAAACTCTAATATTTTTTTCGGATCTCATGAACATGAATAAAAATGATTCAAACATTTTTTGAATTTATCCATCAAGGATGACATATTTTGCATTATGTTCAACTCATTTATCATACGCTTGATAATTGATCACTCATTTTTTTTGTAGTATGATACCTTGTGGTGGCTACTTCACCTACTTTTTGTTGATGACAAAGGGGGAGAAGAATGTGTAAATTGATGATATATGAAAATAACTTGATAAAATGTCTTACATAGTATTAAGAAGATTGAATTCAAGTGTTTTGAGATCGATATCATATCATGTTTAAAAATTGGGTTCTTTTTATTGATATGATAAGCTAATATTTCATTTGATATCATGCCTTGATCTTGTGCACTTTGTTGATATCATTTGATCCTTGTGGCAATTCAATTTGTGATTAGTTTCTCTTGTCGAAATGATGAATGTCTATCATTCGACTAGAAAATGCATATCATGCCATGACATTGTGAAAAATATGAAGTTTCGTATTTATGGATGAAAGATCATGCTTGTTAAGCATGATGGTAAGTTTAATGAATGAAACTTTTCGGGTTTGGGATGAATTCAAGAAGATTGAATTCAAGTATTTTTACCTTCTCATAATATGGCATATAGATAGGGGGAGTTAAGATTAACTCCACCATCAATTGATTGTCATCATCAAAAAGGGGGAGATTATTGAATCTCGGATTTTGATGATAAAGTCAATTGGTGAATTATTTGTTCTAATCCATATTGTCGAGATAAGTGTACAGAATTAACTATGATAGGATGAAAACATAAAGTGATTTACCGAGATCAAGCTCGGTGGGAATTCGAGAGTTTATCTGAAGTCCGAAGGATCATCAGAAGTATTGCCGGAACCAACCGAGATAGAATCAAGGACTTGCCAAAGGTTTTGGAAGTTCATCGGAAAGATCGTCGGAGGTTCACGGAGATCACTGAGAAGGTTCGAAAGCTTGCCAAAGATTCATTGTACTCACCACAAAATCCGGGAGCCTGCTAGTGTTAGGGATTGAGTGACACTAAGAGGAGGGCTGAATTAGTGCAGCGGTAAAGAACGATAGATTTTTTTGCGATTAACACAAGTTCGGAAACTTCGTATGAATGAATGCAGCATTTCGTTTGAACCCGAAAAGATTGCATTTTAACTTTAAAGCATACGTAAGAAGATGAAAATGAAGTTGAGTAAATAAGGCAGCATATGAAAATGGTTTGCAGCAAAGTAAGTTGCGAGAAAGCAAATGCAAACCGATTTATAGTGGTTCGGTCATCCGACCTATATCCACTTCCGAAGCCTTCTCCGATGAGGCTCCCAACTTCCACTAGCAAATCCTTTTGTAGGGGAAGGACCAAATACCCCTCTTACAACCCTTTTACAAGAGGTTCACACTTTTACAAGTTTTCACAAAGAGAAGGAAATGAGGTGAACACTTAAGTAAATGAAGAATAAGACTTTCCCAAGACTTATTTTCAAAATCTAACTCTCCAATGGTTCCCCTTTCAGCTGAGAAAGGAGGGGTATTTATAGATCCAAAATGGTTTCAAATTTGGGATCCAAATTTGAAATCAAATTGAAGTTCCCGGTGTTGGGGCGGTGCTACACTGTTGTTAGGCAAGCGATGCTATCGCTTGTCGATCCTGGCAGATCGACACGGCCAGGGGCGATACTACCGCTTCGCCAGCGCGCTGCTACCGCCCCAACCAGGCGGTGCTACCGCTTGGCCTACTGGTTGCTGGGCAGTGCCACCGCCTAGCACGTGGTTGTTGCTGGGCAGTGCCACCACCCAGCACACATGCTGCTGGGTGATGCTACCACCCAGCACACACCAACTTCCTGGTTTAGGCTGAAAACTCGACCCAAACCGGTCCCAAACAAGGCCCAATAGGCCCATACTTGGGTTAAAGGATTAACACCTAATCCTAACCCAAATTAATATGCTAACTACAAAATTAAAGACATTCCTAAGCTATTACAAAGTCTGCAAGACAAGTCTTCTTCTGGCGAGCTTCCGGCGAACTTTCGACGGTCTTCTGACGATCCCTCGGAAACCATCCTGTGGACTCCCGGCAAGCTCTCGGACTCCACAATGATTTTGGAGAGTTCCCCCGAGCTTCTTTGGCAAGCTCCGATCTTTCTTGGCAAGCTTCATGAACTTCCGACGAACTTCCGAAAACCCTTCGGCAAGCTCCCTATTCGTTCTCGGCCGGTTCCGGCAGCACTCCCAATGAATTTTCGGAATTCCATCGAACACTCGAACTCCCAATGATCGATCGCACTTGACTTCAGCCCTTTGTTTCGCTTTATGTCTTCATCCTTATCGTAGTTACTCCTGCACAAACAAACACCAAACACCCTACTTTGATCTAGATAGTTACTACAACACGAATTGACATTTAGTTGCCCGACACGTCATTGGTCGACGCTTCGTCCGATCCTTCGGCACATCGCCCTCTCTTGCAGCTTGTTGCCCAATCGACAGTTGACCTCCGCAACCCCGATATCCATGGTGTAACTTCGCACTTCTTGGCTCGATGCCCGACGTCTGAAGCCTCCTGCCGATAGTCGACCGAACCTTCGGCTCAACGTCAATTCCTCCAGCGTCAACTGTCTAATCCTGATCGATAGTAGACCTGCGTAACTCAACATGCAGTTAAACAACAAAACACACTTAATTAGTTTCATCATCAAAATCCAAGATTCAACAATCTCCCCCTTTTTGATGATGATAACTAATTGATGACTGACGGAGTTAACCATAACTCTCCGGAGTTTAACACAAACTCCCCGTATCAATATGCCATTGACAGAAACCTTGGATTATCCCAAATCCAAGCAACATTCATCACAATGTTAAGAGAAAACAACAAACCATCATCCAAATATATAAAATATTCAAGCATCATTATATTGCATGAAGTCATCAATCTACTTCTCCCCCTATGTCATCAACAAAAAGGAGAAGTAGCATCATAGCCATTTTAAAACATATGCACATTTTTACAACACACTAGCTATTTATCACATCATACAACATTTTGCAATATAACACCAAATAATACCATTCAATCATAGCAAGTTTCAAGGATGGGCAATGATGGTAATTTTCACTTGCTTCTTGAGATGTGCAAGTTTGCACCTTGTTTCTTACGATAACAATATTTGCATCCTTTGATATAACAATTCTTAGCTTCTCATGAAGTTGCAAAATAGGAATCAAGATGGCAAATTTTTGCAATGTTTGAGCTAAAAACTTTCTTCCCCTTTGTTAGCATCAAAAAGAGAGGGAGGATCAAATACTTCAAATAATCTTTCATGAGATTCAATAATAATTTGTAACAAAAATGCAAGCAATTTTGAAAAAGTAAAATTGAGCAAGATTTTTGTCTCTCTTAAGATAGCAACTTTTTGCTTCTCAATGTTCAAGCTAGCAAGATTTCCTTTTTTGATGCACAAGCTAGCAATTTTCTTCCTCTTGAATGAGCTAGCAAATTAATCATGCAAGCTAGCAATAAATCTTCTCCCCCTTTGATTTTGTCAAAAAGAAGGGAAGAATACAATTCTTTTCCCTTTACATGAATGCTTCCATCATGACAAAATAACAAATTTCCATCATGAATTTTTAACATATCAAGTCATGAATTCAAGGAAGTCATAAACAAATCATGGTATGAGGAAAATTTATAACAAGCAAGCAAGCAATAATGATAAGCTAGCATACTTTGCGATACGCAAACTAGCTTCCTTTCAATTTTTCTCTTTTACAACTAAGTTTCCCTTTTGCAAGCCATCAACTTTTTGTTTGCAATGAGCTAGTAATTTTTGTAAAATTTATAACATTTTAAAACTATAAGCTCATGAGTTAAAAAATAATGCAACTTTGTAATTTCTTTCTTCTCATTTTGAGAAGTACAAGTTTTGCCTTTTGCAAGTTCTAGTTAGCTATGTTTGCCACTTTCACTTGTGATACATAAGCTAGCAAGCTAACTCCCCCTTTGTCACTATCAAAAAGAAGGGATGAATAATTTTCAATGAAATAATTTTACATCAATCAATATTTCAATTTTTTCATGATGCATACAAAACATAGATGCAAAGAATTCATGAAAGATATCAATATGAAATATCAATACGGATCAACACCAAAAGATATCATTCATGATTCATCATAAAGAAAATTTTATTTATGTCAAATGTTCAATTTATCACACAAGGCAAAGAAATCATGTCACTTTTAGGTTCATGAAATATATGACATCAAGGCTCATGATTCATTTAAAAAGATATAGCACAAAGAGTAACTTGATTCATGCATAAGAATTCCAAGTATCAAGTATTAAGATATTAAGACTTGGATTGTGATAAAGCTCACTCAAGTTCGAATCATCAAAATCATTAACATAGTTTATGAGATTCACAAAAAAATATAAACTTGAATTGTTCTCTTCTTTGGTAAATGATAAAAAGAAGCAATCATTTTCGAGATTCAAAATGCTAGCAATTTGCATTAATCATGACAAGTGATACATCAAAAGTCTATATCATTATTTCAATCAACAAGTCCTGAAGCATACAAAGTAGTATTGAAACATGAGAGAAAAGTTCAAATTATCAAATCATAATCAATTCATCGAAATCACTTCTATAATTTATGAGATTCTTAAGATATCATAAAATCATTAATCTCGATAAGATAGTAAATATAATTTCTTTATGTTTCATCATATAAGTATGTCTTTTGCCTTTATATGCCAAATCAAAATATTCAAAACCGGAAGACAAACTTCATTATAAACATTGTCAAAACAACACATTGTTTCAAGATATGAGATTTAATTTATCATGATAATGTGTTTCATTTTGTTTCAAACAAGTGTGCTCATGTTTCAAAAGATGAGTATCAAATTTAAGACCAAAACATGAGTTTGTCATCAAGATATGATATCACAAAGTCATTAAGCATGATAACAAACTTTTAGTATTTTCATTTCAATGATGATTTCATAATGTATGTTCAAACATTTATATGGAACCCATCATTGTAGAAATTCAAAACATAAGTTTGTCATTAAATCCATCAAGATCATATGCATCAAACATCATGATAGTACATTTTCTCATCTTTATGAGTTTCAATTTAAGTGATTTGATCTTTCATAAGAATGTTCAAATTTTTCATATGAAAATGTCATGCATCATATTCAAAAACGAAAATATCATCAAAATCATTTTAATTCTTTCTTACATTAGTTATAACAAGATGATCGATGCTCAAATTTTTTGGTAAAATCATGTATCATTTTATAAATCTAAAAAATAATTTTCGTCATGAAAATCATCAAGTCCAAATATAATACAAGGCAACATTAAAATCACATTTCTTTCATTTGGAAAATTTATGGGTTAGGTCTTTATAATTGATTTCATGAAGACATGTATCATCTAAAAATTTCGTCATAAAAAGGGTCAAGACCCATTAATCCAAGATAGAAGTTTTTTTAAATCAATATCACTTCAACAACTCATGCATGATATAAAATCATCAAGCATCATGTTTAGAGACAATGTAAACCATCAAGATACTCATGAATGGGTTGATTCTATTAGGTGTCTAAACATTATCACAAATCATACAATCATCATTCATATTTTTACTTTTCAAAAATACTATAAAGAAAAGCATAGTATAATTTTTAAAATATTTTTTTAATTTCTAAAAACACAAGAAAAGCATGAAAAAATTCCTACTAACTAAGTTAAGCATTCATGGAAAGCATCATGTAATTTCAAAATAAGGTAGAAGCAACTTGGGTGAGTTTCTTACCTCATTGTCGAAAACCGTCAAAGCCCATTTTGCCTCTTCTTCACTTGATTCTTTTTTACAAGCCTTCTTCTTCTTCTTTGGACTCTTCCTCCATTCAAGTTCATTGTCTATTTTAGATTTTTATTTAATAAACTTATTAAGATTCATTAAAAGTTCAATGTCCTCATTGTCCTCATCACTTGAGTCATCACTCAAGTGGCATTTTATAGTCCGAAGTGCCAAATCCTTCCTGTTGTTTGGAAGGTGGTCCATGTGTTTATCGAGTTCATTGTGTTCCAAGAAGGCCATTTCATTTGTCATTAAAGACCCAATGAGTTCTTCAAGAGATAAGTCATGTAAATTTTTAGCTTCTTGTATTACCATTACTTTTGGATCCCACTCTTTTGGAAGGGATCTTAAAATTTTGTTTACTAATTCAAAACTTAAAAAAGATTTACCAAGACTTTTCAAACTATTGACGACATCCGTGAAATGGGTGTACATATCGCCGATAGTTTCGCTTGGTGTCATTCGGAAGAGCTCAAAATCATGCAATAAGAGGTTTACTTTCGAGTCTTTAACTCTACTAGTTTCCTTGTGCGTGATTTCAAGTGTTCTCCAAATATCAAAAGCCATTTCACACATTGAAATCTGATTGAGCTCGTTCTTATCTAAAGCGCAAAATAAGGCATTCATAGCCTTTGCGTTCAAGGAAAAAGATTTTCTCTCTAAGTTCGACCATTCGTTCATCGGTTTAAAGGGAAGTTGAAAACCGTTTTCAATAATGTTCCATAAATCTAAGTCCATTGAAAGTATGAAAACTCTCATTTGAGTTTTCCAATAAGTGTAGTCCGATCCGTTAAAGAACGGTGGACGAAAAATCGAGAAGCCCTCTTGAAAACCATTTAGAGCCATTTCTCACAGGTGTAAATCCGAAAGAGAAAGAACATGGCTCTGATACCAATTGTTAGGGATCGAGTGGCACTAGGGGGGGGTGAATTAGTGCAACGGTAAAGAACGATAGATTTTTTTGCGATTAACACAAGTTTGGAAACTTCGTACGAATGAATGCAGCATTTCGTTTGAACCCGAAAAGATTACGTTTTAACTTTAAAGCATACGTAAGAAGATGAAGATGAAGTTGAGTAAATAAGGCAACATATGAAAATGGTTTGTAGCAAAGTAAGTTGCAAGAAAGTAAATGCAAACTAATTTATAGTGGTTCGGTCATCCGACCTACATCCACTTCCGAAGCCTTCTCCGATGAGGCTCCCAACTTCCACTAGCAAATCCTTTTGTAGGGGAAGGACCAAATACCCCTCTTACAACCCTTTTACAAGAGGTTCACACTCTTACAAGTTTTCCCAAAGAGAAGAAAATGAGGTTAACACTTAAGCAAATGAAGAACAAGACTTTCCCAAGACTTATTTTTAAAATCTAACTCTCCAATAGTTCCCCTTTCAGCTGAGAAAGGAGGGGTATTTATAGATCCAAAATGGTTTCAAATTTGGGCTCCAAATTTGAAATCAAATTAAAGTTCTCGTCTTTGGGCGGTGCTACCGCTCTGTCGAGGCGGTGCTACTACCGCTGTCGAGAAGCGGTGCTACACTTTGTCGATCTGACCGCCCCAGCGGCTGCTACTACCGCCCCAAGCCTCGCTGCTCTTGGGCCTTTGCTCGCTCGCATGCTTCGGGCGGTGGTGCATACCCCAAAGACGCATCTTCTTTGGGTGGTGCTACCGCCCACACGCTTGGTATTCTTTGGCAAAGTGCCACCGCCAAAGACACACATCTTCTTTGGCGGTGCTACCGCCAAAGACACACACCAACTTCTTGGTTTGGGCCGAAAACTCGACCCAAACTAGTCCAAAATAAGGCCCAATGGGCCCATACTTGGGTTAAAGGATTAACACCTAATCCTAACCCAAATTAATGTGCTAACTACAAAATTAAAGACATTCCTAAGCTATTACAAAGTCCGCAAGTCAAGTCTTCTTCCGGTGAGCTTCCGATGAACTTCCGGCGGTCTTCCGACGATCCCTCGGAAACCATCCTGTGGACTCTCGGCAAGCTCTTGGACTCCACGATGATTTTGGCAAGTTCCCCCGAGCTTCTTTGGCAAGCTCCGATCTTTCTTGGCAAGCTCCGCGAACTTCTAACGAACTTCCGAAAACCCTTCGGCAAGCTCCCTACTCGTTCTCGGCCGGTTCCAGCAGCACTTCCAACGAATCTTCGGACTTCCATCGAACACTCGAACTCCCAATGATCCATCGCACTTGACTTCGGCCCTTTGTTTCGCTTTACGTCTTCATCCTTATCGTAGTTACTCTTGCACAAACAAACACCAAACACCCTACTTTGATCTAGACAGTTACTACAACATGAATTGACATTCAGTTGCCCGGCACATCATTGGTCAATGCTTCGTCCGATCCTTCGGCACATCTCCCTCTCTTGCGGCTTATTGCCTAATCGACGGTTGACCTCCACAACCCCGATATCCATAGCGCAACTCCGCACTTCTTGGCCCGATGCCCGACGTCTGAAGCCTCCTGCCGATAGTCGATCGAACCTCCGGCTCAACGTCAATTCCTCCAGCGTCAACTGTCTAATCCTGATTGATAGTAGACTTGCGTAACTTAACACGCAGTTAAACAACAAAACACACTCAATTAGTTTTATCATCAAAATCCGAGATTCAACAGCTGGAAGTCCTTCGAAGTGTTAAAAGTCCACCGGAAGTTTACCGAAAAGCTCGCCGAAAGAAGACTTGAAGAATGTCAGTTTAAATTTCTTAGAATTATGTTTCAATTTCATAGTTAGCATATAAATAGGGTAAGGATTAGGAAATAATCCTATTTAAACCTGGTAGGGGCCAATCGGGCCCTTATTGGGCTGATTTGGCCAAAAAATTTAGGGTCATTTAGCCTTGCTGAAAGGCCCGGGCGGTGGCACCACCCAGGTTGGGTGGTGGCACCGCCTAGCACCGAGAACCTAGAGCCCAAGAGCCTAGGCGGTGGCATCATCGGGCTGGGTGATGGTACCGCCGCTGGACAGCAAGCCCAAACGGTGGCACCGCCAGGCTGGGCGATGGTACCGTTTCTAGGCAGCAAGCCCAGGTGGTGGCACCGCCCAGTACTCTGTCAGTCTGACAACTGACAAGCGATGACACTGCCAACACCGAGAAACCCAAAAGTAATTCAAATTTGGAGCCCAAATTTGAATCCTCTTGGGGTCTATAAATACCCCTCTTTTCTCAGCTGAGAGTGCAACCTTTTGAGAGTTAGAAATTGAGCAAAAACCATAGCAAAGCTTTGTTTTCGATAGCTTAAGTGTTCACCTCCTTCTCTTTGCAAAAATCTGTAAGAGTGTGAACCACTTGTAAGAAGATTGTAAGAGGAGTATTTCGTCCTTCTCCTTCAAAGTGACTTGCTAATGGAAGTTAGGAGCCTCATCGAAGAAGGCTTCGAAAGTGGATGTAGGTCATTTGACCGAACCACAATACATTGTGGTGTTCCTTGAATGTGTGAGTGTTTAAATTTCTGAATCATTTCTTTACTTAGTTACAAATCGTTCGGTCTTCATCTCCTTTACTCGAGCTACTTTAACTAAGTCATTTTTCATTGAATCAAAATCTCCATATGAACTAGTTATTTACGAAATCGATTTCAAACTTACTAGTTTTAATCTACTGTACTAATTCACCCCCCCCCCCCTCTAAGTGCCACTCCAATCCTAACATATATATGTATATATATATATATGTAAACATTTATTTACATATATGTATATATATATGTATTCATATATATGTATACATTATTAGGATCAAAATCGTATTTATAGGCTTAAATGTTCAAAAATGGAGTTAAATGATATCAAGTCTCATCTTGGGTCTTTATAGGGTTCATCGTCATGACCTACGTTTACTCCCGATTCTTCCTCCGTCGAGGCCATCGACTTCAACTATTGATTTTCTTTCAATGGGTGAAGATCAACTACCCTCTTATAACCATTTTCTCCTTTTCATAGGTTTACAAGATAACCTTTATAACCACTCACCCCTCTCTTAAACTGAAATAAACACTTAGAGCTAGAGGAGGAAAATTCTCACAAGATTACAATAGCATTTTCCTTAATTTTTGTTCTCAGTTCTTATGTTGACCGAGTAGGGATGAGTGAAGTATTTATAGGCCTTAAATGTTCAAAAATGGAGTTAAAAAGGTCTCATCTTGGGTCTTTGGGGTACTAGCGGTACCACCGTCAGTACTGGGCAGTACCACCGCCTAGCAGTTTGACACTAGGCGGTCCCATCGCCTAGTCTGGCGATATCATTGCTTGCCAATTTGACACTAGGTGGTATCACCACCCAGTTTGATAGTACCATTGCTTAATATAGTCTAAGAGACTATATCTTGGAGACTGAGCCTTTGGTGGGCCCACCACTAGCCCTAGTGGTGCCACCGCCTGACCCAACTTTTAGGTCATTGAATGAACCTTTCTCTTGGCCTAAAATAGCCCCAATTCTAGCCCAATTAGCCCCTAATTAAGTTGGCATAGTTACACCCAAAACCAACTCAATGACAATTACAACTATTTCAATCAAGAAATAAATTATTAAAAGCATTAATTATATGTTGTTCAGCATGTCATTGGTTCATCCGATGCTTTGTCTGACCCTTTGGCACATCGTCCTTTCCTTCAATGTATTGCGCAATCGACATATTATCCTCCACAACATCCAATCTCCTCTAGTAATTTTTTATCCTTCTAGCTTGATACCCGAACTCATGGCATGAAGCCTTCTGTCGATATGTCGACCAGTCCGACATCCAATCTTCTGACATATTTAATTCCGGTCCAACCTCTAATTCTACTACTTTAATTAATTTATCTTTCCCTAATTAAAACTAGTCCTACATCACTCAAATATACATTAGATTATAATTTTATCAATTGATTTCATCATCAAAATCCAAGATTCAATAATCTTTCTCTTTTTTATAATGACAACCAATTGATGAAGAAGTTTAAGTAAACTCCTCCTATCAATATACCATATTGATAGAACCTTTAACTTCAAAAAATTATGAGTATTTCATGCAATGTTTCAAAACATAAAGGTACATCATCATCATATCTTCTCTCCCTTTATCATTAATAAAAAGGAGAAGTACAACTAGCAATTTTTAGACTTGCAAGCTAGTAATTTTTTAGAGATATGTAAGATAACAAGCTTCTTCTTGAAATGTGCAAGCTAGCAAACTTTGCCTCTCTTTTGAGATATGCAAGCTAGTAGTTTTTAGAGATGTTTAAGATAGTAAGTTTTTGTTTCTTCTTGAAATGTGCAAGCTAGCAAACTTTGCCTCTCTTTTGAGATATGCAAGCTAGTAAGTTTTTTCTTCCTTTGTAATATAAGCTAGCAATTTTTGCTTTCTTTGCAATGTGCAAGCTAGCAATTTTTCTCTCCTTGAAATGTGCAAGCTAGCAATTTTGCTTTTCTTTGCGATGCGTAAGCTGACAAGACTTTCTCCCTCTTTGTTATTGTCAAAAGGAAGGAAATAATACAATATTGTAAATATTTTTCCTTTTACATCAATTTTCAAACATGACATAAGGTATACAACCAATATAAAAGAATTGTACATATGAAAATCATAATATGAAAGATATCAATATCAAAGATCATGAAAGATCAATTTTACGATTCATTTTGACAAGTCTCTTCTTTTGTAAATAGCAAAAAGAAATCTTACGAGATCAAATAGTAAGCAATCTTCAAAGGAAATCTTAAGTCATGAATTTTGGGAAATCAAGAGATTAATCATGATTCATAAATATTCTCTTTAGTAAAAGGAAATAAAGGAGACAAAAGATCTTGATTTATGGTTTGATTCATAGAATAAAACTCAAGTTATAATTCCGAGAAATCAAAAGAGAAACCATGATTCATTTGGATTATTCTCCTCTTTGGTAAATAACAAAAAGAAACATAAGGTATCAATTAAAAGATCTTGATTCATAAAAATTTTCAAGTATCAAATATCAAGAAATCAATATCATGATTAGGATAAAAACTTCTCTATAGCAAAAAGAAATGTAGGAGAACTTGATTCATCCATAAGATATCTCAATTCATCATGATTCATAAAAAATTTCAAGTATCAAGTGTAAGATTTGAATAAAACTCATTCAAATTGAAATCATCAAAATCACTTACAAGAGATTCAAAATGACATAAATAGATTAATCAATTTCTCATTGAAAACTCAATAAGATAGAGATTGAGAAATTTTCAAGAAAAATATTTTCCTTTTTTTAGTTGTTTCAATTTATGCGATTGATTTCATATAAGCATGCCCAAGTTTTTATGTCAAAACCATACATCATGTTTAAAACTGAAAAACAAGATTTATTAAAAAAATTATCAAGACAAACATACATAGAATTATTCTTATCTGGTGTATAAGCATTAGATTTAAATCTAACATTTTGTTTTTTTATCATAAAACATGTAATTATCATGGTCATTTTTTTTTAACAATTTATATCTAAAACTAATTTAAATTCATCAAATCATGAAAAGTACTAAGTAATTTCATTGAAAGGTAAAGAGATTTTTGTTGAGTTACGTACCTCATTGCTAGAAGCCACCTCACCTTCATTGGTTTGTTCTGTTAGGATCAGTTTGGCGCTAAGAGGGTGCTAGTCATATGTGCTATATAAGTCAATCACATGAGTGATGACACTTGTGATTTGATATGCACTCTTTCTCTTCGCTTATTATTAGGCATTTTATCTCTTTATCTTGCGTGTTGCATATATTGTGATGTCCTTGGATCTATGCAATGCGAATCGGATCGTGATGAGATCATGATAATGAGACCGATTCACCTTTAAACACAGACCCTAAATAATCCCGATCATAGGTTACTCAAGAGGGACATCAAGATAACCGGATAGACTAGTGTGCTGTATACCCATCTATATGATGGAGGTGGCTGGTCTCATAGCTACTCATATGGGGACACTAAGAGTACAGTGCATGTGCTCATTGGGGAATAAGTTCACTGATTGATCTGCCTATGGAATGCTGGATGATTATTGATACCTCACGTCAAACAGCGATTCCGTAGTTCCAATAGTGTATCTAGTCCTTAGACTTGAGACACCAAGAAGTCTTGTATGAGTACTCCACTCTTTGATACTGGACTTATAGGTTTGGAAAATTTTAGATCTAGTACAATCGGTTATTGGGAGTGGTAGCCAACCTTACGAGGACTATTGAGTATCAATAGAGGATCATCCGCTCTTGGAATCATGAGAGGAATATCCCATGGATTCTTGCTCTAACAAATCCTTGGCCAAGATTATTCGAATTGAGAGAGAAAGAGTTCTTCGAGAGAATCCGATTAGAGCAAGACTCGAGGAGAGACCGTATGGGCTTGACAGCACCATGCCTGATATAGGGTCTCAGAGATATTAGATGGATAAGGGACTATAGACACATGATAACTGAGGACAGATAGGTCCAAAGGATTGGATTGCCTTTTATCCTCTAGGAGCTGTGGCGTAGTGGCCTAGTACATTTGTAGTCGATGAGTTGGGTGAATTATTATAGAGAATAATTCACTAAATCAGAAGGAGTTCTGACAAATATGACTCACGGTTAGCTCGATATTGGGCCTAGAGGGTTACACACATATGGTAGGTGTTGCGATGAGTAGAGGTTCGGATATAAGATATCCGCTGGAGCTCCTATCTTATTGGATATTCATTAAGCCCTTAAATTATTGGATCCTAAGATGAGATCTAATCATTGCTAATAAGAGATTATTGGGTATAGACTCACTAATCCAAGAGGCTTGGATAATTAGATAGAAATCCAATACCCAATAGGGCAAAAACCATTAGGGTTTACAAGGGGTCTCTATAAATAGGAGGGAACCAAAGCTTTATAGGCTGAGGGTTCTTTTTGGTGGCCACCTTCTATTCTCCTCTCCTAAGAGAGGAGCATCGTTGCAATCCCTGCTGTGTGGATATCGCTAGAGAGGAGGACGCTTGACCTTCTTCATTCTCTCCTACAGATCTACAGGGATTCAGGGATATATGATCTCCCTAGGTACTTTCTTTTACACATGCAGTTTTTGCAGATTTGTTTTTAATGCACCGATCTTTGCACAACGATGGAACCTTTCATGAAAATCTAAGGTTTTTGTTTTTCTGTTCTTCCGCTGCACATGAGATGTCGCCCCTTATGATCTCCCACTAGTGGTATCAAAGCTAGGTTGTTTGTGCGAAGATCGGATCTTAAACTGCGTGTGTTGTGATTTAGAACAATTTTGTCGTCAAAATCGTTGGTGCAAAAGTGGTGAGTGTTGCGCTCGTAGAACAGCCAAAGGCTGCTTACAGCCATGGTTGTGCGCGTAGGGGCCGCAGGTGGCCGGTGTTGGTCGCTAGGCATGCAGCGCCTGCAGTCACCCGCAGGGGCGGTCCCCGCGGGGTGGCAAGGCAGCCTGTGGAGGCGGCACCTGCCCGCGATGATGCCCACAGGGCAGCGCCTACGGGCGCCGTGCCCGCATGCAGTGGCGGCGCTGCCCGCAGGCATGGGAGGCGCTTCTCGTAGGCATGGGAGGTGCCCCCTTCCCACGCGGCACCCTACGCGTATGGCCGCCACCGGTAGGGTGGCGACAGCCGCATCCACAACGCTGCAAAGGAGGGATTAGAGTTTTTTCTGAGCAAAAGATAGTTTTACCCCTCGAAATTTTAGAAATTTTGACTTATGTCCCTTTTAAAAGAATTACCAAAATACCCCTCATAATTTTAAAAATTTTAGTTTGATCCTTTTGGCCGAATGACCAAAATACACTTCAAAATTCAAAAAATTCTCTTTATGTCCCTAATTTCAGAAAATATTAGTTAATTAAAATATTTAATTAACTATTATTATTTATTTAGTAGTCTTATAAAATAACATATACATGTGATGTATGATATGGACAGATAATCATGGACCGTGTGATGTGATGTGTGTATATGTGATTATTATTATTGGGCCTGCGAGCCTATATTTTTCTCATTTATTATCGAGCTTATGTGCTTGTAATTATGTTGTAATTACATGAAGAGGCACAACGGGAGCGTAGAAACGATAGCAAGACCCACGAGACCGAGACGAATGATTCGACATATGGAGATGCGTTGACATGTCGACGGAATCGACAAAGCGAGATGGATGATCACAGGGCATGGAGATGCACCAATGCACACATAGATCTTGATGTGAGTGATTGAGCCCATTGGCTTGGGCCTGATCACATTAGGATGTGGTCCATGATCATCTGGTATGATTGCTCATATGATGCGTGATTGATTATATACCTACTAGATATATATATATATATATTTGCATGCTATGTAGATATATATATATTAAATATGTATATGTGTAATACATTATGTTAGGAGACCAAATCAAAATCTCCTCTATTAATAATATTAAGTCGGTAAACGTGAGGTAATTAGATTGACCCATGTGGCCTTCCATCGTTTTAGGTAGGAACCGATTTCTGGTGTAGGTTGAGTTGGTTAAGTCTCTCGAGACTCACCTATATCGTGTTTCGCTATTTTATGTACGACATAGAGATGTCATCGGTGACCTGAGGATATGGTATGCTTGGTCAAGTCCCTCGAGAGTATATCATCGAATCAGACTCATCTTATAACAATGGTGATGACTTAACTGAACATCATGGTTGGTCAAGTCCCTCGAGGCCATGGTAGTTCAGAGGCTGAATAGGATAGGAATCACAAGGAGTTGTGATTGGCAAGAGTTGCCTACCTTTACGGGCTTAATGTGATTAGTCGAGTCCCTCAAGGTTATATTAAGATGCCGATTGGATCCCGATCCCCATTAGAGATCCGTCGAGGGTCTCCGATTCACAAACCGGAGGGTGTTGTGTGTCTCGCAAAAAATTAGTGGGAGAACATTAAGATAGAAGTCCTTATCTTAACTGTTTAATTTTTACAAAGTCTGCATGTTATTTATTTTTGCTACATCTTTAAATTTAGAAAAATATCGCTTTCAAATCCTTTACGTGGCATACTTGATGCCAATTGTCTCATTGGTCCAAATTATATGGATTGGCTTTGCAATTTGAGAATCGTTCTTACGATGGAGAAAATCACGTACGTCCTTGATACGTGATCCCTACACCCGACGAAGGGGCAAGTGAGGATAAGATCGCTCGTTATGTGAAGTACATAGATGATTCCGCTCTTGCTCAGTGTTATATATTGGCCTCTATGACTTCTGAGTTATATAGATAGCATGAAAATATGGATGCTAATTCCATACTCTTGTATCTCTGCAAAATATTTGAGGAACAAGGAAGAACTCAGTGATATGAGATATCAAAGAGTCTTTTCCATACTAGGATGACTAAGAAGACACCGGTTCAAAACCATGTTCTTAAGATGATTGAGTGGATCAAAAAACTCACAGTTCTAAGAATGGTCCTAGAGGATAACCTGTGTGTGGATCTTGTGCTTCAGTCTCTACCAGATTCCTTTTCTCAGTTCATAATGAATTTTAATATGAACAAACTTGAGATGACCCTCCCAGAACTCCTCAATATGTTGAGAGAAGCAGAGAGCACCATCAAGAAAGAGAAGCCAGTTCTCTATGCTGGTGAGACCATAAAGAAAAGGAAGGCTGAGAAGTCCCTTAAGAAGGGCAAGAGCAAAGGCAAAATGGGTAAGGCAAAAGGTTGCCAAGAAAGACCCAACAAAGGACAAAGGCCAGTGCTTCCACTACGGCCAAGATCGGCACTGGAAGAGGAACTGCAAAGAGTACCTTGCAGAGGGGGCGAAACAGAAGCTTGGAGAAGCTTTAGGTACATTCATGATCAGTCTCTATTTATCAGAATCTTATGATAACACATGGGTATTGGATATTAGGAGTGGTTATCATATCTACAATTCGTTGCAGGTTCTGGCAAGACCTAGGAGATTGAACAAAGGTAAGATGGACCTCAAGATGGGCAATGGAGCAAAGGTTGCTGTAGTGGCTGTTGGCAAGGTCACCTTACATCTGCCTGGTGGAGCTATTATTATATTAGATGCATGCTATTATGTTCCTTCTATTATCAAAAATATTATTTTCATTTCATGTTTGATAGTTAGTGGATATAAATTAGTTTTTGAGAATAATAGTTATAAAATAATATTAGATGATGAGATCATTACGAGAGGAACATTACATAATGGTTTATTTATGCTAGATACAGCTCCACATATCATGAATGTAAGTGAGTCTAAGAGAAAATGAGAAGAGGTGAACAATGCATATCTATGGCATTGTAGGCTAGGTCACATCTATGAGGGAAGGATTCAAAAGTTACTATAGAATGGATATCTAGATCCATTTGACTATGAGTCATATGCGAATTGTGAACTTTGCCTTCGGGGAAAGATGACTAACTCTCCCTTTAGTGGAACTGGAGAGAGAGCCATTGAGTTATTGAAACTTATACATAGTGATGTATGTGGTCCCATGTCGACTCATGACATAGGTGGTTACTCCTTCATTACTTTCACTAATGATTTCTCAAGATACGGATATGTATACTTGATGAAGTAAAAGTCTGAGGCTTTTAAGAAATTCAGGGAATATAAGAATGAAGTGGAGAACCAGATAAGAAAGAGTATTAAAACCCTTCGATCAGATCAGGAGGTGAGTACTTGAGTACAGAGTTCACCCAGTTCCTCAAAGACTATGGGATTTTATCCCAATGGATACCTCCTTATACACCGCAGCTTAATGGTGTATCAGAAAGGAGGAATCGCACACTGTTAGACATGGTGCATTCTATGATGAGTTTTGCCGACCTACCCATCTCATTCTAGGGATATGCCATAGAGACCGCAGCTTATATTTTGAACAGAATTCCAACTAAATCAGTAGTGTCTACTACATATGAGATATGGAATAGGAAGAAGCCTAATCTTAAGGTTGTTAAGATTTGGGGCTGCCTTGCCCACGTCAAGAGACACAACCCTGACAACTTGGAATCCAGGACGGAACGGTGCAAGTTCATGGGATACCCCAAGGAAACTTGTGGGTATTATTTCTATCACCCTGAGGACCAAAAGGTCTTTGTAGCCAAGAGAGCAGTATCCCTTGAGAAGGAACACATTCTTGGTGGAGATAGTGGGAGTATGATAGAGTTGAGCGAGGTTGGAGAACCTAGCTCAAGCACTATTCTATAGCCAGAATCTGTTCAGGTATCTAGTGCACAAGTTTCAACTTTATGTAAGTCTGATAGAGTATCTCATCCTCCTGAGAGATTTGTGGGACATGTCAGAAGAAAGGATATTGAGGATCCTCAGACCTATGAGGAGGCTATTATGAGCATAGACTCTAGGAAATGACAAGAAACCATGAATTCAGAAATGGATTCCATGTACTCCAACAAGATTTGGAACCTGGTTGTTGCACCTGAGGGTATTATACTTATTAACTGTAAGTAGACCTTCAAAAAGAAGATTGGAGTAGATGAAAACGTAGAGACCTATAAAGCAAGGCTAATGGCTAAGGGGTATCGTCAAAGATAAGGTGTTGACTATGATGAAACTTTCTCACCCATAGCCATTCTAAAATCCATTCGAATTCTATTGGCTATTGCAACACACTATGATTATGAGATCTGGTAGATGGACGTAAAAAACCACATTCCTCAATGGTAACCTCGAGGAAGAGGTGTATATGATACAGCCTGAGGGATTCGTGTCCAGAGATAACCCAGATAAGGTGTGTAGGTTGCTTAGCTCCATCTATGGACTAAAGCAAGCTTCCCAAAGTTGGAACATAAGATTTGATGAGACGATCAGATCTTATGACTTCGTTAAGAACGAAGATGAGCCTTGTGTGTATAGGAAGGTAAGTGGGAGCACTATCACCTTTTTGGTATTATATATGGATGACATCCTAATCATTGGGAATGATGTAGGAATGCTCTCTATAGTGCTTGGCTATCTAGGCACTTCTCCATGAAGGACTTAGGGAAAGCATCTTGCATATTGGAGATACAAATCTATAGAGATAGATCCAAAAGGATGCTTGGCTTGTCCCAGTCTAGGCACATAGACACCATTACTAAAATGTTTAGCATGAAAAATTCCAAGAGAGGTCTCATACCAATGAGACATGGAATATCACTTTCTAGGAGTATATCCCTAAAGACTCGTAAAGAAAGGGCACACATGGATATGATATCATATACCTCAGCGATAGGATTTATCATGTATGCTATACTATGTACCAGGCCTGATATAGCGCATGCTTTGAGTGTCACAAGCAGGTATTAGGCAGATCCAAGCTTGGAGCACTGGAAAATAGTAAAATGTATCCTTAAGTACTTGAGAAGGAGTAAGGATCTTTTACTGGTATATGGAGGCAGTAACCTCAGGGTTGAGGGCAAGACAGACTCGAGCTTCTAGTCCAATGTCGATGATAGGGTATATATTCACCCTAAATGGAGGAGTAGTATGCTAGAAGAATTCCAAGCAAGATACTACTACTGACTCGACCATAGAGGCGGAATACATTATTGTGATAAAGGCAACAAAGGAGAGAGTCTGAATGAAGAAGTTTATCATAGATCTAAGAATCGTCCCGAGTAGCGAGGAGCTGATTCCCTTATATTGCGATAACTATGGGGCGATTACTCAAATAAGGGAACTCGGGTCTCATCAGAAGTGTTCTGAGGTGGTTCCAACTTATTAGAGAGATCATGGCCCGAAGAGATGTAGTAGTGGAAAGAGTTCCATCCGAAGATAACATTATAGATCCACTGACAAAGCCATTGACTCAAATTGTCTTTAAGCATCACAGAGGTCTGATGGGGATCAGACATGTTAGTGATTGGCTTTAGGTCAAGTGGGAGATTGCTGGTCATATGTTCCCTGCAAGCCAATCACATGAGTGATAACACTTGTGACTTGATATGCACTCTTTCTCTTTGCTTATTATTAGACATTTTATCACTTTATTTTAGTGTTGCATATATTGTGATGTCCTTGGATCTGTGCAATGGGAATCGGAGTCTGAATGAAGAAGTTCATCATAGATCTAGGAATCGTCCCGAGTAGCGAGGAGCCGATTCCCTTATATTGCGATAACTATGGGGCGATTACTCAAATAAGGGAATTCGGGTCTCATCAGAAGTGTTCTGAGGTGGTTCCAACTTATTAGAGAGATCATGGCCTGAAGAGATGTAGTAGTGGAAAGAGTTCCATCCGAAGATAACATTGTAGATCCACTGACAAAGCCATTAACTCAAATTGTCTTTGAGCATCACAAAGGTCTGATGGGGATCAGACATGTTGGTGATTGGCTTTAGGTCAAGTGGGAGATTGCTGGTCATATGTTCCCTGCAAGCCAATCACATGAGTGATGGCACTTGTGACTTGATATGCACTCTTTCTCTTTACTTATTATTAGGCATTTTATCACTTTATCTTAGTGTTACATATATTGTGATGTCCTTGGATCTGTGCAATAGGAATCGGATCATAATAAGATCATGATAATAAGATCGATTCACCTTTAAACACAGACCCTAAATAATCCCGATCATAAGTTACTCGAGAGGGACATCGAGATAACCGGATAGACTAATGTGCTGTATACCCGTCCATATGATGGAGATGGCTGATCTTATAGTTACTAATGTGGGGACACTAAGGGTATAGTGCAGGTGCTCATTGGGGAATGAGTTCACTGATTGATCCACAAACGGAATGCTGGATGGTTATTAATACCTCACGTGAGACAGCGATTCTATAGTCCCAGTAGTATATCTGGTCCTTAGACTTGAGACACCAAGGATGTCCTGTATGAGTACTCCACTCTTTGATACCGGACTTATAGGTTTGGAAAGTTCCAAATCTAGTACAGCTGGTTATTAGGAGTGGTAGCCAACCTTACGAGGGTTATTGAGTGTGAATAGAGGATCATCCACTCTTGGAATCATGAGAGGAATATCCCATGTATTCTTACTTGAACAAATCCTTGGCCAAGATTATTCGGATTGAGAGAGAAAGAGTCTTTCGGGAGAATTCGACTAGAGCAAGACTCGAGGAGAGACCGTATGGACCTGACAACTCCATGTTCGATATAGGGTCTCAGAGATATTAGATAGATGAGGGACTATAGATACATGGTAACTGAGGACATATAGGTCTAGAGGATTGGTTTCCCCTATATTGTTTGGGGTTTATGGCGTGGCGGCCTAGTATGTCCGTAGTCAATGAGTTGGGTGAATTATTATAGAGATAATAATTCATTACGTCAGAAAGAGTTCTGACAAGTATGACTCACAACCAGCTCGATATTGGGCCTAGAGGGTCACATACATATGGTAAGTGTTGCGACGAGTAGAGGTTCGGATATAAGATATCTGCTGGAGCCCCTATTTTATTGGATATCCATGAAGCCCCTGAATTATTAAATCCTAAGATGAGATCCAATAATTGCTAATAAGGGATTATTGGGTATAGATCCACTAATCCAAGAGGCTTGGGTAATTGGATGGAGATCCAATACCCAACAGGGCAAGATCCATTAGGGTTTATAGGAGGCCTCTATAAATAGGAGGGAACCAAAGCTCTATAGGCTGAGTATTTTTTTTGGTGGCCACCTTCTATTCTCCTCTCTTAAGAGAGGAGCATCATTGTTGTCCCTACCGTGTGGATACTGCTAGAGAGGAGGATGCTTGACCTTCTTCATCCTCTCCTATAGATCTGTAGATATTTAGGGATATACGATCTCCCTAGGTACTTTCTTTTACACATGCAGTTTTTATGGATTTATTTTTAACACACCGATCTTCGCACGACGATGGAACCTTTCATGGAAATCCAAGATTTTTATTTTTCTGTTCTTCCGCTACGCATGAGATGTCGCCCCCTATGGATTTGCCAACAGTGGGGGGGGTGGGGGTGGGGTAAATTAGTGTAGTGGTTAAAAATGATAAATTCGGTGATTTCATAAACTTCATACGAAGAAAGATATTTTATTTTGATTAAATCTGTAGCGGAAAGATACTTTAAACTTGAAGTCGATTGTAAGAAGGAGATGAGGAAGTGGAGCAGCAAGTAAAGATAGTTTGCAGAAATATAAACAGTAAGAAGCAAATGCAAACTAATTTTTATAGTGGTTCAGTCATCCAACCTATATCCATTTCCGATTCCTCTTCACTTGTATCATGGCCCCTCGAATTATCGCATTCAAGAGGTGTGACCCAGTCTTGAATCGATAATATTATAATTCATCAATAATCTAATCCAGGATCCAAACTAACATTTGAGGATCTAAGAATCATTTAAATCGTAATTCACACACATAAAACTTGTACAGTTTATAATCATAAACCACTTCACTCGATGATTAATAAAATCCAAAGCCAACTCAACTAAGCATCAACTATATCATAAATCCATAATTGTGATAATACATACAATCACAAAAACTAACATTTACCACAAGTTCATATCCTTATACAAATTAAACTTATCATTTCAAAATCCTGAACATGAAAGGTCCTTAAACTTTTACAACTCATAAGTTTAGATTCATCCTTAATATTTTATTAGATGCAAAGTGTACTTATACAACAAAAACGTATTATCCAATAAAGATCTATACAAAATCTTCTAGCTTTCCACTGCCTCAGCCCATTTTAAACATCTTAGTGAATGATAAACTAACTTGAAGATTTGTCGGAGTGCTATCGGAACTGGCCAAGAATGAGTAGGGAGCTTGCCGAAGGGTTTTCAAAAGTTCGCCGGAAGGTTCGTCGAATGTTCGTAGAGCTCACCGAGAAAGATCAGAGCTTATCGAAGAAGCTCGTCGGAACTCATGAGCGATTCCATCGAGAAGTCCAGGAGATTATCGAGAGTTCGCAGAATGGTGCTGAGGGTTTGTCAGAAGACCACCGTAAGTTCGCCGGAAGCTCGCTAGAGAAGAAGTCTTGACTTTTCAGATTTTGTATTAGCTTAGAAAATATCTTTAATTTCATAGTTAACACATAATTAGGGTTAGGATTAGGTGTTAATTCTTTAACCCTGTTAGGGGCCAATTGGGCCCGTGACTGAATAGGTTTGGGCCAGATGAAAGGCCCAAACAGGGTTGCTGAACCCTATATAGTGGTGGCACCGCTAGACTGGGATGGTGGTACCACTTGGGTTTAGTCTCCTAGGTGGTCTGGGCTATGGTACCGCCCAGATTGGGCGGTGGTACCGCCCTAGGGTAGAGTGCTTGAGCGGTGGCACCATTGGTTGGGCGGTGGTACCGCCTAGTACATTGACCGTGTTAGTGTGTCAGGCGATGGTACCACCAGACTAGGCGATAGTACCGCCTAGTACACTGACAGAACCAGAGTACATTGGCGGTGGTACCGCTAGTGACAGACGATGGTACTGCTAATACCCGGTAAACCCGGGATGGGAAGGATTTTGGCTTTAAGTTTGAATCAAATTGGAGCCTATAAAAACTCCTCCCATCTCTGGGTTGAAGATACAAGCACAAAGATTTTGAAAGGAATAAAACACTATAGAAATCCTTCTAAACATTCCTCCTCTAGTTCTCATCTGTATTCTATCGAAAGAGGGGAGTGTGAGTGCTTGTAAGTGTTACCTCCTAAGCCCATCAAAAGGATAGAGTGCTGTAAGGTATTCAGTCCTCGCCCATTGGAAGAAGGACTACTAGTGGAAAGCCGGTGGCCTCAAGAGAAGAGAAATCGGGAGTGGATGTAGGTCATATGACCAAACCACTATAAAATCAGTTTGCATTTACTTTATCGTAATTTACATTTCAGCAAATCTTCTTTACTTGTTTGACTTTCTCATCATCTTCTTTAAATGCATTCAAGTTCAATACATTTCCAATCGGCTTTCATCAAAATATATTTTAACCGTATGAAGTTTCTGAAAGCTTGTTTTTAAATCGCCAAAATTTATCGTGTTTAACCGCTGCACTAATTCACCCTCCCTCTTAGTACCACTTTAGATTCCAACAACATATCCATGACAAAAGAGGATAGTTTTCAAATAAACTTGATATCAAAATGTGAGGCAAGAATATAGGAGTTCATAGATAGCATCTCAATAGATGCAAAATCATAAGGGTCATTCATTCGAATCATACTTTATTCATAACAATTGAGAAGAGGAAATTGGAGTATATCATTAGCATAGGAAGCATTTAGGTATGTATCAAATAGCATATGAAGTATTTAGGTACATATCAAAGGCGTAAGAATGTTTAGGAGCATATCCATGACATACGAAACTTTTTGGAACATATCACTGACGTATAAAATATTTTAGAATATATCAAGAGCATAAGAAGCATTTTGGAGCATATCGATGAAGTATAAAATGTTTCGGAGCATGTCAAGGGCATAAGAAGCATTTCGGAGCATATTAATGACACATAAGATATTTCGGAATGTATCAATGGCATATGAAATATTTCAGAATATATCAAGGGCATAAGAAGCATTTCGAAACATATCAAGGACATATGAAATGTTTCAGAGTTATCAAGAGCAAATGAAATATTTTAGTGCATATCAATGACACATAGGACATTTCGGAGTGTATCAATGGCATATGAAATGTTTCAGAATATATCAATGGCATATGAAACATTTCGGAACATATCAATGATGTATAAAATGTTTTGAAGCATATCAAGGGCATAAGAATCATTTTGAACATATCAAGGACATATGAAATGTTTCAGAATATATCAATAGCATATGCAACATTTTGGAATATATCAATGACATATAAAATGTTTCGAAACATATCAAGGGCATAAGAAGCATTTCGAACATATCAAGGATATATGAAATGTTTCAGAGTATATCAATGACATATAAAATATTTTGGAACATAGCAATGATGTGTGAAATGTTTCAAATAAAATCAAGGGCAAATGAAATATTTTGGAACATAACTATGACGTATGAAGGGTTTCAGAACATATCAATAACATATGAAATATTTTGGAACATATCAATGACGTATGAAATGTTTCAAAGTATATCAAGGGCAATTGAAATATTTCAGAATATATCAATAACGTATGAAATATTTCAGAGTATAGCAAGAGCATAAGAAGTATTTCGGAGTATATCAATGGTATATGAAGTGATTCAGAACATATTTTGAAGCATAACAATGGTATATGAGATATCCTAGAGTATATCAATATAACGAATAAGAAACAAAAGCTTAAATGTCATATCTGACATTACTTCATTTCATTCTCATACAAAGCGCACATACAAACACATAAGCAATGCTTTGGATATCATATCAAAAATACAGAGGGTGCAGTGGGATCTCAAACAGAATATGGTTTATCCAAAGCATGGACCATCAGACATAAGTCTTCCATGTCTAGAAGCTCCATCCACCCACGTCTAGGTGAAGTCAGAAGGGGCCGACAGAGTATCACGGGCTCTAAGTATATACCATTTACCATTTCAAACAAAGAGCTAGACAATCCCACGGCCACTAGTGTATAAATAGATATATGAGTAATAAAACTGGCATATATCAGAAGCACATGTGGAACAATGAAATATACGTGCCTATATGAAACAATTCGATACAAACATAAACTTTACATAATAGATTCAGGTTTACAATAATTGAAGGACAAAAGTATATAGGAATTTAGAACAATAATGTGCAGCTCAATGGAAGTAAAGATTTCAGCAAAAATCAATTTCCAAAGGGATGAAACAATAATAGGCAAAATTGATAAAAGTTTGATTATGTCAGAATTTGAAAGGCACACTGCATGAACTATTTGAATGACCAAATATGCTCCAATTTGCATGAAATAGGTATTATTTGAAAGGTATATCAATCTAGTTTCGGATAAATTAATTTTTATATAAATTAGAGTTTCCAACAAGGAGTTATAAATAGATTAATAACCAAAGGCCAGAGAACATTGTTTGGCAGAATTTATAGAGATGCTTAGAACAGTTGTTTTAATAGGCATTCGTATCTCAAATCTTTCAATATTAGTATCAAAAGAAAGATCTATGAGTCTAGTTTCAATAGAATATAATTTTTAATAATTAGATTCTTAGACAGAGAGTTATAAATAAAAAAAGTATTGAAAGGTCAGCACCGATAGTCTCTATTTTATAGATTTCATAGTGTTAGTCAAAATAACAGTTTGGATAGGCATTTAGACTCCAAATTTATCAATCTTACTTTCAAAAGAAAGATATTTGAGTCTATTTCCAGATAAATTTAGTTTTGCTAAAATCAGAGTTCGGTAAAATAAGTTATAGCTAGAATAATGTAAAAAGGTCAAAGTCTAAGAAAATTTCAAATTCACTATTTGATGCATAAACGACAGAGATATCATGTATGAAGCCAATATCATCCAAATTTCTTAGAATTAAGTTGAAACTAGAGATTAAAATTGCCATAGGATGGTGTTAGAATACTTGTCTTAGAAAAATTTGATTCTCAAATGTGAGGAATTGATCCAAAACCTCAAGCCAAAGCAAAACTTCTTCTCCTCCTTCAATTCCTTTTCCCTTCTTTTCTCAAGTCTACATTGCAGCTGTTGAATCTCGGATTTTGATGATGAAAATAATTGATCATGTTTTATTTATCTAACTACAGTTTGAGTCACGTAGGTCTACTCTCGATCAGGAGAAAATAATTGACGCAGAAAGAATCGACATTGCACCGGAGGAGAAGACATCAAGAGATTGGACATCAAGCTAGAGGTTCGATCGATAATCGGTAGAAGGCTTTGGACAAAGAAATCGAGCATCGGGCCAAGAAGAATGGAGTTACGCCAAGAAGATCAGGGTTTGGGCATCAATTGCTGATTGGGCAATAGGCCATAAGAGAGGATGATGCGTCAATGAAACGGACGAAGCGCCGATGGGCCAATGACATGCCAGGCGATATTTTGATTAAGTATTATAATAATTATCTAGATCGAAGTAGGATTAAGGACTAATTAGATTGTAATTGGACCAACCTAGTTAGGGGCCAATTGGGCCCGTACCCGGACAAGTTTAGGCCGGACTCAAGTTCCAAACAGGGTTGTTGAATCCTGTCTGGCAGTGGCACTACCAGACTAGGGTGGTGACACCGCCTAGGGCTCGGTCTCTCAAGTTGTCTAGGCGGTGGTATCACCTAGTGTCAGTGTACTTGGGCGGTGGTACCACCCAGTACATTGACAAGGTCAGTGTGCCCAGGCGGTGGTATCGCCCAGTACATTGACAGGAGCAGAAAGCTTGGGCGGTGGTACCACCCATCACTAGCGGTGGTACAACTAGTACCCCTGAAATCTGAGATCCAAATTTGAATCACCTTAAGGCCTATAAATACCCTTCTCATTCATGGTTGAGTGACATACAATTGAGAACAAATAAGAGGAAAAATTCTGTTGTAAACTTGAGAGAAATCCTCCCCTTAAACTCTAAGTGTTGGCCAAGTTCAAAAGAGGGGTAAGAGGCATTGTGAGGGTTACCTCTTAAGCTCGTCAAAAAGCGAGTGCATTGTAAAAGGGAGTTAGTCTTTGCTCATTAGAAGGAAGACAGCTAGTGGAAAGCTAGTGGCCTCAAGAGAAGAGGAATCGACAATGGACGTAGGTTGTATGACCGAACCATTATAAAAATAATTTATGTTTACTTCTTATTTTATATTTCTGCAAACTATCTTCTCTTCACTATTCGACTTCCTTATTACTACCCTTCACCTTCTCTAAATACTCCCTAATTTAAGCACTTTTTGATATGCTTCAATTGAAACCTGGTTTTAGTCGAAACAAAATTTTCAACATACGAAGTTTCTAAAATCGTTTTAAATTACCAAATTTATCATAAACATACCACTACACTAATTCACCCCCTCTCCCCCTCTTAGTACCACTCTAGATTCTAACAGTTGGTATCAGAGCCACATTGTTTCTCTTTTAGATTCAACCCACGAGAAATGGCTCTTCACGGCTTTCAAGAGGGTTTTTCGATTATTTATCCTATGTTGTTTAACGGTTCGGACTACACTTATTGGAAAACTTGAATGAGAGTTTTTTTATTTTTTTATTTAAATTTATGGAATATTATTGAAAATGACTTTCAACTTCCCTTTAAATCGATGAACAAATGGTCGGATTTAGAGAGAAAATCTTTTTCATTAAATACAAAGGCTATGAATGCCTTATTTTGTTCTTTGGATAAAAATAAGTTTAATCAAATTTCAACTTGTGAAATAGCTTTTGATATTTGACGCACACTTGAAATCACATATGAAGGAACGAGTAGAGTCAAAGACTTGAAAGTAAACCTTCTTGTGCACGATTTTGAACTTTTCCAAATGGCACCAAGCGAAACTATTGGTGACATGTACACTCATTTTATAGATGTCGTCAATATTGGAAATCCAAGGGGGCGACATCTCATGCACAACATAAGAATAGAAAATAAAAACCCCTAGATTTTTGCAAAAGGTTCTGCCGTCGTGTGAAGATCGGTGCATCAAAAACAAATCTATAAATCCGAAAACTATATATGAAAAGAACAATACCTAGAGAGATCGTATATCCCTGAATTCTTATAGATCCATGAGGGAGGATGAAGAAGGTCAAGCGTCCTCCTCTCTAGCGGTATCCACACGGTAGGGTCTACAACGATGCTCCTCTCTTGGGGAGAGGAGAATAGAAGATGGCTACTAAGAAGGACCCTAGCCTATGAGCCTTTGGTTCTCTCCTATTTATAGAGGCCCCTTGTCAACCCTAATGGATCCACCCCTATTGGGTATTGGATCTCTATCCAATTACCCAAGCCTCTTAGATCAATTAGTCTCTACCCAATAATGTAGCTCTTATTGGATCTCATCCATGGGATCTAATAATATAGGGGCTTATAGGATATCCAATAAGATAGGGGCTCCGACGGATATCTCATATCCGAACCTCTACTCGTCACAACACCTATCATATGTGTGTGACCCTCTTGGCCCAATATCAAGTTGGCCGTGAGTCATACTTACCAGAACTATTTCTAACTCAGTGAATTATTTTCTCTATAATAATTCACTCAACTTATCGACTGCGGATGTACTAGGCCACTACGTCGTAGTCCCTAGATGATACAGGAGAATCCAATCCTTTGGACCTATCTGTCCTCAGTTACCATGTACCTATAGTCCCTCATCCATCTAATATCCTAAAGACTGTATATCAGGCATGGTGCTATCAGGCCCATACGATTTCCAATCGAGTCTCACTCTAATTGGATTCTCTTGGAGACCTCTTTCTCTCTCAATCCGAATGACCCTGGCCAAGGATTTGCTTGAGCAAGAACACATAAGATATTCCTTTTATGATACTGAGAGTGGATGATCCTTTATTTACACTCAATTGCCCTCTTAAGATTGGCTGCCACTCCCAATAATCGGCTGTACTAGATTTGGAATTTCCAAACCTGTAAGTCCTATATCAAAGAGTGAAGTACTCATACAGGACATCCCTGATGTCCCTCCCGAGTATCCTATGATCGGGATTATTTAAGGTCTGTGTTTAAAAGTGAATCGGTCTCATTATTATAATCTCATCACAATCTGATTCCTATTACACAGATCCAAAGATATCACAATATACATCCAGATAATGTGAGAAAATGCCAATAAGTATAAGCAAAGAGATTGACGTAGCATGTTATAAGTGCCATCACTCATGTGATTGGCCTGTAGGGCACATATAACTAGCAATCTCCCACTTAACCTAAAGCCAATCACCTATGTGTCTAATCCCCATTAGACCTCTGTGATGTTCAAAGATAATCTGAGTCAATGGTTTTGTTAGTGGATCTACAATGTTAGCTTCGGATGAAACTCTTTCCACTACTATATCTCTTTAGGCCACGATCTCTCTGATAAGCTGGAACCTCCTCAGAATACTTCTGTTGAGACCTAGGTTCCCTTATTTGAGTAATCGTCCCGTAATTGTTGCAATATAAGGGAGTCAGCTCCTCGTTGCTTGGCACGACTCCTAAATCTGTGATGAACTACTTCATCCAGACTCCCTCCTTTATTGCCTCTATTGCAGAATGTACTTCGCCTCTATGGTCGAGTTAGCAGTAGTATCTTGCTTGGAACTCTTCTAGCATACTGCTCCTTCATTCAGGGTAAACACATGCCTTGAATTGGTTTGTCATCATCAATATCGGTTTGGAAGGTCGAGTCCATGCAGCCCTAAACCCTAAGGCTACTTTCTCTATATACCAGTAAAAGATCCTTAGTCCTCCTCAAGTACTTAAGGATACTTTTTACTGCTTTCCAGTGCTCTAAGCCTGGATCCGCTTGATACCTGCTCATGACACTCGAAGTATGTGCTATATCAAGTCTAATATATAGTATAACATACATGATAGACCATATCACTAAGGCATAGGATATTCTATCCATGTGTGCCCTTTCTGGGAGCCTTTGGGGATATAATCCTAGAAAGTGATAACCTATGTCTCATCAGTATGAGACCTCTCTTAGAATTTTTCATACCAAAACTTTTGACAATGGTATCTATGTACTTAGATTGGGACAAGCCAAGCATTCTCTTGGATCTATCTCTATAGATCCAAATCCCCAATATATTGGATGCTTCTTCTAAGTCCTTCATGGAGAAGTGTCTAGATGGTCAAATCTTTACCGTGGAGAGCATTTCTACATCATTCTCAATGATTAGGATGTCATCCATATACAACACCAAAAAGGTGATAGTGCTCCCACTTATTTTCTTGTACACACAAGGCTCATCTTCATTCTTAATGAAGTTATAAGATTTGATCGCCTCATTAAATCTTATGTTTCAACTTTATGAAGCTTGCTTCAATCTATAGATGGACCTAAGCAACTTGTACATCTTATCTGGACTATCCTTGGATACAAATCCCTCAGGTTGTATCATATACACCTCCTCCTCGAGGTTACCATTGAGGAACATAATTTTCATGTCGATTTGCAAGATCTCATAATCAAGGTGTGCTACAATAGCCAATAGAATTCGGATGGATTTTAGCATGGCTATGGGTGAGAAGGTTATATCGTAGTCAACACCTTAGCTTTGATGATACTACTTATCCACTAGCCTTGCTTTACAGGTCTCTACCTTTCCATCTACTCCGATCTTCTTCTTAAAGATCTACTTGTAGCCAATGGGTATGATACCCTCGGGTGCATCAACTAGGTTCTAAACCTTATTGGAGTTCATGGAATCTATCTTTAAATTCATGACTTCTTGCCACTTCCCGGAGTCTATACTCATAATAGCCTCCTCGTAGGTCTGAGGATCAATATCCTCAACATCCTCTCTTCTGATATATCCCAAATATCTCTCAGGAGGATAGGATACTCTATCACACCTATGTAAGTCAGAACTTGTATGCTAGGTACCTGAATAGATTCTGGATGTGGAATGATGCTTGAGCTAGGTTCTCCAACCTCATTCAACTCTATCATGCTCCCACTATTTCCATTAAGAATGTGTTCCTTCTTAATGAACACTACTCTCTTGGCTACAAAAATCTTTTGGTCCTTGGGGTGATAGAAATAATACCCACAAGTTTCCTTGGGGTATCCCATGAACTTGCACCATTACATTCTTGATTCCAAATTGTCGGGCTTATATCTTTTAATATGGGCAGGACAGCCCCAAATCTTAACAACTTTAAGATCGGGCTTTCCTTTCCATATCTCATATGGTGTAGATACTACTGACTTAGAACTCTATTCAGAAGGTAAGCTACGGACTCTAGGGCATATCCCTAGAATGAGATTGGTAGGTTAGCAAAACTCATCATGGACTGCACAATGTCTAACAGTGTGTGATTTCTCCTTTCAGATACTCCATTGAGCTAGGGTGCATAAGGAGGTGTCCATTGGGACAAAATCCCCTAGTCCTTAAGGAATTTGGTGAACTCTATACTCGACTACTCACTTCCTCGATCTGATCGAAGAGTCTTGATACTCTTTCTAGTCTTAACCTCTACTTCATTCTTATACTCCCTGAATTTTTCAAAGGCTTCAGACTTGTACTTCATTAAGTACATGTGTCCATACCTAGAGAAATCGTCAATGAAGATAATGAAGTAGAAATAACCACTGATGGCTTACGTTGATATGGGACCATATACATCACTATGTATAAGTACCAACAACTCAATGGCTCTCTCGCTAGTTCCACTAAATGGAGAGTTGGTCATCTTTTCACGAAAGCAAGTTTTGTAAGTCGCATATGACTCATAGTCAAATGGATCTAGGTATCCATCTGTTAGCAACTTTTGAATCCTTCCCTTATGGATATGACCTAGCCTACAATGCTATAGGTTTACATTGTTCACCTCATCTCGTTTCCTCTTGGACACACTTACATTTATGATACGTGGAGTAGTGTATAGCATAATCAAACCATTATGCAATGTTCCTCTCGTGATGATCTTATCATCCTTAATAGTTGAACAACTATTATTCTCAAAAACTACTTTATAACCATTCAATGTCAAACATAAAATGAAAATAAGGTTTTTTATAATAAAAGGAGTAAAATAACATGCATCTAATGCAATAGTAGCTCCACTAGAAAGATGTAGAGTGACCTCGCTAATAGCAATAATAGTAACTCTTGCTTCATTGCCCATCTTAAGGTCTATCTTGCCTCTCAACAATCTCCTAGGTTTTGCCAGAACCTACAACGAATTACAGATATGATAAATACTATCGATATCCAATACCTATGTGTTATCATATGAGTCTGACAAATAGAGACTAATCATGAATGCATATCTGAAGCTTCTCTAAGCTTTTGTTTCACCTTCTCTGTAATATACTCTTTGTAGTTCCTCTTCTAATGCCCGTTTTTGCCATAGTGGAAGCACTGGCTTTTGTCCTCTTCAGGTCTTCTTAGCAACTTTTGCTTTACCTGATCTACCCTTGCCCTTTGCCCTTCTCAAGGGACTTATCTATCTTCATTTTCTTTCTGGACTTACCAGCATAGAGAACTGTGAAAAGGAATCGAGTAGGGACTGAAGCACAAGATCCACACATAAGCTATCCTCTAGGACCATTCCTAGACCTGTGAGTTTTTCTATCCACTTAATCATCTTAAGGACATGGTTCTGAACCGATGTCCTCACAATCATCATGGTATGGAAGAGACTCTAATATATCTCATATCGTTAAGTTCTTCCTTATTCCTCAAACAATATATGGAGATGCAGGAGTATAGATTTGTCATCCATCCTTTTATGTTGTCTCTATAACTCGGGAGTCATGGAGCCCAACATATAACACTGAGCAAGAGTGGAGTCATCTATGTACTTCACGTAGCGAGTGATCTCATCCTCACTTGCCCCTTCCTTGGGCACAGGCAACACTATTTCAAGGATATATGCTATTTTCTTTGCTATGAGATATATTCTCAGGTTACAAAGTCAGTTCGCATAGTTTTGACCATTGAGGCGGTTGGCATCAATAGACCACATAGAGAGTCTAATAGCAACATTTTCAAAAAATAAAGATATAACATAAATAAATAACATATAGATTTTATAAAAATATAAATAATCAAGATATGGACTTCTATCTTGATGTACTCCCACTATTTTTCTAGCGAGTCATGCGACACCCTCAACACGTGAAACAGATGTCTCCGGCAGACTTCTAGTGGGGATCAAGATCTAATCAGCATGTTAGTGTAACCTCGAGGGACTCGACCAATCACACTAAGCCCAAAAGGTGGGCAACTCTTGCCGATCACAACTCCTTGTGATTCTCGTCTTATTTGGCCTCTGAACCACCATGGCCTCAAGGGACTCGACCAACCATGATGTTTGGTTAAGTCATCACCATCATTACAAGATAAGCCTAATTCGATGATATACCCTCGAGGGACTCGACTAAGCATACCATATCCTCAGGTCACCGGTGACATCTCTATGTCGTAGATAAGATAGCGAATCGTGATATAGGTGAGTCTCGAGGGACTCGACCAACTCAACCTACACCAGGAATCAATTCCTACCTATAACGATGGAAGGTCACGTGGGTCAATCTAATTGCCTCACGTTTACCAACTTAATATTATCGAGAAAGGGGATTTTCGATTTGGTTTCCTAATATAATGTGTCACACATATACATATTTAATATATATCTACATCGCATTCAAATATATATATATATATATATATATATATATATATATCTAGTAGGTATATAACCAATCACACATCACATGAGTAATCACACCAGATGATCATGGATCACATCCTAATATGATCAAGCCTGAGCCAATAGGCCCAATCACTCGCATCAAGATCTATGTGTGCTTTAGCGCATCTCCATGCCCTGTGATGGTCCATCTTACTTCGTCGTTTCCATCGGCATCTCAATGCATCTCTATGCGTCGGATCGTCCGTCTCGACCTCATGGATCTCGCTCCCACTGCTCCTCCTTGTGTAATTACAATATAATTACAAGCATGTAGGCCCGATAATAAACGAGAAAAATAGAGGCTTACAAGCCCCAATAATAATAATCACATATACACACACATCACATCACATGGTCCATGATCATTTGTCCACATCATACATTATATATATATATATTATTATATAGCACTACTAGATAAATAATAATAGTTAATTAAATATTTTAATTAACTAATATTTTTCTGTAAACAGGGATATACATGAAATTTTTTGAATTATAAAGGGTATTTTGGTCATTCGGCCAGAAGGGATAAAATTAGAATTTTTGAAATTCCCAGGGGCAAAACTATCTTTTGCCCAAAAACCCTAACTCCCTCTCCCTCTGCTTTCTGCAGCATTATGGCTGCGGCCGCTGCCACCCTGCTAGCGACGGCCATGCGCGACGGGGGGTGCGGTAGCCCTTAGAATGCTCGACGAGGGTGGCGTTGCCCCTTGCGGGCGGCGCTGCTCCTTACGGGCAGCACTGCCCCTTGCCCCTTGCGGGCGGCGCTACCCATTGCGGGTGCGCCCACCCCTACGGGCAGGTCGCCCGCAGGTGGTGTTGCCAACGTGGGCGCTAGCCACCCTTGCGAGTAGGTCGCCCGCAACGCCTACCCCTTGCACCCGCAGGCCATTGGTTGCCTGCTGCCACCTACATGGAGGCCGTCGACTGCCGCCTGCATGCAGATGTAGCCAAGCAAGGGCAGCAATAATTACTACCCTTTTTCACTTTTGCGTCAATGATTTTGACATCAAAACACAACACATGCAGTTAAAATTCGATCTTCGCACGAACAACCTGGCTCTAATACCACTATTGAGAAATCCAAGGGGGTGGCATCTCATATGCAGTGGAAGAACAGAAAATAAAAACCCCTAGATTTTTGTAAAAGGTTCTATCGTCATGTGAAGATCGGTGTGTCAAAAATAAATCCGCGAATCCGAAAACTACCTGTATGAAAAGAGTGATACCTAAGGAGCTCGTATATCCCTGAGTTCTTGTAGATCCATAGGGGAGGATGAAGGAGGTCAAGCATTCTCCTCTTTAGCGGTATCCACATGACAGGGTCTGCAACGATACTCCACTCTTGGGGAGAGGAGAATAGAAGGTGGCTACCAAGAAGAACCCCAACCTCTGAGCCTTTGGTTTCCTCCTATTTATAGAGGCCCCCTATCAACCCTAATGGATCTAGCCCTTTTGGGTATTGGATTTCTATCCAATTACCCAAGCCTCTTAGATCAATGGATCTCTACCCAATAATCTAGCTCTTATTAGATCTCATCCATGGGATCCAATAATATGGGGGCTTATTGGATATCCAATAAGATAAGGGCTCCGGCGGATATCTCATATCCGAACCTCTACTCGTCGTAACACCTACCATATGTGTGTAACCCTCTAGGCCCAATATCGAGCTGGCCATTAGTCATACCTATTAGAACTACTTCTGACTCAGTGAATTATTATCCCTATAATAATTCACTCAACTCATCGACTACGGACGTACTAGGCCACTACGCTGCAGTCCCCAGGCAATACAAAGGAATCAAATCCTTTGGACCTATCTATCCTAAGTTACCATGTACCTATAATCCCTCATCCATCTAATATCCCAGAGATCATATATCGGGCATGGTGCTGTCAGGCCCATACGATTTCCAATCGAGTCTCACTCTAATCGGATTCTCCCGGAGAACTCTTTCTCTCTCAATCTGAATGATCCTGACTAGGGATTTGCTTGAGCAAGAATACATGGGATATTCGTCTCATAATACCAAGAGTGGATGATCCTTTATTGACACTCAATAGCCCTCGTAAGGATGGCTGCCACTCCCAATAACTAACTGTACTAGATCTAAAACTTTCAATTCTATAAGTCTGGTATCAAAGAGTGGAGTATCATATAGGACATCCTTGGTGTCTCAAGTCTAAGGACCAGATACACTACTGGGACTACAGAATTATTGTCTGATGTGAGATATCATAATAACCATCCAGCATTCCATAAGCGGATCAATCAGTGAACTCTTTCTCCAATGAGCACTTGTACTGTATCCTTAGTGTCCCTACATGAGTAGCTATGAGACCAGCCACCTCTATTATTTGGACAGGTATACAGCACACCAATCTATCTGGTTATCTCGATATCCCTCTTGAGTAACCTGTAACCAGGATTATTTAGGGTCTATGTTTAAAGGTAAATTGATCTCATTATCGTGATCTTATCATGATCCGATTCCCATTGCACAGATCCAAGAACATCACAATATACATCAAGATAATATGAGAAAATATCAATAATCATAAGCAAAGAGATTAACACAGTGTGTTACAAGTGCTATCACTCACATGAATGGTTTATAGGGCACCTCTAACTAGCAGTCAATAGTTTGAAAAGCCTTGGCAAAAGTTTTTCAAGTTTTGATCTAGTAAACAAGATTTTAAGATCCCTTCCAAAGAGTTGGGATCCAAAAATAACGGCTATACAAGAGTTTAAAGACTTGAATGTTTATTCACTCGAAGAACTAATTAGGTCTTTAATGACCTATGAAATAACTCTTGAACTTGATGAACATGAGAACTACCTTCTAAAGAACAGGAAGGTTTGGGCACTTCAAACAAAAGAATACCACTTGAGTGATGACTCAAGTGATGAGGACAATGTTGAGGACATTGAACATTTGATGTTAAAATTTAAAAAGTTCATTAAACAAGAATTGAAAAACACAAATGAACTTAAAAGAACACCAACTCTTGCTATGAATACAAGAAGCCGAAGAGCTCCAAAGACAAGCACATAAAAGAAAAGAAAAAGAGGTCAAAGAAGAAGGAAGAACTCTAAGAAGATTCAAGTGCATCCGAAGGCGAAATGGCAAATTATGCCTTGTCGATTTTTGATAATAACGTAAGAAACTCACCTAAGGTGCTTTTACCTTATTATGAGATTACTTGATATTTTTCATGAATTGCTTAATTTAGTTTGTAGGAAATAAAAAATTATTTTTAAAAATTATATCATGCTTTTTCTTTCTAGTATTTTTGAAAAGTAAAAAATTAAAATAATACTTGCATGATTTATGATAATGCTTGTACACCTAATAGGATTAATCCATGCATGTGTATCTTGATGTTTTATATTGCTTTTCGGATTTATAAAGTGATGCATGATTTTGGAATGATCCTTGATTTTTAACACTAAGCTAAAATCATGTAAGAAGGAAAAATCTTGTTATAACTCATAACAATGAAAGAAAGAACATTAGAATTGAAATGATGCTTGATAAGTGTGACAATATAATGAAAATGTTTGTATCATGCTTGATGATTTGAAGTAATAATCGTATGTTATGAATTAATGTGTTTTTGGTCTTACTCACTTTCATGACAATTTTTTCGGATGATGCATGATTTTGAACATTCCTATGTGCAATCAAATTGCTTGAAATGAAAATCTATTTTCTATTCTATTGAGATTAATGAACTCATTTCATGAATCTTGTGAATATTATGAAAATAATCATAATCAATGTTTTGAAAATAAATGTGTATTAGATTTTTGGTCTTAATGATTTCTCTTGAAAATTGCTTTTGAGATCTATAAGAAAAACATAAGCATACTTGTATGAAAACTTCAACATAATTAAGTGAAACAAAAAACTTAAAATGAAACACATTATCATGATAAATTGAATCTTATATTTTGAAATAATATGTCATATTTTTGTCTTGACGATTTTTAGGACGAAATTTGCCTTTCGCTCTAGAATGTTGATATATGTTTCTATTAAAGGCAAAAGCATGCTTATAAGATAAAATACATAAAAATAAATTACATTTTCTATTTTATCGAGATTAAAGAATTTATTTATGATACTTTATGATTCTCGTAAATTAAGAAAAGAGATTTTGATGATGTTTCGGTTCTATACAATGATGCATGACTATTGATTTTCTACACTAAGCTAGAATCTTGTTAAAAAGGAAAACATCTTGTTACAACTAACTACAATAAAAAGATGATTGAAATTAAACATTTGATGATGATTTAAACATTCTATAGATTTAAAGATGCTTTATAGAATTGATGGGTTATTTTATAAAATTTGTCTTTTGGTCTTGAACATTGATGTTTGTTTGATATAAAAAGACAAAGACATGTTTAAATGAAATCAATGCATAAATTAAAATCACAAAAAGAGGAAAGCATATTTTAAAATCGCTTTATATCTATCTTTTTTATTTTCCAACATATGATTTGTGAATCTCATAAATTTTTTGAATGCAATTTTGATGATGAGTTTTGAGTTGATGAATTGAACTAGAATGAGATTTTTCAAAATGATTCATAACTTCTAGTTTTAAACTTTCAGAATCATAATTTTTTTTTAGAATCATGATTCATTGAGCAATGATGGTTTAAATGTATGAATCGTTGATTTTTATTTGATGCTCGAAATTTTCTTTTGATCTTGATGAAAATTCTTATGCATGAATCATGTTCTCACATGGTTCTTTTATGAATGAGATGATTTCAAATGAATCATGACTTGATATTGATATATGCCCTTCATCATGAATTGAAAATTGATACATATGAATCTTGATCTTGATCTTGCTAAAAAGAAAGTTATGAATCATGAATCATATCTTTTGGTTTTAATCCTTGTTAAATTTTCATATTGATATCCTTCATGACATGAATTCTTTACATCTATGGTTTGTATGCATCGTGTGATGATTGAAAGATTATTGTAAACTTTTATTGATGCAAATTTATAAATGATGTAAAAGTCTATATCATTGGATCCTCTATTTCTTTTTGACATTGACAAAGGCGGAGAAGAGGTTTGCTAGCTTGTGCATTACAAATGAAAGCAAATAGTTAGCATGCTAAGGAAGCAAAACTTGCAAGCTTGCACTTCTCAAAAGAGAAGAAAGAAAAGTTGAAAAAAAATTTTTCTAACTTGTAAGCTTGCATGTTTAAAGTAATGTAAACTTCACAAAATTGCTAGCTTATTGCATACAAAAATTGCTAGTATAAATATCATAAAGAGAAGCAAAAGTTGCTATCTCTCAAGTTGCAAAAAAGAGAACTTGGTATCTCGAACATCACAAAAATTGCTACCATGCAATTTCAAGAGAAGCAAAGTGCAAACTTGCACAAGAAGCAAGTGATGAAAAATTGCTATACCTGCATGAACTTAAAACTTTCTATGATTGAATGCTTTAAAATGATATATGTTGTGAAGCTAGCTTTATGTTGTAAATCTTGTATATCTTTTAAAAACTAGCAATGATGCAACTTCTCCTTTTTGTTGATGACAAAGGGGGAGAAGTAGATTTAATGGTTTCATGCAATATATATTGTATTAAATATTTTTATATATTTGCATGATGTTTTTGATGACATATTTTTTTATACATGTTACTTGGATTTGGCATAATCTAAGAGTTCTATCAATATGACATATTGATAGGAGGAGTTTGTTTAAACTCTGGGGAGTTAAGGTTAACTCCATCATCAATTTGTTATCATCATCAAAAAGGGAGAGATTGTTGAATCTCATATTTTGATGATGAAACTAATTGATCGTATTTTGTTTATCTAACTATGGTTTGAGTGATGCAAGTCTACTCTCGATCAGGACTAGACAATTGACGTAGGAAGAATCGACGTTGCATTAGAGGAGAACACGTTAGGAGATTAGACATCAAGTCGAAGGTTCGGTCGATGATTGACAGAAGTCTTCAAACAAAGAAATCGGGTATCAGGCCAAAAAGAGCAAAGTTACACCAAGAAGATCAGGGTTGTGGGCATCAACTACTGATTGGGCAATAGGTCACAAGAGAGGATGATGCGTCGAAGAAACGGACGAAGCGCTGATGGGCTAATGATGTGCCAGGCGATATTTCAATTAAGCATTATAATAATTATCTAGATCAAAGTAGGATTAAGGACTAACTGAGTTGAAATTGGGCCAACCCAGTTAGGGGCCAATTGGGCTCACACCCGGATAAGTTTGGGCCAGACTCAAGGCCCAAACAGGATTACTGAACCTTGTCTAGTGATGGCACCGCCAGACTAGGGTGGTGGCACCACCTAGGGCTCAGTCTCCCAGGTTGTCTAGGTGGTGGTATCGCCTAGTGTCAGCGTACCTAGGTGGTGGTACCGCCCAGCTTTGGCGGTGGTACCGCTAGTACCTCCGAAATCCAAGGTGATTAAAATTTAGGCTCCAAATTTGAATCACCTTGAGGCCTATAAATACCCCTCTCATTCATGGTTGAGTGACATACAACTGAGAAGAAATATGAGGGAAAATTCTTCTGTAAACTTGAGAGAAATGCTCCCGTCAAACTCTAAGTGTTAGCCAAGTTCAAGAGGGTTAAGAGACATTGCAAGGGTTATCTCCTAAGCTCGTCAAAAGGAGAGAGCACTGTAAAAGAGAGTTGGTCTTCACTCATTGGAAGGAAGACAGCTAGTTGAAAGTTGGTGGCCTCAAGACAAGAGGAATCGAGAGTGGACATAGGTCATATAACGAACCACTATAAAAATAGTTTGTACTAACTTATTGTCTTTATATTTCTACAAACCATCTTCTCTTTGTTGTTCGACTTCCTTATTACTACCCTTCATCTTCTCTAAACACTCCCTAATTTAAGTACTTTTCGATATGCTTCAATTGAAATTGGGTTTTAGTCGAAATAAAGTTTTCAACGTATGAAGTTACTGAAATCGTTTTAAATCACCGAATTTATTGTAAACTTACTGCTACACTAATTCAACCCCCTCCCCCATAATGTGGCAAGCATGCATAAAGGAAGCCTATGTGTCATCCATAAAAGAAACATAAGTGGCACCATAGTTAGGTTAGCTAGTGACATATGTCCTTCATTTTTTTTTAACTTAATGTGAATCTTTCACAAATCATTTCTAATTACTAAGATTCATACTTTGGTCCCTAGCAATAAACTTTCAATATAAAATTATTTAGTATAAAAGAATTATTAAACAATCCTTATATTTACAAATAGGTCCTTACATTACAAACAAAGCCCTTACAAAATTTTCAAAAATGAGGGATGTTACACTCTCCCCACCTTAAAATAAAATTTAGTCCTCTAAATTTATTATATCTCCATCAATGAAAAAATGAGTATAAGCTTTTTTTCATTTCCCTCTCTAGCTTTCAAGTAGGTTCATCAATAGAATGATACCCCTCCAAATTATTTTAACTAGAGGAATGATCCTTATTTTTTAAGATCCATTTTGTTCTTATCAATGATCTGAGTGGGCTCCTCTACATAAGACAAGTCATTATCAATCACAATTTGCTCATACTTAATATTACAAGAGGGATCAAATACATACTTTCTGAGCATTGAAACATCATGGATATATAAATCCGTAAGTCTATCAGAAAGTAATTTATATTGATAGGTAAGAAATATACAGATTTGGTTAACCTATCAATGATGACCCAAATAGCATTATGCTTCCTAGAGATTCTGGGTAGACCTAAAATAAAATCCATGGTTTTAAATTCTCATTTCTACTCATGAATATTTAAAAGGTTGCAACAAACCTCCAAGTCTTTAGTGTACTTGAAAATATAATTTTTTTCTAATATTTGTTTCTCAATACCTTGATCATTAGGGATGCATATTATATCCCTAACAGTAGTAGTTATATATAGCATATAATGCATGGTCTAAGTGGAACACTCAAGTGGCAAGTAAAATGTTATGAAACAAAAGATAGATTAGAATCAGGATTTTATAAAACTTTTACATTTCTATTAGAAACATGAAGAATACCTTCAACTACTGATTTAGGGGCTCTAGAATCTTATTCAGTGATAGCATATACTCTAGCATGGGCTGATGATCTAGGAGGTAGTGGTTCGTTCTTTTTTCTTTAACAAGCATCTTTTATCTTATGATCCAACTTCCCACAAGCGAAATAGGCTCTAGTCACCCAAAAACATTGACTTGTTTCATGATTTGATCCATATCTTGTACATATTTGAGTCCTTTGTGGTAGCTTTTCCTCCTCAAAATTAGATATCTTTACCCTCCTGTTGCTTTTTTCTAGTTCACTTTCTCTCTTATTTTTGCTAATAAACTTATCCTTGTCATTCTTGCTCCTAATTTCTTGGATCTCCTCTAAGTCTTTTTTAATTATTAAAACTTTTTTTTGCCACATCAACATATGCTTGGAGTTTTAAGGCCAATATCCAACTTCTTATTGTTGGCCTTAGACCACTTTCAAATCTCTTTATTTTTCTAGATTCATCATCAATCATATATGGGGCAAATCTAGAGAGCTCAGTGAATTTAGATTCATATTTTGCTATCATCAAGTTTCCTTGGATGAGATTTAAGAACTCTAATTCTTTCTACTCTCTAATGCAATTTAGAAAATATTTATCGTTGAATTTTTCTATGAATGCTTTCCAAGTGATTGACTCATGTCTGACTTTAGAAATCCTCTTCATTGTTCTCCACTAGTGCGCAGCCTCTCCTTCTAACATGAAGGTAGCAAGAGAAACCTTCTGATCATAAGGGTAATTTAAAATATCAAATATTTTCTCTATCCGCATCATCCATTATTCTGCTACTATTAGATCAGGCTCACCACTAAAACTGGAAGGATTGAGCTTCTTAAACTGTTTAATTCCAACCCTAGTATGGTTTGAAGTCCCCACTCCATTATTTCTTCCTTGTCAGACTTGTTGTTGCATCACTTGTATCATGGTCTCTAGAGTTTTCATAATTCCACTCAATTGATCAGAAGTAGATGCAATAGGAGAACTAGATGACCTCGTCATCCTTACTTCCTAAAATAGCAAAAGAGAAATTTTAATCAATCTCTAAATAAAAGCCACTAAACCTCAAATTTTACTATGCATCTAATATATAAAAAATCTTAGTAATCCTCAAATTTTGCTATAATACCACCTCTATCATGACCCCCTGAATTATTGCATTCATGAGGTGTGACCTTGTCTTAAATCAATAATATTAATGTCACGCCTGGCCCGTTGGCTCTAAGGCCAAGGCCTTAGGAGGTCAGGTGGGGTGCATTAATCCCACATCGGTAAGGAAGAGGGAGTGACTGGGCCTTATAAGCGTTGGCCTGGCAACTCACGTAAGTCGGTTTACGTGGGGGTGCAATAGGGGCTATAACTTAGATTGGTATCAGAGCCACCCCCATGCCTTCACCGACTCACGCCAAGCGCCCCGGGTCAACACTTTGGGGGTAGGCAGGGTGGTCAGTCCGTGACGAGGATGTCACGTGATTGAGTGGGGGAGAATGTCACGTCCGGCCCGTTGGCTCCAAGGCCAAGGCCTTAGGAGGTCAGGTGGGGTGCATTAATCCCACATCGGTAAGGAAGGGGAAGTGACTGGGCCTTATAAGCGTTGGCCTGACAACTCACGTAAGCCGGTTTGCGTAGGGGTGCAATAGGGGCCATAACTTAGATTGGTATCAGAGCCACCCCCATGCCTTCACGCCAAGCACCCCGGGTCAACACTTTGGGGGTAGGCAAGGTGGTCAGTCCGTGACGAGGATGTCACGTGATTGAGTGGGGGAGAATGTCACGTCCGACCCGTTGGCTCCAAGGCCAAGGCCTTAGGAGGTCAGGTGGGGTGCATTAATCCCACATCGGTAAGGAAGGGGAAGTGACTGGGCCTTATAAGCGTTGGCCTGACAACTCACGCAAGCCGGTTTGCGTAGGGGTGCAATAGGGGCCATAACTTAGATTGGTATCAGAGCCACCCCCATGCCTTCACCGACTCACGCCAAGCGCCCCGGGTCAACACTTTGGGGGTAGGCAGGGTGGTCAGTCCATGACGAGGATATCACATGATTGAGTGGGGGAGAATGTCATGCCCAGCCCGTTGGCTCCAAGGCCAAGGCCTTAGGAGGTCAGGTGGGGTGCATTAATCCCACATCGATGAAGGGGAGTGATTGGGCCTTATAAGTATTGGCCTGGCAACTCACGCAAGCCGGTTTGCGTGGGGGTGCAATAGGGGCCATAACTTAGATTGGTATCAGAGCCACCCCCATGCCTTCACCGACTCACGCCAAGCGCCCCGGGTCAACACTTTGGGGGCAGGCAGGGTGGTCAGTCCGTGACAAGGATATCACGTGATTGAGTGGGGGAGAATGTCATACCCGGCCCGTTGGCTCCAAGGCCAAGGCCTTAGGAGGTCAGGTGGGGTGCATTAATCCCACATCGGTAAGGAAAGGGGAGTGACTGGGCCTTATAAGCGTTGGCCTAGCATCTCACACAAGCCGGTTTGCGTGGGGGTGCAATAGGAGCCATAACTTAGATTGGTATCAGAGCCACCCCCATGCCTTCATCGACTCACGCCAAGCACCCCGGGTCAACACTTTGGGGTAGGCAGGGTGGTCAGTCCGTGACGAGGACGTCACGTGATTGAGTGGGGGAGAATATCATGCCCGGCCCGTTGGCTCCAAGGCCAAGGCCTTAGGAGGTCAGGTGGGGTGCATTAATCCCACATCGGTAAGGAAGGGGGAGTGACTGGACTTTATAAGCGTTGGCTTAGCAACTCACATAAGCCGGTTTGTGTGGGGGTGCAATAGGGGCCATAACTTAGATTGGTATCAGAGCCACCCCCATGCCTTCACCGACTCACGCCAAGCACCCCGGGTCAACACTTTGGGGGTAGGCAGGGTGGTCAGTCTGTGACAAGGATATCACGTGATTGAGTGGGGGAGAATGTCACGCCCGGCCCGTTGGCTCCAAGGCCAAGGCCTTAGGAAGTCAGGTGGGGTGCATTAATCCCACATCGGTAAGGAAGGGGGAGTGACTGGGCCTTATAAGCATTGGCCTGGCAACTCACGCAAGTCGGCTTGTGTGGGGGTGCAATAGGGGCCATAACTTATATAGGTATAAACTTAGATTGGTATCTGAGCCACCCCCATGCCTTCACCGACTCACGCCAAGCGCCCCAGGTCAACACTTTGGGGGTAGGCAGGGTGGTCAGTCCGTGACGAGGATGTCACGTGATTGAGTGGGGGAGAATGTCATGCCCGGCCCGTTGGCTCCAAGGCCAAGGCCTTAGGAGGTCAGGTGGGGTGCATTAATCCCACATCGGTAAGGAAGGGAGAGTGACTGGGCCTTATAAGCGTTGGCCTGACAACTCACGCAAGCCGGTTTACGTGGGGGTGCAATAGGGGCCATAACTTAGATTGGTATCAGAGCCACCCCCATGCCTTCACCGACTCACGCCAAGCGCCCTGGGTCAACACTTTGGGGGTAGGCAGGGTGGTCAGTCCGTGACAAGGATGTCACGTGATTGAGTGGGGGAGAATGTCGCGCCCGGCCCGTTGGCTCCAAGGCCAAGGTGGGGGTGCATTAATCCCATCGGTAAGAAGAAGGGGAGGGGGCCTTATAAGCGTTGGCCTCGGCAACTCACGAGCCGGTTTGCGTGGTGGTGCAATAGGGGCCATAACTTAGATTTAATATGTATATCTTTTGCATGAGTTGCCAGGCCAACGCTTATAAGGCCCAAGGTGGGATTAATGCACCCCCCACGACGACTGGGCCTTATAAGCGTTGGCCTGGCAACTCACGCAAGCCGGTTTGCGTGGTGGTGCAATAGGGGCCATAACTTAGATTTAATATGTATATCTTTTGCGTGAGTTGCCAGGCCAACGCTTATAAGGCCCAGTCACTCCCCTTCCTTACCGATATGGGATTAATGCACCCCACGACTGTGGATCGGGCCTTATAAGCATTGGCACGGCAACTCACGCAAGCCGGTTTGCGTGGTGGTGCAATAGGGGCCATAACTTAGATTTAATATGTATATCTTTTGCGTGAGTTGCCAGGCCAACGCTTATAAGGCCCAGTCACTCCCCCTTCCTTACCGATGTGGGATTAATGCACCCCACCGACTGTGGATCGGCCTTATAAGCATTGGCACGGCAACTCACGCAAGCCGGTTTGCGTGGTGGTGCAATAGGGGCCATAACTTAGATTTAATATGTATATCTTTTGCGTGAGTTGCCAGGCCAACGCTTATAAGGCCCAGTCACTCCCCTTCCTTACCGATGTGGGATTAATGCACCCCACCTGACCTCCTAAGGCCTTGGCCTTGGAGCCAACGGGCCGGGCGTGACAATTATAATTCATCAACAATCTAATCCAGGATCCAAACTAATATTTGAAGATACTAGGAATCATTCAAATCATAATTCACACCCATAAAATATGTATAGTTTATAATCATAAACTACTTCACTCGATGATTTATAAAATCCAAAGCCAACTCAACTAAGCATCAACCACCTCATAAATCTATAATTGTGAGAATACATACAATCACAAAAATCAACATTTACCATAAGTTCATATCCTTATACAAGTTCATATCCTTATACAAATTAAACTTATCATTTTAAAGTCCTAAACATGAGAGGTCCTTAAACTTTTACAACACATAAGTTTAGATTCATCCTTAATATTTTATTAGATGCAAAGTGTACTTATACAACAAAAACATATTATCCAATAAAGATTTACACAAAATCTTCTAGTTTTTCACTACCTTAGCCCAATTTAAACATCTTAGTGAATGATAAGTTAACCTGAAAATTTTATATAGCAATAGAGTGAGCATAAGGAGCTCAGTAAGCGACTAACATATCCATGACAAACGAGGATAGTTTTTAAACAAACTTGATATCAAAATTCGAGGCAAGAATACAAGAGTTCATAGATAGCATCTCATTAGATGCAAAATCACAAGGGCCATTTCATTTGAATCACACTTTATTCATAATAATTGAAGAGAGAAAATTAGAGTATATCATTAGTATAGGAAGCATTTAAGCATGTATCAAATGGTATATGAAGCATTTAGGCACATATCAAAAGCATAAAAATGTTTAGGAGCGTATCCATGACATACGAAACTTTTTAGAGCATATTAATGATGTATAAAATGTTTCAGAATATATCAAGGGCATAAGAAGCATTTCGGAGCATATCGATGAAGTATAAAATATTTCAAAGTATATTAAGGGCATAAGAAGCATTTCGGAGCATATCAATGGCACATAGGATAGTGTATCAATGACATATAAAATGTTTTAGAATATATCAAGGGCATAAGAAGCATTTCAAAATATATCAAGGATATATGAAATGTTTTGAAGTATATCAAGGGCAAATGAAATATTTTGGAGCATGTCAATGGCACATAGGACATTTCGGAGTGTATCAATGGCATATGAAATGTTCCAGAATATATTAATGGCATATGAAACATTTTAGAACATATCAATGATGTATAAAATGTTTCAAAGCATATCAAGGGCATAAGAAGCATTTCGAACATACCAAGGACGTATAAAATGTTTCGGAGCATTTCAATGACCTATGAAATATTTTGGAATATAATAATGATGTATGAAATGTTTCGAAGAAAATAAAGGGCAAATGAAATATTTTGAAACATAACAATAATGCATGAAAGGTTTCAGAACATATCAATGACATATGAAATATTTTGAAATATATCAATGGCGTATGAAATGTTTTGAAGCATATCAAGGGCATATGAAATATTTTAGAATATATCAATGATGTATGAAATGTTTTGGAGCATAGCAAGAGCATGAGAAGCATTTTGGAGTATATCAATAGTATATGAAGTGATTCAGAACATATTTTGAAGCATAACAATGGTATATGAGATATCTCAGAGCATATCAGTATAACGAATAAGAAACAAAAGCTCAAATGCTATATCTGACATTGTATTCATTTTATTTTCATCGAAAGCATATTGGGAAATCTTTCAGGGGAGCGACATCACATACACAACAGAAGAACAGAAAACAAAACCCCAGATTTCCTATAGAAAGTTTCCATCATCGTGCGAAGATCGGTGCGTCAAAACAAATCCATGAAAAACTACATGTGTAAAAGAAAATACCTGGGGAGATCGTATATCCCTGAATCCCTGCAGATCTATAGGAGAGGATGAAGGAGGTCAAGCATCCTCCTCTCTAGTGGTATCCACACGGCAGGGACTGCAACGATGCACCTCTCTGGGGAGAGGAGAATAGAAGGTGGCTACCAAAAGAAACCCTCAGCCTATAGAGCTCTGGTTCCCTCCTATTTATAGAGGCCCCCTGTAAACCCTAATGGATCTTGCTCTGTTGGGTATTGGATTTCCATCCAATTACCCTAGCCTCTTAGATTAGTGGGTCTCTACCCAATAATCTCTTATTAGTAATTATTGGATCTCATCTTAAGATCTAATAATTCAGAGGCTTATTGGATATCCAATAAGATAGGGGGTTTAGCAGATATCTTATATCCGAACCTCTACTCGACGTAACACCTACCATATGTGTATGACCCTCTAGGCCCAATATCAAGCTGGCCATGAGTCATACTTGTTAGAACTCTTTCTAACTTAGTGAATTATTATCTCTATAATAATTCACCCAACTCATCGACTGTAGATGTACCAGGCCACTACGCCATAGCCCCCAGACAATATAGGGGAATCCAATCCTTTGGACCTATCTATCCTCAGTTATCATGTATCTATAGTCCCTCATCCATCTAATATCCCAAAGACCCTATACCAAGCATGATACTGTCAGGCCCATATAGTCTCTCCTCGAGTCTTGCTCTTGTCGGATTCTCCCGGAGAACTCTTGCTCTCTCAATCCGAATAACCTTGGCCAAGGATTTGTTCGAGCAAGAATACATGGGATATTCCTCTCATGATACCGAGAGCCGATGATCCTCTATTGACACTCAATAGCCCTCATAAAGTTGGCTACCACTCCCAATAACTGGCTGTACTAGATCTGGAACTTTCCAAACCTATAAGTCCGGTATCAAAGAGTGGAGTACTCATACAGGACATCCTTGGTGTCTCAAGTTTAAGGACTAGATACACTACTAGGACTACGAAATCGTTGTCTAACGTGAGGTATCAATAACCATCCAACATTCCGTAGGCGGATCAATCAGTGAACTCATTCCCCAATGAGCACCTTCACTGTACCCTTAGTATCTCCACACGAGTGGCTATGAGACCAGCCACCTCCATCATATGGACGGGTATACAACACACCAGTTTATCCAGTTATCTCAATGTCTTTCTCAAGTAACCTATGACCAGGATAATTTAGGGTCTGTGTTTAAAGGTGAATCGGTCTCATTATCGTGATCTCATCATGATCCGATTCCCATTGCACAGATCCATGGACATTATAATATATGCAACACGCAAGATAAAGTGATAAATGCCTAATAATACACAAAGAGAAAAAGTGCATATCAAGTCACAAGTGCCATCACTCATGTGATTGGCTTGCAGGGCACCTTTGACTAGCAATCTTCTACTTGACCTAAAGCCAATCACCAAAATATCTGATCCCCATCAGACCTCTATGATGCTCAAAGATAATCTGAGTCCATGGCTTTGTCAATGGATCTGCAATGTTATCTTCGGATGGAACTCTTTCCATTACTACATCTTTTTTTATCACGATCTCTCTAATAAGCTAGAACCTCCTCAGAACACTTCTAATGAGACCTGGGTTCCCTTATTTGAGTAATCGCCCTGTATTTGTCGTAATTTAAGGGAATCAACTCCTCGCTACTTTGGACGACTCCTAGATCTATGATGAACTTCTTCATCCAGACTCTCTCCTTTCCTACCTCTGTCGTAGCAATATATTCCGCCTCTGTGGTTGAGTCAGCAGTAGTGTCTTGCTTGGAACTCTTCTAGCATACTGCTCCTCCATTCAGGGTGAACACATACCCTGAATTAGACTTGCTATCATTAATATCGGACTGGAAGCTCAAGTCCGTGTAGCCATCAACCTTGAGGCTACTACCTCCATATACTAGTAAAAGATCCTTAGTGCTTCTCAAGTACTTAAGGATACATTTTACTGCTTTCCAATGCTCCAAGCCTGGATCTGCTTGATATCTGCTCGTGACACTCAGAGCATGCACTATATCAGGCGGTACATAGCATAACATATATGATAGATTCTATCGCTGAGGCAGATGGTATCATATCCATGTGTGCCCTTTCTTCAAGAGTCTTTAGGGACATACTCCTAGAAAGTGATATTCTATGTCTCATTAGTATGAGACCTCTCTTGGAAGTTTTCATGCCAAACCTTTTGACAATGGTGTCTATGTACCTGGATTGGGATAAGCCAAGCATCCTCTTGGATCTTTCTCTATAGATCTGTATCCCCAATATGCAGGATGCTTCCCCTAAGTCCTTCATGGAGAAGTGCCTAGATAACCAAGTCTTTACTATGGAGAGCATTCCTACATCATTCCCAATGATCAGGATATCATCCACACATAATACCAAAAAGGTGATAGTACTCCCACTTACTTTCCTATACACACAAGGCTCATCTTCGTTCTTAACAAAGTCATAAGATCTGATCGCCTCATCAAATCTTATATTCCAACTTCGGGAAGCTTGCTTCAGTCCATAAATGGACCTAAGCAACCTGCACACCTTATTTGGGTTATCCCTGGATATGAATCCCTCAGGCTATATCATATACACCTCCTCCTCGAGGTTGCCATTGAAGAATGTGGTTTTGACGTCCAATTGCCAGATCTCATAATCATAGTGTGTTGCAATAGCTAATAGAATTCAAATGAATTTTAGCATGGCCATAGGTGAGAAAGTTTCATCATAGTCAACCCCTTGCCTTTGACGATACCCCTTAGCCACTAGCCTTGTTTTATAAGTCTCTACCTTTCCATCTATTCCAATCTTCTTTTTGAAGATCCACTTGCAGCCAATGGGTACAATACCCTCAAGTGCATCAACTAGGTTCCAAACCTTGTTGGAGTATATGAAATCTATTTCTGAATTCATGGCTTCTTGCCATTTCCTAGAGTCTATGCTCATAATAGCGTCCTTATAGGTCTGAGGATCAATATCCTCAACATCCTATCCTCTGATATGTCCCACATATCTCTTAGGAGGATGGGATACTCTACCAGACCTATATAAAGTTGGAACTTGTGTGCTAGGTACCTGAACAGACTCTAGCTGTGGAATTGTGCTTGAGCTAGGTTCTCCAACCTCACTCAACTCTATCATGCTCCCACTGTCTCCACCAAGAATGTGTTCCTTCGCAAGGAAAACTCCTCTCATGGCTACAAAGACCTTTTGGTCCTCAGGATGATAGAAATAATACCCGTAATTTTCCTTGGGGTATCCCACGAACTTGCACCGTTCCGTCTTGGATTCTAACTTGTCGAGGTTATGTCTCTTGACATAGGTAGGGCTGCTAGTCATATGTACCCTGTAATCCAATCACATGAGTGATGGTACTTGTGACTTAATATGCACTTTATCTCTTTGCTTATTATTAGGCATTTTATCACTTTATCTTGCGTGTTGCATATACTATGATGTCCTTGGATCTGTGCAATGGGAATCAGATCGTGATGAGATCACGATAATGAGACCGATTCACCTTTAAACATAGACTCTAAATTATCTTGGTTATAGGTTACTCAAGAAGGACATCGAGATAATCGGATAGACTGGTGTGCTGTATACCCATTCATATGATGGAGGTAGCTGGTCTCATAGTTACTCATGTGGGGACACTAAGGTTACAATGCAAGTGCTCATTGGAGAATGAGTTCACTGATTGATCCACCTACGGAATGCTGAATGGTTATTGATACCTCACGTTAGACAATGATTCTGTAGTCCTAGTAGTGTATCTGGTCCTTAGACTTGAGACACCAAGGATGTCCTGTATGAGTACTCCACTCTTTGATACCAGACTTATAGGTTTGAAAAGTTCCAGATCTAGTACAACCGATCGTTGGGAGTGGTAGCCAACCTTATGAGGGCTATTGAGTATAAATTGTTGGGTCCAGCCCATATGTGGGCTTGGACCAGATAATTGGGCCTAAGCCCAAATCAATCAATTAAATAGAAACCAAGGGTTTCTATTGGTGTGTGTGTGCAGGAAAGAAAAAGGTGCAGCGACAAACTAACGGCAAGTCTGGCGAGAGAAAAAGAAAGAGGAGAGAGAGAGAGAAAAACTAGGTTTTTTGAGTTTTCTGCTTGACGATCGGTGACCAAACTTCGTCAGTTTTGGCCCAGATTTGACGTGGAGAATCCTTGCAGTAAACTCTACAATCCTAACGGTACTAATCTATGGTTTATCCTTTCTAAAGTGCTTTCCTGCTAAGTTTACTTGGTGAGATCTAAATCCTTTCTTAGAAGAGATCTATCTCTAAGATGATGATTCAGTCAAGATATCTGATCTTGATGTTATTGTGATCCTCTTGTTATTTGAGAGAAGAACAGATTGTAAACCTGTTATCATTATTGGTGATAGTGGAAGTTTGAAGTGGACTACGGTCCCATGGTTTTTCCCGCATTGGGTTTTCCACGTTAAAATTCGGTCTCACCTGTGATTGATCAATTGTTCTATTGATAATATTGTTCTGGTTGTTACTTGCTTTTAATATCAAGTTGGTATTTTTGATGAGGAACCTATTTTGATACACAAAGAAGGAAAAGTATTATTCCGCATTTACAGGTTTTTTCCCAACAAGTGGTATCAGAGCAGCACGTTGTTATTTGCTACTAGTGTTTTCTTGTGTGATTGAAATGGAAGAATCAGATGGTATGATTAAATTGAACTCATCAAATTATTCCACTTGGAGGCGTATGATGGAAGACTTGCTATATTGCAAAGATTTGTATAAGCCCATCAAAGTTAAAGAAAAACCCTCTACTATGGAAGAGGAGGAATGGGAGGTCCAACACAGGAAAGCTATTGCTTATATTAGAAGATGGATGGATATAAATCTGCATGAGCATATTTCTGATGAAACCAGAGCTGATATTGTTTGGCAAAGGCTAGAAAATCTGTTTGCGAAAAAGACAATGGGAAATAGAATTTCTCTCCTTAGAAGGCTTGTTAATTTGAAGTATAAAGATGGTGGCAACATTGTTGAGCACATAAGCCTATTTCAGAGTCTTGCAAACAAGTTGGTTGCTATGAAAATGAATATAGATCATGAAATGCAGGGATTGCTACTTCTCAGCTCTTTACCAGAAAGTTGGGAAACGTATGTGGTGATAATTTGTAACTCCATGCCAGAGGGGACTCTAACTATAGACATGGTTAAAGACAGTTTACTGAATGAAGATACCAGAAGGAAAGACCAGGGAGAATCTTCTTCTGGTGCACTTGTTACTGAAGAGCAGGAAAGACGTGGAAGAAGTCACAGTAGAAATCCACATGGTTACAAAGGAAGATCCAAGTCTAGAAGAGATATCAGGTGTTTCCACTACAACAGGCCAGGTCATATGAAGAAAGAGTGTAGGTTTTGGAAGCGAGAACAGAATGAAAGGAAGAAAAATGAGAAAGAGACCAATACAGTTGCTGTTGAAGGTGATATCATTACTGTTTGTGATGATGGATGTATTAGTCTTGCAGCTTAGGACAGCAATTGGGTAATTGACTCTGGTGCTTCATTCCATGTTACTTCTCATGATGATTTATTCAGATCCTACACTACTGGTGATTTTGGCAATGTTAGAATGGGAAATAATGGTACATCCAAGATTATGGGTATTGGAGATATTTGCTTAGAGACCAGTACTGGGAGCAAATTAATACTCGAGATGTCAGACATGTTCCGATATTCGTCTGAATTTGATATCTACAGGCAGACTTGATGATGAGGGATTTACACATTATTTTGGTGAAGGCAAATGGAAGCTCACTAAAGGTTCTCTAGTTGTGGCGAGAGGAAAGAAGTTGAACTCTTTTTATATTATGGAAGCTAAGCTACACAAAGGAGAGATTAATGCAATTCAAAAGGGTGAAAGCATAGATCTTTGGCATAAGAGGCTTGGTCATATCAGCGAGAAGGGACTTCAAACTCTTGCTAGAAAGCAGTTCTTACCAAAGTTGCAAGGTAGATCTCTTAAATCTTGTGATCATTGCTTAGTTGGAAAAACACATAGAGTTGCATTTCATACTTATCCGCCATCTAGAAGATCAAATATTATTGATTTAGTTCATACTGATGTCTGTACTATGCAAACTAGAACTCTTGGAGGTGCTCTTTATTTTGTTACTTTTATTGATGGTCATTCTAGAAAAGTTTGGGCTTTTGCTTTAAAATCTAAAGATCAGGTACTCGATGTCTTCAAAGAATTTCATGTCAGTGTTGAAAGAGAAACTGGCAGAAAGCTGAAGAGTATTCGAGCAGATAATGGTGGCGAGTACAAGGGTCCTTTTGAGAATTATTACAGGTTTCATGGTATCAGGCTTGAGAAAACAGTTCCAAAAACTCCTCAGCAAAATGGTGTGGCAGAAAGGATGAACAGGACTATTGAAGAAAGGATTAGGTGTATGCTTTCCCATGCCAAGTTACCTAAGTCATTTTGGGGGGAGGCTATGAGAACTACGGTTGACCTGATAAATCTTTCTCCATCAGTTCCTCTGCAAGGTGATGTTCCAGAGAGAGTATGGAAAGGGAAAGATATATCTTATGATCATTTGAGAGTCTTTGGATGTAAAGCATTTGTACATATTCCCAAAGATGAGAGATCCAAGCTTGATAATAAGGCAAAGGCATGTATTTTCTTGGGATATGGTCATGAAGAGTTTGGGTACAGATTATGGGATCCAGTGAACAAGAAGATTGTTAGAAGCAGGGATGTTGTGTTTCTTGAAGACCAATTGTTTGATAATGGTGATACTGTTGAGAAGCCAGAAACCTCTGTTTATATTCCTTGGAGTTTGAGTCCAGTTCCTCCACCTATAGTTCATGATGATCATGGGGGAGATGATGATGAAGATGAATGTGGTGAGAATGTTAGTGATGATACTCCTATAGTTGATGAAGTTGAACCAACTGAGCAAGCACCTCCACCACCAGTTGAGATTCCATTGAGAAGATCCACAAGAGAGTGACAACCATCTACAAGATATCCTCCACATGAGTATGTTATGCTTACTGATGGGGGAGAGCCAGAAACTTACCAGGAAGCTATTCTACATGAGCACAAGAATGAGTGGGTTAAAGCCATGCAAGAAGAGATGAAATCCTTGCTTGAGAACCACACCTATAACTTGGTAAAGTTGCCTAAAGAGAAGAAAGCTCTCAAGAATAAATGGGTTTACAGATTGAAGACTGAAAGTAATAGCTCACAACAAAGATATAAGGCACGATTAGTTGTGAAGGGATTCAGTCAGAAGAAAGGTATTGACTTTGAAGAAATATTTTCTCCTGTGGTGAAAATGTCATCTATCCGAGTTGTTCTTGGTTTAGCTGCCCGCTTGGATTTAGAAGTTGAGCAACTTGATGTGAAAACTGCATTTCTTCATGGTGATCTAGAAGAAGAAATTTACATGGAGCAACCAGAAGGCTTCAAAGTCAAGGGAAAAGAAAATCTAGTGTGCAAGCTAAGAAAAAGTTTATATGGTCTCAAACAGGCACCCAAACAGTGGTACAAGAAGTTTGATTCCTTTATGATAAGCCAAGGATATAGTAGAACCACATCTGATCATTGTGTGTTTACAAAGAAATTTTCAGATGATGATTTTATTATTCTCCTGCTATATGTTGATGATATATTGATTGTTGGTCATGATACTGATAAAATTGAAAAACTTAAAAGAGAGTTAAGTAAGTTTTTTGCTATGAAAGACTTGGGATCGGTGAAACAAATACTTGGCATGAAGATTCTTCGTGATAGGAAGAAAGGGAAGATTTGGCTATCTCAGGAGACCTATATTAAGAAGGTTCTTGAAAGATTCAATATGAGTAAAGCCAAAGCAGTTTATTCTCCACTTGCAGGTCATTTTAAGCTTAGCTCAGAACAATGTCTGACAAGTGAGAAAGAAAAAGAAGAAATGTCCAAAGTGCCTTACTCATCTACAGTGGGCAGTTTGATGTATGCTATGGTTTGTACTAGGCCAGATATAGCTCATGCAGTTGGAGTTGTTAGCCGATTTCTCTCTAATCCTGGAAAAGAACATTGGGTAGCAGTAAAATGGATATTAAGATATCTAAGAGGTACTTCCAGGTTATGTTTATGTTTTGGCAGTGGTGAACCTGTGTTAGAAGGGTACACAGATGCAGACATGGCTGGTGATACTGATTCCAGGAAGTCCACTTCGGGGTTCTTGATGACATTTGCAGGGGGAGCAGTCTCTTGGCAATCTAAGTTACAGAAATGTGTTGCTCTATCAACCACAGAAGCAGAATACATAGCTATTACTGAAGCCTGTAAGGAAGCTTTATGGATGAAAAAGTTTCTACAGGAATTGGGCTTGAAACAGGAAGAATATATTGTTTACTGTGATAGTCAGAGTGCCATTCACCTCTCCAAGAATTTAACATACCATTCTAGATCCAAGCATATTGATGTAAGATACCATTGGATTCGTGATGTGCTTGAGATGAAAGAATTACAGCTGGAAAAGGTGCATACCAATGAGAATGGATCAGACATGTTGACAAAGTCTTTGCCTAAGGAGAAGCTTGAAGCTTGTAGGCGAAGAGCGGGCTTAGTACAGCCCACCATATGAGCTGGAGGGGGAGAATTGTTGGGTCCAGCCCATATGTGGGCTTGGACCAGATAATTGGGCCTAAGCCCAAATCAATCAATTAAATAGAAACCAAGGGTTTCTATTGGTGTGTGTGTGCAGGAAAGAAAAAGGTGCAACGACGGCGTGCAACGACAACGTGCGGTAGCGAGAGAAAGAAAGAGGAGAGAGAGAGAGAGAGAGAAAAACTAGGTTTTCTGAGTTTTCTGCTTAACGATCGGTGGCCAAACTTCGTCGGTTTTGGCCCAGATTTGACATGGAGAATCCTTGCAGTAAACTCTACAATCCTAACGGTACTGATCTATGGTTTATCCTTTCTAAAGTGCTTTCCTGCTAAGTTTACTTGGTGAGATCTAAATCCTTTCTTAGAAGAGATCTATCTCTAAGATGATGATTCAGTCAAGATATCTGATCTTGATGTTATTGTGATCCTCTTGTTATTTAAGAGAAGAATAGATTGTAAACCTGTTATCATTATTGGTGATAGTGGAAGTTTGAAGTGGACTACGGTCCCGTGGTTTTTCCCGCATTGGGTTTTCCACATTAAAATTCGGTCTCACCTGTGATTGATCAATTGTTCTGTTGATAATATTGTTCTGGTTGTTACTTGCTTTTAATATCAAGTTGGTATTTTTGATGAGGAACCTCTTTTGATACACAAAGAGGGAAAAGTATTATTCCGCATTTACAGGTTTTTTCCCAACATAAATAGAGAATCATCCGCTCTCGGTATCATGAGAGGAATATCCTATGTGTTCTTGCTCGAACAACTCCTTGGCCAAGGTTATTCAGTTTGAGAGAGAAAGAGTTCTCCGGGAGAATCCGACAAGAGCAAGACTCAAGGAGAGACCGTATGGGCCTAACAGCACCATGCCCGGTATAGGGCCTCTGGGATATTAGATGGATGAGAGATTATAGATACAAGGTAACTGAGGACAGATAGGTTCAAAGGATTGGATTCGTCTGTATCATCTGGGGACCGCGACGTAGTGGCCTAGTACATCCGCAATCGATGAGTTGGGTGAATTATTGTAGAGATGATAATTCACTAAGTTAGAAGGAGTTCTGACAAGTATGACTCACGGTCAGCTCGATATTGGGGTTAGAGGGTCACACACATATGGTAGGTGTTACGATGAGTAGAGGTTCGGATATGAGATATTCGCTGAACCCCCTATCTTATTGGATATCCATTAAACCCCTGAATTATTGGATCTTGAGATGAGATCCAATAATTGCTAATAAGAGATTATTGGGTAGAAACCCACTAATCCAAGAGGCTTGGGTGATTGGATGGAGATCCAATACCCAATAGGGCAAAAAGATCCATTAGGATTTTCAAGGGGCCTCTATAAACAGGAGGGAACCAAAGCTCTATAGGCTGAGGGTTTCTTTTGGTAGCCACCTCATATTCTCCTCTCCCTAGAGAGAGAGGTGCATCGTCGCAATCCCTGCCGTGTGGATACCGTTACAGAGGAGGATGCTTGACCTCGTTCGTCCTCTCCCACAGATCTATAAGAACTCAGGGATATACGATCTCCCTATGTATCTTCTTTTACACGTGCGATTTTGCGGATTTGTTTTTGACTCATCGATCTTCGCACGATGATAGAAACTTTCTACGAGAAATCTGGGGTTTTATTTTCTGTTCTTCCGCTGCGCATGTGATGTCGCTCCCCTAACGGATTTCCCAACAGTGGTATCAGAGCTAGGTTGTTCGTGCGAAGATCGGATCTTAAACTACGTGTGTTGTTTTAGATCTGCTTTTGACACCAAAATCGTTGGCATGAAGGGCAAGAAAGGGCAGCAACTGTTGCTTCCCGCTCATGTAGCAACCGCAAGGTCGCTTGCGGCCTTCTTTGCCAAGCCTAAGCGGCGTCGGCCGACAGTTACTGGACGCTGCAGGCGACCTCTGTTGCTGCGCCGATGGCCTGCTAGCAGGAATCGGCGCTGCCTGTGAGTGCTGCGATTGCAGGCAGAAGCGCTTGCAGGGGCACCGTCAGGCATTGCACCCGCGGGCCAACGTCGTAGAGGCGCCGGCGCTGGGCACCCGCGCCCGCGGGCGCTTCGCCTGTTGGGCAGCGGTTGCGCCGCCGCCCTCCCTGCGTGCAAGGGGCACCGTCGGCAGGGTAGCGGTGGCCGCAAGCGCAGTAATGGTGAGGGATTAGGGTTTTAGGGCAAAAGACGATTTTACCCATCAAAATTTTAGAAATCCCTAATTCTGTCCCTTTTGACAGATTTACTAAAATACCCCTCGAAATTTTAGAAATTTCAGATTCTATCCCTTTTGATAGAATTACCAAAATACCCTTTTAGCTAAATTACCAAAATACCCCTGGGAATTTAAAAATTCCCTTTATGTCCTTGATTTCAGAAAAATAAATATGTTAATTGAATAGTTTAATTAACTATTATTTTCTTTATCTAGTAGTCCTATAAAATAACATATACATGTGATGTATGATGTGGACATATGATCATGGACCTGTGATATGTGTACATGTGATTATTATTATTGGGGCCTGCGAACCTCTATTATTTTCTCATTTATTGTCGGGCCTGCATACCTGTAATTATGTTGTAATTACATGAGGAGGCGTAGCGGTAGCCTGACTCATGGGTCGAGACGGACGATCCGACGCATGGAGATGCGTTGAGATGTCGACGGATCCGACGAAGCGAGATGGACGATCACAGGGTATAGAGATACGCCGAAGTATACATAGATCTTGATGTGGGTGATTGGGCCCACTGGCTCGGGCCTGATCACATTAGGATGTGGTCCATGATCATCTGGTGTGATTGCTCATGTGATGTGTGATTAGATATACACCTACTAGATATGTACATATATATTTGCATGCGATGTAGATATATATTTTAAATATGTATGTGTGTGACACATTATATTAGGAGACCAAACCAAAATCCCCTCTATTAATAATTTTAAGTCGGTAAGCGTGAGGCAATTAGATTGACCCACGTGGTCTTCCATCGTTATAGGTAGGAACCGATTCCCGGTGTAGGTTGAGTTGGTCGAGTCCCTCGAGACTCACCTATATCACATTTCGCTATCTTATCTACGACATAGAGATGTCATTGGTGACCTGAGGACATGGTATGCTTGGTCGAGTCCCTCGAGAGTATATCACCGAATCAGACTCATTTGGTAACGATGGTGATGATTTAACCGAATATCATGGTTGGTCGAGTTCCTCGAGGCCATGGTGGTTTAGAGGCCGAATAGGACGGGAATCACAAGGAGTTGTGATTAGTAAGAGTTGCCTATTTTTATGGGCTTAATGTGATTGGTCGAGTCCCTCGAGGTTACGTTAAGACGCCGATTGGATCCTGATCCCCACTAGAGATCCGCTGGGGGTCTCCGATTCATATACCGGAGGGTGTTGTGTGTCTCGCGAAAAATTAGTGGGAATACATTAAGATAGAAGTCCTTATCTTAATTGTTTAAATTTCTGCAAAGTCTGCATGATATTTATTTCTACTACATCTTTTATTTTAGAAAAATGTCGCTTTCAAATCCTTTACATAGCATACTTGATGCCAACCGCCTCACTGGTCCAAATTATACGGATTGGCTTCACAATCTGAGAATTATTCTCACGATGGAGAAAATCACGTATGTCCTTGATATAATGGTCCCTACGCCAACGAAGGGGCAAGCGAGTATGAGATCACTCGTTATGTGAAGTACTTAGATGATTCCACTCTTGCTCAGTGTTATATGTTGGCCTCTATGACTACTGAGTTACAGAGATAGCATGAAAATATGGATGCTAATTCCATACTCCTGCATCTCTGCAAACTGTTTGAGGAACAAAGAAGAACTCAGCGATATGAGATATCAAAGAGTATTTTCCGTGCCAAAATGACTGAGGGGACACCGGTTCAAAACTATGTCCTTAAGATGATTGAGTGGACGAGAAACTCACAGGTCTAGGAATGATCCTAGAGGATAACCTATGTGTAGATCATGTGCTTCAGTCCCTACCAGATTCCTTTTCTCTGTTCATAATGAATTTTAATATGAACAAACTTGAGATGACCCTCCCAGAGCTCCTCAATATGTTGAGAGAAGCAGAGAGCACCATCAAGAAAGAGAAGTCGATTCTCTACACTGGTGAGACCAGAAGGAAAAGGAAGGCTAAGAATACCCTTAAGAAAGGTAAGGGAAAGGGAAAAATGGGTAAGGCAAAGGTTGCCAAGAAAGACCCAACAAAGGACAAAGGCCAGTGCTTCCACTATGGCAAAGATGGGCACTAGAAGAGGAACTACAAAGAGTACCTTGCAGAGAGGGTGAAACAGAAGCTTGCAGAAGTTTCAGGTATATTCATGATCAGTCTCCATTTGTCAGAATCTTATGACAACACATGGGTATTGGATACCGAGAGTGCTTATCATATCTGTAAGTCGTTGCAGGTTCTGGTAGGACCTAGGAGATTGAACAGAGGCGAGATGGACCTTAAGATGGGCAATGGAGCAAAGGTTGCTATAGTGGCTATTGGCAAGGTCACTTTATATCTGCCTAGTGGAGCAATTATTGCATTAGATGCATGCTATAATGTTCCTTCTATTATCAAAAATATTATTTCCATTTCATGTTTGACAGTTAGTGGATATAAATTAGTTTTTAAGAATAATGGTTGTTCAATAATATTAGATGATGAGATCATCACGAGAGGAATATTGTATAATGGTTTATATATGTATGATGATGAGATCATCATGAGTGTAAGCAACTACAAGAGGAAACGAGAAGAGGTGAACAATGCATATCTTTAGCATTGTAGGCTAGGTCACATCCATGAGGGAAGGATTCAAAAGTTGTTGAAGAATAGATATCTAGATCCATTTGACTATGAGTTATATGTGACTTACGAACTTGCCTTTAGGGAAAGAAGACTAACTCTCCATTTAGTAGAACTAGAGAGAGAGACACTTAGTTACTGGAACTCATACATAGTGATGTATGTTGTCCCATGTCGACTCATGCCATAGGTGATTACTACTACTTTATTACCTTCACTGATGATTTCTCAAGATACGGACATGTGTACTTGATAAAGTACAAGTCTGAGGCTTTTGAAAAATTCAGGGAATATAAAAATGAAGTGGAGAACTAGACTGGAAAGAGTAATAAAACCCTTCGATCAGATCGAGGAGGTGAGTACTTGAGTATAGAGTTCACCCAATTCCTCAAAGACTATGGGATATTATCCCAATGGACTCCTTATACACCATAGCTTAATGGTGTATCAGAAAGGAGGAATCGCACACTATTAGACATGGTGCGTTTCATGATGTGTTTGCCGACCCACCCATCTCATTCTGGGGATATGCCTTAGAGATTGCAGCTTACCTTCTTAACAGAATTCCAACTAAATCAGTAATGTCTACTCCATATGAGATATGGTATGGGAAGAAGCCCGATCTTAAAGTTATTAAGATTTAGGGCTGGGTAGTAGACACAACCTTGACAAGTTGGAATCTAAGACGGAATGGTGCAAGTTCGTGGGATACCCCAAAGAAACTTGTGGGTATTATTTCTATCACCCTGAGGACCAAAAGGTCTTTGTAGCCAAGAGAGTAGTGTTCCTTGAGAAGGAACATATTCTTGGTGGAGACAATAGGAGCATGATAGAGTTAAGCGAGGTTGGAGAACCTAGCTCAAGCACCATTCCAGAATCTGTTCAGATACCTAACACATAAGTTACAACTTTATGTTAGTCCGATAGAGTATCCCATCCTCCTGAGAGATATGTGGGACATATCAGAAGAGAGGATGTTGAGAATATTGATCCTCAGACCTACGAGGAGGCTATTATGAGCATAGACTCCGGGAAATGGCAAGAAGCCATGAATTCAGAAATGGATTCCATGTACTCCAACAAGGTTTGGAACCTAGTTAATGCACCCGAGGGTATTGCACCCATTGGCTGTAAGTGGTTCTTCAAAAAGAAGATTGGAGCAGATGGAAAGGTAGAGACCTATAAAGCAAGGCTAGTGGCTAAAGGGTATCATCAAAGGCAAGGTGTTGACTATGACAAAACTTTCCCACCTGTAGCCATGCTAAAATCCATTCGAATTCTATTGGCTATTATAGCACACTATGATTATGAGATCTGGTAGATGGACGTCAAAACCGCATTCCTCAATGGCAACCTTGAGGAAGAGGTGTATATGATACAGCTTGAGGGATTCATGTCCAAGGATAACCCAGATAAGGTGTGTGTGTAGGTTACTTAGGTCCATTTATAGATTGAAGCAAGCTTCCCGAAGTTGGAACATAAGATTTGATGAGGCGATCAAATCTTATAACTTCGTTAAGAACGAAGATGAACCTTGTGTGTATAGGAAATTAAGTGGGAGCACTATCACCTTTTTGGTATTATATGTGGATGACATCCTGATTATTGGGAATGATGTAGGAATGCTCTCCACAGTAAAGATTTGGTTATCTAGGCACTTCTCCATGAAGGACTTAGGGGAAGCATCATGCATATTGGGGATACGGATCTATAGAGATAGATCCAAGAGGATGCTTGGCTTGTCCTAGTCAAGGTACATAGACACCATTGTCAAAAGGTTTGGCATGAAAAATTCCAAGAGAGGTCTCATACCAATGAGACATGGAATATCACTTTCTAGGAGTATGTTCCCAAAGACTCCTGAAAAAAGGGCACACATGGATATGATGCCATATGCATCAGCGATAGGATCTATCATGTATGCTATGCTATGTACCAGGCCTGATATAGCACATGCTCTGAGTGTCATGAGCAGATATCAGGCAGATCCAGGCTTGGAGCACTAGAAAGTAGTAAAAGTATTCTTAAGTACTTGAGAAGGACTAAGGATCTTTTATTGGTATATGGAGGTAGTAGCCTTAGGGTTGAGGGCTACACGAACTCGAGCTTCCAATCTAATGTTGATGATAGTAAGTCTAATTCAGGGTATGTGTTCACCTTGAATAGAGGAGTAGTATGATGGAAGAGTTCCAAGCAAGACACTATTGCTGACTCGACCATAGAGGCAGAATACATTGCTACGACAGAGGCAGCAAAGGAGGGAGTCTGGATGAAGAAGTTTATCACAGATCTAGGAGTCATCCCGAGCAACGAGGAGCTGATTCCTTTATATTACAACAAATACGAGGTGATTACTCAAATAAGGGAACTTGGGTCTCATTAGAAGTGTTCTAAGGAGATTCCAAGTTATTAGAGAGATCATGGCCCGAAAAAATGTGGTAATGGAAAGAGTTCCATCCGAAGATAACATTACAGATCCACTGACAAAGCCATTGACTCAGATTGTCTTTGAGCATCCCAGAGGTCTGATGGGGATCAGACATGTTGGTGATTGACTTTAGGTCAAGTGGGAGATTGCTAGTCATATGTGCCCTGTAAGCAAATCATATGAGTGATGGCACTTGTGAGTTAATATGCACTTTATATCTTTACTTATTATTAGGCATTTTATCACTTTATCTTGCATGTTGCATATACTGTGATGTCCTTGGATCTGCGCAATGGGAATCGGATCGTGATGAGATCACGATAATGAGACCGATTCACCTTTAAACACAGACCCTAAATTATCCTAGTCATAGGTTACTCGATAAGGACATCGAGATAACCGGATAGACTAGTGTATTGTATATCCGTTCATATGATGGAGGTAGCTAGTCTCATAGCTACTTGTATGGGGACACAGGTTACAATGCAGGTGCTCATTGGAGAATGAGTTCACTGATTGATCTGCCTACGGAATGTTGGATGGTTATTGATAGCTCACGTTAGACAGCGATTCCGTAGTCCTAGTAGTGTATCTGGTCCTTAGACTTGAGACACCAAGGATGTCCTGTATGAGTACTCCACTCTTTGATACCAGACTTATAGGTTTGGAAAGTTCCAGATCTAGTACAATCGGTCATTGGGAGTGGTAGCCAACCTTACGAGGGCTATTGAGTATCAATAGAGGATCATCCGCTCTCGGTATCATGAGAGGAATATCTCATGTGTTCTTGCTCGAATAACTCCTTGGCCAAGGTTATTCGGATTGAGAGAGAAAGAGTTCTCTGGGAGAATCCGATAAGAGCAAGACTCAAGGAGAGACCGTATGGGCCTGACAGTACCATGCCCGGTATAAGGTCTCTGGGATATTAGATGGATGAGAGATTATAGATACATGGTAACTGAGGACAGATAGGTCCAAAGGATTGGATTTTCTTGTATCGTCTGGGGGCCACGACGTAGTGGCCTGGTACGTTCGCAGTCGATGGGTTGGGTGAATTATTATAGAGATGATAATTCACTAAGTCAGAAGGAGTTTTGACAAGTATGACTCATAGCTAGCTCGATATTGGGCCTAGAGGGTCACACACATATGGTAGGTGTTACGATGAGTAGAGGTTCGGATATGAGATATTCGCTGAACCCCCTATCTTATTGGATATCCATTAAGCCCCTGAATTATTGGATCCTGAGATGAGATCCAATAATTTCTAATAAGAGATTATTGGGTAGAAACACACTAATCCAAGAGGCTTGGGTGATTGGATGGAGATCCAATACCCAATAGGGCAAAAAGATCCATTAGGATTTTCAGGGGGCCTCTATAAATAGGAGGGAATTAAAGCTCTATAGGCTGAGGGTTTCTTTTGGTAGCCACCTCCTGTTCTCCTCTCCCAAGAGAGAGAGGTGCATTGTCGCAATCCTTGCCATGTGGATACCGCTAGAGAGGAGGACGCTTGACCTCCTTCGTCCTCTCCCACAGATCTACAGGAATTTAGGAATATACGATCTCCCTAGGTATCTTCTTTTACACGTGCAGTTTTGTGGATTTATTTTTGACACACCGATCTTTGCACGACGATGGAAACTTTCTATGAAAAATTTGGGGTTTTGTTTTATGTTCTTCTGCTACGCATGTGATGTCGCTCCCCTAACGGATTTTCCAACAAGGGCAGCCCCAAATCATAACAACCTTAAGATCGGGCTTCTTCCCATTCCATATCTTATATAGAGTAGACATCATTGATTTAGTTAGAATTTTGTTCAGAAGGTAAGCTGCGATTTCTAGGGCATATCCCCAGATTGAGATGGGTAGGTCGACGAAACACATCATAGAATGCACCATATCTAACAGTGTGTGATTCGTCCTTTCTGATACACCATTAAGATGTGGTGTATAAGGAGGTGTCCATTGGGATAAAATCTCATAGTCTTTGAGAAATTGGGTGAACTCTGTACTTACCTCCTTGATCTGATCGAAGGGTTTTTATACTCTTTCCTATCTGGTTCTCCACTTTATTTTTATATTCCCTGAATTTCTCAAAAGCCTCAGACTTGTACTTCATCAAGTACACATGTCCGTATCTTGAGAAATCATCAGTGAAAGTAATAAAGTAGGAGTAACCACCTATGGCATGAGTCGATATGGGACCACATACATCACTATGTATGAGTTCCAATAATTTAGTAGCTCTCTCTCTCTAGTTCCACTAAATGGAGTGTTGGTCATCTTTCCGCGAAGGTAAGGTTCACAAGTCACATATGACTCATAGTCAAATGGATCTAGATATCCATTCTTCAGCAACTTTTGAATCCTTCCCTCATGGATGTGACCTAGCCTACAATGCCAAAGATATGCATTATTCACCTCTTCTCATTTTCTCTTAGACTCACTTACACTCATGATATGTGGAGCTATATCTATCGTAAATAAATCATTATGCATTGTTCCTCTCGTGATGATCTCATCATCTAATATTATTGAATAACCATTATTCTCAAAAACTAATTTATATCCACTAACTATCAAATATGAAATGAAAATAATATTTTTGATAATAGAAGGAACATAATAGCATGCATCTAATGTAATAATAGCTCTACCAGGCAGATGTAAGGTGACCTTGCCAACGACCACTGCAGCAACCTTTGCTCCATTGCCCATCTTAAGATCCATCTCACCTCTGTTCAATCTCCTAGGTCCTGCCAGAACTGACAATGAATTACAGGTATGATAAGCACTCCCGGTATCCAATACCCATGTGTTATCATAAGATTCTGACAAATGGAGACTGATCATGAATGTACCTGAAGTTTCTCCAAGCTTCTGTTTCGCCCTCTCTGCAAGGTACTCTTTGCAGTTCCTCTTCCAGTGCCCATCTTTGCCGTAGTGGAAGCACTGGCCTTTGTCCTTTATTGGGTCTTTCTTGGTAACCTTTGTCTTACCCATTTTGACCTTGCCCTTGCCCTTCTTAAGGTACTTCTTAGCCTTCCTTTTCTTTTTGGTCTCATCAGCATAGAGAACCGGCTTCTCTTTCTTGATGGTGCTCTCTGTTTCTCTCAACATATTGAGGAGCTCTGGGAGGGTCACCTCAAGTTTGTTTATATTAAAATTCATTATGAACTGAGAAAAGGAATCTGGTAGGGACTGAAGCACAAGATCCATATATAAGTTATCCTCTAGGACCATTCCTAAACCTGTGAGTTTCTTGATCCACTCAATCATCTTAAGGACATGATTCTGAACCGGTGTCGCCTTAGTCATCTTGGCACGAAAAATACTCTTTGATATCTTATATCGCTGAGTTCTTCCTTATTCCTCAAACAGTTTATGGAGATATAGGAGTATGGAATTAGCATCCATATTTTCATTCTATCTCTATAACTCAGTAGTCATAGAGGCCAACATATAACATTGAGCAAAAACAGAATCATTTATGTACTTCACAAAACGAGCGATCTCATCCTTGCTTGCCCCTTCGTCGGGCGTAGGGATCACTGTATCAAGGACATATGTGATTTTCTCCACCATGAGAACGATTCTCATTTTGTGAAGTCAATCTATATAATTTGGACTAGTGAGGTGGTTGGTATCAAGTATGCCACGTAAAGGATTTGAAAGCGATATTTTTCTAAAATTAAAGATATAGCAGAAATAAATAACATGCAGACTTTGTAAAAATTAAAAAATTAAGATAAGGACTTCTATCTTAATGCATTCTCACTAATTTTTCATGAGACACATAACACTCTTCGGTATGTGAATCGGAGACCCCCGGCAGATCTCTAGTAGGGATCGGGATCCAATCGGCGTCTTAACGTAACCTCGAGGGACTCGACCAATCATGTTAACCCCGTAAAGGTAGGCAACTCTTGCTAATCACAACTCCTTGTGATTGGCAAGAGTTGCCTACCTTCTTGTGATTCCCATCTTGTTCGGCCTCCAAACCATCATGGCCTCGAGGGACTCGACCAACCATGATGTTCAGTTAAGTCATCACCATCGTTACAAGATGAGTCTGATTCGGTGATATACTCTCGAGGGACTCGACCAAGCATACCATGTCCTCAGGTCATCGATGATATCTCTATATCATAGATAAGATAGCGAAACGCAATATAGGTGAGTCTCGAGAGACTCGACCAACTCAACATACACCGGGAATCGGTTCCTACCTATAACGATGGAAGGCCACGTGGGTCAATCTAATTACCTCATGTTTACCGACTTAATATTATTAATAGAGGGGATTTTTAATTTGGTCTCCTAACATAATGTGTCACACACATACATATTTAATATATATATCTACATCACATGCAAATATGAGCAATCACACTAGATGATCATGGACCACATCTTAATATGATCAGGCCTGAGCCAATGGGCCCAATCACTCATATCAAGATCTATATGTGCTTCGACGCATCTTCATGCTTTGTGATCATCCATCTCGCTTTGTTGGATCCGTCGACATCTCAACACATCTCCATTCATCGGATTGTCCATCTCGGCCTCGTGGGTCCCTCTACCACTTCGCCTCCTCATGTAATTACAACATAATTATAGGCACACAAGTTCGATAATAAATGAGAAAAAATAGAGGCTCGTAGACCCCAATAATAATAATCATATGTACACACATCACATCACAGGTCCATGATCATCTGTCCACATCATACATCACATGTATATGTTATTTTATAGGACTATTAGAAAAAAAATAATAGTTAATTAAATTATTTAATTAATATATTTATTTTTTGAAATCAGGGATATAGAGGGAATTTTTTGAATTCCCAAGGGTATTTTGGTCATTTGACCAAAAGGACAAAATAAGCATTTTTGAAATTATGATGGGTATTTTGGTAATTATATCAAAAGGGACAAAAATCAAAATTTCTAAAATTTTGAGGGGCAAAATCATCTTTTGCCCGAAAACCCTAACTCCTCTCCCTCTCTCGTTGCGTTGTGATCGCGCCACCGCCACCTGCTTTGGCGGCGGCGCTCTGTGGGGGAGGGGCGGCACACGCGCGCTGCCAGTGCCCTACGGCGATGCCACCGCTGCATGCGGGAATCGACTTCTCACTACTCGGGACGACTCCTAGATCTGTGATGAACTTCTTCACCCAGACTCCCTCCTTTGCTGCCTCTGTCGCAACAATGTATTCCGCCTCTGTGGTCAAGTCAGCAGTAGTGTCTTGCTTGGAACTCTTTGAGCATACTGCTCCTCTATTCAAGGTGAACACATACCCTGAATTAGACTTACTATCATCGACATCGGACTGGAAGTTTGAGTCCGTCTTTAAACACAAACCCTGAATTATCCTGGTCATAGGTTACTCGAGAAGGACATCGAGATAACCGGATAGATTGATGTGCTGTATACCCGTCCATATAATGAAGGTGGCTGGTCTTATAGTTACTTGTGTGGGGACACTAAGGGTACAGTACAGGTGTTCATTGGGAAATGAGTTCACTGATTGATCCGCCTACGAAATGCTGGATGGTTATTGATATCTCACGTCAAATAGTGATTCTGTAGTCCCAGTAGTATATCTGGTCCTTAGACTTGAGACACCAAGGATGTTTGGATATGAGATATCCACTGAACCCTATATCTTAATGGATATCCAATAAGTCCCTGAATTATTGGATCCTAAGATGAGATCCAATAATTGCTAATAAGAGATTACTGGGTAGAGACCCACTAATCCAAGAGGCTTAGGTAATTGGATGGGGATCCAATACCCAACAGGGCAAGATCCATTAGGGTTTACAGGGGGCCTCTATAAATAGGAAGGAACCAAAGCTCTATAGGCTCAGGGTTTCTTTTGGTAGCCACTTTCTATTCTCCTCTCCCTAGAGAGGTGCATTGTCGCAGTCCCTGCCATGTGGATACCGCTAGAGAGGAGGATGCTTGACCTCCTTCATCCTCTTGTACAGATCTACAGGGATTCAGGGATATACGATCTCCCTAGGTATTTTCTTTTACACATACAGTTTTTCACGAATTTATTTTGACGCACCGTGTTACAAGTACAATCACTCATGTGATTGGCTTGTAGGGCATATATGACTTGCAAAGCACACATACAAACACACAAGTAATGCTTTGAATATCATATCAAAAACATAGAGGGTGCAGTGGGATCTCAAATAAAGTATGGTCCATCTAGAGTATGGACCACAAGACAAAAGTCTCCAACATTTGGGAGCTCCATCCATCCACGTTTAGGTGAAGTCAGAAGGGGGTCGGTAGAGCATCGCGGGCTCTAAGCATATACCTTTTATCATTTTTGACAAAGAGTAAGATAATCCCACAGCCATCATAGTACAAAAGGATAGGTGAGCATTAAAACTAGCATATATCGGAAGCACATGCAGAACAATAAAACATACATGTGCCTATACAAAATAATTCGATACAAACAGAAACTTTACATAATAGATTCAGGTTTGCAATAATTGATGGACAAGAGTATATAGGAATTTAGAACAATAATGTGCAGCTCAATGGAAGTATAGATTTCAACAAAAATCAATTTTTAAAGAGATGAAACAATAATAGGCAATATCGATAAAAGTTTGATTCTAGCAGAATTTGAAAGGCACACTACATGAACTATTTGAATGACCAAATATACTCTAATTTGCTCAAAATAGGTATCATTTGAAAGATATATTAATCTAGTTTAGATAAATTAAGTTTTGTGAGAATTAGAGTTTCCAACAAGTAGTTATAAATAGATTAATAACTAAAGGTCAGAGAACATTATCTCTATTTGATAGAATTTATAGAGATAATTAGAACATATGTTTCAATAAGCATTTTTATCTCAAATCTTTCAATATTAGTTTCAAAACAAAGATGGATGAGTCTAGTTTCTATGGAATAGGATTTGTAATAATTAGATTCTTAGACAATGAGTTACAAATAAAAAAATACTGAAAGGTCAAAATCGATAGTCTCTAGTTTATAAATTTCATAGGGTTAGTTGAAAAAACAGTTTGGATAAGTATTTAGACTCCAAATTTGTCAATCTTAGTTTCATGAGTCTATTTTCAGATAAATTTAGTTCTGCTAAAATCAGAGTTCGGTACAAAAAGTTATCGCTAGAAAAATGTAGAAAGGTCAAAGTCTAAGAAAATTTCAGATTTACCATTTGATGCATAAACGACAGAGATATCATGTATAAAGCCAAAATCTTTCAAATTTCTCAGAATTAAAATGAAATCAGATATCAAAATTGCCATCGGATGTGTTAGAACACTTGCCTTAGAAAAATTTGATTCCCAAATATGAGGAATTTATCCAAAACCTCAAGCTAAAGCAAAACTTCTTCTCCTCCTTCAATTCCTTTTTCCTTCTCTTCCCAAGTCTACATTGTAGCAAGTCTCTCTCCTTTGTTAAGTTTTCCTTTAGTTTCTCCTCTAATTACCTAGGTTTGGCTAATGTAAAGATAGTAATGTGGTAAGCATGCATGATGGAAGCCTATGTGTCATCCATAGATCAAACATAAGTGGTACCATCCTTAGGTTAGCTAGTGACATAGGTCCTCCATTTTTTTTAACTTAATGTGAATCTTTCATAAATCATATCCAATTACTAAGATTTACACTTTGGTCCTTAGCAATAAACTTTTAATATAAAATTATTTAGTGTAAAAAAATTATTAAAAAATCCTCATATTTAAAAATAGGTCCTTACATTACAAATAAAGCCCTTACAAAATTTCAAAAATGAAAGATGTTACAACTTGTGGCCACCGGCTTCCACTAACAGTTTTCTTTCAATGAGCGAAGACTAATCTCCCTTTTATAGCCCTCTCTTCTTATAAGACTTCACTCAACCATCTATCTTAGGAATAACCTTTCTTAAAATTTTAGAGGAGGGATTACTACTAAGAATCACATAGTTTTTCCTTAGTTTTCTCGCACAATTCTTACTATCTCAAGCAAGAATAGCTGGATATTTATAGTCCCTTAGTGGATTCAAATTTAGAGCTCAAATTTGAATTATCTCGGATTTCAAGGTGTTGGTGGTACCACCGCTTGTGCTAGGCGGTACCACCGCCTGGTATCACCTAGTACACCCTGACACTAGGCGATACCACCATCAATCTGGCGATACCATCGCCTGGTACTACCTAGTACACCCTGACACTGGGTGATACCACCATCAGTCTATCAGTGTACTAGGCAATTGTTAGGATCTGAGTGACACTAAGAGGGGGGGGAGGAATTAGTGCAGCGGATTAAAACTTGTAAACTTGAAATCGATTTCGGAGATAGTTGGTTCGTAGAGAAATTTCGATTCGACAAAAGAAGTTTCAGCTAAAATAGTTCGAGTGAATGATGTAAATGAGAGTAGAGAGAAGAAGACCGAATAATTTGCAGCTAAGTAAAGGTAACATACAGAAATTTAAAAGCTCACACATTCAAAGTACGTAGCGATGTATAGTGGTTCGATCAAATAATCTACATCCATTTCCGAAGCCTCCTTCGATGAGGCTCCCAACTTCCACTATCAAACTTCTTTGAAGGGGAAGGATCAAACACTCCTCTTACAAACTTTTACAAGTGATTCGCATTTTTACAGATTTTTGACAAGGAAAAAGAGGGAGGTGAACACTCAAGCTATTGAAACAAGATTTTGCTAAAACTTTAACTCAGTTTTCAACTTCTCTAGAGGTGCTTTACTAGCAGAGAAAAGAGGGGTATTTATGGACTCAATTGACTTTCAAAAATAGAGAAAAAAAGAGTCACATCTCAGATTTCTGGGTACTAGTGGTACCATCGTCTGGCACTAGCGGTTCCACCGCCTGTTCACTCTACTTTATCAGTGTACTGGGTGGTACCATCGCTTGTCAGATGGTACCATCGCTTGTCAGGCGGTACCACCACTTGCAGGTAATAATTGCCAGCGGTACCACTATTGACCTGGGGTGGTACCACTGCCCAGACCATCTGGGAAGTCATTCCAAGGGCGGTGCCACCGCCCCAGTCTAGCGGTGCCATAGCTAGACCTGGTCTAGAACTTCTGAATGGGCCCTAAATCCAGCCCAATTCAGTCTAAACAAGGCCCAATTGGCCCCTACTAGGGTTAAACATGATTATTACCTAATCCTTATCTTAATTACATGCTTACTATGAATTTTAGACATAATTCTAAGCAAAGACTAAACCGGTAGCTTCGAGTTTTCTTTCGGTGAGCTTCCGGTGAACTTCCGGCAGACTTCTGATGCACCATCGGATTTCTTCCGACGGACTCCCAGCAGGCTTCCAGATTTTATGGTGAGTTCGATAAATCTTTGGCAAGCTTCTAAACCTTCTCGGTGAGCTCCATGAACCTCCGATGATCTTTCCAGTGAATTTCCAAAACCTTCGGTAAGTCCCCGATTCCGACAGCACTTTCGACGATCCGTCGGACTTCCGGTGGACTCTCAAACTCCCAACAACTTAACTCTGGTAATTTGTTTTATGTCTTCAAGCTATCATAGTTAATCCTGCACACTTATCTCTATAGTATGGATTAGATCAAATAACCTATCAATTGACTTCATCATCAAAATTTGAGATTCAACAATCTCCCCCTTTTTTATGATGACAATCAATTGATGATAGAGTTAATCTTAACTCCCCCTATCTATATGTCATATTATGAGAAAGAAAACACTTGAATTCAATTTCCTTGAATTTAAGTCAAAACTGATAAGTTCCATCCGTTGAACTTATCGTCATGCTTAACAAGTATGATCTTTCATCCACAAATATGAAACTTCATATTTTACATAATGTCAAGGCATGACACTTATTTTAAAGTCGAATGATAGACATTTATCACTTCGACAAGAGAAACCAATTATAATTTGAAATACAATATGGATCAAATGATATCGATATAAAGAGCATAAATGCAAGGCATGATATCATTTTTGATACATCATCAAATAAGATGATATCTTATTATATCAATAAAGGATGCCAAATTTTAAAAATGATAACAATTTTTCAAAAAGGTTAAGCATTTGCGATACATTGCGATATGATATAAATTTTATTGTGATTCTTTTAAAGACATCAGCCAATTTTTGATTATAAAGCATGGCAAAGGCAATCATATTGCAATTTAAAGCATATAGGACATTTTTCATTTCATCTTATTGCAATACACAACATATAAGTCATTGCAATTCGATACGATACACATAAGTCATTTATTTGTCATATTCTTCTTAATACGATGTATGCAAGTTATTTTATCAAGTCATCTGCACATGTCATCAATTTATTTGCACATTCTTCTCCCTCTTTGTCATCAACAAAAAGGAGATGAAGTAGTTATCATATGGTATCATATCACATGAAAAAAAATGTAAGAGTAGTCATTTATCAAGCATATCAAACACATATGATACATGAGGCTAATATTAGCTTAGAAATTATAATGCAAAATATGTCACCCTCGACCAATAAATCCGAAAATGTTTTGATTATCATTTTAATTCATGTTCATGAAATCTGAAAAATGATCAATCATCATTTATCAAGCTATGAAAGATTCACACATGAAAGAGGATGAAAGGCTTACGATTGTGATTTGAAAATCCAAGAATAAAATTATAAAGTGGAAGGATAGATCATTAAAACCATTCATCAAACATCTCATATCAATTTTTTTTAAAAAAAATCCGTGAGAAAGAGATGTCAAAATTCATAAAGCTTTAACTTAGCATTTACGAATTCATGAAGTGAAACATATCAACATCAAAAATTTCATAGAAAGATTCGACTTGGCATTCTCATAGAAAATATGAGGTGAAAGATATTAAGTCTTAAAACCTCAAATTAGCACAAGAATAAAAATCCAAAATGAACATTAAGAGCTTCATTTTTAAGTAAAATTCATGACATTAATTTATGCATATGTTAAGGTTCATGTGAAATGCAAGTTATGAAATTTCTTTAGTCATGCTTAAAAGAGGTGGAGGGATTATAAAATCAATTTTTACTATATCATTGAGATCCATCATTCGAAGAAGGAGGAGAATAACATCAGGATACCAAATCATTCAAAATATTACTACATTATGAAGTCTAAAAAAATATTATGATAAAAAATGATAGCTTAATTAAAAAATATTATGATCGAAAGATAAAAATGAGAGCTCCATTTTAAAAGATGATATAAAGACATCATCCAAAATCAGAGAATGATAACAAGTTAAGACTATCAAAACCGAAGTTTAAAATTTTTGAAAAATGAATATATAACTTCTTCATGCATTAGGATAATTTAACATGCCTAATTCTCTTCTAATGAAGTCAAATTGTTCTTCATTTAGGGTTTTTGTGAAGATGTCCGCCAATTGACATTTTGTATCAATAAATTCTAGAATAACATCATTATTATTGACATGATCTCATATAAAGTGATGCCTTATATCAATATGCTTCGTTCTAGAGTGTTGAATAGGATTTTTGGTTAGGCAAATAATACTTGTGTTGTCACATTTTATGGGAATATTTTTCAAATGAATTCCATAGTCTTCTAAAATATTTTTCATCCAAACTACTTGTACATAATATGCACTCACGACTATGTATTCGGCTTCGGTCGTAGATAGTGCAACCGAGTTTTGTTTCTTAGATGTCCAAGACACAAGTGCATGTCCTAAAAATTGGCATGTTTTGGATGTGCTTTTTCTATCTATTCTACATTTGTCAAAATCCACATCCGCATAGGCATTTAAATTAAAATCATCGGATTTTGGATACCATAGTCCTAGGTTAGGAGTTTCTTTAAGGTATCTAAGGATTCTTTTAACGGCTTTAAGGTGAGACAACTTAGGGTTAGCTTGAAATCTTGCACAAAGTCCTACACTAAATATGATATCTGGTCTAGTTGCGGTAAGATAAAGTAAGCTACCTATCATTCCCCTATATGTTTTTTAATCAAAATTTTCTCCACTTTCATCTAAGTCTAACTTAGTGGAAGTACTCATAGGAGTATTTATAGCTTTTGAACCATCCATGTTGAATCGTTTTAACAATTCTAATGCATATTTAGATTGATTAAGAAATATACCATCACTAAGTTATTTAATTTGTAATTATAAAAAGAAGGTTAGTTCACCCATTAGACTCATTTCAAATTCATGACTTATACACTTGGCAAATGATTCACATAGTGATTCATTGGTAGAACTAAAGATAATATCATCAACATAAATTTGAATAATAAGAAAATTATTTTTAAAATATTTAACAAACAATGTAGTATCAACCTTGCCTTTAGTAAAATTATTTAAAATTAAAAATGAACTAAGTCTCTCGTACTAAGCCCTTGGGGCTTGTTTTAATCCATAGAGAGCTTTAGTCAATTTAAACACATGATTAGGAAAATAAGAGTTTTCAAAACTGGGTAGTTATTCAATAAACACTTCTTCGGAAATAAAACCATTTAAGAAAGCACTTTTGACATTCATTTGAAATAATTTAAAATTATTACTACTAGCATATGTAAGGAGCATCTTAATGGCTTCTAGTCTTGCCACAGGAGCGAAGGTCTCTTTGTAATCGATACTTTCTTCTTGGTTGAAACCTTTGGCCACTAATCTAGCCTTATTTCTAACCATGATACCAAATTTATCTTGCTTATTTCTAAATACTCATTTAGTGTCTATAACTAAATGGTTATTTGGTCTAGGAACAAGCTTCCACACCTCATTCCTCCCAAATTGGTTCAATTCCTCTTACATTGCGATAACCCAAGAATCATCTTTCAAGGCTTCGTTAATGTATTTAGGTTCAATTTGAGAAAGGAAAGTGGTGTAAGTATAAATTTTTTTAAAAGAAGAACGAGTTTGAACCCCTTTTGATGTGTCTCCTATAATTAACTCATTTAGATGGGCATCTATATACTTCCATTCCTTAGATAAGGAAATTTGGGAAGAAGATATATCCAAGCTGCCATTTTGAGGAGAGAGTTCATTCAAATTCAAGCCATCAAAACCAAGATCATCATTAAAATTATTTTTTTTAAATTCGAAAACTTCATTAGAAACTACATGAATAGACTCTTCTTTAATCAAGGTTCTTTTGTTAAAAACATGAAAAGCTTTAGAAATGGAGAGTAACCAAGAAAGATGACTTCATCGGATTTAGTATCAAATTTTTCTAAGGCATCCTTTTCATTCAAGATAAAGCATTTACAACCAAAAACTTTAAAATTAAAAACATTTGGTTTTTTGTTATTCCACAATTCATAAGGGGTTTTGGATAGAGATGGTCTTATTAAAATCCTATTCATGACATTGTAAGCCGTATTAATGGCTTCGGCCAAAAAATATTTGGGTAAACTATATTCATTTAATATGGTTCTTGTCATTTCTTGTAAATTTCTATTCTTTCTTTCGACTACTCCATTTTATTAAGGATTCCTCAGAGTAGAGAAGTTGTGGTTATATCCATTGGAGTCACAAAAATTTTGGAAGTCACGATTTTGGAATTCGCCACCATGATCACTCCGAATCGATGAAATCATGAAACCCTTTTCGTTTTGAGTAAGTTTACAAAATTTAAAGAAACATTTAAAGCAATCACTTTTATGAGCCAACAAATAGGTCCAAGTGTATTTATTATAGTCATCTATAATGACAAACGCATATTTGTTACCTCCTTGACTCGTTATGTCAGTTGGTCCAAAAAAATCTATATAGATCAATTGTAATGATCTAGAGGTGCTTATTTAATTCTTTGGTTTGAAACTAGTTTTTATTTGTTTTCCTAGTTGACATGCATCACATACTTTGTCTTTAATGAACTTAACATTGGAAATGCCTCTTACAAGTCCTTTAGATGTGATTTGAGTGATTAGTTTCATGCTCGCATGACCTAATCTCCTATGCCAAAACCAAGCATCATCATTCAAAATCGAAAAACACATTTCATTACTAAGATCATCAATGTTTATGGTGTAGATATTATTTTGTTTTAGTACAATCATAGATGTGTTATTGTGTGATTTTTCAATGATACAAGCATTAGATTCAAATTTTATAATATATCCATTATCACATAATTGACTAATACTCAAAAGATTGTGTCTTAAATCATCTACTAATAACATATTATCAATTGAAAAACTTGATTTGTTACCTATAGTTCCCTTGCCAATGATTTTACCCTTATTATTGTCTCCGAAGGTGACATACTTTTCATCTTATCTAGTGAGCTTAGAGAATTGAGATGGATCTCTGGTCATGTGCCTTGAGCATCCACTATCAAGGTACTATCTATTGCTCCTAGCTTTTGTGGGTGAATGTATCTACAAAAGAGGATAGTTTTTAGGTACCCATTTGAACTTGGGTGCCTCAAAAATTGATCTACTAAACTTATTATTGTTCATTGAGTTTCTTATCATTCCCTTAGGAACCCATATTAACTTATGTGAGCTAAGTTTTTTGTATGGATATTTGTAAGTAACATGTCCAAATTTATAATAAAAGTTACATTTTAAATGAGATGATACATGTAGTGTTGGTCCTTTAACGAAGGTGGTTTGATTTTGGTGAGATCCACTCTTGAATCCAATTCCAATTCTTTTTCTGACATGACCCTTGTTTGCAAGGATCATGTCTAAGCCCTTGCTACCCACCTTAAACTTGTTTAGGGTCTCCTTGAGTAGCAAGTTCTCATTTTTGATTACTTCTAAGTGTTCACACTTAGAGTATGGGGGTAAAGAGAGAGTTTGAAGACTATTAAGCTTATCTTGTAATAAAGCATGCTCCTTCTTTAATAAATTGAACTTCTTACTAATACTTCTACACTCATCAAACAATCATGGAAAGCAATCAAAAGTTCATCGAAAGATAAATCTTCATTAAATAACTCACTTACCTCATCTCCTAAAGTCATAAGTGCGAAGTTGGCCTCCTCTTTGTTGCTTGCTTCTTCATCCTCAGAGCCACTTAAATCATCCCACATCATCTTTAGAGCTTTCTTCTTCTTTAGTAGCTTCTTCTTGGCTTAGGGGCATTCACTTGTGAAGTGCCCTACTTCTTACATTTGTAATATATAACTTGGTCCTTCTTTGGTTCAAGTTTGTTTTTAGTGTCATTTTTAAATTTATTCCTTCTTTTAAATTTTTTAAATTTTCGAGTTAAGAGTGTAAGTTCATAATCAAGGTCCTCATCACTTGAAACTTCCTTCAAGTGGTCTTCTTGTGATCTCAATGCCATTTTTTTTTTATTCTTTGGAAGGGGTTCTCTAGCTCATCATGAGCATGGTATGTCATTTTGTAGGTTATCAAAGACCCAATGAGTTCTTCAAGAGGAAATTTTTTAAGGTCCTTGGCCTCTTAAATGGTCATAACTTTTAGATCCCAACTCTTTGGACGGGATCTTAAAATTTTTGTTATAAGTTCAAAATTAGAAAAACCTTTACCAAGTGCTGAGTCCATTGATAACATCCGTGAAACAGGTGTACATGTCTCCGATGGACTCACTTAGTTTTATTCGAAAAAGTTCATAAGAATGCACCAAGAGATTTATTTTGGATTCTTTCACTTGGCTAGTGCCTTCATGAGTGATTTTAAGAGTACGCCAAATATCAAAATCCGATTTATAAATCGAAACATGATTAAACTCATTTTTATCAAGTGCATAAAATAAGGCATTCATAGCCCTTGCATTTAAAGCAAAAACCTTCTTCTCCGATTCATTCCATTTGCTCATCGGAAGAGAAGATTTTTGAAATCCATTTTTGACGATATTCCAAAGCTTAAAATCCATAGAAATAAAAAAAAATCTTCATACGAGTCTTCCAATAGGTGTAATCTGATCCATTAAACATAGGTGAACGTGTAATGGAATGACCCTCTTGCATGCCGGAATAAACCATTTCTCTTGGGTTTTAAACCAGATGATAGTGACCAAGCTCTGATACTAATTGTTAGGATCTGAGCAGCACTAAGAGGGGAGGGTGAATTAGTGTAGTGGATTAAAACTTATAAACTTGAAACCGATTTTGGACATAGTTGGTTCGTAAGGAAATTTCGATTTGACGAAAGAAGTTTCAGCTAAAATAGTTCGAGTGAATGTAAATGAGAGTAGAGAGAAGAAGACCAAATGATTTACAGCTAAGTAAAGGTAAGATGAAGAAATTTAAAAGCTCACACATTCAAAGTATAGAGTGATGTATAGTGGTTCGATCAAATGACCTACGTCAACTTCCGACGCATCCTTTGATGAGGCTCCCAACTTCCACTATCAAACTTCTTTGAAGGGGAAGGACCAAACACCCCTCTTACAAACTTTTACAAGTGATTCACACTCTTACAGATTTTTAATAAGGAAAAGGCTGGAGGTGAACACTCAAGCTATTGAAACAAGATTTTGCTAAAGCTTTGACTCAGTTTTCAAGTTCTCTAAAGGTGCTTTACCAATAGAGAAAAGAGGGATATTTATAAACTCAATTGGCTTTCAAAAATGGAGCCTAAAAGAGTCACATCTCAGATTTTCGGGTACTGGTGGTACCACCGCCTGGCACTAGCGGTACCACCACCTGTTCACTCTGCTCTGTCAGTGTACTGGGTGGTACTATCGCCCAGACTGGTGGTACCATCGCTTGATAGAGTCCTCGGGCTCTATGGACTGGTAGTACCACTACTTGTCAAGCGGTACCACCGTTGGCAGGTAATAACTGCCAGCGGTACCACTGCCTAGACCATCTGGGAAGTTATTTCTAGGGCAGTGCCACCGCTCCAGTCTAGCGGTGCCACCGCTCCAGTCTAGCGGTGCCACCGCTCCAGTCTAGCGGTGCCACCGCTAGACCTAGTCCAGAACTTCTGAATGGGCCCTGAATCCAGCCCAATTTAGTCCAAACAAGACCTAGTTGGCCCCTACTAGGGTTAAATAGGATTATTACATAATCCTTACCCTAATTATATGCTAACTATGAATTTTAGACATAATTCTAAGAAAAGACTAAACCGGCAGCTTTGAGTTTTCTTCCGACGAGCTTCCGGTGAACTTCCGGCGGACTTCCGCACACTCTCGAATTTCTTCTAGCGAACTCCCAGCAGGCTCTAGGACTTTATGGCGAGTTCGATGAATCTTTAGCATGTTTCTAAACCTTCTTAGTGAGCTCCGCGAACCTCCGACGATCTTTCCGATGAACTTCTGAAACCTTCAGCAAGTCCCTGATTCTTTCTCGGTTGGTTCTAGCAGCACATTCGACAATCCTTCGGACTTTCGGTGGACTCTCGAACTCCCAACAACTTAACTATGGTAATTTGTTTTATGTCTTTAAGCTATCGTAGTTAATCCTGCACACTTATCCCAATAATATGGATTAGATCAAATAACCTATCAATTGACTTCATCATCAAAATTTGAGATTCAACTATCGTACTACTGCCCAAGCACACTGACACTAGGCAGTACCACCACCTAGGCTTCTGGGAGACCGAGCCCTAGGCAGTTCCACCGCCCCAATCTAGCAGTGCCATCGCCAGGCAAGGTTCAGCAACACTGTTTGGGCCTTGAGTGTGGCCCAAGCCTATTTGGGTATGGGCCCAATTGGCCACTAACTGAGTTGGCCCAAATCCAACCCAATTGAACCTAATCCTACTTTGATCTAGACAATATTATAAAGTGAATCAAAATTAGTTGCCCGGCACATCATTGGTCCATTAGCGCTTCATCCGATTCTTCGGTGCATCGTCCTCTCTTGCTGCCTATTGCTCAATCAATAGTTGTCCTCTGTAACTCCAATTTCCTTAGCACAATCCTGCTCTTCTTGGCCTAATGCCCGAATTTTTTATCCAAAGCCTTCTAGCAATATGTCGATCGGACCTCCAGGTCAACGTCTAATCTCTTGACGTGTTTTTCTCCAGCACAACGTCTAGTCTTTCTACTTCAATTATCTAATCCTGATCAAGAGTAGACCTGTGTTACTCAAAATGTAGTTAGATCATCAAAACACAATCAATTAGTTTTATTATCAAAACCCAAGATTCAACAATCTCCCTTTTTTATGATGATAACTAATTGATGACGGAGTTAATCTTAACTACTAGAGTTTAAACAAAATCCCCCTATCAATATGCCATATTGATAGAACCCTTGGATTTTAAAAAAATCTAAGCAACATGTCATTAAAAACATCATGCAATATTTTGACATATTCAATATAATGCATGATCATCAATCTACTTCTCCCCCTTTGTCATCAACAAAAAGGAGAAGTGGCATCTAGTAAGATTAAAAGATATGCAAATTTTACAACATTCAAGTTAGATTTACCTACTTTACAACATTTTATCATAGTAAGTTTTGAATTGATGCAAGTATAGCAATTTTTCACTTGCTTCTTGAGATGTGCAAGTTTGCACTTTGTTTTCTCATGATAGGCAAGATAGCCTTTGCGATACGTAAGCTAGCAACTCCTTCTCCCCCTTTGTCAATGTCAAAAAGAAAGGGAGGATTACAATACAATGATATAGTTTCTTCTTTTTACAACAACTTTTCACATCAATTAAAATTGTATCAATCAATATTTCAATCATCACATGATGCACACAAAGAAGTATTAAACCATAGGAGAAAAATCTATTTAAGCATAAGACACCTCATCAAAATCACATAAAAAATATTTCAAGTATCAAATATCAAGAGGTCAAAATCATGATCAAGCTCATTCAAGAAACATTGAATCATCAAGATATTGTGTATTAAACAAGGGACAAAAAATTATTGATTACTTCAACTTATTCAATTCAAATCATCAAAATCAATTTTATAGTTGAAGAGATTCATCAATAGTGGTATGAATTCATCACTTGCCTTTTATTGAAAAATCGAAAACTTTAGAGATAGAGAGATTTTAAAAAAATATGCATTTCTCTTTTAGTGATTTCAATTCATGCATTGATTTCATATAAACATGCCTTTGTCTGTTTATGTCAAATAGAAACAAGCATGAATGTTTAAGACCTAAAGATAAATTTTGTCAAAACCATCAAGTCTAAGTATAACACAAAGCATCTTCAAATGAAAGATCATGATAGTACATTTTCCATTTTTAAATGTTTCAATTCATGTAATTATCATGATAATTAATTTTGTGTCAAAACGAAGCATCTTGTTTGAAACCAATTTTGTCATGCATATCATCAAGACAAACATATTATTTCAAAATATGAGATTTCAAGTCATCATTATTTCAAATCCTCATACATCATCATAATGTAAAATCATTAAGCATGATAACAAACTTTTAATATTTTTCATTTGAAAGCCATGAATCATCATTTAAATCCAAAATTATCATCAAAATCTTTCATTTGAGAATTTTATTAAGAGCAACGTCGATTGATTACATGTAAGCATGTTCAAGTCCTTTTTGTATAAAAGATGTGTGTCAAGTTTAAAACCGAAACATAAGTTTCATTATATATAAAAAAATGTGACATATCATCTAAAAATTTCATCATAAAAATGATGAAGACCTATTAATCCAAAATAGAAGATTTCAAATCATAAGTATGATACAAGCATCTATTGACAAATCATCAAAACACTTTCAAGAAATTCATAACATACATAAATTTGCATCATGTTTAAAAATAAAAATCGATACGGAAAGCATACATGGAATTGATCATGTTAGGTGTACATGCATTATCACAAATCACGTAATTATCATTCATAATGTTACATACATCATTCAAAAACATACTTATTTATCATAAAACATATAATTTTCATGATCAACTTTTTAATTTTTTAAAAAACGCTAGAAAGAGAAGCATGATAATTTCTTTTAAAAAAATTATTTTCTACAAATTAAATTAAGCAATCTCATGATGAACATCAAGTAATTTCATAAAGCAAAGGGGTTTTGGTTGAATTGCTTACCTTGTAGTGGAAGGCGTCAAAGTGCAATTTGCATCTTCATCTTCAGATGTCCTTGAGTTGCTTACCTTGTCCTTGAGTTCATTTTTCTTCTTTAGCCTCTTCTTATTTTCAAGTTTATTTTCATTCTTTAATTCTTATTTTATAAATTTTTTAAATTTTAACATCAAAAGTTCAATGTCATCTTCACTATCACTTGAGTTATCACTCAAGAGGTCTTCTTCTATTCGAAGTGTAATTACCTGTTTGTTTTTTGAAATGTAGTTCACATGTTCATCATATTCCAAGAAGCTCATTTCATATGTCATCAGTGAGCCAATGAGTTCTTCAATAGGAAAATTATTTAAATCTTTTGTTTCTTATATTGTAGTTACTTTAGGATCCCACCTTTTTGGAAGGGATCTTAGAATCTTGTTTACAAGTTCAAAACTCAAAAATATTTACTAAGACTTTTCAAACTATTGATAACATACGTAAAATGAGTATACATATCACAAATAGTTTTGCTTGGTGCCATTCAGAAAAGTTTAAAATCATGCATTAAAATATTTACTTTCGAGTCTTTGACTCTATTTGTGCCTTCGTGCATGATTTCAAGTGTATGTCAAATGTCAAAAGTCATTTCACAAGTCAAAATTCAATTAAACTCATTTTTATCTAATGCATAAAATAAGACATTCATAGCCTTTGCATTTAAAGAAAATAATTTTTTCTCAATTTTATTCCATTCATTCATAGGTTTCAAAGGATGTTGAAAATTATTTTCAACTATATTCTATAAATCCAAATTTAAAGAAAGTAAGAAAACTCTCATTTGAGTTTTCTAATAGGTGTAGTTCATCCCATTAAACAAGGGAGGACGAACAATAGAAAAGCCCTCTTGAAATTCGAAAAGAGTCATTTCTCTTGGGTATAAATCCAAATGAGAAATATCAGGATCTAATACCAACTATTAGGATCAGTTCAGCACTAAGAGAGGGGGCAAGGGTGAATTAGTGTAGCAGTTAAAAATGATAAATTTAATAATTTTATAAACTTCATACGAAGAAAGATATTTTATTTCGATTAAATCCATAGCGGAAAGATGCTTTAAACTTGAAGCCGATTGTAAGAAGGAGATGAAGAAGTGGAGCAGTAAGTAAAGATGGTTTGTAGAAACATAACCAACAAGAAGTAAATACAAATCAATTTTTATAGTGGTTCGGTCATCCGACCTACATCCACTCCCGATTTCTCTTCACTTGAGGCCGTCGACTTCCACTAACAGTCTTTCTTCAATGGGTGAAGACTAATCTCCCTTTTACAGCCCTCTCTTCTTATAAGACTTCACTCTTAAAATTTCGGTGAAAGGATTTCTACTAAGAATCACAGTGTTTTCCCTTAGTTTTCTTGCACAATTCTTGCTATCCCAAGTAAGAATAGCTGAGGTATTTATAGACCCCAAGTGGATTTAAGTTTGGAGCCCAAATTTTTAGGGTGCTGGCAGTACCACTGCTTGTGTTGGACAGTACCACCGCCCAGTACACCTTGACACTAGGCGGTACCACCGCTAGTCTGGTAGTACCATCGCCTAGGCTTACTGGTCTGTTAGTGTATTGGGTGGTACCACTGCCCAGGCACACTAATATTGGGTGATACCATCGCTCAGACTTCTGGAAGACTGAGCCCTGGGTGGTTCCACCACCCCAGTCTGGCGGTGCTACCATCAAACAGGGTTCATCAATACTATTTGGTCCTTGAGCCTGACCCAAATCTATCTAGATACGGGCCCAATTGGCCCCTAACTGAGTTGGCCCAAATCTAACCCAACTAAACCTAATCCTACTTCGATCTAGATAATTATTATATACTATATCAAAATTAGTTGCCCGGCACGTCATTGGTCAATCGACGCTTCGTCTGGTTCTTCGATGCATCATCCTCTCTTACGACCTATTGCCCAATCAGCAGTTGTCCTCTGTAACTCCGATCTCCTTAGTGCAACTCTGTTCTTCTTGGCCCGATGCCCGAATTCTTTGTCCGAAGCCTTCTGAGTAAACCTCACTCTGATACCAATTGTTAGGATCAGACAAGCACTAAGAGGGGGGGGGATGAATTAGTGCAGCGGATTAAAATCGTAAACTTGGAACCGATTTTAGTAAAAGACTAGTTCGTATGAAAACTTCGATCCGACGAAAGATGACTTGGTAGAAGTTGCTTGAGTAAAAGTAATATCAAACTGAATGGTTTGTAGCTAAGTAAAAAGATGAAACAGAAATTTAAACACTCACACATTCAAGACGCAGCGATGTATAGTGGTTCGATCAAAGTGACCTACATCTACTTCCGAAGCCTTCTCCGATGAGGCTCCCAACTTCCACTAGCAAATCTTTTTGAAGGGGAAGGACCAATCACCCCTCTTACAACCCTTTACAAGAAGTTCACACTCTTACAGATTTTCCAAAGAGAAAGAATGAGGTGAACACAAACTACTGAAAACAAGACTTTTGCAAGACTTTAGCTTGATTTCTAACTCTCAAAAGGGTACCCTTTCAGTTGAGAAAAGGGGGGGATTTATAGATCCAAAATGGTTTCAAATTTGGGCTCCAAATTTGAAATCAAACTGGAGTTCCTGGTGCTGGCGGTGCTACCCCTGTCAGATGCGGTGCTACCACCTGTCAGTCGTCAGACTGACATTGCACAGGTGGTGCTACCGCTTGGAGCAAGCGATACTACCACCACTATTCACTGTAGCCGGGCGGTACTACTGCCCCAGGCTAGGTGGTAGCACCGCCCAGCACACGGCTGCCAGGCGGTGCTATTGCCTAGCACAAGCGGTTCTACCGCTTGGCCCATTCAGCAAAGCTGAATGGGCCTTGTTCAAGGCCCAAAAGGCCCAATAAGGGCCCGTTGGTCCCTACCAATTTAGAGCAGGATTAATTCGAAATCCTTGCCCTAAGTACGTGCCAACTACGAAATTAAAATATAATTTATAGTGATTTAAACCAATATTCTTCAAGTCTTATTCCAGCGAGCTTTACGATGAGGCTTCGACGGTCCTCCAAAACTTCCCTCGGATTTCTTTCGACGGATTCCCAACATACTCCCGGCTTGTATGGCACGCTCAACGAGTCTTCGACAAGCTTCCGAACCTTCTCGGCAAAGTTCCGCGAACCTTCAACGATCTTTGCGACGAACTTCCGAAAACTTCGGCAAGTCCCTGATTCGATCTTGGTTGGTTCCAGCAATACTTCCGACGATCCTTTGGACTTCCGATGAACTCTTGAACACCCGACGGACTTGACCTCAATAAATCACTTTATATTTCTGACTCATCGTAGTTAATCCTGCACACTTATCTTTGACAATATAGATTAGAATAAATATTTCACCAATTGATTTTATCATCAAAATCCGAGATTTATCATTTATAGACTCAATTAACTTTCAAAAATGGAGCCAAAAAAAGTCACATCCCAAATTTCTGGGTACTGGTGGTACCATCACTTGTTCACTATGCTCTGTTAGTGTATTGGGCAGTACCATCGCCTGACAGAGTCCTCAAGCTCTATGGACTGACGGTACCACCACCTGTCAGGCGGTACCACCATTGGCAGGTAATAATTGCCAGCGGTACCATCGCTTACCTAGGGCGGTACCACCGCTTGTTAGGCGGTACCACCGTTGGCAGGTAATAACTATCGATGGTACCACCGCTAACCTGGGGCAATACCACTGTCTAGACCATTTGGGAAATTATTCCTAGGGCGGTGCCACCACTAGACCTGGTCCAGAACTTCTGAATAGGCCTTGAATCTGACCCAATTCAGTCCAAACAAGGCCCAGTTGGCCTCTACCAGGGTTAAACAGGATTATTACCTAATCCTTACCCTAATTACATGCTAACTATTAATTTTAGACATAATTCTAAGTAAAATACTAAACCTATAGCTTCTAGTTTTCTTCTAGCGAGCTTCCGACGAACTTTCGACAGACTTCCGACGCACCCTCGGATTTCTTCCAACGAACTCCCAACAGACTCCCGGACTTTATGACAAGTTCGACGAATCTTTGGCAAGCTTCCAAACCTTCTTGGTGAACTCTGTGAGCCTTCGATGATCTTTCCGGTGAACTTCTGAAACCTTTGGCAAGTCTCTGATTCTTTCTCGGTTGGTTCCAGCAGCACTTCCGACGATCCTTCGGACTTCCGGTGGACTCTCGAACTCCCAACAACTAAACTCCGGTAATTTGCTTTATGTCTTCAAGCTATCATAGTTAATCCTGCATACTTATCTCAATAATATGGATTATATCAAATAACCTATTAAGTGACTTCATCATCAAAATCTAAGATTTAACAGAAACATCACAAAGAGAAGCAAGGTGTTATCTTACCTATTGTAAGAAGCAAAAGTGTAAACTTGCACATCTCAAAAAAGCAAGTGATAAATTATAATCTTGCACATTTTTAAAACTTGCTATGCTTGTATGGTGTAAAGTAATTGCTAGCTTAATATTGTAAAACTTGCATATCCTTAAAACAACCTAGATGTCACTTCTCTTTTTTGTTGATGATAAAGGGGGAGAAGTATGATGATGATCATGCATTGTATGATGTATTGAACATTTTGATTTTGCATGATTTATTCAAAATTTTTTAATTTTAAATTTTCTATTAATATGACATATTGATAAGGAGAGTCAAGGTTAACTCCGTCATTAATTGATTATCATCATAAAAAAGAGGGAGATTATTGAATCTTGAATTTTGATAATGAAACCAATTAATAGTTTTTATGATCTAACTATGTTTTGAGTGACGTAGGACTACTTTCAATCAGGATTAGATAATTGAAGCAAGAAGAATCGGACGTTAGGCCAGAGGAGAACATATTAGAAGATTGGTTATCGAGCTGGAGGATCGGTCGACGTATGGGCAAAAGGCTTCAGACAAAGGATTCGAGCATCGGGCCAAGAAGAGCGGAGTTGCGCCAAGGAGATCGGAGTTGCGGAGAACAACAGCAGATTGGGCAATAGGCCGCAAGAGAGGATGATACGTCAAAGAATCGGACGAAGAGCCGATGGACCAATGATATGTCGGACAATGAATGGATTTAAAGCTTTATAATAATTATCTAGATTGAAGTAGGATTAGGTCTAATTAGGTTGGAATTGGGCCAACACAATTAGGGGCCAACTAAGTACAAACAGGACTATATTGAGCTAAGTGAAAGGCCTAAATAGTAACCTGAAGCCATATCAGGCGATGGCACCGCCAGGGTGGGCGGTGGAACTGCCTGAAGGCTCGACCTCCAAGGCTGAATCTATCAAGGCTATGTTGGGCTAAGTAAAATGCCTAAACAGTAATCTAAAGCCACGTCAGATAGTAGCACCGCTAGGGTGGGTGGTGGAACTACTTGAAAGCTCGGCTTCCAAGGTTGAGTTTGGGCGGTAGTACCGCCCAATGTTAGGCAGTCTAGGTGGTGGTACCGCCTAGGTCCAATAGCCGAGACTCTAACACTAGATGGTACCACCACCCAAGTCCAATAGTCAAGACTCTACCTAGGCGGTGGTACTATCCAGTGTTAGAGTCAACTGGCGATGGTACTACCAGCACTAGCGGTGGTACTACCAGTACCCTGAAAATCAGAGTGATTCAAATTTGGACTCCAAATTCAAATCCCTTTGAGGCTTATAAATACTCTTCTCATCCATGATTAGTATATATACCAATCGGGAACAAAAAGAGAAAATTTTATTATAATCACTTGAGAAATCCTCCCCTCTAACTCTAAGTCCTGGTCTAATTTAAGAGAGGGGTAAGAGGTCTTGTAAAGATTGTTCTCTTAAACCTGTAAAAGGAGAAAAGGGTTATAAGGTTAGTTAGTCTTCGCACGATTGAAAGAAGACTGATAATGAAAGCCAGTGGTCTTGACGAAGGAGAAATCAGGAGTGGATGTAGGTCAGACGATCGAACCACTATAAATTGGTTTGGCTTTACTTCCTTACTATTTATTATTTTGCAAACCACTTTATCTACTTCCTATCACTTTCTTACAATCACTCTCAAGCCAAAGCATTTTCGATACGCTTTCAATCGAAATGATTTTTCATTGTATGAATCGATTTTTTTGAAATCACATAAACCACTGCATTGATTTATCCACAGTGATTTCGCATATTTTACTTTGGAACTTACTTGTTTTAAAACTATAGCTCAAAAAAAAAAAAACGAATGCAAGTATTAAATGATGAATTATAAGTTATTGAGAAATATAAAACTTGGAAGCTAATAAATTTTCCTACTGACTCAGTTACAAAACATAAAGCCTGTCTAGTTGCTAAAAGGCATGTTCAAATTTTATATATTACTTTTTTAAAAATTTTAATTATAAAAATTGACATAATTAGAATAGTACTAGCATTAGTAATTTAGAAAAAAATGATAAGTCTATCAATTTGTATTTAATCAATCTTTCTGAATAAAAAGTTACAAGAGGAGTTTTATGTTAAGCAACCTAAAAGATTTAAAATCAAAGGGCAAAAAGATAAAGTCTACAGGTTTGAAAGTATTATACGATTAAACTAAACACTAAGGGCAAGGTACATTTTTATCGATAAATATTTTTTTAACACAACTTTCAGAAAAGTTTAAGTGAACCTACCTTATATATAAAAGCTTAAGATATGAAAATTCTTATTATCTATTTATATGTGGATGATATGATTTATACTGAAAATTTGATGGGTATGCTTAATAAATTTAAGAAAAATATGATGTTAGAATTTGAAATAACTTATTTAGGGCTTTTTTATTTTCTTAGAATGAAAATTATTCAAGATGATTTTTTTTTATTTCAAGAAAAATATATTAAAATTTTAATAAAAATATTTCATATGGTAACTTGTAAGCTAGTGAGTACTCCAATGAATAAAAATGATAAACTTATTGTAGATGATAAACTTAATTGAAGGGCTAATTTATCTTATACATTCAATGCCAAATATTATATTTGTAATTAGTTTATTATCTAGATTTTTGCACAGCCCTAGTAAGCATTACTTTAGAACAACTAAAAAAGTTCTTAAATACATTAAAAAGATCTCAATTATGATATTCACTATGAGTAGATATAAATTTTTAAATTATATTTTTATATTGATAGTGATTAGGCTATTTTTTAGATGATTATTCAAATTATTTTAGGATTTATGCTCAATCTAGGGTTAGAAGTTATTTTATGCACAACAAAAAAAAAAGAATATGTTTCTCTCTCAAGTTTTGATATTGAATATATAACAATTATAAGTATAATATATCAAATAATTTAATTTTAAAAAATTATAATATATATTCAAGAAAAATAAAATATACAGACTAAAATCTATCACGATAATAAATCTTATATTACAATTTGGGTCCCCACGCATCGATGGCGAGGCCCGCCCACAATTCGACTATTGAATCATGGTAGCTTGAGGGGGGAGTCAAGTCACGTACGTTCCTATCTGTAAAAGGCTAATAGGTCGTCGGTCAATGGCGGCAGCGATTATCCCGATCTCCCAAGACGTGTCCCGAGCCACCGTCCATGCATCCTGAACCGAGGGGTGTCGCCCTATCACTTTGCTTCATCCAACAAGTCGGATCCCCCTTTCCATCTCCCAAAAACAATAAAAGAGATCAGATTCCGATTAACTCTTCGTCCTCCTCCCTAGTGCGGTAACAGCTCACTGCTTCATAAACAAGGAGGGCCGCCGAAACGGCCAAACAAAGATTTGTTGCACGAACTTTGGTGGTCAATGTTCGCATGGAACTCATATATGTCTCTGTTTGAACCATCCCTTCTTATTCTTCCCCGTGCGGATCTGGAGTTATAGGTGACGTAAGAGAGTAAGGCCACCGGATGCAGGGTTGCCGGTGGGTGAAGCTACGGAGGATGTTTCTTGAGGCAGCGTCGGTGAGCTGCACGCGTACGACGACTCCCCAACCGCCACCGCCCACACCACCCCAAACCGCGCGTTGTCGCTCGCGGGTGGCCCAACTGAAATCTAACTGTCACCAACGTGGGTTCTTCTCCTCGGACACTCAGCGAGCAGCAGCAGATCTTTACATTCCATATCACATGAAGTCAAATCACAATACTGTAATGAACATGAGGCGCTGCTGCCAAAAAGTCGGTGTCGTAACTTATCACAGGACGGGTGGCGCCAGCACCGACGTGGACTCATGTGAGTGGTTGGTGGCTTCTGGGTCTACCGACTTTGCTGAGTCGAGGAGAAGCAGCGTCCCCGTCGTCTCCACCAGTCAAGCCGCCCACCTTTTGAACCAGTACTATATCAGTTAGCTTGTGGTACTCGAAGCCAGAACGGAGACACAACACCTGTGTCGGCTTAGGTAGAGAGAGAGAGAGAGAGAGAGAGAGAGAGAGAGAGAAGAAGACCGGGATCTCCTGGCCACACGCCACGTCCCGTTACCAACGCTCCCCCAGCACTCCCACAACGCATTAAAAATGGTCCCTCGCCGCCCGGCTTTATCCAGCTGTTCCACCCCGTGTGCCCCATCGCGATGGCACCGTCCTCGACTTTATATATATCTCCGCATCCTTCTCCCCTTCTTCTCATCAGCAACTCACTGCTTCACTCGCGGATCGTACGCTCTCCAAGAAGTTGAATCTGAACAGGATGGAGGCGTTTTCTGGTGATGACGCCGCCGCCGCTACTGCCTCAGGAACCAAGGGGAAGTGGCAGTATGCGACGGTGTCGGAGGCGCCACCGAAGCGGCCGGCGGGGAGGACCAAGTTCCGGGAGACGCGGCACCCTGTGTACAAGGGTGTGCGCCAGCGGGGGGCCGCCGGGCGGTGGGTGTGCGAGGTGCGCGAGCCGAAGAAGAAGTCCAGGATCTGGCTGGGCACGTTCCCCACAGCGGAGATGGCGGCGCGGGCGCACGACGTCGCGGCGATGATGCTACGAGGCCGATCCGCTTGCCTCAACTTCGCGGATTCGGCATGGCGGCTCCGCGTGCCGGCTTCGTTCTCCTGCTCCCGGGACATCGCACGGGCCGCCGCCGAGGCCGCCGAGGCGTTCCGGCCGCCGTCGGACTCCAATGCTACCTTTGAATCGTCCTTAACGATGGAGAGCTCAGCGAATACATCCCCGTCATTGTCGCCTATAACGACGGCGGCCACGCCTTCATCAGTGTTACTGGAAGATGGGATCGGCAGCCAAGAAGGAGTCACATTTGATATGGTGAGTTACGACGGCATGGATTTGGGCTACTGCGACTACTCCGGTATGGCGGAGGGCGCGCTGGTAGATTCCATTTGGGACCACGTGGACGCTGACGCTGATGTGTCGCTCTGGAGCTACTCCATCTGAGGCAGAAGAGGCGGCGGCTGCGGAGGACGACGACGAGGAGGTGGCAAGGCATCTGATGTACATTAACTCGGTTACGTGCGGCGGCAGAGTGCTCGAAGCTGTTCCCATGCATCAACGCTTCTCTGGATCTTCACCAGCTTCGACCAACACATCTGTAGAACGATTAAATTCGGTGAATGATTCAGAAGACGAGCTTTATGTTTATATTTGCTCTGCTTTGATCTCAGCTCTTGTAATCTCTGCAAAATAAGCACACAGGCAAACTACACCAAGTTCTGGGTGTAGATCTATCATCTTCATGACAAAACAAGAAGACAAATGGAAGGATTTCCTATGGCCATCAGCTGATCTCTCCTCTTCCTCTTCTTGTCTTTAAATCTTGTTCTTCTTCTAGTTTCCTCTTCTTATGCCACAACTTTAAGGTTTTCACCAAGGAAAACTCGGAATTGCAGTTTTTATGCCTTTCTTTTTTTTGCTCCATTAAAGTCAAATCAAATGGCAGAAGAAATATCATTTGACTCGTTCTATTCTTAGTTGTGGGATCATTCTTATTCCCTCTTATTTTTCATCCATATATGAGTATTTTCTTAATAGAATCATTCAATTTTACTGTAATAGTGAGTTTGCTGGGAGTACATTGCTCATTCCAACATCCATATCCACAAAGGTCCTGACTTCAAGATCGTGTTGGGAGTTGAGCGCGATTGCATGGATCTCAAAGTCAAATCAAACGGGAGAAAAAAACCTCAAAGCCAACGGAAAAATCTCTACTAATAATCATTATCAGTTTATCATAACCTATCATGTTGGGATCATGGCATGGACCAATTAAGAAGGCATGCGCAAGTGTGCTAAGTTCTTCTACAGTTCATTAATAATAATTTATTTCTTCATGACCGAACTATTCACTCATGTCATCCAAAACGAAAGTCAAGAAAAAAACTATTCTATATTGAAAGATGACTAAATAATCCAACAACAATGATAGTAAACGTTGACATCAATCATAGTCAACTTCCTTTTAGCTGGGAGGAAAACAACTTGGATTAGTGATCAGGTTGACAAGCCACATTTGCCAGATTCGGCATGCTACATCACCCGGTCAACCATCCAAAAAAAACCTGATGGGAAAGTTGACTGTTGATATTTATGTCTTTTATATTTTGGTGGAGTAGCATAGAGAACAAAATCTGACCACATCAAATAATGACAACAATATAGTTTGACCGACCAAACCAAAGAATTAGATTACCAATTCAAATAAACAACACATTGACTTGCAATTAGATTTGGTAATATAATTAATCATACGATATCATCTAGCTTCTTATTAGTTATTAGAAACACTTACGTGCCCAGATGTTGTGTATAAGAATAGAAGATGTTGAAGTCAAATACATTATAATTTGTGGCCCCCAATTTTTGTTGCAAGCAATTCCATATCACGAGAACTGCGTCCGCTCCCTCTCTCCCGTTCTCTATAAATACGTATCTCAGTAGTGAGGGAGAACGGCAACTCGGCTCCTCGCGTAACCCTCGATGAATCTCGACAACATCGTATTCGTCGCATCTCGCCACTTGATCTTGGCCGCATTGTGGTGCGGGAAACCATCGGCGCGATTGGATTACGCGCCTTTTCTTTCGTTAGGTATAATCTTGGGCCGATATCCTCTTCGTGGATCAGGGCTTGGGTTCCACGAAGTTTGGGGTCGTTCGCGGATTGCTCTGTTTCGGTCTCTTGGTCGCCTTTTTGGTACGTGGTGTTTTGTTCTTGGTTCTACAGCTTGTCTCTAAAAGGATCTTTTGTTCCTTATTTTTAGGATTCCTTTGTGATCTGCAGGAGAGTGTAATCGTTCTTTTTCTAGTTTCATCAGGAATGCTCTTTTGGTCTTCTGTCATGAGAAGTCCGTAACTGAATGTCTAATTCTTGATGATATTTCCATTTAGGAATTGTTTTAGAAACACGATCAGGTAGGTGTTGGGTTGAATTGGTGGGTGACATTCACAATGAGTCCTGTGGCAGCCGTAGAAAGAGAATACGCATCATATTTTTTTTACTGATTGAGTGGAAGCAGAATGTAGTTTTGATTGAGCATGTGTGCTGCCAGTTGAATCTCAGAGAGTAACTGTAGAGAGACAGATGGATTGAAGGAGCTAGCTATTTAGTATTCTTGTGGAGTAAGACGAAAAGTTGTCGACTTATTTGGGCTGAGAGAGTGGTTTTCTCTTCTTTATATGGCTCGGTTGGGAATGTTGTCTGCATCATGTTCTTCCACATTTTCATTCTCTTTAATTGAAGCCATCTCTTTTAGCATGTAGGAACTGCTGATTCTAGCAGCAATATTGGTTTGGCTACAGAGAATCACTGAGTGAATATGATCCAAATAGAATGATTCTATGAGCTATGCTAGTTGTGTAATTTGAATGACCTTATAGATCTTTTGCTTGATTTAGTTGTTTTTTATGGTCTAAAGTTATATTTTAGTCTGATTCCTTTTTTATCTTGTAGAATTGCAGTGTAGATTCATTTGCACATTTTGTCAAAATGGTTAATTTTGGGAAGAAATTGATGGCTAATCAAGTTCAAGAGTGGGGAAGGTATGCTTTCTTTTGTAAGTTCTACATTAAGTTGCACTCCTTTCCGAATGAGACTCCTACTTTTGTCCGCTCTTGGTAGCAAGAAACCATATATCAGCTGGGTGGATTCTCACTTCTTACTCATCAAGTTGTGGTCCACTATGGCGGCCACAACAGTTGTTCTATTATCCTTACAGACAGTTGTACACTACACCTACTTGATCCAAGAGTTGATTATTTGTTAGAAATCACATCAACATAGACACTTGATGATATGCCACCAACTTAAACATACAACATAATGAATAAGTATTGAATGCAAATGGCAGCACATAAGTATGTAAATACAATGTTTCCAGACTTTTCAGATTCTCCTGTTAGCCTTCTGTCGGTCTTGAGGCTAGCAGAGAGCACTTTGTCATTTTATTTGTTTTCATTGTTCTAATACTTTTTTCTTTGTTAGTATCATTGACTATTATCTGGACTTCTGGAATTTCCTCATGGTGCATTATTATTCTGATGGTTTTATTTCTTGGAGAATTCAATTTCTATAATCATACATGATATTTTGTGTTTGGTATCAGAATTTTTCTCGTTTTGATGTAATACTTGTCGGTTTGTTTGTACTTAAAGGAGAAGCATTCTAATTTTTCTTGATGGGTTGGACCATTGATGCTTGATATGAGTAACAGAGAATAATGCAGAATTAGCTACCACATGTTTACGGTCCTAATTCTTTAGTTAATTACTTATAGTTGATTGGAATTTTTATTATTTATGTTTTTCTAGTCTCATTTGATTTGTCAGATGTTGTTTTACTGATGCTAAGCTTTGTTTTCAATACTTAACTGTTTCACCTGGACTAATCATTTAATACTATTTCCAGATATTATATTAATTATCATTTGATGAAGAAAAAGGTTGAGCAGTTCGTTCAACAAATGCAGCAAGGTAGAAAAGATCGTCACCATGTTCTAAAAGAATTTTCAAAGATGCTAGATGACAAAGTATGTATAGCTTCCATCAGGTTGTCTTTTTAGTTTATTTTGGACAAAATTAATTTTATTTGTTTCTGTCAAATAAAATTGCCCATGGACATTGAAGTTTTGAGTCATGCACATGTGTTTGCCTGAAGATTACCAGTGTTTTAGTCATGTTCGTCTGACTTAAATTATGAAGTTCAAAGTTGCTGTTGTTTTATTAAAACCAAATGTGGTTGATAGAAAAAGTTATTCTCTCTATAATGATAATATGATTGAAAAAGTACTTTTGAGTTTCTTTAGTTACGAATACTTGGTTTTAGCATTCCTATTGTTATCTTATATATATCTTAAAGAGTATGTTCAGTAGGAAACTATGAATCCACTTTTTCAACCATGTGAACTTGCATTTCTTATCGAGTCTTGATAAGGGTAATAATAAATAGGAAGTGACGTAAGCCCATGCCACCTACATTAGGATGACGTCCCCTATCCCGCACACGGTCGACTGTAGCCAAGGTTAACCGACAGATGTGACGCCGCTTGCCCCTCGCAGGCTGCACGATCCCCGAGACACGTCACCATCCCGTAGGGGTCAGGTCCTCGACGCGCTGCCAGACGCAATCAGAGGCGCAGTGCTTCAAACACGTCAACAAACATCAATCTGGTTCATATAAACCCCGTCAATCGAATGTAAATGGGGAGGTCTTCTCTTCTTCTCAAGCAAAAACACCCTCAAAAGATGATCCTTTCTGACTTGATCGTCGGAGGGGTCGGGCGGAGTTCTTCTCGACCCGACCTTTGTGCAGGAACAGAACCAAGGCGTAGCCGCCGGACGAGCCCTTTCCGCCGCCTCAGACTCCAAGGACACAGCCCGGAGATCTCCTCCACATTCGGCCCGAACCAATTTCTGGCATTAGGATCTAAAAGGCACTAAGAGGGGGGGGGGTGAATTAGTGCAGCGGATTAAAATCGTACTTTTGAAACCGATTTTGCAAAAACACAAGTTCGTAAGAAGATTTCGATTTGGCGAAAGAGAACTTGAAAGTAATTGCTTACGTAAAGGAAATAACTATGAACTAAACAACTTGTAGCCAAGTAATGAAATGATTCAAGAATGTAAACACTCACACATTTATGAACACAATGATATATAGTGGTTCGGTCAAATGACCTACATCCACTCTTGAAGCCTTTACGATGAGGCTCCGCTCTTCCACTAGCAAATCCTTTGAAGGGAAAGGACCAAATACCCCTTTTACAACCCTTTACAAGAAGTTTACACTTTTACAATATTTCTTAAGAAGAAGAAGGAGATGAACACTTAGCAAGAACAAGACTTTTCAAGACTTTTCAAAAGCTCAAGACTAAGATTTTAACTCTCAAAAGGATGCCCTTTCAACTGAGAAAGGGGGGGTATTTATAGATCCAAAATGGATTCAAAATTGGGCTGGGCTCCAAATTTGAAATCAAATTTGGAGTTTCCGGTTCTGGGTGTCAAAGGCGGTGCCATCGCCTGTCAAAGGCGGTGCCACCGCCTGTCAGGGGCGGTGCCACCTGTCGTCGAGGCGGTGTCACCGTCGTCGCCGAGATGCCACCTTCGACACACACAGGGGCAATACCACCGCCCTGTAGGTGGTGCTACCGCTCGATCAGGTGGCTCAAGCGGTTCCACCGCTGTCAGTGTGCGGGGCGGTGCTACGCTTGCTCGACCAGCGGTCCCACCGCCCAGTGGGCGGTTCAACCGCCTGCCCATTCAAATTAAAGCCGAATGGGCCTTGTTTAAGCCCCAACTTGGCCCAAGAGAGGCCCTGTTGGCCCCAATTTAGGCAGGATTTTTTCCTAAATCCTTACTCTACTCATGTGCAAACTACGAACTTAAAAACATAACTCAACGTGATTTGATCCGACACTCTTCAAGTCAACTTCCGGCGAGCTTTACGGCGAGATTCCGGCAGGCTTCCGATGCTTCCCTCGGATTGCTTCTAGTGGACTCCCAGCATACTCTCGGATTGTATGGCGAGCTCAACGAGTCTTCGGCTAGCTTCCGAATCTTCCCGGTAAGTTCCGCGAACCTTCGACGATCTTTGAGATGAACTTCCGAAAACTTCGGCAAGTCCCTGATTCGATCTTGGATGGTTCCGGCAACACTTCCGAAGATCTCTTGGACTTCCGATGAACTCTTGAACCCCCGACGGACTTGACCTCGGTAAATTACTTTATGTTTTCTTCCCATCGTAGTTGTTCCTGCACACTTATCTCGACACAGTAGATTAGAACAAATATTTCACCAATTGACTTCATCATCAAAATCCGAGATTCAACAACTGCGATGGCCCCGAGGCCACGGCATAAAGTTGTTTACACTAACAGATTGGCGCTAGAAGGAGGGCCGATGTCGAGAGGTCACCCGGGTAGCCCAGGTGAGCCTATGCTCACGAAGTCGCACCTGGCGGGAGCCCCGGCAGGAGGCTCACCCCGTAATGATCCCCGAACGAAGGATCCCGTTGCCACCACGAAACATTATTGGCGATTGTTCAACGACCCGGGCCTGCTCCCACCCGGTGTCGCCGCCACCAACCCGTCACCCGTATCGGCCGAGGCCTTTCAGGACCTCACCCGCCAAGTTTAGACTTTGGCGAGAATGATGCAGGCCTTCATCCCGCCTGTGCCCTTATCGGCGCCGCCACCCGAGGTGGACCCGCCATCCCGGTCGGACCCACCTGCGCCGGTCCACCTGACTTCCTCAGCACTCCTGACCCTACCTCGGACACGACAGGTTCCGTTCGAGGGGTAGGTGTTGGATGACCCGAGCATCCATCCCGATCGAGGTATTATCCTCAGACTCGGCCGACTCCCTCCGAGCCTAGCTGCGCCTCGTCAACCAGCAGCTTGATGAGGTACAGAGGGAGGTGCGCAAGTTCAAGGAAGAGCTGGGGGAAGGCATGTCCGGGGGATCGCCGTTCACCCTCGAGATACAGGACCAACCGATCCCCTCGAACTTCCGTCTCCCCTCCCTTGATGCGTATGACGGCGCCGCCGACCCGGCGGAGCATGTGGCCACCTTCCGCGCTCAAATGGTGCTCTACGGCACGTCGGATGCCTTGATGTGCCGGGCATTTCCCACGACGCTGAGGGGACCGGCCCGAACCTGGTACAGCGGTCTTAAGGCCGGGGCATTCTCATCCTTTGACCAGCTCGCAAGAGACTTCGAGCTTAATTTTTTGGCGTATGCAAGGCCGAAGCCATCCGTCGTGCTGCTCCTAGGACTCAACCAAAAGGATGAGGAGCCTCTTTCCCTCTTTGTGAATCGTTTCGCCGCGGAAATTCGGAAGTTGCCGGATACTCACCCCTCTTTATTGATGCAAGCGTTCATGATCGGGTTACGACCCTCTAGGTTTTTCTAGTCCCTTGTGGAGCGACCCCCGGTCACGGTTCCCGAGATGCTCCAACGAGCAAACTAATTTATTGCAGCGGAAACCTGGATGGCCGAGAAGCACGAGGAGTGCAAGAGACCTCGACCCGAGGTCCCACGGGAGCGGCCGGCTCCCACGCCGAGGAGCAGGGCGGGTCAACCCGACCTGCGGATCCCGAGGTCCCCCCACTCCGCATTGGGCCATTCCCAGACTGAAATATTCCTCCAAATAAGGGCGAAGGGGCTGCTTAAACCACCTGCCCCGATGAGGAGTCCCCCTAGACTACGAGATTAGTCCAGATATTATCATTTCCACCGACAGAATGGACACGACACCGAGGAGTGCTATGACCTGCGTCGGCAAATTGAGGAGCTTATCCACAGGGGCACCTGGCCCGCTACCTCCATCAGGCTGGGAACTTATCGCCGCGCCCCGAGGGCCCCATCGAGCGGCAGATTGATGTAATAACCGGTGGACCAACCGCCGGGGGAAACAGCATGGCTGGGCGGAAGGCATACGCCCGGGCCGCTCCTGGCGAGAGCTCTAGACCAAGGTCCGACCCCGAGGTCACATTCCTGATCGAGGAGCCGGGACAAGCCGAGCACGATGACGCACTGGTAATAACCGCGAGGATTGCCAACGCCCAAGTTAGAAGAATCATGGTCGATACGGGAAGTTCGACCGACGTACTCTACTTCGATGCTTTTGAGAAGCTCGGTCTGAACAGAGACGCCCTGGAGCTGATGCGCTCCGCCCTCACCGGATTTACTGGCGATGAGATCTCATCGCTGGGGGCAGTCACCTTACCTCTAACTCTGGGAGACCCGCTGAAGATGAAGACGGTGATGATAGCGTTCCTGGTCATCGACTTGCCCACTGCATACAATGTGATACTTGGGCGACCGACCCTCAACAAGTTTAGAGTGGTCGTATCCACCTACCATAGGACGGTGAAGTTCCCGACCCGCGCTGGGGTCGGCGAAGCTAGGGGAAGCCCCCTCAAGTCCAGGCGGTGCTATTTGACGGTGACCTCATTGCACAAGCGGCCAAGGGCCAACCCGCCCATGGAAGATCCATGGGACGCGAAGAGGCCGGCCCAGCATCTTGAGCCAACGGAGCCAACCATTAGCGTGCCTTTGCATGAGGATCGTCCGGACCAAATGGTCCGGGTCGGATCGGAGCTCCCCGAGCAGGAGCGGAGGCAGCTTGTCAACTTCCTGCAAGAGAACGCTAACGTCTTCGCCTAGTCCCCGGCGGATATGCCAGGAGTCGACCCCGAGGTCGCCCAGCACTATTTAAACATCTCACCCGGCGTGCGCCCAGTAAAGCAGAAGTCCCGACGGTTCGCCCTCGAGAGGCAGCTAGTTGTCCGAAAGGAGGTGGAGCACCTCCTGGCTGCGGGCTTCATGGAAGAAGTCAAATATCCGCGATGGCTCTCTAATGTAGTCCTCATAAAAAAGTCCAATGGGAACTGGAGGATGTGCATTGACTATACCGATCTTAACCGCGCCTACCCGAAGGACTGCTACCCTCTCCCCAGGATCGATCAGTTGGTCGACGCCACCTCGAGACATGCTCGTCTGTCATTCATGGATGCCTTCTCCGGCTACAACCAAATCAGGATGGCGCTTGAGGATCAGGAGCACACGGCCTTCCTTACCAATCAGGGAGTATACTTCTACAAGATTATGCCCTTCGGGCTGAAGAACGCCGGAGCCATGTATCAGAGAATTGTAAATAAGAGGTTCGCCCAGCAGATCGGGCAAAATATGGAGATTTACATTGATGACATGATCGTGAAGAGTCGGGCGACCGTAACCCATTTGGACGATTTGACAGAGGCGTTCTCCACGCTTCGCAAATATGGCCTGCGTCTCAACCCCTCAAAGTGCACATTCGGCGTGAGCTCGGGTAAATTTCCTGGATTCATCATACATGAAAGGGGAATCGACGCCAACCCGGAGAAGGCCCAGGCGATCATCGACATGCAAGCACCACGGATGGTCAAGGAGCTATAAAGGCTGAATGGGAGGCTGGCCGCTTTATCTCGTTTCCTCTCAAGGTCAGGCGATCGGTGCCTCCCCTTCTTCCGTGCCCTGAAGAGTCTGAAAAATTTCGAATGGACTACGGACTGCGAGGAGGCCTTCCGCTGTGTGAAACAGCACCTATCCGACCTTCCCCGCCTCGCTTCTGTCTCCCCCGAGGAGAAGCTTAGCGTTTACCTGGCCACCTCTCCCCATGCGGTTAGTTCCGTCCTGATCAAGGGGACCCTGAAGGAGCAGACGTCGGTCTATTATCTCAGCCACGTCTTGAACGGTCCCGAGGAGCGATACCCACCGATCGAGAGGCTGGCACTAGCCCTCGTATTAATGGCTCAGAAGCTGCGCCCTTACTTCCAGGCCCACCCTATCGAGGTAATTACTAACCAGCCACTTCGACATATTTTGGCTAAGTTCGACTTGGCAGGTCGCCTTCTTAAATGGTCAGTGGAGCTTGGTGAATTCGACATCCAGTATGTGCCAAGGACCGCCATCAAAGCCCAGGTAGTGGCCGACTTTATCTCGGAGACAGTCCGACCCGAAGGCGACAATCCCGAGCCGACCGACGCGGGATGGGTCCTGCATGTGGATGGGGCATCATGCTCAAAGGGCGCGGGGGCCGGGTTGGTATTGCAGGCTCCCGATGGCCGCCTGTTCGAGTGCTCCCTCTGCCTCGGCTTCAAGGCCATGAACAATGAGGCAGAGTATGAGGCTCTCCTAGCTGGACTCAGGCTGGCCACCGAGATGCAGGTGGACGCCCTGCATGTCCACACCGACTCGTAGCTCGTGGCCGAACATCTCAACGGTGGGTACAAGGCCCGCGATCCCACCATGTCGAAGTACCTGGCAGAGGTAAAGAGCTTGATGACCAACTTCTCCAGCTTTTCCTTATCTAGGATACCGAGGGGTCAGAACGAGCGGGCGGACGTGCTCGCCAAGCTGGCTTCGAGGTCGGGCCCTGAGGATGAGCCCGACGTCGAGGAACTCCCCTTCCGCACAATCACGGTGGCCACGGTAACGGCAGCCGATGCACCGATAACATGGGTGCAGGAGATGCTACAATTTATGCGGCACGACATATTGCCCGACGATGAAGCCACGGCTCGGCGTCTGCACCGCACCCAGTTATGGTACTGCGAAGTCAACGGCCGACTCTATAAGAGGTCATTCTCGTGCCCCCTCTTACGGTGCTTGGATCCCGATGAGGCGCAGTCGGTGCTTGCCGAGGTCCACGAGGGGATTTGTGGAGAACACATAGGCGGCCGCACCTTGGCATTAAAGACACTTCGCCAGGGCTACTACTGGCCCACTATGTGTCGAGACGCCTGGACCTATGTCCAACGATGCGACGCGTGCCAGAGGCACGCATGAACGCCTCGGCAGCCTGCGGTTCCGCTCACACCTGTGGACTGCGCATGGCCTTTCGCGTAATGGGATATGGACCTCCTTGGACCATTCCCCCCGGCCTCCGGGCAGAGGAGGTACATCATCGTTGGGGTAGATTACTTCACCAAGTGGGTCGAAGCTGAGCCACTGGCGACGATCACAGAACCTCAGATGGAGAGGTTCGTATGGAGAAATATTGTGACTTGGTTTGGCCTGCCTAAGGCCATCATCACCGACAATGGGACTCAGTTCGCTAGTGCCCGATTCAAAGAATTTTGTGCAAGCTACAAGATCCAGCTAAGGTTCAGATCGGTGGCCCACCCTCAAACAAACGACCTTGCAGAGGTGACCAACCGATCGATTTTGGACGGGCTTAGGAGAATAACCCTCGCGGCTCACTCCGCTTGGGTAGACGAGCTCCCGAGCATCTTTAGGTCTCTACGCACCACTCCCAAAACCGTGATCGGAGAATCCCCCTACAGCCTCGTGTTCGGCACTGAGGCTGTTTTACCTCCCGAGGTGGTCATCCCAACCCCTCAGACGGAGAGATATGAAGAGGGCACCTCGGTTGAGGGGCTCCGAGCAGGATTGGATCTGCTTGAGGAGCGGCGAGCCGACGCACACCTGAAGGCCCTTTCTTACAAAAGAGCCATCGCCAGGATTTACAACCGCAGGGTCCGCCCCCGACCCGTCAAGCTCGGTGACCTGGTGTTGCGCAGGGCCGAGGTAAGCAACCCGACCCGTGCGCATGGCAAACTTACCCCCAGCTGGGAAGGACCTTTCGAGTCACAGGAGTCGTCCGAGCAGGGACTTACTGGCTCGCGACCATGGATGGCCACACCTTGTCAAGGACATGGAATATGCAAAACCTTAAGAAGTTTTTCGTCTAGAGAAACGGAGGAAAACAACATGAGAAACCTTTTGACAAAAGGATTTTTTATTAAACTGGAGTCAAGTTACAGGACTAGACGACTCAGACTTACAGACCGACTCCTTAGAAAAAGTTCATGGTAGCTGACCCTTCGGGGGTTCTGGACCGTCATCAAAAGGAACCTCCTCGGACCCCCGAGTCCTTAGGGAAGGAGGCAAAGGGGTGCTCCGCCACCTCAAGTTTAGGGTGGCGAGCCCGGAATTGAGCCAAGGCAATCCAGTACCCATATTCATAGGTAACCTGCCCGGACCGAGTCAGCCCGAGTTGAAAGCCCTCGGACTTTTTGTAGTCCTCGAGCAGCTGCCTATCCCTCTCCGGCCTCTGACGGGCCTCCTCGGCCAAGGCCTCAGAAGCGGACTCTGCCTTGGCATCTGCTGCCTCCAGTTGCTTGGTCAGCTTCAGCGCCTCGACCTTCCGTAGGCGAAGCTCGGTCCGCTCCACCAAGAAGAGTCCCTGGAGGGCGTCGTTCTGCTCTTTGGCCGCCTGAAGCTCGGCCTTGAGGTGGATCACCTCTACGTCTAAGTCGGACGCGCGCTGTTCTGCGGTAGCTATAGCCTCGGGGCCCACTACTGCGCGGGCCTCCTCGAGTTGCCGGCGCAACTCGACGTTGCGATCACCCAGCCCATTGACGATCCGACCGGCGTCCCGCACCCGGTCCATTAGCGCCACAATGTAGTGGTGGCTCTACAGACAAAAGGCGTCAGAACGGGCGAACACCGGTGCCGGTAAGAAGCCTAAGGCGCAATACTTACCCACACCACTGACTTGGCGGACTTGCTGAGCAGAGCCTCGGAGGGTAGGGTGTATAGCTCCCCGGCCATCCCGGGGTGAAGCCCCCCTCGAAGGAATGTGGCTGCGACATCGCCGTCAGCCCACACCCTATCCCCGACGGATAGGTTCTCCCAGCGGGCCAGCAGGGGGTCGTTTGCCGCCCCCACTGGCTAGTCTCTTAGCACCTGAGCATGAAAGGGCTCCTCCTTGGCACCGACGAGAAGCTGGCACAACTCCTGGACCGAAGGGAGCCGAGGCTCCTTCCCTGCGCCCTCTCGGCTAGGCTCCCCCTCGCCTTGCTTGGGGCCCGCCTCCGCCCGCTCCGCACCGACCTCCTCCGACCGTACTGCTGCCTCGGTGGGCCGCTTGGAAGCGAGAACTTTGACCCTCTTCCACGGACGGTCCACCTCAACCTCCACCGGCGCCTCTTTGGTACCGGTCTTCGGTTCGACTGCCGTGCGCGTAGAGGGAGTTGACGGGATCCGTCCGCCACGGACCGATCTGAGGTTCACCATCCCTGCAAGAAAACACCGGTTAGTGCCCGCAAGAGCCTAGAAAGCCTTAAATTACACATAACAAGCGTACCCAGAGGCATCGGGCTAAGGCCCACCTCGATCAGCCATGACTCAGTTGTCTTGGTTGGCTGTGGAAGAAGGATCTCCTTCAGCCGCTGGAGGTCTCCGAGCTCATCATTGCTCAGGCCGGGCGTAGTGTTGTCGATAGTGTGAGTCGACCATTGGAGCCAGAAGCCCCAGTCCCTCGCACAACTCACGAAGAAGAACCGCCCCTTCCATCCCTTTTTACTGGAAGGGTCGCCACCTACTCTAAAGCCCGGCCAGGCGGAAAGATAATACCCCCCCGGTCCCTTGGAGAGGCGAAAGCAGGATAAGAACAGGTTCAAAATTGGGATGATGCCGGCGTAGTGGCATTCCCCCAGAAACGCCACTAAACCCCACCAGCAGTTGGGTGCCGTTTGCGATGGTGAAATATGCCACCTAGAGATACAAGAGATGATGATCGGGTGCAGGGGGAAGCGCAATCCCGCTTCCAGGGCATCCACGGATAACGTGAAGCCCCCAGGAACGACGTCATACGCCCGCTGCCCTGCCTCCGGAGCCACAAAGGCGTAGTCCTTCGGGACACAAAAGCGACCTCGAAGGTCGGGGAGCTGTGACCCACTCACGGTGGAGTCAAGATTGTGGGGAGATCGCATGGCCTTAAGGGCTCGCGCCGCCTTCTCGCCGGAAGGCGAGCCGCAACCATACGGCAAAGGGTTTTAACCAGCAGAAGAAGTGGAGGAAGAAGGTGGAGAAGAAGAAGAGGGAGCAGGAGAAGAAGAGGAAGTAGGAGAAGGAGTAGAAGCAGGCAGAGAAGAAGAAGAGGCCATCTGTACTGACCTTCGAAAGGAAAATGGAAGGGCTGACGCAAACAAGAGCGGCTAAAGAAATCGAAGGAGACGACCGGGCAGCGAGATCAAGGAAGTCTGGAAGGATCAGCTTGGGAGATAAGGGGCGTGCAGTGAGGCAACCGCATATTACTTATAGACAAACTCCCGCTGAAAGCCCTGCCCCTTCGTCTGCGCAAAGTGGGCGACAGTCCACTGACACAATAGCCCCCAGGGCGTGTCACCTCAGGAAGACCAGGGGGTGACTTGCCATAAATGAGCCCCAACGTGGCAGCCCGTGGGAAGGCGCGGCAAGCAGAAACGCAGCCACCTCGATCTCGACTCCTGAGAACCCTTTACAGGCACTGTTTCTGGAAATATCAAACGACGCAAGAAACTGGCCCTTGAGCATCGCGCAAGCCAGTGATCAAGGGATCTCCCGCCCCCCCCAGTGGGCGTGACATATGGGATCATAATCGTCCAGGTACTACCTCACTCAACCATCTACATGGCTCATTGCTAATTTATTACCGCACCATCTGCATGGTTCATAGCAGGTCCATCACCGCACCATTTGCAGGGTTTATTGCTGGTTTATTGCCGCGCCAAGTGGTCGCTTGGCCAAAAAGAAAGCCCGAGCCTTGCCTTGGCCAGAAAGCCCGAGCCTCGCCTCAGCCAGAAAGCCCGAGCCTCGCATCGGCCAGAAAGCCCGAGCCTCGCATCGGCTAGAAAGCCCGAGCCTCGCATCGGCCAGCAAGCCCGAGCCGAGCCTCGGCCAGGTAAGCCTGAGCCTCGCCTCGGCCAGAAAGTCCGAGCCTCGCCTCGGCCAGCAAGCCTGAGCCTTGCCTCGGCTAGAAAGCCCGAGCCTCGCCTCGGCAAGCAAGCCCGAGCCTCGCCTCGGCCAGGTAAGCCTGAGCCTCGCCTCGACCAGAAAGTCCGAGCCTCGCCTCGGCCAGCAAGCCCGAGCCTCGCCTCGGCCAGCAAGCCCGAGCCTCGCCTCGACCAGCAAGCCCGAGCCTCGCCTCGGCCAGCAAGCTTGAGCTTCGCCTCGGCCAGAAAGCCCGAGCCTCGCCTCGGCTAGCAAGCCCGAGCCTCGCCTCGGCCAAAAAGTCCGAGCCTCGCCTCGGCCAGAAAGCCCGAGCCTCGCCTAGGCCAGAAAGCTCGAGCCTCGCCTCGGCCAGGCAGCCCGAGCCTCGCCTCGGCCAGAAATCCCGAGCCTCGCCTCGGCCAGAAAGCTCGAGCCTCGCCTCGGCCAGACAGCCCGAGCTTCGCCTCGGCCAGAAAGCCCGAGCCCCACCTCGGCCAAAGAAGCTCGAGCCTCGCCTCGGCCAGACAGCCCGAAGCCGCCTCGCCGAAGCCCGAGCCCGCCTCGGCCAGAAGCCCGAGCCCCGCCTCGGCCAGCAAGCCCGAGCCCCGCCTCGGCCAGCAAGCCCGAGCCCCGCCTCGGCCAGCAAGCCCGAGCCTCACCTCGGCCAGGTAAGCCTGAGCCTCGCCTTGGCCAGGTAAGCCCGAGCCTTGCCTCGGCCAGAAAGCCCGAGCCTCGCCTCAGCTAGCAAGCTCGAGCCTTGCCTCGGCCAGAAAGCCCGAGCCTCGCCTCGGCCAACAAGCTCGAGCCTCGCCTTGGCCAGAAAGCCCAAGCCTTGCCTCGGCCAGAGCACCCCTACGCGGTACGCCCGCTTGAGCCTGTACCTCGGCCGCAGACTGCCTGCTGCGTACACCTATGTGTGGTACGCCCGCCTCAGCGCGGTATGACCGCCTGAGCCTGTACCTCGGCCGCAGCCTGCCCTTCATACACCTCAATGCGATATGCCCGCCCTTACGCGGTACGCCCGCATGAGCCTGTACCTCGGCCGTAGGCTGCCCGCTGCGTACACCTCTGCGCGGTACGCCCACCTCAATGCGGTATGACCGACTGAGCCTGTACCTCGGCCGCAGCCTGCTCGCTACGTACAGCTCAACGCGGTACGCCCACCTCTGTGCAGCCTCACAATGCCTCCTTCCAGACTTGGCCCCCAAAGTCAGACGCTCCAGACACCCTCCCTCGGATAACAAACCAACAAATGTCCGCTGTGGGTCCATAGAAAGCATCCCCCATACCAATCAGAAATCCACTTGAAGCCAGCCTCGGACCCCTGAATGAGCACCGAGGCAGGGCTTCCTTCGGGGGGGGGGGGGAGAATGATAAGGGTAATAAATGGGAAGTGATGTAAGCCCATGCCACCTACATCAGGATGACGTCCCCTATCCCGCACACGACCGACTGTAGCCAAGGTTGACCGACAGATGTGACGCCGCCTGCCCCTCGCAGGCCGCAGGATCCCCGAGACACATCACCATCCTGCAGGGGTCAGGTCCTCGACGCGCTGCCAGACACAATCAAAGGCGTAGCGCTTCAAGCACGTCAACAAATAGCAATCTGGTTCATATAAACCCCGGTAATCGAATGTAAATGGGGAGGTCTTCTCTTCTTCTCAAGCAAAAACACCCTCAAAAGATGATCCTTTCTGACTTGATCGTCAGAGGGGTTGGGCGGAGTTCTTCCCGACCCGACCTTTGTGCAGGAACAGAACCAAGGCGTAGCCACCGGAGGAATCCTTTCCGCCGCCTCAGACTCCAAGGATGTAGCCCAAAGATCTCCTCTACATTCGGCCCGAACCCAGCCGCGACGGCCCCAAGGCCATGGCATAAAGTTATTTATACTAACAAGTCTCTTCATTATTATGTCCAGATTGTGAAGATTGCCCCTTTTTTTCTGGAACAACAAGGGATTCTTGCATGCAGGATTCAAGAGTTGGACGAGCAACAGACAAAACTTCTAAAGCATCCAGATATATCTGAGATATCTGAAATACGTGAAGCATATGCAGCGGCTGGACATGATCTTCTAAGACTTCTTAGATTCCTAGATTTGAATGCTACTGGCATTCGTAAAATACTGAAGAAATTTGATAAATGCTTTGGCTACAAATTCACAGATTATTATTTAAGTACTAAATCAAATCATCCTCATTCTCGGTTACAACAAGTCTTCAAGCATGTGGTAATCTGTCCAATATTACCTTAATACATTTTGTCAGTATTCTTCAGGAACTTTCATTCCTTTTTTTCATTCTTTACTTCCTTTTAGTTGTGGTATATTTTCTACTATTAAAAGGCTATATCACATCAAGTACATTCACTGAAGCATTAATTTTAATTGGGGAATAGCAGCTGTTATGGGAGCACTGTCTCGTAAACTTGCAGATCTTCAGGAGCATCAAGGAAGCTATCTGTCCATTTATGATCAGCCTTCAACAGCTCTGACGGTATGATTTATATTCTATGTAACATCATTGATGGACTTAGATACAAGACCAAAATGTTAGTGTATCTTTATACCGTGACCGGTGAGTCAGCACGACTTGGTTCGGGTCCGAATGCGTAGGAGTCACCTTGGTCGATCTCCGGGGAGGAAGCCGACGTCGGGTCGGGCGAAGCTGATCATCCGCTCGCTCGGGATCAGTTCCTTCTTATGGTGACCAGCTCACAGCGTGCTCTTCGATTCCTGCACATAGATCGGGTCGGGGGATTCCTGTCCCGACCTCTCCGACGGTCAAGTTAGCGTTGGGTAAGGAAGAGTTGAGTATTTTAGAGAGAGAGAGAGAGAGCCCATGGCTGCCAGCGTCTCAAGGTCGGTGCTGCTCCTCTCCGCGATGGGAGCGCTGCTGCTCCTCCAAGGCAGCGAGCATCCTTGGTAGCGTCCCAGGCAGCGAGGCTCCTCGGCAGCGTCCGAGGTAGCGTGCCTCCTCGGCAGCGTCACAGGCAGCGAGCCTCCTCGGTGGCGTCCTCAGCAGCGTGCGTCTTAGGCAGCGAGACCTCCTCCAATGCAGCATGCCTGCTAGGAGAGGGGTTTGCTTGTGAAGAGTCTTTTTTCTCCTCTCTTGTTCAGTCCGAATGCTGGGGCCTTTATATTGGGAAAGCTATTATTTCCTGATGTGCCCCTCCGCAGGGTCGTACATCTGATAGTGTCTAAACCTGGATGGAACTATGGGAACGACCCGATTTTTTCGGGATGGCGACGTGCCTCGGTTGGCGTCCGGCCTGTCAAGTCCGGACGTTGTCGAACCTGGCTAAGGCAGGCAACCACCTCAGCTAGAGGGCAATTGTGGTATGGGGGCATCACCCATACGTAGGTGACGCCAGTTCGTGTCCTATCATTCTCCCCCCCGAAGGAAGCCATGCATCAGCTCTTACTAGGGAGGGTCCGAGGCGTGGCTTTTGTCTCTGGTGGTCGACGTCATGGGTTTGCCTTCCGGTTGGTGATGAGAAGGTTTTTTAGCGGGTAATTGGTCGAATGGTTTCGACAGTTGGGTATTGACTCGGTGACCTAGGTGGCATGCGACAGAGGTATATGACTTGCACATTCTGTGATCGAGGTGTAGGACTTGGGCAGTCTGCGACTGAGATACACGGCTCGGGCGGGCAGGCCGCGTCGAGGTGTAGGACTTGGGAAGCCTGCGGTCGAGGTACATGGCTTGGGCGTGCAGGCCATGCCGAGGTGTAGGACTCGGGCAGTCTACGGTCGAGGTACACAGCTCGGCCGTGCAGGCCGCGCCGAGGTGTAGGACTCGGGAAGTCTGTGGCCGAGGTACACGGCTCGGGCGGGCAGGCCACGCCGAGGTGTAGGACTCGGGAAGTCTGCGATCGAGGTACATGGCTCGGGCATGTAGGCCGTGCCGAGGTGTAGGACTCGGGCAGTCTACGGCCGAGGTACACGGCTCGGGCGTGCAGGCCGCGCTGAGGTGTAGGACTCGTTGAGTCTGCGACCAAGGTACACGGCTTGGGCGTGCAGCCGTGCTGAGGTGTAGGACTCGGGTAGTCTACGGCTGAGGTACACGGCTCGGGCATGCAGGCCGCGCCGAGGTGTAGGACTCGAGAAGTCTGTGGCCGAGGTACACGGCTCGCGTGGGCAGGCCACGTCGAGGTGTAGGACTCGGGAAGTCTGCGGCCGAGGTACATGGCTCGGGCGTGCAGGCCGCGCTGAGGTGTAGGACTCGGGCAGTCTACGGCCGAGGTACAAGGCTCGGGCGTGCATGCCACGCCGAGGTGTAGGACTCAGGCAGTCTGCAGCCGAGGTACACGGCTCAAGCGGGCAGGCCACGTCGAGGTGTAGGACTCGAGCAGTCTGCGGTCGAGGTACAAGGCTCGGGCGTGCAGGCTATGCCGAGGTGTAGGACTCAGGCAGTCTGCGGTCAAGGTACATGGCTCGAGCGGGCAGGTCGTGCCGAGGTGTAGGACTTGGGCAGTTTGTGGCCGAGGTACACAGCTCGGGCAGGCAAGCCGCGTCGAGGTGTAAGACTCGGGAAGTCTGTGACCGAGGTACACGGCTCGGGCAGGCAGGCCGCGTTGAGGTGTAGGACTCGTGGAGTCTGTGGCCGAGGTACACGGCTCGGGCATGCAGGCCACGCCGAGGTGTAGGACTCGAGCAGTCTACTGTCACGCCAAGCGCCCCAAAGGGGTTAGGCAGGGTGAATTCTCAAGGATGTCATGGAATGAATGTCATGAGCTCTTGATGAAATTTTTGATAAATGGCTTCAATGATCTATCTTTCCCGCTTTATGATTTTATAGCTTGAATTTCAATCAAATTACCTCTTGAACTTTTTATCTCAATCCTTCTTGAATGAACATTCATAATTCTTATCATGAATTTTATAAATTTTATGTTCAAATGATCTCTCTTCTACCTCACTAATTTCATTTGGTAGAAAGGATTCTTGCAAGCTTTTTTAATGATTTGAATGATTCACTTTTATGCTTCAAGAATTATTATGCAGAATTAACTCTTAATGCTGAATTTTTCATGTATGAATCTTTCATGAGCTCTTAGAAATTCTTATGAATTTTGGCCTCGATGATCTATCTTACGATTTTAAAGACATAAATTTTCAATAAGAATAAACGAATCACTTTTCATTTTTCTTCTTGATGGATTTATCCTTCTTTTTTTACCATTTTTCACAAAACTCCAATCATAATATTTGGCATCAAGGTCCATTTCCTTTTCATTGATGACAAAGGAGGTGAAAAATGTGACAAGTTGAATTGATAACTTGATGGAATGATAAATGCTTTGTATATATCATATTACAATGTATCGCAATTGCCATGCTTTGTATCATAAAATGCTTGCTATCATTAAAAGCATTGTAATGTATCACAATTATATGTAGTGTATCACAAATGACTATAGTGTATCGCAATTGTATGGAATGTATCGCATGGATCGCAAATGGCTCATGCATGCTTAAAATGTTAATTTTGTAAGATCGTTACATATCATGTTTAAATTTAGTATCTTTCATTGATATGATAAGTTATCATTTCGTTTGAATGATCTATCATAAAATGATATCATGCTTTGGATTTGTACATTTTATTTTGATATCATTTGATCCTTGCTACATTGCAAAATTATAGTTGGTATCATATGTCGAAATGATGATTGTCCATCATCATTCGACATTGAATTTGAAAATGGGTGTCATGCCTTGACATCATTTTCGGATTGTGAAAAATATGAAGTTTCGTATTTATGGATGAAAGTTCATATTTGTTGAGCATGACGATAAGTTCAATGAATGCAACATATCGGTTTCGGCTTCAATTCAAGGAGATTGAATTCAAGTGTTTTCTTTCTCAAAATATGACATATAGATAGGGGGAGTTAAGGTTAACTCAGTCATCAATTGATTATCATCATCAAAAAGGGGGAGATTGTTGAATCTCAGATTTTGATGATGAAGTCAATTAATAGGTTATTTGATCTAATCCATATTATTGAGATAAGTATATAAGATTAACTACGATAGCAATGAAGACATAAAGCAAATTACCAAAGTCATGTACGTTGGAAGTTCGAGAGTCCGCTGGAAGTTTGAAGGTTCATCGAAAGTGCTGCCAAAACAGGTCGAGAATCAATCGAGGACTTAGGAAGGTTTTAAAGTTCACCAGAAGATTCGTCGAAGGTTCGTGGAGCTCATTGAGAAAGTTTGGAAGCTTGCTAAAAGATTTGTCGGAACTCACCGTAAAGTCCGTGAGCTTGCTGGGAGTCCACCGAAAGATATCTGAAGGTGTGTCGAAAGTCCGTCGGAAGTTCACTGGAAGCTCGCCAGAAGAAGACTCGACGTCATCATATTGTATTTTGCCTATAATATGTTTTTAATTTTATAGTTAGCATGTAAGTAGGGTTAGGATAAGGTGATAATCCTAATTAACCCTAGTAGGGACCATCTAGGCCTCAATTGGATTGGATTTTGACAAATTCAAGGCTCATACTATTAAAAATTTCATAGAAGAAAATGATAGCAAGAGGTTTAGTAAAATTGAGGATCACAAAAAGGTACTATAGTAGATTTTTACGCTTGAAGTGTAGCATATTAGATGTAAAAGATTAGTAGTTTATATTGAGAATTTTTTAACAAAACCAAAGGGGAATCCACTGTTAGGAAGTGTCAAAGCCATCATAAAAATTTCATAGAGGTTTGGATAGAAGAAACATAGTAGTAAGATCAAATAAACAGTTCTTATGCGGTTGGAATTTTGTAGTGCATCTTTCATCGTAGAGATGAAAACTTTGCGACGAAAAATTTATGCAGCAATATAGGAATGATTTTTTTGGATTTTTTAAATAAGGATAACTAAATTGCAGTAACATTAAGGTAGGAAACTAGAACCTAGTGTAATTCACGGGAAGATCAAAGGATGATCCATGGTGGTGAAAATGACGACGGAATTCGACGACGATCTTTTAAGCAATTATGGGAATTGCTTTAGGCGGCTGTGGAGGGCTGATGGGTGGCTATGGAAGGGCAGTGAGATGCCAAGAATGCTACTCTAATATCAAGTATTAAAACCCTTGTGGATTCTAAGCTTGGGGTTGATCTCTTTAGGAGATCGACCTACTTGGAACTCTATAGGGGTTCCTTCCTCCAAGTTGCTGCTCAAAGGCTGCTAAAAGGATAATCTATTCATGATGAAAAGAGAATGAATACATTGCTATTTATAGGGCTTCTAAACCCCAATTCCTAATAGGACTCTTACTCAAGACCCATACTTCTAATTAACTCCTACTTCTAATAGGACATCTACTTCTAATAGGACCCATTCTCTAAGAAGCTGATAGGACCCTAGTAGGGTTGGGTCATACTCTAATAAAAACCCTGTGAGAGTGTAATAAACCCCACCTAGCCGCTTCTATCCTATAAAGAAGAGAGGCTAGGGTTTATATTTGGGTCTTTAGGCTTCTTAGCCATCGCCCCCCTTGCTACTGGGCCGGCCCGCTAAGGTTGAGGGCAAATTGGGTAGTTCACTTAGGAAGCAGCCCCTAGGGCTAGGGTTTGGAGCTCTATATAAGCTTGTAGCCTCCACCTCTTTGGAATAAGAAAGATCAATCTAGAATTGTAGCCACTAGGCTACTTGGAGGGTGGAACCCCTATAGCGTTCCAAGGGTTGATCCCCCTCAAAGATCAATCTCTATAGAATTCCTCTGGGGTTCTATCATCTGGTATCAGAGCAATGATCTTGCTGCTTTTGCTGCCATACCTGCCGCCCACCATCAGCCAAGCAATTCCCACAATTGCTCTTGACGTCGTCATCTCCACCGTCATCTCTTGACGTAGATCAATTCAATCTACAATCGCCACCTCCAATTGCATCAGAGATCTGGTATTTTTCTACCACCAATATCTTTTGCTGCTATAATTTTTCATCTAAAATATCAAAAAGAAGTTTTTCTATCGATCCCTTGCTTGCAAATTCCTTGCGTCACAAAAGTTACCATATTTGCGAACAAAGGATCACTGTAGAAAATTTCAACCGCGTGTTGCTGCCTTTAACCGATCTAATTATTATCCTTTTTGAACGAAATTTTTTGTGCACCTCATAGATCATCTTGGCTCCCATCCCTGATTGATCTATTGTGGAATTCATCAAAAAAAAAATTTGTGTGTTGCTGCAATCTCTCGTCGCAAACTGTTGAAATTTTTCAACGAGAATTCTGCTATCGCAACTTGCATCGATTTCTTTACTGCTTTGCTGCCAAAATTTCTTGATCCAATTTGTTATCCTTGTTGCTATCTAAACTAAGATTATACCATCAAACCCCCTCCTTAAACCCCTGAGTTTTCGCTGGAAATTTCATCGAAAAATCACTATTTCTTCGAAGACAATTCTACTCTTACGAGACAATGCATATAGGCATCAATTGCTACTGATTTTTGTCAAATCTTTGCTGTAATCTACCACAGATCTAAAATCCTCTTCCCTAACCTTCATCCACTACCATCACAGCCCAAAAACTCCATCAAACCATAGTGCCAAACTGCACCCAAAACAGCCACAAAACAAGCCTAAACTGCAGCCTACATTCACCAATCCACCAACTCTTTCAACCATCACTTCTCTCAACCAATACATGCCTTTAACCCAACAGTAAAAAAGAGATCTTAATATTACAGATTTGGAGACATATGCTATGGCATCCAAGGAGGCAATTGATGCTAAATTCGAAGCCTTCAAGACACGAATAGAGGAGAAGATTCGGACTCTCTTTGCCGAACTTAGTTTGGGTCGACCACTGAGCCCAAAGAAATCACATCAAGGAGAGAGCTCTAATCGAAGAGATGACCTCCAAGAGAGGGGAGGCACTATGACCGATCCCCACTATCCACGCATGAGGGTGGACATCCCTAGATGGGAAGAAAGAGACCCGATTGGTTGGATCTCGCACGCGGAGCGATATTTTTGGTACCACAAAACCGCAGATGCTTCTATGATAGAAATTACAGCTATACATCTTGAAGGGGATGCCATATAATGGTTTTGATTGGCTTGAGCACACTCATGGAGTCCTCTCATGATGACAATTCAAAGAAGGACTACTGATCCGTTTCGGACCAACCGATTACGAGAACATCGACGGACAACTAGCAAAGATCCGACAAACCTCCACCATCCAGGAGTATCAAACCAGGTTTGAAAGGTTATCTAATCAGACTCGTGATTGATCTGAAAATAGTTATTAGGGACATTTATCGAGGGCTTGAAGCCAGAGATCCGGGGAGAAGTTAAAGCGCGACAATCGTACATGCTTATGGCAGCCATCTCTTTCGCACGACTTCAGGAGGAGCGATTGAACTATGAAGCCCGGAGGACTAGGGTCGCTCCCCGACCAGCAATACCAAAGCCCTCAGCCCCCCCTACTATCAGCCAAGCTCCTGCACCAAAAAGATTGACAAGAGAAGAGCTTCTAGACCGATCTGCCAAGGGGTTATGTTGGAATTATGACGAGCCGTGGAGCCGCGAGCATCGCTGCAAAAAGGGGAGACTTCTTGTGATTGAACTAGTGGAAGAAGAGATCAGTGAACAGTCAGAAGAGAGTCTTGAACATGAGGATGAAGATGTGGAAGAAGAGCCATAATCGACCGACTTTACGGTACATGCGCTAGCCGACTACTCAAATCCGCATACGATGAAAGTTGGAGGCCTGCTCAAACAACAACTGATCACCGTTCTCATTGATACAAGCAGTACTAATAACTTTTTAAATAGTAAGGTTGTTGCTCGGATGGCGCTCCACATCGAAGGTTGTAGCAAGTTCGACGTAAAGGTCGCCGACGGCCGAATCCTAAAATGCGACCAAAGTTGCCCGCAAGTGAAACTATTACTGCAGAACCAAGAAATTATTGCCGACTTCTTTCTCCTACCAATTGATGATTATGAGGCTGTGCTAGGTATAGAATGACTGACGATGCTAGGTGACATCTCTTGAAACTTTTTCAAATTGATTATGAAATTCTATTGCAAAGGCAAACAGGTCACCCTATGCGGGAAGCACGGAAGCAACATAACTACCGTTTCAACCCAACGAATGGAGAAAGTTTTACACAAGATAAATGGTGGCTTTCTTATGCATCTCCAGAAGCAATCAGAGGGGAAGAAAACAGAAATTAAAGATCAAAATCTCACCCAACTGCTTATTGAATTTGACAATGTTTTTGCTGAACCACGCGGTCTTCCTCCTACTCAGCAACATGACCACCAAATTCCAATCCTTTTAGGAAAACCACCAGAAAACACTCAGCCTTACTACTATCCTCACCTCCAAAAGGATGAAATTGAGAAGATCGTGAAGGAAATACTCGAAACAGGGGTGAATGAGCCAAGCTGCAGCTCCTACTCCTCACCGGTGCTACTTGTGCACAAGAAAGACGGAACTTGGTAGATGTGCATCGACTACAGAGCTCTAAATGACATCATCGTCAAGGATAAGTACTCAATACCAGTGGTGGATGAACTTCTTGATGAATTAAAAGGAGCTCGAGTCTTCACGAAGTTGGACCTCCGATTCGGTTACCACCAAATTTAGGTATGTGAAGGCGACATTCCAAAAACTGCTTTCTGCACTCATAACGGCCATTATGAATTCTTGAAAATACCCTTTGGACTCACTAATGCTCCTTCAACCTTCCAAAGTCTCATGAATGATATTTTTTGAAGCTTTCTTCATAAATTTGTGCTGGTATTTTTTGATGATATTCTCATTTATAGCCCTTCTCTTGAGACTCACTTTCAGCACTTGCGAATTGTTCTGACGATCCTTCGGGAGAATACTCTTTTTGTTAAGCTATCAAAGTGTAGCTTTCTCCAGCAAAAGGTAGAGTACCTTGGGCACATAATATCAGAAGGAGTGGCCGTAGACCCAACAAAAATTGAAGCAATGCAAGGCTGGCTGAAACCTACAAATGTGAAATTGCTACGTGGGTTCCTTGGACTAATGGGCTACTACCAAAAATTCGTGAAGGACTATGGGAAGATTAGTACCCCCCTCACTTCTCTACTAAAAAAAGATGTCTTACAATGGTCGAACAAAGCCTCTGCTGCATTCGACAGACTTAAGGTAGCCATGATGACAACACTGGTGCTAGCGCTACCAGATTTCAGCCGACCCTTCATCATTGAGGCTGATGCATCTGGAGTTAGAATTGGAGCCGTTCTCATGCAAAATGGTCGATCACTAGCAAAACACCGAAGTGATCAGCCGAAGGAGTGGATGAAATGGCTCCCTTGGGCCGAATGGTGATACAATACTACATATCATTCATCTATAAAATGTACCCCATATGAAGCATTATATGGTCGGCCGGCTCCTGTGATTCCAAAGTATGTAATTGGCTCGGCTAAGGTAGATCAGGTCGACCAAGATTTAATTGATAGGGACAAACTCCTACAGTTGCTAAAGGATAATCTCTCTACCGCTCAAGCTAGAATGAAGCAACAAGTTGACACACGAAGAAGCGAAAGAAAATTTTTTATAGGAGATTGGGTTTATCTTCGCCTACAGCCATACAAACAATTATCCATCAGCACACAAGCCTCCATGAAGCTATCTCCACATTTTTATGGGCCCTATCAGATCATAGAGCGTATTGGAGCTGTGGCGTATAGACTTAAATTACCTAAAGATGCCAAAATTCACCCTGTCTTCCACGTGTCATGCTTGAAGCCCAAGTTGGGAGAACACGAGACACCCCAGATCCAACTGCCCAACACCACTGATGATGAAAATATTCAAGCCCAACCACAAGCCATCCTCGACCGCAGAGTCATGATGCATCGTCAACGTCCCTCTACTAAAGTACTAGTACATTGGACTGATTTACCACTCGAAGATGCCACACGAGAATCATATGAGGAGTCGAAGACCTGGTTCCCTGAGTTCAAGGAACCCTAGTGTCACGCCCCCCTTGAATTTTAATCTCGTTCAGGAGGTGTGACTCTGTCTTAAAATCCATAACATTAAATTTTAAGAACAATTAAATCCAAGATCCATTCTAATAATTTGAGGATGCTAAGAACCATTTAAATCAATATTTAAAACCTTAAATTCATAATTCGTAAACCTATACAGTTTCATAAATTATACTCCACTCCATTCATTGATTCATAAAGTCCAAAATTAACTCAACTAAACAACATCCACATCATAAAGCCACAAGTGTGGAAAATCCAAACAATCTCAAAACCAACCTTTACCACTAGTTCATATCGTTATACAAATTAAACTTAACATTCCAAATCCTAATAGAAAGGTTCTTTAACATTTACAAAACACATAAGTTCAGATTTATCATAGATATTTTCTTAAGCACAAAATATTCTTGTACAACAAAACTTATCAACCATTAAAGCTCAAGCTAAAATCTTCTAGCATTCCTTTCTCAACCCAATTTAAACATTCCAGAGACTGATAAGTTAGCCTGAAAAAAAAGTTATAGCAATCGGAGTGAGCATAACAGAGCTCAGCAAGTGACTAACATATCCATGGCATATGAAATGTTTCGGAGCAAATCAAGAATAGATGAAACATTCCTGAATATAACAAATAGCATATGAAATGGTTTCAGAACATATTTCAAAGGATAACAATGGCATATAAGATATCACAGGGCATATCAGAAGAACAAATCAGAAACATAAGCTCAATTGTCATATCTGACGTTCATTCATTTCATTCTCATCCAAAGCGTACATATAAACACATAAGCAAGGCTTTGGATATCATATCAAAAACACAGAGGGTGCAGTGGGATCTCACACAGAATCTCCCATGTCTGGGAGCATCATACATCCACGTCTGGATGAAGTCAGAGAGGGCCGGCAGAGCATCGCGGGCTCTAAGCATACAAACTTTACCATTTCTGGCAAAGGTCCAAATAATCCCTTTATCATTTCTAGCAAAGGTCCCAATAATACTTTTACCATTTCTGACAAAGGTCCAAATTATCCTACATGACACCAGAGTACAAAAGGATAGTATGAACAATAATATTAGCACATATCGAAAGCACATGCAGAACAATGAAAATATCCGTATGCCTTTACGAAACAAGATAATGCCAACCTGAACATTACAGAATAGATTTTAGATATACAAATAATTTCAGGATGAATAATACAAGAATTTCAAAGGATCAATATAAAGCTCAATTGAAGAAGAATTTAGCAGAAGTTAGATTTCCAATAGGATAAAACTTGAATAGGCAAATCTCAACTAAATTTCAGGTCTGACAGAAATTTAGTGGTACATTTCCTGAATTGTTTGAGTGACCAAATATGCTCCAATTCGCTCATAATAGGTATCATTGGAAAGCTGTATCAAACTATTTTCAGATGAACTTATATTTGTAAATTTTTGAGTTCCTAACAAGAAGTTACAACAAATAGAGTAAAGACAGATCAGAATTGATCATTTCTATTTTGCAGAATTGGTAGAATCAATTTAAATAGATGTTTCAGAGGGCAAACATACTTCAAAATTTCCAAATTAGGTGTCAAAAGAAAGATAAACGAATCTAATTTCCAAAAAATAAAATTTTGCATAATTCAGAATTTTCATCAATGTGTTATGAGCCATTTAGTAACATAAGGTTAGGAGCTATAGTATCCGTTTCACCGAATACATGAGGTCTATTCATTTATATATTTGGATAGGTAAATTTACTCCAAAATCTTTCAGTATTTATATCAAATAAAATATATATAAGTCTTCTTTCGTATGAAAAAGGTTTTTCCTTAATCAGAATTTGATACAAAAAGTTATGGCCACAAGAGTACTGAAAGGTAAAAAAAATCCGAAAATTTCCAGATTCAACATTTGAGGTATAAATGGCATAGATATCTTACATGAAGCCACAATCTTCCAATTTTCTCAGAATCAAGATGAAAACAAGGATCAAAATTTATCTCTAGGATGGGGTTAGAACACTTGCCTTACAATAGTTTGATTCCCAACTATGGAGAGTTGATGCAAAACCTTGAGCTAAGACAAAAGTTCCTCTTCTCCTTCAATTCTTTCTTCTTCAATTCCTTCTCCTTCTCCTTCTCTTCTATGTTGGCAGTAAGTTTTCTCCTTAATTGTGCCTTTAATTTCTTAAGTTTGGCATCATACAAAGTTTTGCAAGATGGCAAGCATGCATGAGGGAAGCTTAGATGTCATCCATTGAATAAACACATGTGGCTCATTCTTAGGTTAACTAATGCCACATGTCCTCTATTTTTATTTTATTTATTTTCTTTCTTTCTTTCTTAAACTAAATATAAATCTTTCATAAATCCTATCTAAGTATTAGTATTCACATTTTGGTCCCTAGCACTAAACTTTCAATATAAAAATATTCAATGCTAAAGAATTGTTAAACATTTCTCGTATTTACAAATAGGTCCTTAGAATTTTACAAACAAGTCCTCCTATGTTATAAATAGGATTTAAGATTTATTTGGGCTCATCTACAGAATTTAAGATGGGTAGTAATATTATAATTAAACTCTTATACAAAATTTAGAAACGAGAAAAAAAAATACGAGGGATGTTACACTCTCCCCCCTTAAAATAAAAATTTAGTCATCTAAATTTATCATACCTCTATCGATGATAAGATGAGGGTAAACTTTCCTTTTTCTTTAATGGGTAGTCTTTTATCTTATGATCCAACTTCCCACAAGCAAAACAGGCTCCAGTCACCCAAAAATATTTAATTGTTTCATGATTTGACCCACATCTTGTACATGTTTAAGTCCTTTGTGGTAGCTTTTCCTCCTTAAATTCAGATGTCTTTACCCTCTTGTTGCTTTTTTCTAATTCACTTTCTTTCTTATTTTTGCTAATAAACTTATCCATGTAATTCCTGCTCCTGATTTCTTGGATCTCTTCCCAAACTTTTTTGATTATTAAAGCTCTTTCTACCACATCAGCATATGCTTGAAGTTTTAAGCCTGATATCTAGCTTCTTATTACTAGCCTTAGACCCCTTTCAAATCGCTTTGCCTTTCTTGATTCATCATCAGTCATATATGGGGAAAATCTAGAGAGTTCGGTGAGTTTTGATTCGTATTTCACTACCATCAAATTTCCTTTGATGAGATTCAGGAACTCCAATTCTTTCTGCTCTCTAATACAATCTGAGAAATATTTATCGTTGAACTTTTCTGTAAATACCTTCCAAGTGATTGGCTCATGTCTAATTTTAAAAATTCTCTTCATTGTTCTCCACTAGTGCTCAGCCTCTCCTTCTAGCATGAAGGTGGCAAGAGAAACCTTCTTATCATCAGGACAATTTAAAACATCAAATATTTTCTCTATCTGCATCATCCATTATTCTGCCATCATTGGATCAGGCTCACCACTAAAACTAGGAGGACTGAGCTTCTTAAACTATTCAATTCCCAACCCAATCTGGTTTGAAGTCCCAGCTTCATCATTTCTTCCTTGTTAGATTTGTTATTGCATCACATGTGTCATAGCCTCTAGAGTTTTGATAATTCCACTCAATTGATCAGAAGTAGATGCAATAGGAGAACCAGATGACCTCGTCATTCTTACTTCCTAAAAACAACAAAAGGAAGCTTTTGATCAGTCTCTAAATAGAAATCACTAAACCTCAAAATTTATTATGCATCTAGTATATCAAAATTCTTAGAAAATCCTCAAATCATGCTCTGATACCACTTCTGTCAGGCCCCCCCTGAATTTTAATCTCGTTCAGGAGGTGTGACTCTGTCTTAAAATCCATAACATTAAAATTTTAAGAACAATTCAATCCAGGATCCATTCTAACAATTTGAGGATGCTAAGAACCATTTAAATCAATATTTAAACTCTTAAATTCATAATTCATAAACCTGTATAGTTTCATAAATAATACTCCACTTCATTCATTGATTCATAAAGTCCAAAATTAACTCAACTAAACAACATCCATATCATAAATCCATAAGTGTGGAAAATCCATACAATCTCAAAACCAACCTTTACCACTAGTTCATATCGTTATACAAAATAAACTTAACATTCCAAATCCTAACAGAAAAGTTCTTTAACATATACAAAACACATAAGTTCAGATTTATCATAGACATTTCCTTAAGCACAAAATATTCTTGTACAACAAAACTTATCAACCATTAAAGCTCAAGCTAAAATCTTCTAGCATTCCTTTCTCAACCCAATTTAAACATTCCAGAGACTGATAAGTTAGCCTGAAAAAAAAGTTATAGCAATTGGAGTGAGCATAACAGAGCTCAGCAAGTGACTAACATATCCATGGCATATGAAATGTTTCGGAGCAAATCAAGAATAAATGAAACATTCCTGAATATAACAAATAGCATATGAAATGGTTTCAGAACATATTTCAAAGGATAACAATGGCATATGAGATATCTCAGAGCATATCAGAAGAACAAATCAGAAACATAAGCTCAATTGTCATATCTGACGTTCATTCATTTCATTCTCATCCAAAGCGTACATATAAACATATAAGCAAGGCTTTGGATATCATATCAAAAACACAGAGGGTGCAGTGGGATCTCACACAGAATCTACCACGTCTGAGAGCATCATACATTCACGTCTGGATGAAGCCAGAGGGGGCCGGTAGAGCATCGCAGGCTCTAAGCATACAAACTTTATCATTTCTGGCAAATGTCCAAATAATCCCTTTACCATTTCTAGCAAAGGTCTCAATAATACTTTTACCATTTCTAGCAAAGGTCCAAATTATCCCACATGACACCAGAGTACAAAAGGATAGTATGAATAATAACATTAGCATATATTGGAAGCACATGCGGAACAACGAAAATATGCGTGTGCCTTTACAAAACAAGATAATGCCAACCTGAACATTACATAATAGATTTCAGATATACAAACAATTTCAGGATGAATAATACAAGAATTTCAAAGGATCCATATAAAGCTCAATTGAAGAAGAATTTAGCAGAAGTTAGATTTCCAATAGGATGAAACTTGAATAGGCAAATCTCAACTAAATTTTAGGTCTGATAGAAATTTAGTCGTACATTTCCTGAATTGTTTGAGTGACCAAATATGCTCCAATTTACTCATAATAGGTTTCATTGGAAAGCTGTACCAAACTATTTTCAGATGAACTCAGATTTGTAAATTTTTGAGTTCCTAACAGGAAGTTACAAGAAATAGAGTAAAGACAGATCAGAATTGATAATTTCTATTTTGCAGAATTGGTAGAATCAATTTAAACAGATGTTTCAGAGGGCAAACATACTTCAAAATTTCCAAATTAGGTGTCAAAAGAAAGAGACATGAATCTAGATTCCAAAAAATAAAATTTTGCATACTTCAGAATTTTCATCAGAGTGTGATGAGCCATTTAGTAACAAAAGGTTAGGAGCTATAGTATCTGTTTCACCGAATACATGATGTCTATTCATTCATATATTTGGATAGGTAAATTTACTCTAAATCTTTCAATTTTTATATCAAATAAAATCTACATAAGTCTTCTTTTGTATGAAAAAGGTTTTTCCTCAATCAGAATTTGGTACAAAATATTATGACCACAAGAGTACTGAAAGGTCAAAAAAATCCAAAAATTTCTAGATTCAACATTTGATGTATAAATGGCATAGATATCTTACATGAAGCCACAATCTTCCAATTTTCTCAGAATCAAGATGAAAACAAGGATCAAAATTTATCTCTAGGATGGGGTTAGAACACTTGCCTTACAATAGTTTGATTCCCAACTATGGAGAGTTGATGCAAAACCTTGAGCTAAGACAAAAGTTCCTCTTCTCCTTCAATTCTTTCTTCTTCAATTCCTTCTCCTTCTCCTTTTCTTCTACATTGGCAGTAAGTTTTATCCATAATTGTGCCTTTAATTTCTTAAGTTTGGCATCATACAAAGATTTACAAGATGGCAAGCATGCATGAGGGAAGCTTATGTGTCATCCATTGAATAAACACATGTGGCTCATTCTTAGGTTAACTATTGCCACATGTCCTCTATTTTTATTTTACTTATTTTCTTTCTTTCCTTCTTAAACTGAATATAAATCTTTCATAAATCCTATCTAAGTATTAGTATTCACATTTTGGTCCCTAGCACTAAACTTTCAATATAAAAATATTCAATGCTAAAGAATTGTTAAACATTTCTCGTATTTACAAATAGGTCCTTAGAATTTTACAAACAAGTCCTCCTATGTTATAAATAGGATTTAAGATTTATTTGGGCTCATCTATAGAATTTAAGATGGGTAGTAATATTATAATTAAACTCTTATACAAAATTTAGAAATGAGAAAAAAAAAATACGAGGGATGTTACACTCTCCCCCCCTTAAAATAAAAATTTAGTCCTCTAAATTTATCATACCTCTATCGATGATAGGATGAGGGTAAACTTTCTTTTTTCTTTAATGGGCAGTCTTTTATCTTATGATCCAACTTCCCACAAGCGAAACAGGCTCCAGTCACCCAAAAACATTTGCTTGTTTCATGATTTGACCCACATCTTGTACATGTTTGAGTCCTTTGTGGTAGCTTTTCCTCCTCAAATTCAGATGTCTTTAACCTCTTGTTGCTTCTTTCTGGTTCACTTTCTTTCTTATTTTTGCTAATAAACTTATCCTTGTCATTCCTGCTCCTGATTTCTTGGATCTCTTCCAAGTATTTTTGATTATTAAAGCTCTTTCTACCACATCAGCATATGCTTGAAGTTTTTAGGCTGATATCCGGCTTCTTATTACTAGCCTTAGACCCCTTTCAAATCACTTTGCCTTTCTTGATTCATCATCAGTCATATGTGGGGCAAATCTAGAGAGATCGATGAATTTTGATTCATATTTCACTACCATCAAATTTCCTTGGATGAGATTCAGGAACTCCAATTCTTTCTGCTCTCTAATACAATCTGAGAAATATTTATCGTTGAACTTTTCTGTAAATACCTTCCAAATGATTGGCTCATGTCTAATTTCAGAAATTCTCTTCATTGTTCTCCACTAGTGCTCAACCTCTCCTTCTAGCATGAAGGTAGCAAGAGAAACCTTCTTATCATCAGGGCAATTTAAAACGTCAAATATTTTCTCTATCCACATCATCCATTGTTCTGCCATCATTGGATCAGGCTCACCACTAAAACTAGGAGGACAGAGCTTCTTAAACTGTTCAATTCCCAACCCCGCTTCATCATTTCTTCCTTGTTAGATTTGTTGTTGCATCACTTGTGTCATAGCCTCTAGAGTTTTCATAATTCCACTCAATTGATCAGAAGTAGATACAACAGGAGAACCAGATGACCTCGTTATTCTTACTTCCTAAAAGCAACAAAAGGAAGCTTTTGATCAGTCTCTAAATAGAAATCACTAAACCTTAAAATTTATTATGCATCTAGCATATCAAAATTCTTAGAAATCCTCAAATCATGCTCTGATACCACTTCTGTCAGGACCCCCCTGAATTTTAATCTCGTTCAGGAGGTGTGACTCTGTCTTAAAATCCATAACATTAAAATTTTAAGAACAATTCAATCCAGGACCCATTCTAAAAATTTGAGGATACTAAAAACCATTTAAATCAATATTTAAACCATTAAATTCATAATTCGTAAACCTGTACAGTTTCATAAATCATACTCCACTTCATTCATTGATTCATAAAGTCCAAAATTAACTCAACTAAACAACATCAACATCATAAATCCACAAGTGTGGAAAATCCATACAATCTCAAAACCAACCTTTACCACTGGCTCATATCGTTATACAAATTAAACTTAACATTCCAAATCCTAATAGAAAGGTTCTTTAACATTTACAAAACACATAAGTTCAGATTTATCATAGACATTTCCTTAAGCACAAAATATTCTTGTACAACAAAACTTATCAACCATTAAAGCTCAAGCCAAAATCTTCTAGCATTCCTTCCTCAATCCAATTTAAACATTCCAGAGACTGATAAGCTAGCCTGAAAAAAAAGTTATAGTAATTAGAGTGAGCATAACAGAGCTCAGCAAGTGACTAACAAATCCATGGCATATGAAATGTTTCAGAGCAAATCAAGAATAGATGAAACATTCCTAAATATAACAAATAGAATATGAAATGGTTTCAGAATATATTTCAAAGGATAACAATGGCATATGAGAATCTCAGAGCATATCAGAAGAACAAATCAGAAACATAAGCTCAATTGTCATATCTGACGTTCATTCATTTCATTCTCATCCAAAGTATGCATATAAACACATAAGCAAGGCTTTGGATATCATATCAAAAACACAGAGGGTTCAGTAGGATCTCACATAGAATCTCCCACGTCTGGGAGCATCATACATCCACGTCTGGATGAAGCCAGAGAGGGCCGGTAGAGCATCGCGGGCTCTAAGCATACACCCTTAACCATTTCTGGCAAAGGTCCAAATAATCCCTTTACCATTTCTGGCAAAGGTCCCAATAATACTTTTACCATTTCTGGCAAAGGTCCAAATTATTCCACATAACACCAGAGTACAAAAGAATAGCATGAATAATAACATTAGCACATATCGGAAGCATATGTGGAACAACGAAAATATGCGTGTGCCTTTACAAAACAAGATAATGCCAACCTGAACATTACAGAATAGATTTCAGATATACAAATAATTTCAGGATGAATAATATAAGAATTTCAAAGGATCAATATAAAGCTCAATTGAAGAATAATTTAGCAGAAGTTAGATTTCCAATAGGATGAAACTTGAATAGGCAAATCTCAACTAAATTTCAGGTATGACAGAAATTTAGTGGTACATTTCCTGAATTGTTTGAGTAACCAAATATGCTGCAATTCACTCATAATAGGTATCATTTGAAAGCTGTATCAAACTATTTTCAGATGAACTTAGATTTGTAAATTTTTGAGTTCCTAACAGGATGTTACAACAAATAGAGTAAAGATAGGTCAGAATTGATCATTTCTGTTTTGCAGAATTGGTAGAATTATTTTAAACAGATGTTTCAGAGGGTAAACATACTTCAAAAATTCAAAATTAGGTGTCAAAAGAATGATACACGAATCTAGTTTCAAGAAATAAAATTTTGCATAATTCAGAATTTTCATCAGAGTGTTATGAGCCATTTAGTGACAGAAGGTTAGGAGCTATAGTATCTGTTTCACCGAATACATGAGGTCTATTCATTCATATATTTGGATAGGTAAATTTACTCCAAATCTTTCAGTTTTATATTAAATAAAATCTATATAAGTCTTCTTTCGTATGAAAAAGGTTTTTCCTCAATCAGAATTTGGTACAAAAAGTTATGGCCACAAGGGTACTGAAAGGTCAAAAAAATCTGAAAATTTTCAGATTCAACATTTGATGTATAAATGGCATAGATATCTTACATGAAGCCACAATCTTCCAATTTTCTTAGAATCAAGATGAAAACAAGGATCAAAATTTATCTCTAGGATGGGGTTAGAACACTTACCTTACAATAGTTTGATTCCCAACTATGGAGAGTTGATGCAAAACCTTGAGCTAAGACAAAAGTTCCTCTTCTCCTTCAATTCTTTCTTCTTCAATTCCTTCTCCTTCTCCTTCTCTTCTACGTTGGCAGTCAGTTTTCTCCTTAATTGTGCCTTTAATTTCTTAAGTTTGGCATCATACAAAGATTTGTAAGATGATAAGCATGCATGAGGGAAGCTTAGGTGTCATCCATTGAATAAACACATGTGGCTCATTCTTAGGTTAACTAATGCCACATGTCCTCTATTTTTATTTTATTTATTTTCTTTCTTTTTTTCTTAAACTGAATATTAATCTTTCATAAATCCTATCTAAGTATTAGTATTCACATTTTGGTCCCTAGCACTAAACTTTCAATATAAAAATATTTAGTGCTAAAGAATTGTTAAACATTTCTCATATTTACAAATAGATCCTTAGAATTTTAAAATGACTTGGTCCTTTTTATGTTCAAGTTTATTTTTTGTGTCATTTTTAAATTTGTTCTTTCTTATAAATTTTTTAAATTTTTGAGTTAAAAGTGTAATGTCATTGTCACTGTCCTCATCACTTGATGTTCCTTTCAAGTGGTCTTCTTGTGTTCTTAGTGTCATATCCTTCCTATTCTTTGGAAGGAGGTTCTCGAGCTCTTCATGAGTATAGCATGTCATTTCGTAGGTCATTAGAGACCCAATAAGTTTTTCGAGAGGAAAAGTTTTAAGATCCTTGGCCTCTTGAATGGTCGTAACTTTTGGATCACAACTCTTTGGAATGGATCTTAAAATTTTAGTTACAAGTTAAAAATTAGAAAAACCTTTACCAAGAGCTTTTAGTCCATTGATGACATCCGTGAAGCGGGTGTACATATCTCCAATGGACTCACTTGGTTTTATTCGAAAAAGTTCATAAGAATGCACAAGAATGTCGATTTTGGACTCTTTCACTCGGCTAGTGCCTTCATGAGTGATCTCAAGAATACGCCAAATATCAAAAGCTGATTCACAAATCGAAACGTGATTAAATTTATTTTTGTCGAGAGCACAAAATAAGGAATTCATAGCCTTTGCGTTTAAAGCAAAAGTCTTCTTCTCCGATTCATTCCATTTGCACGTCGGAAGAGAAGATTTTTGAAATCCATTTTCGATGATGCTCCAAAGCTCAAAATCCATGGAAATAAGAAAGATCCTCATATGAGTCTTCTAATATGTGTAATCTAACCCATTGAACATAGGTGGACGTGTAAGGTAATGATCCTCTTGCATGACGGAATATGCCATCTCTCTTGGGTTTTAAACCAAATATGAGAGTGAACCTTGCTCTAATACCAATTGTTAGGATCGGAGAGGCACTAAGAGAGGGGGGGGTTGAATTAGTGCAGTAGATTAAAACTCGTAAGTTTGAAACCGATTTCATAAATAGCTAGTTCGTATAGAAATTTTGATTCGACGAAAGATGACTTAGTTGAAGTTGCTTGAGTAAAGGAGATGAAAAATTGAATGATTTACAGCTAAGTAAAGAAACGATTCAGAAATTTAAACACTCACACATTCAAGAATGCCACGATGTATAGTGGTTCGGTCAAGTGACTTACATCCACTTTCGAAGTCTTCTCCAATGAGCCTCCCAACTTCCACTAGCAAATCTTTTTGAAGGGGAAGGACCAAATACCCCTCTTACAATCCTTTTACAAGAAGTTCATACTCTTACAGATTTTTCAAAGAGAAAGAGGGAGGTGAACACTAGCTATCGAAAACAAGACTTTGCCAAAGCTTTTGCTCAATTTCTAACTCTCAAAAGGGTGCCCTTTCTATTGAGAAAGGATGGGTATTTATAGACCCCAAAAGGATTCAAATTTGAGCTCCAAATTTGAATTCTATTTGGGTTTCCCATCTCAAGCGGTGCCACCGCTTTGTCGATTGTCGACCGACAAGCGGTACTGCAGGGTAGTTCCACCACCCAAGGCAGCGGTGCCACCGCCCAACCTCTCAAGTGCTGGGCAGTGCCACCGCCTAGCACTTTTCAGGACAATGGTTTGGGCCTTAAACTCAGCCCAAACCAATCCAAAACAAGGCCCAATGGGCCCCTACTTTGGGTTATAGGATTAACACCTAATCCTAACCCAAGTTACATGCTAACTACGAAATTGAAACATAATTCTAAGTGATTTAAACTGACATTCTTCAAGTCTACTTTCGGTGAGCTTTCCGACGAGATTCTGATGGACTTCCAACACTCCTTTGGATTTCTTCCGGCGAACTCCTAACATGCTCCTGGATTTTGTGGTGAGCTCAACGAGTCTTTGGTAAGCTTTCGAACCTTCTCGGTAATCTCTGTGAACCTCTAACAATCTTTGCGGTGAACTTTCGAAACCTTCGGCAAGTCCCTGATTCGATCTCGGTTGGTTCCGGCAACACTTCTAACGATCCTTCAGACTTCTAGTAAACTCTCGAACTCCCGACGAACTTGACCTCGGTAAATCGCTTTATGTTTTCATCCCATCATAGTTAATCCTACACACTTATCTCAACAATATAAATTAGAACAAATAATTCACCAATTGACTTCATCATCAAAATCCGAGATTCAACAATCACATGAGTGATGACACGTATGACTTGATATGCACTCTTTCTCTTTGCTTATTATTAGGTATTTTATCACTTTATCTTGCGTGTTGCATATATTGTGCTATCCTTGGATCTATGCAATAGGAATCGGATCATGATGAGATCATGATAATGAGACCGATTCACCTTTAAACATAGACCCTAAATAATCCTAGTCATAGGTTACTCGAGAGGGACATCGAGACAACCGGATAGACTGGTGTGCTATATACCCGTCCATATGATGGAGGTGGTTGGTCTCATAGCTACTTGTGTGAGGACACTAAGGGTACAGTGCAGGTGCTCATTGAGGAATGAGTTCACTGATTGATCCGCCTATGGAATCCTGGATGGTTATTGATACCTCACGTCAGACAGCGATTCCATAGTCCCAGTAGTATATCTGGTCTTTAGACTTTAGACACCAAGGTTGTCCTGTATAAGTATTCCACTCTTTGATACTGGACTTATAGGTTTGAAAAGTTCTAGATCTAGTACAATCGATTATTGGGAGTGGTAGCCAATCTTACGCGGGCTATTGAGTGTCAATAGAGGATCATCCACTCTCGGTATCATGAGAGGAATATCCCATGTATTCTTGCTCAAATAAATCTTTGGCCAAGATTATTCAGATTGAGAGAGAAAGAGTTCTTCAGGAGAATCCGATAAGAGCAAGACTTAAGGAGAGATCGTATGGGCCTGACAGCACCATGCCCGATATAGGGTCTTTGGGATATTAGCTGGATGAGGGACTATAGATACATGGTAACTGAGGACAGATAGGTCCAAAGGATTGGATTCCCCTGTATCGTCTAGGGACTATGGCGTAGTGGCCTAGTACGTCTGCAGTCGATGAGTTGAGTGAATTATTATAGAGATAATAATTCACTAAGTCAAAATGAGTTATGACAAGTATGACTCACGGCTAGCTCGATATTGGGCTTAGAGGATTACACACATATGGCAGGTGTTGCGACGAGTAGAGGTTCGGATATGAGATATCCGTTGGAGCCCCTAACTTATTGGATATCCATTAAGCCCCTGAATTATTGGATCCTAAGTTGAGATCCAAAAATTTCTAATAAGAAATTATTGGGTAGAGACCCACTAATCCAAGAGGCTTGGGTAATTGGATGGAGATCAAATACCCAATAGGGTAATCCATTAGGGTTTACACGGGGCCTCTATAAATATGAGGGAACCAAAGCTCTATAGGCTGGGAGTTCTTTTTAGTGGTCACCTCCTGTTCTCCTCTCCCTAGAGAGGTGCATCGTCGTAATCCCTACCGTATGGATACTGTTAGAGATGACACTTGACCTTCTTCATCCTCTCTTACAGATCTACAAGGATTCAGGGATATACGATCTCCCTAGGTATTTTCTTTTATACATGCAATTTTCGTGAATTTGTTTTGACGCACCGATCTTCGCACGACAATGGAACCTTTCTATAGGAAATCTGTGACTTTGTTTTTTGTTCTTCCGCTACGCATAAGATGTCGCCCCATTAAATTTCCCAACATTAACCACGATAATGATGAAGACATAAAGTGAAGCAAAGTATCGAAGTCAAGTATGATGAAATCGTTAGGAGCTCGAGAGTTCGACGGAAGTCCGAAGATTCATTAGGAGTGCTATCGGAACTGGCCGAGAATGAGTAGGGAGCTTGCCGAAGGGTTTTCAGAAGTTCACCGAAAGGTTCGTTGGAAGTTTGTGAGGCTTGCCAAGAAAGATCGAAGCTTACCGAAGAAGCTCATCAGAACTTGCCAAGATCAATCGAGAAGTCCAGGAGCTTGCCTAGAGTCCGTAGAATGGTGTCTGAGGGTTCCTCAGAAGACCATTGGAAGTTTACCAAAAGCTCGCCGAAGGAAAACTTGATGTGCCAGACTTTGTAGTAGCTTAGGAAATATCTTTAATTTCATAATTAGCACATAATTATGGTTAGGATTAACTATTAATCGTATAACTCTGGTAGGGGCTAACTAGGCCTAATAATGGATTAGTTTTGGTCGAGTTTAAGGCATAATTAGAAGTGCTGGACCCTGTCTTGTAGTGGCATCACCAGACTGAAGCGATGCAACCGCCCAGGTCCAGCTCCCCAGGTTGTACTAGGCGGTGGTACTGCTAGTCATATGTGCCCTACAAGCCAATCACATTAGTAATGGCACTTGTGACTTGACATAGACTCTTTCTTTTGCTTATTCTTATTAGGTCTTTTTATTACTTTATCTTGTATGTTGCATATATTGTGATGTCCTTAGATCTGTGTAATGAGAATTGGATCGTGATGAGATCATGATAATGAGACCGATTCACCTTTAAAAATAGACCCTAAATAATCCCGGTCATAGGTTACTCGAGAGAGACATTGAGATAATCAAATAGACTAGTGTGCTGTATACCTGTCCATATGATGGACGTGGCTGGTCTCATAGCTACTCGTGTGGAGACACTAAGGATACAATACAGGTGCTCATTGGAGAATGAGTTCACTGATTGATCCACTTATGAGATGCTAGATTGTTATTGATATCTCACATCAAATAGTGATTCCGTAGTCCCAGTAGTGTATCTGATCCTTAGATTTGAGACACTAAGGATGTCCTGTATGAGTACTCCACTATTGGGAGTGGTAGCCAACCTTACGTGGGCTATTAAGTATCAATAGAGGATTATCCGCTCTCGGTATCATGAGAGGAATATCCTATGTATTCTTGCTCAAACAAATCCTTGGCTAAGGTTATTCAAATTGAGAGAGAAAAAAAGTTTTTTGGGCGAATCCAATTAGAGCAAGACTCGAGGAAAGATCGATGGATGAGGGTCTCTGGGATATTAGATGGATGAGGGACTATAGATACATGGTAACTGAGGATAGATAAGTCTAAAGGATTAGATTCCCCTGTATCGTTTGGGGACTGCGGTGTAGTGACCTTATTGAATCTCGGATTTTGATGATGAAACTAATTGAGTGTGATTTGTGGTCTAATTGCATTTTGAGTTACGCAGGTCTACTATCAATCAGGATTAGACAGTTGACGCTGAAGGAATTGACGTTAAGTCAGAGGTGATCATGTCAGGATATTGGATGTCGAGCCGGAAGTTAAGTCGACTATCGGCAGGAGGCTTCGTACGTCGGGCATCGAGCCAAGAAGAGCTTGTTGCGCGAAGGATATCGGGATTGCGGAGGTCAATCACCCATTGGGCAATGGACCGCAAGAAAAGATAATGTGCCGAAGGATCGCACGAAGCTCCAACCAATGACGTGCTGGGCAACTGAATGTCAATTCACATTGTAATAACTGTCTAGATCAAAGTAGAGTGTTTGTTGTTGTGTAGGAGTAACTACGATAAGGATGAAGACGTAGAGCGAAACAAAGGGTCGAAGTCAAGTGCGATGGATCGTTGGGAGTTCGAGTGTTCGATGGAAGTCCGAAGATTTGTTGGGAGTGCTGCCAGAACTGGCCGAGAACGAGTAGGGAGCTTGCCGAAGGGTTTTCAGAAGTTCACCAGAAGGTTCGTCAAAAGTTCACTGGAAGGTTCGTCAAAAGTTCACGGAGCTTGCCAAGAAAGATCAGAGCTTGCCAAAGAAGCTCGGGGGAACTCGCCAAAATCACCATGGAGTCCGAAAGCTTGCAGGGAGTCCGCAGGATGGTTTTCGAGGGATCGTCGGAAGACCGTCGGAAGTTCATCGGAAGCTCGACGGAAGAAGACTTGACTTGCGAACTTTGTAATAGCTTAGGAATGTCTTTAATTTCATAGTTAACACATTAATTTGGGTTAGGATTAGGCGTTAATCCTTTAACCCAAAGTAGGGGCCATTGGGCCTTAGTTTGGGCCAAAGTTTTTGGCCCAAACAGAACCAGCACAGCTGGGCGGTAGCACCGCCCAGCAGCTTATGTGCTGGGCGGTGGCACCACCCAGCAGTTGTGTGCTAGGCGATGGCACCACCCAACAAATATTTGGTCAAGCGGTAGGACCGCCAGCCAGTAAATCTTTGGCGATAGCACCGCCCGACTTAGGCGTAGCACTTTGCTACCGCCAGCGCTTGCTGAAAGCCAGCGAGCATCGCTGGTGAAGCGATAGCACCGCCGCTGGTGCTTGGAAAGCCAGCGGTAGCACTGCTGGCGAGGCGGTAGCACCGCTGGGTCAGTGTTAGTCTGCCCAAGATCTTGACAAAGACGAGAAACTCAAAATTGTTCAAATTTTGGCTTCAAGTTTGGGCTCCAAATTTGAATCACTTTGAAGCTTATAAATACCCCACTCATTCAGAGTTTAGGGGGTCTAGAACTGAAAAAAGGAAGGGGGCAACTCTCTTAAAAGTGTGTCAAATCTTCCCTAAGTCTTAAGAGTGTTCTAGTCCAAGAGAGGGGTAAGAGTGCTTTGTAAGGGTTATCTCCTAAGCCCGTCAAAAGGAGAGATGCTATAAGGGAGTTCATCCTCGCCCATTGGAAGGAGGATAGCTAGTGGAAAGCCGGTGGCCTCAAGCAAGAGGAATCGGGAGTGGACGTAGGTCGGATGACCGAACCACAATAAAAATCTGGTTTGCATTTACGTTCTTGCTATTTACTTTGCTGCAAACCCTTTCCACTTGCTGCCTTATTTACTCAACTTCATCTTCATCTTATTACGTATGCTTTAAAGTTGAAACACAATCTTTCCGGGTTCAAACGAAACATTGCATTCATTCGTACGAAGTTTTCGAACTTGTGTTAATCGCTGAAAAATCTATCGTTCTTTACCGCTGCACTAATTCACCCCCCCCCCCTCTCTTAGTGCCGCTCGATCCCTAATAATTGGTATCAGAGCCACGTTCTTTCTCTTTCGGACTTACACCCGTTACAAATGGCTCTAAATGGTTTTCAAGAGGGCTTTTCGGTTTTTCATCCACCGTTCTTTAACGGTTCGGACTACACATATTGGAAAACTCGAATGAGAGTTTTTATGCTTTCAATGAATTTGGAATTGTGGAACATCATCTAAAATGGCTTTCAACCTTCCTCTAAACCGACGAACGAATGGTCGGATTTGGAGAAAAGGTCTTTTTCTTTAAACACAAAGGCTATGAATGCCTTATTTTGCGCTTTAGACAAGAACGAGTTCAATCGGATTTCAATATGCGAAACGGCTTTCGATATTTGACGAACACTTGAAATCACGTACGAGGGAACTAGTAGAGTTAAAGACTCAAAAGTAAACCTCTTATTGCATGATTTTGAGCTATTCCAAATGACACCAAGCGAAACTATCGGTGATATGTACACCCGCTTCACGGATGTCGTCAATAGCTTGAAAAGTCTTGGTAAATGTTTTTTGAATTTTGAACTCACTAACAAGATTTTAAGATCCCTCCCAAAAAGTTGAGATCCAAAAGTAACCACAATACAAGAGACTAAAAATTTAAATGATTTTTCATTGGAAGAACTAATCGGTTCACTAATGACATATGAAATGAGTTTCTTCGAATTTCTTCGAACATTTAGAACATGACGAACATATGAACCACCTTCTAAAGAACAAGAAGGATTTGGAACATCGGACAAATGAATGCCACTTGAGTGATGACTCAAGTGATGAGGACATTGAACACATAACAATGAATGTTAACAAGTTCATTAAACAAAAATTAAAAAGCACAAATGAACTTGAATAGAGAAAGAGGCCAAAGAAGAAGAAGAAGGGTTGCAAAGAAGAATCAAGTAAAGAAGAAGCGAAATGGGCTTTGACGGTTTTCGACAATGAGGTAAGAAACTCACCTAAGTTGTTCTTACCTTACTTTGAAATTACATGATCCTTTCATGAGTTGCTTGAAATAGTTGGTAGGATTTTTTCTTTGCTTTTTCCTTTCTAGTAATTTTTTGAAAAATTAAAAATATGAATGATGCATGATTTGTGATAATGCTTATGATTAATCCACGCATGTGTATCTTAATGTTTTTATTGCTTTTCATGATGCTTGACGATTTTATATCATGCATGAGCTTTTGAAGTAATAAAGTGTCATATTGTGATGATGAAACTTATTTTTCAAATTTATAAATAGATGCATAATTTTGGTAAAAATTTGAACATGGCTTTGATAATGATTTTGAATTTATATGATGCTTAAACATGCTTAAATAAGACCAACCATATAAAATAAAACACGTAAAAATTGAAATGTGTTATCATGATGTTTTATTTTTTATGTGTTTAGTCTTGACAAGTTTATGACTAAACTTATATTTTGTTAATACATGTTTTCATAAAAAGATTTGAATATGCTCACATGAAAACAATTGTATGAAATGAAAATGCATTTTCCATGCTATTGAGATAAATGGATTCATGAATCGTGTAAATTTCTTGAAAATAATCATGATGAATCTCATGAACAATATATGTCTCATGTTTTCGGTCCTAATGATTTCTCTTGAAACTTACTTTTTGGACCTATAAAAAAAACATAAGTATACTCATATGAAGGATCAAATCACTTTAAATGAAACACATAAAAATAAGAAAATGCACTATCATAATATTTTATGTGTGATGCATTTGATCTTGATGGGTTTAATGACAAATTTGTACAATGATGGCTTCCGAATAAATATTTGAATATACCTTATGAAATCATCATTGATAATAATAAAATAAAAATATTAAAAGTTTGTTGTCATGCTTGATGATTTTATCATGAGAATTTAAAGGTGTTATATCTTGATGACAAACTCATGTTTTGGTTTTAAATTTGATACTCATCTTTTGAAACTTGAGTACACTTACATGAAACAAATAACTTAAAATGAAACACATTATCATGATATATTGAATCTCATGTCTTGAAATAATGTGTTACATTTTTATCTTGATGATGCCTTATGAGATTTTGCCTTTACATCTTGAACTTTCATGCTTATCTTGGCATATAAAGACAAAGGCATATTTAGATGAAAAGAATTACTTGAAAAGAGAATTTTCCAAATGACATATAACTTATCTCTTGTTTCGCGAAACTATGTTTTTGAATTACTTTTATGAGATCATCATCTTGATAACTTGAGTTTTTATCTCTACACTCTCCCATGATTCTCCCATGTTGTTGAAGAAAAATCCAAATGAATCATAAATTATTTTCTCTTAACTTATTGATACTCAACTTGAGAAAATATGTTTTGAAGATTGAAACATTGCATGCACAATTTGATTTTTCTCCTATGTTTCAATACACATGACTTGATGATTGAAATATTAATGCAAACACTTAAAATATCACTTGTCATGATTTGAATATTGATTTAAAAAAAATTTTGCTCGACTTGATATCTTTTATAAATTTGAATAAGACTTATTAAAGATTCTTGATTCATCTCTTGATCTCTTGAAATCATGATCTTGAATTCTTGACTTAAGATATTTTTGGGAATCAAAATATTCTCCTCTATGATTGCTTCTTTTTATCATTTACCAAAGAGGAAAACAATTCAAGTTTATGTCATTTGTGAATCTCACAAACTATGTTAATGATTTTGATGATTCGAACTTGAATGAGCTTTATCATAATCCAAGTCTTGATATTTTGATATTTGATACTTGGAATTCTTATACATGAATCAAGTTACTCTTTGTGCTATATCTTTTTAAATGAATCATGAGCTTTGATGTCATATATTTCATGATATAGAAATGACAAGATTTCTTTGCCTTATGTGGTAAATTGAACATTTGGCATAAATGAAATTTGCTTTATGATGAATCATGAATGATGTCTTTTGGTGTTGATCCTTATTGATATTTCATATTGATATCTTTCATGAATTCTTTGCATCTATGTTTTGTATGCATCATGAAAAAATTGAAATATTGATTAATGCTAAATTATTTCATTGAAATATTATTCATCCCTTCTTTTCGATAGTGACAAAGGGGGAGTTAGCTTGCTAGCTTATGTATCACAAGTGAAAGTGACAAACATAGCTAGCTAGAACTTGCAAAAGGCAAAACTTGTACTTCTCAAAATGAGAAGAAAGAAATTGTAAAGTTGCATTAATTTTTAACTCATGAGCTGACATGTTTAAAATGTTATAAATTTTACAAAAATTACTAGCTCATTGCAAACAAAAAGTTGATGACTTGCAAAAGGAAAACTTAGGTGCAAAAGAGAAAAATTGAAAGGGAGCTAGTTTGCGTATTGCAAAGTATGCTAGCTTATCATTATTGCTTGCTTGCTTTTCATAAATTTCCCTCATACCATGATTTGTTTATGACTCCCTTGAATTCATAACTTGATATGTTAAAATTCATGATGGAAATTTATTATTTTGTCATAATGGAAGCATTCATGTAAAGGGAAAAGAATTGTATTCTTCCCTTCTTTTTGACAAAATCAAAGGAGGAGAAGATTTATTGCTAGCTTGCATGATTAATTTACTAGCTTATTCAAGAGGAAGAAAATTGCTAGCTTGTGCATCAAAAGAGAAAATCTTGCTAACTTGAATATTGAGAAGCAAAAAGTTGCTATCTCAAGAGAGGCAAAAATCTTGCTCAATTTTACTTCTTCAAAATTGCTTACATTTTTGTTACAAATTATTGTAGAATCTCATGAAAGATTATTTGAAGTATTTGATCCTCCCTCTCTTTTTGATGCTAACAAAGGGGGAGAAAGTTTTTAGCTCGAACATTGCAAAAATTTGCCATCTTGATTCCTATTTTGCAACTTCATGAGAAGCTAAGAATTGTTATATCAAAGGATGCAAATATTGCTATTGTGAGAAACAAGGTGCAAACTTGCACATCTCAAGAAGCAAGTAAAAATTACCATTTATTGCCCATCCTTGAAACTTGATATGATTTGATGTTGTATTACAAAATGTTGTAAATAGCTAGTATGTTATAAAAATTTGCATATCTTTTAAACTAGCTATGAAGCTACTTCTCCTTTTTGTTGATGACATAGGGGGAGAAGTAGATTGATGACTTCATGTAATGTAATGATGCTTAAATATTTTATATATTTACATAATGGATTTATATTTCTCACTACATGAATGATACATATTACTTGGATTTGGGATAATCCAAGGGTTCTATCAATTGCATATTGATAGGGGGAGTTTGTGTTAAACTCCGGGGAGTTATAGTTAACTCCGTTAGTCATCAATTAGTTGTCATCATCAAAAAAAGGGAGATTATTAAATCTCAGATTTTGATGATGAAACTAATTGAGTATGATTTGTGGTCTAATTGTGTTTTGAGTTACGCAGGTCTACTATCGATCAGGATTAGACAGTTAACGCTGGAGGAATTGACGTTGCGCTAGAGGTGATCACGTTAGGATATTGGATGTCGAGCCGGAGGTTCGATCGACTATCGGCAGGAGGTTTTGTACGTCGGGCATCGAGCCAGGAAGAGCGTGTTGCACCAAGGATATCGGGATTGCGGAGGTCAATCGTCGATTGGACAACGGACCGCAAGAGAGGACAATGTGCCGAAGGATCGCACGAAGCGTCGACCAATGACGTGCCGGGCAACTGAATGTCAATTCGCATTGTAATAACTGTCTAGATTGAAGTAGAGTGTTTGTTGTTGTGCATGAGTAACTACGATAAGGATGAAGATGTAGAGCGAAACAAAGGGTCGAAGTCAAGTGCGATGGATCGTTGGGAGTTTGAGTATTCGATGGAAGTCCGAAGATTCGTTGGGAGTGCTGCCAGAACTGGCCGAGAATGAGTAGGGAGCTTGCCGAAGGGTTTTCGAAAGTTCACCGGAAGGTTCGTCGGAAGTTCACGGAGCTTGCCAAGAAAGATCAGAGCTTGCCAAAGAAGCTCGGGGGAACTCACCAAAATCACCATGGAGTGCGAAAGCTTGCCGGGAGTCCGCAGGATGGTTTCCGAGGGATCGTCGGAAGACCGCCGAAAGTTCATCGGAAGCTCGACGGAAGAAGACTTGACTTGCGGACTTTGTAATAGCTTAGGAATGTCTTTAATTTCGTAGTTAGCACATTAATTTAGGTTAAGATTAGGTGTTAATCCTTTAACCCAAAGTAGGGGCCATTGGGCCTTAGTTTGGGCCAAAGTTTTTGTCCTAAACAGAACCAGCACAGCTGGGTGGTAGCACCGCCCAGCAGCTTGTGTGCTGGGCGGTGGCATCGCCTAGCATTTCTTGGTGGGGTGGTAGCACCGCCAAAGCCAGTGCGTGTTAGCGATAGCACCGCCACCACTGAAGCGATAGCACTTTACTACCGCCAGCGCTTGAAAGCCAGCGGCAAACCGCCTAGTGAGCGATAGCACCGCCTAGTTGGGCGATGCACCGCCTGGTGCCTGGAAAGCCAAGCGGTAGCACCGCCTGGCTGAGGTGGTAGCACCGCCTGGGTGTATCAGTCTGCCAGTACTGACAGCACCGAAAAACTCAAAATTGTTCAAATTTTGGCTCCAAGTTTGGGCTCCAAATTTGAATCACTTTTAGGCTTATAAATACCCCACTTATTCAGAGTTTAGGAGGTCTAGAACTGAAAAAAGGAAGGGGGAAACTCTCTTGAAAGTGTGTCAAATCTTTCCTAAGTCTTAAGAGTGTTCTAGTCCAAGAGAGGGGTAAGAGCACTTTATAAGGGTTATCTCCTAAGCCCGTCAAAAGGAGAGGTGCTGTGAGGGAGTTCATCCTCGCCCATTGGAAGGAGGATAGCTAGTGGAAAGCCGGTGGCCTCAAGCAAGAGGAATCGGGTGTGGACGTAGGTCGGATGACCGAACCACTATAAAAATCTGGTTTGCATTTACGTTCTTACTATTTACTTTGCTGCAAACCCTTTCCACTTGCTGCCTTATTTGCTCAACTTCATCTTCATCTTATTACGTATGCTTTAAAGTTGAAACGCAATCTTTCCGGGTTCAAACGAAATGTTGCATTCATTCATACGAAGTTTCCGAACTTGTGTTAATCGCTGAAAAATCTATCGTTCTTTACCGCTGCACTAATTCACCCCCTCCCTCTTAGTACTGCTCGATCCCTAACAAGTCTAGTACGTCCGTAGTAGATGAGTCGAGTGAATTAGTATAAAGATAATAATTCATTGTGTCAGAAGGAGTTCTGATAGGTATGATTCACGGCCAGCTCGATATTGGGCCTAGAGGATCATACACATATGGTAGGTGTTGCGATGAGTAGAGGTTCGGATACTAGATATCTGTCAGAGCTCCTAACTTATTAAATATCCGTTAAGCCCCTGAACTATTGGATCCTAAGAAAAGATCCAATAAGAGCTAATAAGAGATTATTGGGTAGAGACCCACTAATCCAAAAGGCTTGGATAATTGGATGGAGATCCAATACCTAATAGGGCAGGATCCATTATGGTTTATAGGGGGCTTCTATAAATAGGAGGGAACCAAAGGGTCTTCTTGGTAGCTACTGTCTATTCTCCTCTCCCCAAGAGAGGAGTATCGTTACAGTCCCTGCCGTATGGATTATCGTTAGAGAAGAGGACATTTGAACTCTTTCACTAGTCCTACAGATCTGTAGGGATTTAGAGATATATGATCTCTCTAGGTACTTTCTTTTTACACATATAGTTTTCAGATTCACGGATTTGTTTTTGACACACCAATCTTCGTAAGACGATGGAACCTTTTGTGAAAATCTAGGATGTTTTGTTTTTATGTTCTTCTACTACGCATGTGATGTTGCCCCCTTGGATTTCCCAATAGGTACCGCCTAGTGATAGAGTACCTGGTCAGCGGTATTGCCTAGACTGGGCAGTAGTACTGCCCAGTACACTGACCATATTAGTGTGTCAGGTGATGGTACTACTAGTGTTAGGGTCAAACTAGCGGTGGTATCGCCAGTACCCGGTAAACCTGAGATTGGAAGGTTTTTTGCTCCAAGTTTGAATCAGATTAGAGCCTATAAATACCTCTCTCATCCCTGGGTTGAAGAAATAAGCACACATACTTTAAAAGTGAGAAAACAATGTTCAAATCACTTTAGAAATCCCTCCTCTAGTTCTCGTTTGTATTCCACTAAAAGAGATGAGTGAATTGCTTGTAAGGGTTATCTCCTGAGCCCTTCAAAAGGAGATGTGCTATAAGGGACTTCATCTTCGCCCGTTGGAAGGAAGACAATTAATGGAAAAGTCGGTGACCTCAAGAGAAGAGGAATCGAGAGTGAACATAGGTCGGATGTCCGAACCACTATAAAAATCAATTTGTATTTACTTATTGTCATTTACATTGCTGCAAACCATTTCATTTTACCGCAATCATCCGGCTTCTTCTTTATCCTCTTACAATCACTCTCAAGCTCAAGTATTTTCGATATGCTTTTAAATAAAATATTTTTTATAATACGAAGGTTCTAAAAGTGCTTAAATCGTCAAAATTTATCATTCTTAACTACTGTACTAATTCAAGTTTTTCATACAAAAGCCAAGCATCATGTCTAAAATGAAAAGAAATACAAAATCATCAAGATACACATAATTGCTTCTTAAAACATATATAGAATTAATCTTATTTGGTGTGCAAGTATTATCATAAAACATGCAATTATCATAAAAAAAATTTTAACTAATAAAATCATGAAAAGCACTAAGTGATTTCATAGTAAGGTAAAAAGGATTTGATTAAGTCACTTACCTTGTAGTCGAAGGCCGTCAAAGCATAGTTCGTCACTTCATCTTCGGATGCACTCGATTCATCTTTGAGTGCTTTCTTCTTCATTTTTATATACTTGTCTTTGGAGTGCCCTAGCTTCTTGAATTCATAGCAAGTGGTTGTGTCCAAATTGAGTTCATTTTTATTTTTAGTTTTTTTTTATGAATTTTTTAAATTTTATAGTGATAAGTTCAAGGTCATCATCATCATCATCATCACTTGAGTTATCACTCAAGTGATATTCTATTATTCGAAGTTTCAAATCCTTCCTATTCTTTGGAAGGTTGTTCTCATGTTCATCATATACTAAGAAAGTCATTTCATATATCATCAGTGAGCCGATGAGTTCTTCCAATATAAAATTATTTAAGTCTTTTGCTTCTTGTATTATATTTACTTTCGAATCTCAATTTTTAGGAAGAGAATGTAAAGTTTTATTAATAAGTTCAAGATTTGAAAAAGATTTGCCAAGTGCTTTTAAACTATTGACGACATCCATAAATCGGGTGTACATGTCTTCAATAGTTTTGCTTAGTTTCATTCGAAATAATTCAAAAACATGCATCAAAAGATTAATTTTCAAATCTTTAACTGTACTAGTGCCTTCATGTGTGATTTCAAATGTGTGTCAAATGTCATGTGTAGTTTCGCAAATAGAAACTCGATTAAATTTGTTTTTGTCCAAAGCACAAAATAAAGCATTCATAGCTTTTGTATTCAAAGAAAAAGTATTTGTTTCTAAATCATTCCATTCGTTCATTGGTTTAGAAGACTTTTGAAAATTATTTTCAATAATATTCCATAAATTTAAATCTAAAGAAAGCAAGAAAACTCTCATTCGAGTTTTCCAATATATGTAGTCCGTCCCATTAAACATAAGAGGACAAATAATAGAGTGACCCTCTTGAAAGTTGAAAAGAGCTATTTCTCTTAGGTTTTAAACCAATATAAGAAATAACATGGCTCTGATACCAACTATTAGGACCGAGTCGGTACTAAGAGGGGGGGTGAATTAGTAAAGCGATAAAAACATCGATGATTTTAAATCCTTTCATTTCGATGAAATCTTTCATCTAATGAAAATCGATATTAAAAGTATGTTTGACTTAGAGTAAGTGAACTTAAGCAATTAACTTAGAAAGTAATGGCAATGATAATGAAAAGCAGAATAGAAATTATACACCAAAGTTTATAGTGGTTCGGTCGTCCAATTTACGTCCACTCCCGACTCCTCCTTCGTCGAGGCTACCAGCATCCACTAATCGATCTTCTTTTAATGGGTAAAGATTAACTACCCTTTATAGCCCTTTCTCTTTTTTACAGGTTTAGGAGACAACCTTTACAACCCCACTCACCTCTCTCTTAAACTTAACCAAAACTTAGAGTTAGAGAAGAGGAATTTTCACATAATTATAATAGCATTTTCCTTCTTTTTGTTCTCAATTAGTGTGTCTTCTAAGTAGGGATGAGAGGGGTATTTATAGGCCCTAAATGGATTCAAATTTAGAGCCAAAAAGGGTCTCATCTTGGGTCTTCGGTACTAACGGTACCACTGCCTAAGCTAGGTGGTACCACCGCCCAGTCTAGCAGTACCACCACATAACATAGTCTAGGAGACTGTGTTTGGATGGTACCATTGCCCAGTCTAGTGATACCACCGCACAGATAACTTGGGAGGTCGAGTCATCAAGCAGTTCCATCACCAACCCTGGTGATTGCTAGTTATAAGTGCCCTATAAGCCAATCACATGAGTGATGGCACTTGTAACACACTACTTCAATCTCTTTGCTTATGATTATTGATATTTTCTTACATTATCTTGATCTATATTGTGATGTCCTTGGATCTATGCAATGAGAATCGGATCGTGATGAGATCACGATAATGAGATCGATTCACCTTTAAACATAGACCCTAAATAATCCTAGTTATAGGTTACTCGAGAGGGACATTGAGATAACCGAACAGACTGGTGTACTGTATACCCGTCCATATGATGGAGGTGGCTGGTCTCATAGCTACTTGTGTGGGGACACTAAGGGTACAATACATGTGCTTATTGGAGAATGAGTTTATTGATTGATCTGCTTACGGAATGCTAGATGGTTATTGATACATCACGTCAGACAGTGATTTCGTAATCCTAGTAGTGAATTTGGTCCTTAGACTTGAGATATCAAGGATGTCCTGAATGAGTACTCTACTCTTTGATATCAGACTTATAGGTTTGAAAGTTTCAAATCGAGTATAGCTAGTTATTAGGAGTGGTAGCCAACATTACGAGGGCTATTGAGTATCAATAGAGGATCATCTACTCTCGATATTATGAGAGGAATATCCTATGTGTTCTTTCTCAAGCAAATCCTTAGCCAAGGTCATTCAGATTGAGAGAGAAAGAGTTCTCTAAGAGAATATGATTAGAGCGAGACTTGATTTGAAACCTTATGGGCTTGAGAGCACCATGCCCGATATACGATCTCTATGATATTAGATAGATAAGGGACTATAGGTACATAGTAACTAAGGATAGATAGGTCCAAAGGATTGGATTCCCCTGTATCGTTTGGGGACTGCGGCGTAGTGGCCTAATACGTCCGTAGTCGATGAGTCGAGTGAATTATTATGGAGATAATAATTCACTAATTCAGAAGGAGTTCTGACAAGTATGACTCACGACCAGCTCGATATTGGACTTAGAGGGTCACACACATATGGTAGGTGTTGCGACGAGTAGAGGTTCGGATATGAGATATCCATCGGAGCCCCTGCCTTATTGGATCCGATGAGATCTAATAAGATGAGATCTAATAAGCGCTAGATTATTGGGTAGAGACCCATTAATCTAAGAGGCTTAGGTACTTGGATGGAGATCCAATACCCAATAGGGTATGATGCATTAGGGTTTATAGGAGGGTCTCTATAAATAGGAGGGAACCAAAGGTCCATAGGCTAGGGTCTTCTTGGTAGCCACCTTCTATTCTCCTCTCCCCAAAGAGGAGCATCTTCGCAATCCTTGCCATGTGGATCACCGCTAGAGAGGAGGACACTTGACCTCCTTCATCCACCCTATGGATCTGCAAGAATCTCAAGAATATACGATCTCCCTATGTACTATCTTTTCATATATGTAGTTTTCGAATTTGCAGATTTGTTTTACGCACCGATCTTCACACGATGATGGAACCATTTCCCGAAAATCTAAGATTTTTATTTTATGTTCTTCCGTTACGCATGTGATGTCGCCCTTGGATTTCCCAAAAGTGGTATCAGAGACAAGTTATTCGTGCGAAAATTGATTTTTAACTATGTGTTGATTTTTTATGTCAAAATCATTGATGCAAAAGTGGAAAAGGGTAGCAACTGTTGTTGCCCTTGCAATGGCTACCATCTGCATACATGCGATAGCCGACAGCCTGCATGCAAGCAACCAGCCCGCAAGGGCCGGCGCCGCCTGCGGGCAGAAGCACCTACGGAAAGGTTCTTGCGGCGCCTGTGGGCACTACACTCACCGGTGCAACAGCACTTGCAGGTGGCCTACTCACAAGGAGGGCGGTGCCTGCAAGAAGGGTGCCGACCCACAAGGGTAGCGCCTGCAGGTGCTGCGCCCGCATGCAGCAGTAGTGCCGCCCACCGGCGAGCCTCCCATTGGCACGGTACATGTGTTTATTATTATTATTGGAGCCTACGAGGCTTTATTTTTCTATTTATTGTTGGGCCTATATGCTTGTAATTATATTATAATTACACGAGGAGATATAGTGGGAGCGTGAAAGCAATAACGGGACCCACGAGGTCGAGACAGACGATCGTGACGCATGGAGATGTGTTGAAATACCGATGGAACTGACGAGGACGAGATAAACTATCATAAAGCATGGAGATGCACCACTGCACATAGATTTTGATATGAGTGATTGGGCCCACTAGCTCGGGCTTAATCACATTAGGATATGGTCCATGATTATCTGGTGTGATTGCTCATGTGATATGTGATTGGTTGTACACCTACTAGATATGTATATATATTTGCATGCGATGTAGATATATTAAATATGTATATATGTGATATACCATATTAGGAGACTGAATCAAAAATCTCCTCTATCAATAATATTAAGTTGATAAACGTGAGACAATTAGATTGACCCACGTGGCCTTCCGTCATTATAGGTAGGAACCGTTCCCAGTGTAGATTGAGTTGGTCAAGTCCCTTGAGACTTACCTATATCGCGATTCGCTATCTTATCTATGACAAGATATGTCACCAGTGACCTGAGGAAATGGTATACTTGGTCGAGTCCCTCGAGGGTATATTATCGAATCAAACTCATCTTGTAACAATGGTGATGTCTTAACCGAATATCATGGTTGGTCGAGTCCTTCAAGGTCATGGTGGTTCAGACGCCGAACATGATGGGAATCATAAGGAGTTATGATCTGTTAGGATATAGAACGGCACTAAGAGGGGGGGGATGAATTAATACAGCAGATAAAAATCATAAATTTAAAACGATTATGGAAAAGAGTTTTGCATTAAAAAGTTTCGATTTGATGAAAGTGATTTCAGTAAAGTGATTCGAGTGAATATGACAGAAAGTAGAGAGGAGAAGATCGAGAGATTGCAGCTAAGTAAAGATTGAAATGCAATAATTAAAACTCACACATTAAGAGAAGTATGTACCAATGTATAGTGGTTCGATCAAATGACCTACATCCACTTCCGAAACCTCCTCCAATGAGGTTCTCAACTTCCACTATCAATTCTTCTTGAAGGGGAAGGACCAAGCACCCCTATTACAGATTTTATAAGTGGTTCACACTCACTTACAAAACTTTTACAAATGAGACTGGGGAGATGAACACTCAAGCTATCGAATGCTATTTTGCTAGAGCTTTGACTCAGTTTTTATCACTTCTCAATGTACTTAACCAGTTGAGAAGTAAGGGAAATTTATAGACTCAATTGGCTTCAGGTTTGGAGCCAAAAAGAGTCACATCCCAGATTCCGAGTACTAACGATACCACCGCCTGGCACTAGCGGTACCACCATCAGTTGACCCTATTCTATTAGTGTACTGGGCGGTACTACCGCCTGACAGGGTCCTCGGACACTATGGAGGGGCAGTACCATCACCTGTCAAGCGATACCACCGCTGATAAGTAATAATTGTCAACGATACCATCGCTGACTTGGGGTGGTACCACCACCTAGACCACTTAGGAACTAATTCCTAGGGCGGTGCCACTGCCCCAGTCTAGCGGTGGCATCACCTAATCCTAATCCTGATTATGTGCTAACTATGAAATTGAAAATATATTCTAAGTAAATTCTAATCCGACAATGTCGAGTCTTCTTCCGGCGATCTTCTGACAGACTTCTGATACACCCTCGGATATCTTCCGACGGACTCCCAGCAACCTCTCGGACTTTATGGTGAGTTCGATGAATCTTTTGGCAAGCTTCTGAACTTTCTCGATGAGCTCCACGAACCTTCGAAGATTTTTTCGATGAACTTTCGAAACCTTCGACAAGTCCCCGATTCATTCTCGACCAGTTTCGGTAGCACTTATGATGATACTTCGGATTTTCGGCGGACTCTCGGACTCCCAACATACTTGACTCTGATAATTTACTTTGTCTTCATTGCTATCGTAGTGAATCCTACGCACTTATCTCAATAATATGGATTATATCAAATAATCAATCAATTGACTTCATCATCAAAATCTGAGATTCAACAATCTCCCCTTTTTTTATGATGACAATCAATTGATGACAGAGTTAACCTTAACTCCCCCTATCTATATGCCATATTATGAGAAGGAAAACACTTGAATTCAATCTCCTTGAATTTAAGCTGAAATCGATAAATTGCATTCGTTAAACTTATCATCATGCTTAACAAGCATGATCTTTTCATCTATAAATACGAAACTTCATATTTTTCACATTTTGAAAACGATGTCAAGGCATCACACCCATTTTCAAATTCAATGTCGAATGATGATAGACAAATGATACCAATTATAATTTTGAAATGTAGAAAGGATCAAATGTTATCAAAATAAATACATAAATGCAAGGCATGATATCATTTTATGATACATCATCAAATGAAATGATAACTTATCATATCAATGAAGGATACCAAATTTAAACATGATATGATAATGATCTTTCAAAAATTTACATTTTAAGCATATATGAACCATTTGTGATGTAACTATTTGTGATGTGTGTTATACATTCTAATGCAATTACGATACGCTACATATTATCGCGATATATTGTGATGCTTTTAAGGATAGCAATCAATTTTTGATACAAAGCATGGCAAATATGATTACATTGCAATACAATACATATAAGACATTTATTATTCCATTAAGTCATTGCGATTTGATATGATACATATAAGACATTTATCAAGTCGTCAATTCATTTTGCCACATTCTTCTCAATACGATACATACAAGGCATTTATCAAGTCATCAATTTATTTTGCCACATTCTTCTCCCCCTTTGTCATCAACAAAAAGGAAATGGGTGTTGATGCCAAATATTAAAATGACAAAAAGAGAAGAATAAATTCATCAAGAAAATAACGAAAGACGATTCGTTTATTGAAAATTCATGTCTATAAAATCATAAGATAGATCATTGAGGCCAAAATTCATAAGAATTTCTAAGAGCTTACGAAAGTATCATACATGAAAAAAAGAGTAAATTCTACATAATAATTCTTGAAGAATAAAAGTAAATCATTCAAGTCATTAAAAAGCTTCCAAGTATCATTTTTTCCAAATGAAATTAGTGAGGTAGAAAAGAGATCATTTGAACATAAAATTCATAAAACTCATAATATGTTCATTCAAGAAGGATTGAGATAAAAAGTTCAAGAGACAATTTGATTGAAAATTCAAGCATAAAATCGTAAAGTGAAAAGATAGACCATTGAAGCCAAGTCATTCATCAAACATATCATCAAGAGCTCATTTATTCAAGAAAAATTCATGAGAAAGAGAGATCATTTAAGTTTAAAATTCATGAAAGAGTCATGATGATGTTTTCATACTTTAAAAGTTTAACTTGGTATTTCCATTACAAATTTATGAAGTGGAGCACATTATCATAAAAATTTCATAAAATGTTCAACTTGGCATGCTCATAAGAATTCATGAGGTGGAAGATAAACAACCAAGTCATAAAAGCTCAAGACGTAGAAATTAGCACAAGAGTTAAAAGTTCATCAAATTTACATAAATAAAGTCCGAAGAGAGTATTCAAGTAATAAAAACTTGAGAGCTTCTTCTTTATGCAAAGTTCATGACATTAATATATGTATAGTTGCATATGTCATGAAAACAACATTAACAAACTTCAGATGATATGAAAGTGTTAAAAATCATGAAATCCATTTAATCATGCCAATAGAAGTAGAGGGAGTATAAAATCGATAAAATCAATTTTATCAAGTCATTAAAAGGGCATGATATGAATTAAAGATCATCAATGGAGAATCATTAATCAATGAAACATGAGTATCAATGAAAGATTGGAAAAGGATAAAAATGAGACCTCCATTCAAAAATATGATATCGAAAAGATGTCATCCGAAATCCTAAAAGATAATATCAAGATGAGTTCATGAAAAATTTCAAAAAAGAGACATACAACAACCTCATGTATTAGGACAATTTAACATGTCTAATTCTCTTCTAATGAAGTTAAATTATTCTTCATTTAAAGGTTTTGTGAAGATGTTCGCTAGTTGATGTTTTGTATTAATAAATTCTAGAATAACATCATTATTATTAACATGATCTCATATAAAGTGATGCATAATATCAATATACTTAGTTCTAGAGTGTTGAATGGGATTTTTAGTTAAACAAATAGCACTTGTGTTATCACATTTTATGAGAATATTTTTTTAATAAATTCCATAGTCTTCTAAAGTATTTTTCATCTAAACAACTTGTGCACAATATGCATTTGCGGCTATGTATTCGGCTTTGACCATAGATAGTGCAACCGAGTTTTATTTCTTAGAAGTCTAAGAAACAAGTGCATGTCCTAAAAATTGGCATGTTCCGGATATACTTTTTCTATTTATTCTACATCCGTCAAAATCCGCATCCGCATAGGCTATTAAATCAAAGTCATCGGATTTTGGATATCATAATCCTAGGTTAGGAGTTCCTTTAAGATATCTAAGGATTCTTTTAATGGCTTTAAGATTAGATAACTTAGGATTACCTTAAAATCTAGCATAAAGTCCTACATTAAACATGATATCCGGTCTAGTTGCAGTGAGGTAAAGTAAACTACCTATTATTCCCCTATATATTTTTTGATCAAAATTTTCTTCACTTTCATCGATGTCTAACTTAGTGGAAGTACTCATAGGAGTGTTTAAGTCTTTTGAACCATCCATGTTAAATCATTTTAACAATTCTAATGTATATTTAGTTTAATTAAGAAATATACCATCACTAAGTTGTTTAATTTGTAATCCTGAAAAGAAGGTTAGTTCACTCATTAGACTCATTTCAAATTCATGACTCATACATTGGCAAATGATTCATATGGTGATTCGTTAGTAGAACCAAAGATAATATCATCAACATAAATTTAAACAATAAGAAAATTATTTTAAAAATATTTAATAAATAATGTAGTATTAACCTTGCCTTTAGTAAAATTATTTGAAATTAGAAATGAGCTAAGTCTCTCATACCAAGCCCTTGGGACTTGTTTTAACCCATAGAGAGCCTTAGTCAATTTAAACACATAATTAGGAAAGAGAGAGTTTTCAAAACCAGGTAGTTGTTCAATGAACACTTTTTCGAAAATAAAACCATTTAAGAAAACACTTTTGACATCCATTTGAAACAATATGAAATTATTACTACTAGCATAGGCAAGGAACATCCTAATGGTTTCTAATCTTGCCACAAGAGCAAAGGTCTTTTCATAACTGATATCTTCTTCTTGGTTAAAACCCTTGGCCACTAATCTAGCCTTGTTTTTAACCACGATACTGAATTCATCTTGCTTGTTTCTAAATACCCATTTAGTACCTATAACTAAATGTTCACTAGGTCTAGGAACAAGCTTCCACACCTTATTCCTCTCAAATTGGTTCAATTCCTCTTGCATTGCGATAACCCAAGAAAAATCTTTCAAGGCTTCGCCAATGCACTTAGGTTCAATTTGAGAAAGAAAAGTTGTGTTGGCACAAAAATTCTTAAAAGAAGAATGAGTTTGAACTCTCTTTGATGTGTCCCCTATAATTAGCTCCTTTGGATGGGTATCTATATACTTCCATTCTTTAGGTAAGGAAATTTGGGAAGAAGATGCATCCAAGTTGCTATTTGGAGGAAAGGTTTCATTCAAATTTAAACTATTGAAATCAAGATCATCATCAAAATCGATTTTTGTAAATTTAAAAACTTTATTAAAAACAAAATGAATAGATTCTTCTATAACTAAGGTTCTTTTATTAAAAACATGAAAAGCTTTAGAAATGGAAGAATAACTAAGAAAGATGCCTTCATCGGATTTTGCATCAAACTTTCCTAAGGCATCCTTTTCATTCAATAGGTCTGATAGGGATTTGACATGCAGGTGATTGGCTTTAGGTCAAGTGGGAGATTGCTAGTTATATGTGCCTTACAAACCAATCACGTGAGTGATGGCACTTGTAACACGTTGTATCAATCTCTTTGCTTATGATTATTGGTATTTTCTCACATTATCTTGATGTATATTGTGATATCCTTAGATTTGTGCAATGGGAATCAAATCATGATGAGATCATGATAATGAGACCGATTCACCTTTATACACAGACCCTAAATAATCCCGGTCATAGGTTGCTCGAGAGAAACATCGAGATAACCGAATAGACTGGTGTGCTGTATACTAGTCCAAATGATGGAGATGGCGGGTCTCATAACTACTTATGTGGGGACACTAAGGGTATAGTACAAGTGCTAATTTGAGAATGAGTTCACTGATTGATCCGCTTATGGAATGCTGGATGGTTATTGATATCTCACGTCAGACAATGATTCCATAGTCCCAGTAGTGTATTTGGTCCTTAGACTTGAGACACAAAGGATGTCCTATATGAGTACTCCACTCTTTGATATAAGACTTGTAGGTTTGGAAGTTCCAGATCTAGTACAACCAGTTATTGGGAGTGGTAGCCAATCTTACGAAGGCTATTGAGTATTAATAGAGGATCATCTACTCTTGATATCATGAGAAGAATATCTCATGTATTCTTGATTAAGCAAATTCCTAGCCAGGGTCATTCAGATTGAGAGAGAGAATTCTCCGGGAGAATCCGATCAGAGCAAGACTCAATTAGAAACCGTATGAGCCTGACATTACCATGCACGATATACGATCTCTGGGATATTAGATGGATGAGGGACTATAGGTATATGGTAACTGAGGATAGATAGGTCTAAAGGATTGGATTCCCTTGTATCGTTTGGGGACTACGGCATAGTGGCCTAATACGTTCATAGTCGATGAGTTGAGTGAATTATTATAGAGATAATAATTCACTAAGTCAGAAGGAGTTCTGATAGGCATGACTCTTGGCCAGCTCGATATTGGGCCTAGAGGGTCACGCACATATGGTAGGAGTTGCGACGAGTAGAGGTTCGAATATGAGATATCCGCTGAAGCCCCTATCTTATTGGATATCCAATAAGCCTCTGTATTATTGGATCTCATGAATGAGATCCAATAAGAGCTAGATTATTGGGTAGAGACCTATTACTCTAAGAGGCTTGGGTAATCAGATAAAAATCTAATACCCAATAGGGCAAGATCCATTAGGGTTTATAGGGGGGCCTCTATAAATAGGAGAGAACTAAAGGTCTATAAGCTAGGGTCTTCTTGGTAGCCACTTTCTATTCTCCTCTCCCTAGAGAGGTGCATCTTTGAAGTCCCTACCATATGGATCACCGCTAGAGAGGAGGACACTTGACCTCCTTCATCCACCCCGTGGATCTGCAAAAATCTCAGGGATATACGATCTCCCTAGGTATTATCTTTTCATACATGTAGTTTTCGGATTTACGAATTTATTTTACGCACCAATCTTTGCATGATAATGGAACCGTTTCGCGAAAATCCAAGATTTTTGTTTTATGTTCTTCCGTTGTACATGTGATGTTACCCTTGAATTTCACAACAGTTGTGCCACCGCCTGATGTGGCTCCAGGTCACTATTTGGGCCTTCTATCTGGCCTAACACAGCCCTGATTCAGGCCTAGATGGCCCCTAATTGAGTTGGCTTAATTTTATCATAATTACAACTTAACACTACTTCGATCTAAATAATTATTACAAAGCTTGAATCATTTGTTGTCTAGCATGTCATTGGTTCATCGGTGCTTCATCCAATCCTTCGGTGCATCATCCTTTCTTACGACCTATTGCCCAATCGGCATGTTGACCCTGCAACTCCGATCTCCTTGGTGCAATTATTACTCTTTTTGGCTTGATGCCAGAACTGATGACATGAAGCCTTCAGTCGATACATCGAATGATCCTCCGGATCGATGTACAATCTTCTAACACGTTCCACTCTGACCCAAATTCTGATTCCTCCAGCTTTAATTGTCTCTTCCTGATCAAAGCTAGTCCTACATCACTCAAAATGTAGATTAGATTATAAACCCTATCAATTAGTTTTATCATCAAAATCCAAGATTCAACAGAGTCATCCCAAGTAGTTTTACGTGCTTTCTTTTTCTTTAGTAGCTTCTTCTTCACTTGGGACATTTATTTTTGAAGTATCCCGGCTTCTTGCATTCATAGCATATTATTGAGTCCTTTTTTAGTTCACTTTTGATCTTAGTATCTTATTTTATTTTATTCATTTTTAAGAATTTTTTAAACTTTCTTGTAAGAAGTGTTGAGCCATCAACATCATCATCGTCACTTGAGTTTTCTTTCAAGTGGTCTACTTTAGTTCTAAGTGCCAAGTCCTTCCTATTCTTTGGAAGGTTGTTCTCAAATTCATCATGTGCTATACATATCATTTTGTAGGTCATCAAAGACTTGATAAGCTCTCCAAGTGAAAAATTATTCTTACCAAAAAAGTGAAAAATTGTTTAGGTTCTTTGCTTCTTGTATTATCATTACTTTAGGATTCTAATATTTTAGAAGAGATCTTAGTATTTTATTAACAAGTTCAAAATTAGAAAAACTTTTACCAAGTGCTTTTAAATCATTAACGACATCTGTAAAATGAGTGTACATGTCTCCAATGGTCTCGCTTGGTTTCATATGAAACAACTCATCGCTAAAACCAAAAGATTAATTTTCAACTCTTTAACCCTACTTGTGCCTTCATGTGTGACTTCGAATGTGTGCCAAATCTCATGTGTAGTTTCGCATACAAAAACCCGATTAAATTCATTTTTATCAAGAGTGCAAAACAAAGTATTCATTACTTTAGCATTTAAAGAGAAAGTCTTCTTTTCCAAATCATTCCATTCGTTTATTGGTTTGAAAGACTTTTCAAAACTACTTTCAATAATATTCTATAAATCGAAATCCATAGAAAGTAAGAAGATTCATATTCGAGTTTTTCAATACGTGTAGTCTGTCCCATTGAATATAGGAGGACGAGTGATAGAAAAACCCTCTTGATTGTCGACAAAAGTCATTTCTCTTGGGTTTTAAACCAAATAAAGAGAAACTTTGCTTTGATATCAATTGTTAGGATCGAACCGGCACAAAGAGAGGGGGGGGGGAGTGAATTAGTTCTTTTGAAAAACTTTCGTCAATTTGAAGATTCGTTCGATAAAGTTTGTATCGAAAAAGCATTTAAACTTGAAAATGTTCATAGGATGATAATGTGCAAGTAAAGCAATTTGCAAAATAATTAAGCAGCAAAGAAGAGAAGGCACACCAATTTTATAGTGGTTCGGTCGTCGTGACCTACGTCCACTTTTGATTCCGCCTCCGTCGAAGTCACTGGCTTCCACTATTGATCTTCCTTCAATGAGCAAAAATCAACTACCCTTTTACAACTATTTTCTCCTTTTCGCAGGTTTAGGAGATAACCTTTACAATTCTCTAAGCTCTCCTTTAAATATAAATCAAACTTAGAGAAGAGGAGAGGAGGAATACTCAACACTTCTCAAGATTACAACTTTGATTCACTAGAGTTTTTGCTAACTTCTTCTTATATAATCCTAGCAGGGATGAGTGGGGTATTTATAGGCCCCAAATGGCTTCAAAACCAAAGCCAAAATTTAAATTTCTGGGTCTTCCGGGTACAAGCGGTACCACCACCTGCATTGGGCAGTTCTATTACTTGTAGCACCGTAAAAACAAGGACTCTGGTGGTACCACCGCCAGCTTGGGTGGTACCACAACCTGCCAACTTCAGTGGTAGTGGTACCACTGCCCAGATTGGGTGGTACCATTGCCTGTAGCCTGGAATAGTGCACTTTTTTATTTTTTCGGCTCATAGGCGGTTCCACCGCCAATTTAGCGATGCCACCGCTTGACCTGACTTTTGGGTCACTAAATTGGCCTCCCAATGAGCCCAAATTAGTCTCAATTTAGGCTCAATAAGCCCATAATTGAGTTAGTAAGATTACACCTAAAACTAACTCAGTTTGAGATCTAACTATAATAATTAAGACCTAAACAATTACAAGGCACGAATCTAAGTTGTCCAACATGTCATTGGTTCTCCTGTTGAACTTCGAACGAACTCCTAGTGAACTACCGGTGAACTTCCGATGCATCGTCCGAACCTTCAGTGTATCACTTGATCCATTAGCATGTTGACTTCTATAACATCCATTCTTAGCACATTGTCTGATTCTTCCGACCCGATGCTCATTCTTTGACTCAGGCCCACCATCTGATTCTTCTTGCTTTAATTGTTTTGCCTCTTCTGATCGAAGTTAGTCCTATATCACTTATCTCAAAGCATAAATTAGATCATAAACTTATCGATTGATTTCATCATCAAAATCTGAGATTCAATATATTAGTTATAAATTCACCAATTGGTTTCATCATCAAAATCCAGGATTCAATAATCTCTCCCTTTTTAAAGATGACAACCAATTGATATTAGAGTTTTAAGTAAACTCCCCTTGTCTATATGCTATTTTGAAATATGACAATATGTTCAAAGCATCATGAAATCATAGCAACACATCACATCAAAATAATCATTATTTACTTTATATGCATATCATTGCATTCATCATATACATCATCATTACATGCATCATAATCATAAGTTAAAGTATTGCATGCATATTCCAAATCAACAAATAGTACTATCAACTTCTCCCCCTTTGTCATCAACAAAAAGGAGAAATTGTAAGTTTTTGCTTTTCTTTGAAATATGTAAGCTAGCAAGTTTCTACTTCTCTTTACAATGTACAAGCCCTCTGCCTTTGTTGTCATTAAAAAGAAGAAAAGGATATCATGAATTCATAGTGCTATCAATGCAAGATATCAAGTTTGTGACATATACAAGTCATGAATATGAATGACTCAAATGAAATAAATAGATCTCAAGTTGTAAATACTAAGAAATCAAGATAATGATTTGGATAAATTTCCTCTTTAAAAAGAAATCTCAAGTCAAGAATGTCAAGAAATCAAGAGAAAGATCATAATTCGTTTAGTAAATAGCAAAAAGAAGGAATTATAGGGGATTAAGTAGTAAAAGATTTGATTTATACAAAAGAAATCTCAAATCATGAATAATGAAAAATTAAGATAATGATCTATTTGAAAAAATTATATAAGAATAATTCATGTGTTTCGAAGATTTAACATGCCTAATTCTCTTCTAATAAAATTAAATTGTTCCTTGTTCAATGGTTTAGTAAAAATATCTGCTAATTGATGTTTTGTGTCAATAAAATCTAAAGATATATCATGATTATGAACATAATCTATAATGAAATGATGTCTAATATCAATGTGTTTAGTCCTAGAGTTATTGAATGGGGTTATTTATTAGACAAATTATACTAGTATTATCACATTTTTGTAGGGATTGTTTTTAGTAAAATTTATAGTCTTCTAAAGAGTTTTTCATCCAAATCACTTGTACACAACATGCACCTGCTGCCACATATTCGACCTCAGTTGTAGATAACGCAATAGAATTTTGTTTCTTGGAAGACCAAGAAACAAGTATATGACTTAGGAATTGATAAGTTACTAAGGTACTTTTTCTATATATTCTATATCTTGTAAAGTTAGCATTAGTATATACAATAATATATAGATTTAAAATTTTTAAATTTTGGATACCATAATCTTAAATTAGGATTTCCTCTTAAGTGCCTAAAGATCCTTTTAATTGTTTTATAATGAGATTATTTAGGATTGGATTAAAATCTAGCATAAAGCCCAATACTAAACATTAAATTAGGTCTAGTTGTAGTAAGATATAGCAAGCTCCCTATCATACCTCTATATGTCTTTTGATCAAAGTATTCTCCTTCATTGTCTATATCTAACTTAGTAGAGATGCTCATTGATATGCTAATGGCCATAGTACTATCCAAGTGAAATCATTTTAATTGCTCAAAAGTATACTTTATTTGACTAATAAAAATTTTATCATTTAGTTTAATCCTAAGAAAAATATCAATTCACCCATTAAACTCATTTCAAATTCTTGGCTTATATTTTGGCAAATGATTCACACAAAGATTCATTTGTAGAACCAAAAATAATATCATCAACATAAATTTAAATAATAAAAAATTATTTTTAAAATATTTAATAAATAATGTGTATCGATCTTGCCTTTTGAAAAATTATTCTTAATAAAAAATAAGCTAACTCTCTCATATCAAGCCCTTAGGGCTTGTTTCAACCTATAAAGAACCTTAAATAACTTATAAATATGGTTTGTAAAAAAGAACATTCTTAAATCCGGGTGGTTGCTTAATATAAACTTCATCGGAAATAAAACCATTAAAAAAAATACTTTTGACATTCATTTGAAATAACTTAAACTTTTTACAATCTGCATAGCAATGAGTATCTTTATAGCTTCAAGTCTTACCACAAGAGCGAAGGTTTCTTCATAGTCTATACTTTCTTCTTGGTTGAAACCTTTGACCACTAATCTAGCCTTGTTTCGAACCACGATACGAAGTTCATCTTACTTATTCCTAACGACCCATTTAGTGTCAATTACAAGATGATTACTAGGTCTAGGAATAAACATACAAACCTTATTTCTCTCAAATTAATTTAATTATTCATGCATTGTAATTAAGTAGTCTTGAAGAGTATCATCAATGCATTTAGGTTCAATTTGAGGCAAAAAAAATAGTATTTACACAAAAAAAAAATTAAATACAAATGAGTTTGAATACCTTTTGATATATGTCCGATGATTAGCTCCTTAGGATGTGTATCTATATACTTATATTCCTTGGGTAAGGATTCTTTGGAAGTAGATGCATCCAAGTTGCCTAGGAGAGAAGAATTCTGATTCAAATTCAATGTATTAAATTTAAAATCGTCATCAAAATTATTTTTCTTAAATTTGAGAGACTCATTGAAAACAACATGTATAGATTCCTCGATAACTAAAGTTCTTTTATTGAAAACATGATAAGCTCTAGAAACAAAGGAATATCCAAGAAAAATGCCTTCATCAGATTTTGTATCAAATTTTCCTAAGGTATCCTTTTCATTTAAAATAAAATATTTAGAATCAAAAACTTTAAAATATAAAATGTTGGGTCTTTTATTATTGTTCCACAATTCATATGGAGTTTTAGATAGAAGAGGTCTTATGAGAACCCTATTCATGACATAGCATGTCGTGTTAATGGTTTTGGCCCAAAAATATTTTGGTAAACTATGTTCATTTAGCATGGTTCTTGCTATTTCTTGTAAACTCCTATTTTTTCTCTCAACAACTCCATTTTGTTGTAGATTTCTTGGAGTAGAGAAATTATGGTCATACCATACCCATTCTAATCACAAAATTCTTTAAAATCATGGTTTTTAAATTCACCACCATGATCACTATGAATAGAAGAAATCATAAAAAAAATTTCATTTAGAACATGTTTGCAAAACTTTATAAAATATTTAAAATAATTACTTTTATGTACCAAGAAGTATATCCAAATATATCTGCAATAATAATCAATAATCACAAAAGCATATTTATTACTTCCTAAACTTGTAATGTCAATTGGTCCAAATAAATCCATATGAATTAATTATAGCGGTCTTGAAGTACTTACTTGATTTTTAGGTTTAAAGCTATTCTTTATTTGTTTACCTAATTAGCATGCATCACAAACTCTATCTTTGATAAATTTAATGTTAGGCATTCCTCTTACAAGTTCTTTAGTTATAATTTGTGATATCAATTTTATACTCGCATGACCTAATCTCCAATGCTAAAGCCATGCATCATCATTTAAAATTGAAAAATAAGTTTCATCATAAAAATCATCAAGATCATGAGTGACTTCAAGTATATGCCAAATATCATGTGTCATTTCACAAATAGAAATATGATTAAATTTATTTTTATCTAAAATATAAAACAAAGCATTCATAACTTTTGCATTCATTCATTGGTTTAGAGGGTTTTTTTTTAAGTCAAACTCAATAACGTTTCATAGATCAAAATCCATCGAAAGCAAAAAAAATTATATTCAAGTTTTTCAATATATGTAGCTCGTCCTATTAAATATAGGAGGATGAGTGATAGAGTGACTCTCTTGATTGTCAAAAAAAATCACTTAATCTCTCTTAGGTATTAAACCAATTGAGAGAACTTGGCTTTGATACCAACTGTTAGGATCATAATAGCACTAAGAGAGGAGAGGGAGGGGGTGTGTGAATTAGTGCTTTTGATAAGAAGAACCATTTCAAAAAATTTTGTTTGATGAAACTATAGATGTTTAAACTTAGAGTACAAGTAAGAGTAGTGAACAATCAAATCAATAAGTAATTATAATAAAAAGCATAAAAGAAAATATACACCAGATTTATAGTGGTTCAATCGTCGTGACCTACGTCCACTCTCGATTCCTCTTTCCTCGAGGCCACTAGCTTTCACTAATAATCTTCTTTTCAATGAGAGAAAATCAACTACACTTGTTACAACTCTTTTCTCTTTTTCATAAGCTTAAGAGATAATATTTATAGCTCTCTTTTACAATAAGTTCTCACAACTCCCTTAGAGTAGACTTTAGACTTGTGGAGAAGAGTACTCAACACTTTTGAGAGTTTATAATTTTAGAATCACAAGCTTTTCATTTTCTTTTCTTGCTATGCTAAGCAGAAATGGGTAACATATTTATAGGCCCTGAATTGCTTTAAAAATAAACCAAAAAGTCTCATCCTTGGGTTTTCGAGGTACTAGCGATACTACTGCCAGTTCTAGGCGGTACTACCACCTGATAGAGCCTGGGAGACTAGGCTCAAGCAATACCACCACTTGCTTGGGTGGTACCACCGCCTGATATAGAGTAGAAGACTATGTCTAAGCAGTACTACTGCTAGTCTGGACAATACCACCGCTTGACATTGGGCAGTACCACTATCAGTCTAGGCAGTACCACTGTCAATCTAGGCAGTACTAGCATTGGGTTTTCCGGAGAAGTATATTTCATACTTTTCAGCTCACAAGCAGTACCACCGCCTAGTCTGGCAGTGCCATCACTTGAATTAGTACTTTGAAAAACTTTCGTCGATTCAAAACTTTATTCGATAAAGCTCGTATCGAAAATGCATTTAAACATAAAAACATTAGTAAGAGTGTGATAAGCAAGTAAAGCAATTTGCAATATAAGTAAATTGCAAAGAAGAGAAGGCACACTAGTTTTATAGTGGTTCGATCGTTGTTACCTATGTCCACTCTCGATTCCTTCTCTATTGAGGTCACCAGCATGCACTATTAATCTTCTTTCAACGGGCGAAGATCAACTACCCTCTTACAACTCTTTTCTCTTTTTCATAGGTTTAGGAGATAACCTTTATAATTCTCTCAGCCCTCCCTTAAACAGAAATCAAACTTAGAGAAGATGAGCAGAATTCTCACATATTATAATAGAGTTTTCATACACTTTTTGTTCAAGTTCTTCTGTATAGTGAGTAGGGATGAGTGGGGTATTTATAGACCCTAAATGGATACAAATTTGGAGCCAAAATAGTCATATCCTAGGTTTTCAAGGTACTAGCAGCTAAATAGATTTAAATTTCGAGCCAAAATAGTCTTATCCTAGGTTTTCAGGGTACTAGCAGTACCACCGCTAGTACTGGATGATACCACCGCTTGATAACCCTACTCTACAATACTACCGCCTGATAGAGCCTCGGAGACTAGGCTCTGGTGGTACCACTGCCCAAACTCTACTTGGGAGGCCAAGCCTCAAGCGGTTCCACCGCCAGCCCTAGCGGTTCCACCGCCACCCCTGGCGGTGCCACCACCTGACATGGCTCTAGGTCATTGAATGGGTCATCCAACCACCCTAAATCAACCCTGATTTGGGCCCAATTAGCCCCTAATTGAGTTAGTAGGATTATTCCCAAAACTAACTCAAATTAAGACCTAACTATGATAATTAAGGCTTAAACAATTACAATACAAGCAATCTCAGTTGTCCGACATGTCAATTGTTCATCTAAACTTCCAGTGAATTTCTAGCGAACTCCAAATGGAGTTTTGATGAGCTTCCAATGCATCGTTTGAACCTTTGGCATTTCGCCCAATCCATCGGCATGTTGACTCCTATAACATCCGTTCTCGGCACATTATCTGATTCTTCCAGCCCGATACCCAATCTTTGACTCAGGCCCAATGTCTAATTTTTCTGCTTTAATTGTTTTGCCTTTTCATGATCGTAGCTAGTCCTACATCACTTTTCTCAACATATGGATTAGATCATAAATTCATCCATTAATTTTATCATCAAAATCTGAGATTCAATAATCTTTCCTTTTTTTATAATGACAATCAATTGATGACGGAGTTAATCTTAACTATAACATCCCTCATTTTTAAAAATTTTGTAAGAGCTTGTTTGTAATATAAGAATCTATTTGTAAATATGAGGATTATTTAATAATTATTTTACACTAAAAAATTTTATATTGAAAGTTTATTGCTAGGGATAAAAGTGTGAATTTTAGCAATTGGATATGATTTATAAAAGATTCACATTAAGCTTTAAAAAAAAGGAGGGCATGTGTTACTAGCTAACCTAAGGATGGTGTCATTTATGTTTGTTCTATGAATGACACATAAGCTTCCATCATGCATACTTACCACCTTACTATCTTTGCATTAGTCAAACCTAAGCAATTAGATGAGACACAAAGAAAACTTAACGAATAAGGAAAATTTGCTGCAACCAATGTAGACTTGAGAAGAGAAAGGAAGAGGAATTGAAGTGGAATAAGAAGTTTTGCTTTGGCTTGAGGTTTTGCATCAATTCCCTATATTTGGGGATCAATTTTTTCTAAGGCAAGTATTCTAACCCCATCTTATAGTAATTTTGAACTCTGATTTCATCTCAATTCTGAAAAAAAAATCAAAAGATTTTGGCTTTGATATGATATCTCTTCCATTTAGGAATAAAACTATAAATCTAAAATTTTTTAAGATTTTGATTTTTTTATATTATTCTAGCCATAACTTTCTATACCGAACTCTGATTTCGGTAAAACTAAATTCATTCAAAAATAGACTCAAATATCTTTCTTTTAATACTAAGACTTATAAATATGAAGTCTAAATGCCTATCCAAACTACTATTTAAACTAACCTTATAAAATCGATAAAATAGAGACTACTGGTTTTGACCTTTTAGTACTTTTTTATATATAACTCTCTGTCTAAGAATTTAATTATTACAAATCTTATTTCATGAGAAACTAGACTTATAGATCTTTCTTTTAATACTAATATTGAAAGATTTGAGTAACCAATGTCTATTAAAACATCTATTATATTCATCTCTATAAATTCTACCAAATAGAGATGATATTCTCTGACCTTTGGTTACTAAACTGTTTATAACTCCTTGTTGGAAACTCAATTCTTATAAAACTTGATTTATCTAAAAATAGATTAATATATATTTCAAATGACACCTATTTTGAGTAAATTAGAATATAATTGATTGTTCAAATAATTCATGCAATATGTCTCTCAAATTCTGCCAGAATCGAGTTTTTATCGATTTTGCCTATTCATGTTTCATCCATTTGGAAATTGATTTTAGCTAAAATCCTTCCTTTCATTGAGCTGCACATTATTGTTTTGAATTCCTATATCCTTTTGTCCTTCAATTATTGCAAACCTGAATCGATTATGTAAAGTTTATGTTTGTATCGAATTATTTCGTATAGGCACATGTATGTTTTGTTATTCCGCATATGCTTCTGATATGTGCCAATTTTATTGCTCACCTGTCCTTTTATACTCTTGTAGCTCTAGGATTGTCTAGACTATTGTTAAAAATGGTAAAGAAATTATTTAGACCTTTGCTAGAAATGATAAAGGGTATGTGCTTAGAGCCTGCGATGCTCTACCGACTCCCTTTAGCTTCATCCAAACATGAATGGATGATGCTCCCAAACGTGGGAGATTTTGTTTGAGATCTCACTGCACCCTCTTTGTTTTTGATATAATATCCAAAGTATTACTTATATGTTTGTATGTGCACTTTGGATGAAAATAAAATGAATGTAACATTAGATATGGCATTTGAGCTTCTATTTCTTATTTGTTATTCTGATATTCTCTGAGATATCTCATATGCTATTGTTATGCTTTGAAATATGTTTCAAATTATTTTATATGTCATTGATATACTTTAAAATATTTCATTTGCCCTTGATATACTCTGAAACATTTCATACATCCTTAATATATTTCGAAATGCTTCTTATGTCCTTGATATGCTTTGAAACATTTTATACGTTACTGATATGTTCTAAAATGTTTCATATGCCATTGATACATTCTAAAACATTTCATATTCCATTGATACACTCTAAAATGTCCTATGTGCCATTGATATGCTCCAAAATATTTCATTTACCCTTGATATGCTCTAATTTCCTCACCTCAATTATTATGAATAAAGTATAATTCGAATGAAATGGCCCTTGTAATTTTACCTCTAATAAGATACTATCTATGAACTCTTGTATTCTTGTCTTGCATTTTTATATCAAGTTTATTTGAAAACTATCCTCTTTTGCCATGGATATGTTAGTTACTTGCTGAGCTTTTTATGATTACTCCATTGCTATATAAACTTTTCTAGTTAGCTGGTCACTCATTGAAAAGCTAGAACTGGGCTAAAGTAGTGAAAAGCTAGAAGATTTTTAGGCAGATCTTTGTTGATTGATAGGTTTTTATTGTTGAATCTCAAATTTTGATGATGAAGTCAATTGATAGGTTATTTGATCTAATCCATATTATTGAGATAAGTGTTCAAGATTAACTATGATAATAATAAAGACATAAAGCGAATTGTTGGAGTCAAGTACGTTGGGAGTTCAAGAGTCCATCGAAAGTCCGAAGGATCGTCAGAAGTGCTATCGAAACCAGCCAAGAATGAATCAGGGACTTGTCGAAGGTTTTGAAAGATCACCGAAAAGATCATCGGAGGTTCGCAGAGCTCATCGAGAAGGTTCGAAAGCTTGCTATAGATTCGAGGAACTCACTATAAAGTCCAAGAGCCTACTAGGAGTCCACCGGAAGAAATCCAATGGTGTGTCGAAAGTTTGTCAAAAATTCGTCGGAAGCTCACTGAAAGAAAAATCGACGTTGCTGGTTTAAAATTTGCTTAGGAATATGTTTCAATTTCATAGTTAGCATATAATTATGATTAGGATTAGGTGATAATCCTGATTAACCCTAGTAGGGTTCAACTAGGCCTTATTTGTACTGAATTAGGCAGGATTCAGGGTCTATTCAATAGTGCTGGACCATGTCTGACGATGGCACCGCCCTGGAAACTAATTCCCAGGTGGTCAGGGCAGTAGTACCGCTGACAGTTATTACCTATTAACGATGGTACCGCTTGACAAGCGGTGATACCGTCAGTCCATAGAGACCGAGGACCCTGTCAGGCGGTAGTACCGCCAAACTAGACAGTGGTATCACCTAGTACACTGATAGAGCAGGGTTAATTAGCGATGGTATCGCCAGTACCTAGAAATTCAGAATGCGACTCTTTTTTGCTCCAATTCTGAAGCTAATTAAGTCTATAAATACCCCTATCTTCTCAACTGGCTAAGCACATTGAGAAGTGATAAAAACTAAGTCTAAGCTATAGCAAAATCATGTTCGATAGCTTGAGCATTCACCTCTCATATTTTTACTTTGTCAAAATTCTATAAAAGTGTGAACCACTTGTAAAAAGTTTGTAAGAGGGGTGCATGGTCCTTCCCCTTCAAGAAGATTTGATAGTGGAATTTAGAAACGTCATCGGAGGAAGTTTTGGAAGTGGACGTAAGTCATTTGACTGAACAATTATACATCACTATGTACTACTCTGAATGTGTGAGTTTTAATTGTTGTATCTTGTTCTTTACTTAGCTCTTTACTTGGCTGTAAATCTTTTGATCTTCTTCTCTCTACTCTCAATCGTATTCTCTCGAATCACTTTGCTCAAATCTCATTCGTCGGATCAAAATTTTTGTACAAATAACTCTTTCCGCTGCACTAATTCACCCCCCCCCCCTCTCTCTTAGTGTCGCTCAGATCCTAAGAATTGGTATCATAGCTTGATCACTCTCATTTGATTTAAAACCCAAGAGAGATGGCTTATTCCGACATGCAAGAGGATCATTCAATTACACATCTGCCTATGCTTAATGGGTCAGATTATACCTATTGGAAGACTCGTATAAAGATATTTCTTATTTCCACGAATTTTAAACTTTGGAATATCGTTGAAAATGGATTTCAAAAATCTTCTCTTCCGATGAACGAATGGAATGAATCGGAGAAGAAGGTTTTTGCTTTTAATGCAACAAAGGCTATGAATGCCTTGTTTTGTGCACTTGATAAAAATAAATTTAATTGTGTTTCGATTTGTGAATCAACTTTTGATATTTGGTATACTCTTGAAATCACGCATGAAGGCACTAGCCAAGTGAAAGATGTCATGCCCCTCCTGAAATTATCGTATTCAGAAGGTGTGACCCTATCTTAAAATCCATAACATTAAAATTTTAACAACAATCTAATCCTAGGATCCAAACAATTATTTGAGGATACAGAGAAACATTAAAAAATCATTCATATGCATAACACGAATCTTTATAAGAACCCAAACCAACTTAACAAAATATCAACCTCACTTATAATTCCACAAACATAAGAATTTATACAATCAAAACTCCAACCATTTACCATAAATTCATATCATCATACCCTGAACTCAACATTCCAAAATTCCAACCATGCGAGGTCTTTAAAAGCTTTTACATAATACATCAATTCAGATTCATCGACCACATTTCATTACATACAAAACATACTTATACAATAATAACATAACAACCCACAAAGTCTTACCATAATCTAAATAGCTTTTCACTGTCTCAGCCCAATTCTAACATTTTGACGAGTGACAAGCTAACCTGAAAAAGGGTTATATAGCAATGGAGTGAGCTACAAAGCTCAGTAAGTGAGAAAACATATCTAGAATAAGGAATGATAGTTTCAAACAAACTTGGTATCAAAATACAAGACAGAAATACCAGAATTCATAGGTATCAGCTCATTAGATACAAAATCGCAGATGTCATTTCAGTCAAAACATATTTAATTTGTAACAAATGAAGCAAAGAGTAATTGGAGCATATCAGATGACATAAATAGTATTTCGGAGCATATCAAATGACACATAGGACATTACGGAGAATATCAATGGTACTTAATACATTTTGAAGCATATCGATATCGTAGGGAATGTTTCGGAGCATATCAAGTGCAAATGAAACATTTCAAAATATAACAAAAGCGTATTAAATGGTTTTGGAGCATATCAAGAGCAAATGAAACATTTTGGAACATAGCAAAGGCGTATGAAATGTTTCGAAGCATATCAAGAGCAGAGGGAACATTTTGGAACATATCAGTGACATATGAATGGTTTCAGAGCATATCAAGAGCGAATGAAATATTTCGGAACATATCAAATGGCATATGAAATGATTCCGAACATATTTCAAAGCATAACAATGGCATATGAGATATCTCAGAGCATATCCATATATCAAATAAGAAACAAAAGCTCAAATATCATATCTGATGTTCATTCATTTTCTTATCATCCAAAGCGCACATATAAACACATAAGCATTGCTTTGGATATCATATCAAAAACACAGAGGTGTAGTGGGATCTCAAACAGAATATAGTCCATCCATTTCTGGATGACCACCAGACAGAAGTCTCCCACGTCTAGGAGCTCTATCCACCCACATCTGGGTGAAGTCAGAGGGGGCCGGCAAAGCATCACGGGCTCTAAGCATAACTCCCTTTACCATTTCTGGCAAAGGTTCACATTATCCCACAAAACACCAGAGTACAAAAGAACAAGTGTGAACAATAAATTGGTACATATCGGAAGCATATGCGGAATAATGAAACGTACATGCGCCTTTACGAAACAATACGATATAAACATAATCTTTCACAAATTCAGTCAGATTTGAAAGGAAAATAAAAGCAAGAGTATACAAAGATTTGAAGCAATAATATAAAGCTCAATCAAAGAAAGAATTCTAGCTGGATTCAATTTCCAAAGAGATGAAACATGAATAGACAAAATCATGTGACTGAGTGGTATCATATCAAAAACACAGAGGGTGTAGTGGGATCTCGAACAGAATATGGTCCATTCAGAGCATGGACCCAAACAGAAGTCAGAGCATTGCGGGCTCTAAGCATATACCCTTTACCATTTCTGGCAAAGGTCCAGACAATCCCATAGCCACCAGAGTACAAAAGGACAGGTGAGCAATAAAATTGGCATATCGGTAGCACATGCGGATCAACAAAACATACATGTGCGTTTATGAGTCAATACGATGCAAACATAATCTTTCACAATTGCATTCAAATTTAAAAGGAAATAAAAACAAGAGCATACAAAGATTCAAAGCAATAATATCAAGCTCAATCAAAGAAAGGATTATAGCCGAAATCAATTTTTAAAAAGAATAAACAAGAATAGACAGAATCGACCAAAGCTCAATTGTTAGCAGAATTTGAAAGCCACATTTCATGAATTATTCGGATAACCAATTATACTCCAATTTACTCAAGAGAGATGTCATTAGAAAGCTAAATCAATCTACTTTCAGATAAAATAAGTTTCATGCAAATAGGAGTTCCAATCAAAGAGTTACAAATGATTCGGTAACTAAAAGTCAAGGAACAAAATCTCTATTTTCAAAAACGATAGGATCAAATTCAACAGAATTCTGGGCAGTCATTTGAATTCTAAACCTTTCAATCTAGGTACCAAAAGAAATATCGATAAGTCTAGTTTCCAACAAAGTAAGTTTCATATAAATTAGAGTTTCCAATAGAGAGTTATAGGCAGTTTAGTCTCAAAAGGTCAGAGCTTATTGTCTCTGTTTTACAGATTTCGTAGAGCCGATTCAATTTGATGTTTGGATAGGCAATTTACTCCAAATCATATAAGTAAGCTGTCAAAAGAAAGGTTATAAGTCTATATTCAGATAAAACAAGTTCTACCTAAATTGGAATTCTGTATAGAGATTTATAGCCGAAAAAATATAGAAGGGTCAAAATCTTGATAATTTTTCAGATTCAAACATTTACATTTCAAACAATAGAGATATCAGATTTCAAGGTTAGAATGATTCAAATTTCTCATATCCAAGGCAAAATTAAAGATTGGAATTGTAGTAGAAAGGAGTGGAACACTTGCCTTTCGAATATTTCGATCCAACGAAATTGTAAGCCCAAATCCTTCTACCTTTCCTCCATCTCCTCTCCCTATGCTGTATTCTTCACCTATCTTCTTTCTTCCTCCTTAGCTGCAGCTCATGCAGAATGCAGGGGGGTACAGTTACCTGCTTTCACTTTCTCTTTTTCCCAACCACAATGCTCGATCATGATCCAGCAGCCACGATCAAGCAAATGCAGCACTCACCATGATCATAGCAACAGCCATAATCCCTTCCACTGTGTTATGTCCGTTCTCTCAGCCAGAGCCTCTTCTTCCTCCCTTGCTCCTCTTCCTTCCTCTTCTTCCTTCCCGGCCACAGCTGCCACAGCCACAGCCACAGTTTCTTCTTCTTCCCCCGTTCCTCTTCCTCTCCTCTTTCTCTTCTTCTTCTTCCCTCTTTGTCTTTCCCAGCCGTAGCGACTGCAGCTGCAGCCTCTTCTTCCCTTCTCTTCTTTCTCTTTTTCTTCTTCCTTTCTCTGTTTCTTTCCCAGCTACAACTGCAATCACTGTCGCATCCACAGCCACAGCCCTTGTTCCTCTTCCCTTCCTCCTCTTTTCCCTCTTCTTCTCCTCCTCTTCTTCCCTTTTTCTTCTTCTTTCCCAGTTGCAGCTGCCACAGTCGTAGCCACAGCCGCAGCCCTTGTTCCTCTTCCCTTCATTCTCTTTTCCCTCTTCTTCTCCTCCTCTTCTTCCCTTTTTCTTCTTCTTTCCCAGCTGCAGCTGCCACAATCGCAGCCACAGCCGCAGCCCTCTTTCCTCTTCCCTTCATCCTCTTTTCCCTCTTCTTCGCCTCCTCTTCTTCCCTTTTTCTTCTTCTTTCCCAACTGCAATGCCACATGTGCAGCCCTCTTTCCTCTCTCCTTCTTCTTCCCTCTCTTCTCCCTCTCCTTCTTCTTCTTCCTTCCTTCCTTCTTTCCCCCCAGTGCAACTATCACAAAGCCCGACCACACACTCCTTCTTCCTCTCCTCTTCTTCTTCTTTCTCGCCACAAATGCCACAACCGCAGCCACAAATTCCTTCTTCCTCCTCATCTCTTCTTCTCCCCTCCTTCTTCCCCTTCGCTTCTTTTCTTCTTCCTCTCTTTCCCTTCTCCTCCACCGACGCATAGCACCTCCTCTGTTTCCTCATGCAGAAACAGGGTGCAGAACCCACCGCACTTGCATGCCACACCCACACCCACCCACCCACCCACATCGCAGCCCTCCTTCCTCCCTCTTCTTCTTCCCTCTCTCCTCCCTCTTCTTCTCTTCCTTTTCCCTTCTTCTCCACAACACAGCCCCCTCTCCTCTTCTCTCCTGCTTCTCTTCTTTCCTTTTCCTCCCCTTCACCCCTTTGACTCACCTCCTCTGTTTTCCTCATGCAATAAACAGAGATGTGCACGAGGAAAGAGGCGGTGGGATAACTATCGCTATTTTTCCTTTTTCTTAAGACAACTTAATAGTTTTATCCCTGAAATTTTAATATTTACAAATAGGTCCTCAAATTTTACACAGATCCTTATATAAATTCTGAAAATGAGGGATATTACAAAAGAGTCCAAAATCAACCTTTTGGTCTATTCTTATGAATTGTTTCGAATGAAACTAAGTGAGTCAATCAGAGACATATACACCCGTTTTACAAATGTTGTTAATGGACTCAAAGCACTTGGCAAAGGTTTATCTAATTTTAAACTTGTAACAAAAATTATAAGATCCCTTCCAAAGAGTTGGGATCCAAAAGTTACGGTCATTCAAGAGGCCAAGGACCTTAAAAAATTTTCTCTCGAATAACTTATTGGGTCTTTAATGACCTACGAAATGACATCTCATGCTCATGATGAGCTAGAGATCCCTCTTCTAAAGAAGAGGAAGGATATGGCATTGAGAACACAAGAAGACCACTTGAAGGAATGTTCAAGTGATGAGGACCTTGATGATAAACTTGCACTCTTAACTCAAAAATTCAAAAATTTATGAGAAAAAATAAATTTAAAAATGACATTAAAAACAAACTTGAACCCAAAAAGGATCAAGTTATATGTTATGAATGCAAGAAGCTAGGGCACTTCAAAAGTTAATACCCACAAGCCAAGAAAAAGTAACCAAAGAGAAAAAAAGCTCTAAAGATGACATGGGATGACTCAAGTGGCTTCGAAGATGAAGAAGCTAGCAACAAAGAGAAGGCTAACTTCACATTGATGACTTTAGGAGATGAGGAAAGTGAGTTATTTAATGAAGATTTATCTTTTGATGAACTTTCAATTGCTTTTTATGAATTATTTGATGAGTGTAGAGCTATTAGGAAAAAAGTTTAATTTATTGAAAAAGGAGCATACTATCTTGCTAGATAAACTTAAAAGTCTTGAACTCGATACTCCCTCTTTACCCCCATGCTCTAAGTGTGAACACTTAGAGGCAATAAAAAATGAGAACTTACTACTTAAAGAGACCCTAAACAAGTTTAAGGTCAGTAGTAAGGGCTTCGACATGATCCTTGCAAATAAGGGTCACGTCGGAAAAAGAAGTGAAATTAGATTTGTGAGTGGATCCCACTGAATTTCAACCACCTTCATTAAAGGACCCACACTACATGTATCATCTCATTTGAAATGTAATTTTTGTTGCAAATCTAGATATATTACTTACAAATGTCCGTATAAGAAAATTAGTCCACATAGGTTAATATAGGTTCCTAAAGGAACGATAAAGAACTCAATGAACAATGACAAGTTTAGTATATCAATATTTGAAGTACCCAAGTTCAAATGGGTACCTAAAAACAATCCTCTTTTGTAGACACATTCACTCATACAAGCTAGGAGCAAGAGATGGTACCTTGATAGTGGATGTTCAAGGGACATGACTGGAGATCCATCTCAATTCTCTAAGCTCACTAGCCAAGACGAAGAGTATGTCACCTTCGGAGACAATAACAAGGGTAAAATCATTGGCAAGGGAACTATAGGTAACAAATCAAGTATTTCAATTGAAAATATGTTATTGGTAGATGGTTTAAAGTATAATCTTTTGAGCATTACTCAATTATGTGATAAGGGATATATTATAAAATTTGAATATAATACTTTCATTATTAAAAAATCACACAACACATCTATAATTGCACTAAAATAAAATAATATCTACACTATAAACATTGATGATCTAGTAATGAAATATGTTTTTCGGTTTTGAATGATGATACTTGGCTTTAACATAGGAAATTAGGTCATGTTAGCATGAAACTAATCTCTCAAATCGCATCTAAAGAACTTGTAAGAGGCATTCCCAATGTTAAGTTCATTAAAGACAAAGTATATGATGCTTGTCAACTAGGAAAACAAATAAAAACTAGCTTCAAACCAAAGAATCAAATAAGTACCTCTAGATCATTGCAATTGATCCATATGAATTTATTTAGACCAATTGACACAACGAGCCTAGGAGGTAGCAAATATGTGTTTGTAATTGTAGATGACTATAGTAGATTCACTTGAACCTATTTCTTGGCTCACAGAAGTAATTGCTTTAAATGTTTCTCTAAATTTTGTAAACTTGCTTAAAATGAAAAGGGTTTCATAATTTCATCGATTCGGAGTGATCATAGTGGTGAATTCCAAAACTGTGACCTCCAAAATTTTTGTGAATCTAATAGATATAACCATAATTTCTCTACTCCAAGGAATCCTCAACAGAATTGAGTAGTAGAAAGAAAAATTAGGAATTTACAAGAAATGACAAGAACCATGTTAAATGAACATAGTTTACCCAAATACTTTTGGGCCGAAGCCGTCAATACAGCTTGCTATTTCATGAATAGGGTTCTAATAAGATCATATTTGTCCAAAATTCCTTATGAATTGTGGAATAACAAAAAATCAAATGTTTCTTATTTTAAAGTTTTCGGTTGCAAATGCTTTATCTTGAATGAAAAGGATACCATAGGAAAATTCGATACTAAATCCGATGAAAGTATCTTTCTTGATTACTCTTCCGTTTCTAAAACTTTTCATATTTTTAACAAAAGAACATTGGTTATAAAAGAGTCTATTAATATAGTTTTTAATTAAGTTTTCAAATTTAAGAAAAATATTTTAATGATTATCTTAATTTTGATGATTTGAATTTGAACGAACCCTCTCCTCAAAATAGTAACTTGGTTGCATCTTCTTTCCAAATTTTCTTACATAAGGAATGAAAGTATGTAGATGCCCATCCAAAGGAGCTAATTATATGAGACACATCAAAAGGGGTTAAACTCATTCCTCTTTTAAGAATTTTTGTGCCAACGTCGCTTTCCTTTCTCAAATTGAACCTAAGTGCATTGACGAAGCCTTGAAAAATGATTCTTGGGTTATCGCAATACAAGAGGAATTGAACCAATTTGAGAGGAATGAAGTGTGGAAGCTTGTTCTTAGACCAAGTGACCATTTAGTTATAGGTACTAAATTGATATTTAGAAACAAACAAGATGAATTTGGTATCATGGTTAGAAACAAGGCTAGATTAGTGACCAAAGGTTTCAACCAAGAAGAATGTATCAATTACGAAGAGACCTTCACTCTTGTGGCAAGATTAGAAGCTATTAGGATGCTTCTTGCCTATGCTAGTAATAATAATTTTAAGTTGTTTCAAATGGATGTTAAAAGTGCTTTCTTAAATGGTTTTATTTCTGAAGAAATGTTTGTTGAACAACCACCCGGTTTTGAAAACTCTCCTTTTCCTAATCATGTGTTTAAATTGACCAAGGCTCTCTATGGATTAAAATAAACCCGAAGGGCTTAGTATGAGAGACTTAGTTCATTTCTAATTTCAAATAATTTTACTAAAGACAAGGTTGATACTATATTATTTATTAAATATTTTAAAAATAATTTTCTTATTGTTCAAATCTATGTTAATGATATTATCTTTGGTTCTACTAACGAATCACTATGTGAATCATTTGCCAAGTGTATGAGTCATGAATTTGAAATGAGTCTAATGGGTGAATTAACCTTCTTTTTAGGATTGCAAATTAAACAACTTAGTGATAATATATTTCTTAATCAAACTAAATATGTATTAGAATTATTAAAATGATTTAACATAGATGGTTCAAAAGCCATAAATACTCCTATGAGTACTTCCACTAAGCTAAACTTAGATGAAAGTGGAGAAAATTTTAATCAAAAAACATATAAGGGAATGATAGGTAGCTTACTTTATCTCACCGTAGCTAGAACAGATATTATGTTTAGTGTAGGACTTTGTGCAAGATTTCAAGCTAACCCAAAGTTATCTCACCTTAAAGCCGTTAAAAGAATCCTTAGATATCTTAAAGGAACTCCTAACCTAGGATTATAGTATCCAAAATCCGATGACTTTGATTTAAAAGCCTATGCGGATGCGAATTTTAGCGGATATAGAATAGATAGAAAAAGAACATCCGGAACATGCCAATTTTAGGACATGCACTTGTTTCTTGGACTTCCAAGAAATAAAACTCGTTTACACTATCTATGGCTGAACCTGAATACATAGCCGCAAGTGCATGTTGTGCACAAGTTGTTTGGATAAAAAATACTTTAGAAGACTATGAAATTCATTTAACGAATATTCCCATAAAATGTGATAACACAAGTGCTATTTGCCTAACCAAAAATCTCATTCAACACTCTAGAACTAAGCATATTGACATTATGCATCACTTTATACGAGATCATGTCAATAATAATGATGTCATTCTAGAATTTATTGTTACAAAACACCAATTAACGGATATTTTCACAAAACCCCTAAATGAAGAATAATTTGACTTCATTAGAAGAGAATTAGGCATGCTAAATTGTCTTAATATATGAATGTTGTATGTTCCTTTTTCGAAATTTTTCAACTTCGATTTTCATAATCTCAACTTATTATTATTTTCGGATTTTGGATGACATCTTTATAATATCATATTTTAAATGGAGCTCTCATTTTTATCTTTCGATCGTAATATTTTAATTTTCCTCCTTCTTCGGTTGATGAACCTTAAGTAATATCATCCCCTTCTATGATGTAGTGAAATCGGTTTTATACTCCCTCTACCTCTATTGGGATGATTAAATGGTTTTTATGATTTTCATATCATTTGAAACTTGACATATACATAGATTAATGTCATGAATTTTGCATAAAAATTAAGCTCTTAAGTGTTTGTTATACTCTCTTCGGACTTTATTCTTAACTCTTATGCTCATCTCTAAGTCTTGAGCTTTTGTTGCTTATCTTCCACCTCATGGATTCTTATAAGAATACCAAGTTGAATCTTTTTCTATGAAACTTTTGATGTTGATGTGCTCCACTTCATAAATGCCAAGTTGAACTTTTTCATAAATTTTGATCTCTCTCTCTCACGAATTTTTGATATGAGCTCTTGTTAATATGTTTGGCAAATGACTAAATGTTTGATAAATAGCTTCAATGATCTATCCTTCCACTTTACAATTTTACAAAATTGCATCTTGAACCTCTTTCATGTATGAATCTTTCATGACTTGATAAATGATAAGAGATCATTTTTTGGATTTCATAAACATAAATAAGAATCATCAAATCACTTTTCGGGTTTATCCGTTTTGGATGACATACTTTACATGATATTCAACTTGCTTTCTAAGCAAATTTAAGCCTCATTCTTATGTATCGTATATGTTTGATGACTACCTTTATAATTTTGATATGATTGATAAATGACTAACATCATGATATCTTATGATGACTACCTTTACCATTTTCTTTGTAATCACAATTTATCTCCTTTTTGTTGATGATAAAAGGGGAGAAGAAAATGACAAAATAAATTGATGACTTAATGCCTTGCATGCATCGAGAAGAATATGACAAATAAATCCATGACTTGATGTCTTATATTGCAATATAATTGCTTTTGCCATGCTTTGTAATTGAAAATTAGTTGCTATCTTTAAAAGCATCGCAATAAAATTTGTAGCGTATCACAATGTATCACATGTATCGCAAATGGTTCATACATGCTTAAGATGTAAATTTTTGAAAGATTGTTATCATATCATGTTTAAAATTTGGTATCTTTCATTGATATGATAAGATATCATTTCGTTTGATGATGTATCAGAAAAATGATATCATGTCTTGCATTTGTATTTTTTATATTGATATTGTTTGATCCTTGTTATATTTCAAATTATAATTGGTATCATTTGTCGAAGTGATAAATGTCTATCATCATTCGACTTGAAATTGAGTGTTATACCTTGATATTGTTTTCAAAATATAAAAAATATGAAGTTTCGTATTTATGAATGAAAGGTCATGCTTGTTAAGCATGATAATAAGTTTAACGAATAAAACTTATCGGTTTCGGCTTGAGTTCAAGGAGATTGAATGTGTTTTCTTTCTCATAATATGGCATATAGTTATGGAGAGTTAAGATTAACTTCGTCATCAATTGATTGTCATTATAAAAAAGGGAGAGATTGTTGAATATCGAATTTTGATGATGAAATCAATTGATAAGTTATTTGATCTAATCTATATTATTGAGATAAGTCTGCAAGATTAACTACGATAACAATGAAGACAAAGCGAATTGTCGGAGTCAAGTACGTTGGGAGTTCAAGAGTCCGCCAGAAGTCCGAAGGATCATCAGAAGTGCTACCGGAACCAGCCGAGAATGAATCGGGGACTTGCCGAAGGTTTCGGAAGTTCACCGGAAAGATCGTTGGAGGTTCGCGGAGCTCACCGAGAAAGTTCGGAAGCTTGCCAAAGATTCGAGGAATTCGCCATAAACTCTGAGAGCCTGCTAGGAGTCCGTTGGAAGAAATCTGAGGGTGTGTCGAAAGTCTGCCGGAAGTTCGTCGGAAACTCGCCGGAAGAAAACTTGACGTTGCCGGTTTAAAATTTGCTCAGGAATATGTTTCAATTTGGTAGTTAGCACATAATTAGGGTTAGGATTAGGTGATAATCCTGATTAACCCTAGTAGGGGCCAACTAGGCCTTATTTGGACTGAATTGGGCTGGATTCAAGGCCCATTTAGTAGTGCTGGACCATGTCTGGCAGTGGCACTGCCAGAGTGGGGTGATGGTACCACCTCGGTAACTAATTCCCAGATGGTCTGGGTGGTGGTACCGTCCTAGGTCAACAGTGGTACCGCCTGACAAGTGGTAGTACCACTAGTCCATAGAGACTGAGGACCCTGTCAGGTGGTAGTACCGCCAGACTAGGCAATGGTACCACCCAGTACTCTGATAGAGCAGGGTCAACTAGCAGTAGTACCGTCAGTACCCGAAAATTCGGGATATGACTCTTTTTGGCTTCAATTCTAAAGCCAATTGAGTCTATAATTACCCCTCTCTTTTCAATTGGATAAGCACATTGAGAAGTGATAAAAACTGAGTCTAAACTATAACAAAATCGTGTTTGATAACTTGGGTGTTCATCTCCCACATTTTTTACTTTGCTAAAATTCTATAAGAGTATGAACCACTTGTAAAAAGTTTGTAAAAGAGGTGTTTGATCCTTCTCCTTCAAGAAGATTTGATAGTGGAAATTGGAAACCTCATCGAAGGAGGTTTTGGAAGTGGAGGTAGGTCATTTGACCGAACCACTATACATCGTTACGTGCTACTATGAATGTATGAGTTTTATTATTGCATCTTGTTCTTTACTTAGTTGCAAATCTTTCGTTCTTCTTCTCTCTATTCTCAATCGCATTATCTCGAATCACTTTGCTCAAATCTCATTCGTTTGACCGAAATTTTTGTACGAATAACTCTTTCTGAAATCATTTCAAATTTACAGGTTTTATCCGCTGCACTAATTCACCACCACCCCCCCCCCCCTCCCCCCCTCTTAGTATTGCTCAAATCCTAAGTGGATGTACATTACAACAAACATGCCCAATTCTCCATGCCGATAAGAAAGATAAAAATGTGCCAATAGTTAAGAACATGTTTAAGCTAATCCATCCATTGAGCTATTGCAATCATTTTATCTCAGCCAGTCAACCACAATTATTTACATATACATATCCATGTACATATGCACATACACATATATAACTTTTTTCATGGACGATCCTAAATACAAGATAAGGAACATGAGATTTAAAATTATTTTCACAGCAAGAGGCATCACTAGCATGATCTATTACCTTCATCATCAAAATCACCTGTTAGTAAAGGTGTCACCAAGCCGAATTTAAGTCAGAAGAGATTAGCAGTCTAGTATATAACCTTCATCATAATCAAAGTCACCTGTAGATTGTTAGCAGTATCTCATACATATTAGAAAGTTGAAGCTGTAACATACCCATCACTCAGAATGTACATTTAAGATGCATCCGCTGCCACCTCAGATAATAGAACCTGTGCATGAAATCAGAACTGCGAGTATGTATTAGTCAGATAGATAATATACCAATTACCAGCTTTAAAACTGTTGTCAAACCTTCAACCATTTTCTATGTCGCTGGAGTCACCACTGAACAATCCATTCTCAAGCTATTCAGCAATGTGATCCAATTCTGCCAGAAACATGTTCTGTGTCAAATCCGTTCTTGAATTTAGACTGTAGCAGCTGATGCTATGATGGCTGGAAACAGATTTAAAACTGTTGCTCCTGCTCATTACTTTCCCCATGGAATTATTAAACACGTTTGTGTGCAACTGACCCAGGGTTCATCCTGACTGGAACGCCAGCAATGGCATCTCCAATCACATCTGGAGCTACCAAACCATTTGTACTGGGAGGACCGGCACACTGTTGCACTCCTCCCCTTCTGCTATTTATCATCTGTCGCAGCATTTGTTGAACTGCATGTTGCTGCAAGTGTTGGTTCATATGGGAAGGATGCAGATTATTCCGTAGGGAAGGTGGCTGCTGCCCAGAAATTTTGTTAACAGAAGAGTTACTCTGAATGGGTGAAGTGGAACCTTGAAACTGCATACGTTGTGCCTGTTTGGGAGCACTGATGGGACCCAATTGTTCCTGTTGAAGCATGTTCTGTTTCAAGTTGGGAGAAGTTCTCAGTAGGTTATGGTAATTGTCAGTGCGAGCGCAGTCAGTTGATTGCTATTGACACATCTAGGTACCAAGTTATTGTTCATATTATTGTTTAATTCTGAATCAATACCCATCCCATTATTTAGCATGCTCTGGTCGGATGGCAGACTGAGCAGCCATCAACTGCCTCGACTCCTGCACTTTTTGCATTTGGAGCTTTGCTGCAACCAAACTTGTATAGTTTTCAAGCACCCTGCAGCAAATAATATTATACAATTAGTCCATAGAAATGCTTCCAATCATGATCATTCAGGTACTATAAGCTCTCTGAAGCAGATGGTAATATATGATGAGAAGAAAAAATTGCTTTCTATTTTCTGCAACCACCATACACAAAAATTAGTTGGTGATTTCTCACCAAGTCCAAGCAAACCCATGCAGCAATCCCACTATTAACTTTTATTTCGGAGCATTAAAACATAGGAAAGAAAGGCAAAAGAGAAAAAAGGTTATTCATAAACACAAGCCCTCCAGGTTTGTCTCAGGGTGAAAGACATCTGCTGCCATAAAGATGATATCTCAAAGTAATACCAAAGGCCTGTGCAGCCACAAATTTTTTGATCTTGACCTTTATCCAAATATTGACTCAGCAAACTAATGAATTGAGTGGCAGCAAACTTTTCACCATCAATGCTCCACAATAAGCTCAATGCCTGTCACCATCTTCAAATCTATGACCATAAATAAGTTGTATCTCAACAAATTCAAAAGCAAGGAAAACTCTTTTCAGCATAAATTAACTCAGAATGGTTTATAGTTTTACTTAATTTTCACATGCATGATTAAGTATGATCCCCAAATAACACCTTTCATGCACCACCAAGAAATCATCAACTCAACCTTGATCAGACAACCAAACAACAGTCTATAAGACCAAATCAAATAAAAAGTACATATCCCAAAAACCTCTATTTATAAAAATTGGAAACTGTGTAAAACTTTACTGCTAAACAATGATAGTAATGTCCAACCAATTGGACCTCACATGTTTAATTCCTTTTAACCATCCTTTTGAAACTTATGTGGAGAACACATCATTGTCATTGCCATGGATGTCCCTACCATTCCCATACCCATGACTACCACCACTGATATTGCCAACAGTAGTAATAACATGTTGAATACCTATAACCAAGGCCACTGCACCCACCACCCACTACCGCCACTGTTGGAGACATTGTTGCCCCCACCATCACCACCATTACTAATATCACCATATCATTGTCACTACTTAGTGTGCAAATGAGCATATCAGCTTGTACTTCATGTCAGGTTGAGATGCATACTAAAACCAAGCTTTCAATTCAAACCCAACACATACAATAAAGATGGCCAAGATTCAAACCTGAAGCAAACTTAGCTAATTCACATATAAACCTACCTGATCTGTGGAACCCAATTCATATCGAACTAAATTATGCTAAGCATGCATGATTGACCTGCTCGCAACAAGCTTTGACCTACTTACAGAATTCAAACTTGAACATACAATCTGAACAAACCAAGCAATGTGATTTAACATATTTGATAGGTCCCATAAATAATACAATTGACAAGCTAATCAGGAAATGATATATTTGACATGTTTAAACTGATCAATAGTAGAGAAAATTCAGGAAGCTGTCTCAACTCTTTAAACCCAATCTCAACCATCTAATAATTGGGCTAATCAAATGTGTAGCCTCTTATGAGCCAAACCTACTAATCTCATGTTGGTTCAAGAATTGATCCCTCCAACCACAGCTGTGTCATATCAATCATTGGTTTAAAATTTTCATTCATATTTGGCTTTGATCGAGTTGGTTCATATCTGATCCACTCACAGGCCTTGGTGGAAGTGGCCACTAAAGTGATACTATAAGATAATGATACTCAGCATAGGTGAAATTAGGGTTTGTCGTACTGCAGTATATTGCCCAATGTGAGCGGTACGAACTGGTCCAACAGGGACCAGTATGTGAACCACCCTATACCAAGTAGTAAATACTAAAAGACTTTGTATTGCTCGAGAAGGGCATATACCGCTTGGTAACGGTTGAAATCTAATCGGTAATGATCATATTTCGACCATTACCGATAGATGGCTCAGATCCGACCCTTTCCAACAGTCAAATCCATTTGAAAGGGTTTTTAAACCCTTTCCTCCCCCTTTCACCCCCTTTCACTCTCTCAAACTCTTATACTTTCTCAATCTCTTTCTCACTCACTTCTTTCTCTCATTCTCACATTTACACTCCTAAAATTACACAAAACTATAATTTGTCGATTGGATCAAGCTTAGGAGGCTAATTAGGAAGAATTAACACCTAAGTTAGACGAAACTCTCTAATTAAACATATGTAGATAACTTCTCAATCGCATTTAGCAACCTGCTCCGTCCGAAAACATGGCAGCAATATGGATAACAATACCTCGACCAACAATGATGATGATGCCAGGGAGTCGGTGGTCTCATCTACATAGTTTAACGGTGATGCATAGACCAAGGAGCAATATTTTACACATGCTACCCAAGATTCAGATCATAAGCTCAACATGATAGTTAGTCATTCTTCTACGAGCAATAGAACAATGATCGATCTTATGATACGGAGCAGTAGATTAGTGGCGAAAGTATAAGTTCTAATATTCTTCATGTTCCGCACCAATGCACACCACAATCATACTTGCCTTAGGAGTAGCGTCAGATACATGTGGTTCACGATAATCAGAAAACGACCATCACCACATTGATGCATAAATGGCATACGGTATACAATATACTATGTTGTAGGATCAATTTCAGGATTGGATTCGACAAACATATTAAATTAATACATAGATACATTGGATTGAGGACCCCGATCCATCGCCCGTAGAGTCTTACCGCTCTTTTTGACAATAGAATCAGATATATCCATCGATTAATTACTTGATTCATTTAAATTTTAAAGTTTAAATTGTTAATAAATAATCTAATAATTCAAATCACTTCTTTATAGATAATTCAATATCAACGGAAGGACTATTCAAAATGTACCACAAAGCTACTTCTCAAAGTCCAAAAAAGATATGTATCATTATTCTTTCTTAATTTAGATTATGTTTTGCTAAAATTATACTAAATTTATATTTGTTTCCAACATAAAAACTCTAATCCAACTTTTCTTATTTTTAAAAAAATTTTGGAGCTATTTTTGGATATTCTTCTATGTTGTCGATATTCTTTTATATCGATATGGAGTGGTATGTACTGTACCACCGATCAGCCAATACATCAATTCAATCCGATAAGATGAACCTTGGTGAAAAAATGACATAATAATGGTAACAATGGTGCAAGAGTTGTTATGATAGTAGTACTTTTATCCTTGCAAGGGCTTGACATCCTTGTCAAGGCTCATCATACCCCAGGTCAAACCTTAGCATAGTGTATATTAGACGTAGCCCAATGGTAGCTTCACATCATGACAAGTCCTCCGACTCTATCAACGGGTAGCCATTTCCTACTTGAACTCTCTTACCATGCCTAAATATTAAGTTGGCTTTGATACCAAATCTCATTTCCCGGGCCTGATAAGCTAATTAGCCTATCAACTTCGTTTGGCCCAAACACTAATCAAAATGCTTAAGCTAAATTTGAAAATAGTACACTCATCAAACCCTTATAAGCCTTTTAGTTTTGCTTACTTCTAATATGGGACTAATCGGGGTGTTATAGTGATAGTCAAATTAGAGATAATAAAACATATGTAAGATACAAGTGTTGTATCCCATTATCAATGCTAATATAATAGTATATATAGAAGACAAATGTAAAACTTCTAGCTGGATTTCTCAACATATACATCTTTCAAAAAGAATGTACCTAGTGGTCCAATCTTATGCTCCTAGATAAAATAAATTAAGTCCCTCATGCTAATGACCATCTCGGATATCTATCAACACAAAAGATTACATAAAGACTATATAATCTCTTTTAAATAATAATCAAACCACCAAGATAACTTCTTATTTACTTGTAAGCACCAAACATATCTTTTGGAGAACCCTAATTGTAGTTCCAAATTTCTTGATAATTGGTGACCTGCTTATATAAATATAAACCTACAAAGTAAAAAATGCATCTGATGAGGAAGCGACCTGCTTATATAAATATAAATCTACAGAGTAAAAATGCATTAGATGAGGAATCCCATATGTGCTGGTCACTCATATTGACATAGCTTTAACTTATCTAGACCTTGTAAATTCTAGTTCGAATGGTTATGTCAATAGTAGTTAATTCCGAGAAAGTTCCCATTACGAGTTATAACTGAGAAATTAAAATAATAATACTATTTAGTATAGATCTACAAGACAGATGTTGCTAACAAACTCTACATATAACAAGCTATATAAAAAAGAAAATCAAAGCCCCTACTTGCCAAATGTCAATGTTAAAAGTGATCCTTGTTGAGTAAAGAAAACCATATTATCAAACCACGAGTAACAAGGCAAATTATCAGTTATTGACTGTAAATCTATGGTTATCAAAATAAAAAAGAAAATCAGACATAATATTTACAAAAAAATTAATGTATTTTATTTTACGCTGATTTCAAAGACCTCATTTTCTTGACCAGAGGTCTATAAATATGACCTTGAAAGAGTTGCATATTGGTTTTCCATTCGCAATAAGAACTTTCCTAATTAAGTAAAACACTGCACCATGCCTAGGTAATATGAAGTTTTAAGTCATTGCAAACTTAGCTTACAATCATTTGGTAACAATGGTAAGGTTGCTCTTTTATAACCTGGATGACTAGGTTCGAGTCAAAGAAACGACATTCCGAGATTGTAAGAATGTATACATTAACCATTTCGAACCATGTAATACAGGAGCCTCATGCAGTGCAATACCTTCTGGTGGCTCACAAGACCTTGTACCAATTTGTTTTAAAAAATTAGAAGGATGTTCATCACTAGAATTCTTGGTTTTTCACAATCAACTAATCTTGATGTCACCATCTCAATCTGTTCTAACCAAATAAATATAATCAAATATGAAGTGCCACAATTTCGTTGATACTTACGTATGCATATAATCTTTGCTAAAAAAGATGCCTAATGACTACACTAAAATTTTTGTTGGATTTTATGATTCTTTTCATCATGAAATTGTGAGACTAATAATATGTTCATAAGGTACCAAATAATATGGCAAGTATCACATGGAGTTTCCCTTGCAGCTTTGACTGTTAATGTTCAAAGGAACAAACATGATTTCCATTTTGAAGATACTTGCATGAAATGAATTAGTTGACTTACATGTTGCAGTTTCATCGCAGATTTTAATGTGAGACTCCAGCAGATCCATTTTCGTTAGCAGCAGTATGATATTTCTGAGCTACTTGCAACAGCTGGTTAACCTGAAAAAAGACATTATCCTTTATCGGCAAGCATGATGTAGTATACAGTAAATTGAATTAGCAAGCTGAGTACACCCCTTTGCAAGTGTCTGGACCAAGAACTTTTACATGGGACAAATTGCAAAGTGATTGGTTAAGTTTACATGCCAAAAAGGCCAAAAATTACACCAATGGAGTCCCACAATAAATCGACTGGATAAACACGAAGAGGAACATTCGAAAATGCTTATACAGCAAAACTGTTGTCCAACTTAAAAATGAGTGTAAATGAACAGAAATGACTGATATAAAAGACAAATATAAAACAGAGTTTAAAAAAAAAAGCTCCCACAGTCATATTTTTGGTAGATTTATAAATGTTATATGTGGTCATATATCAAACCTAGCATCTTTGATAACTTGCAAAGTCTTTTGTGTGTTCAAGGTCATTATGCCTTTATCATCATGGGACATGGTATTCCCTGCTAATGTTGCTAGTCTACAGCATGTCTATAAGATATGTCATAGGTAACAACACAGGCCATGCAGTTTCTTCAAGCAGATATCTCCTTTAGATGGATCCTCCACACAATCTCTTTCTAACTATCAGTTCAATACAAATTTCCATGACCAAATCATGCATTATGTTTAAAAATTCAAAGTACGTAACTTAAACAAGTAAACTCTTGAATAATCATTGTCTTCAAACTATTAATGAATCTTAATAATAGGTAGAAATAGTTAATGAGCAAATACCTGAGAAGCTAGTACTCTGCGAGGAAGAAATTCTTCATGGAACCCTGCACAGAAATCCCAAAATAGTATCTAAATCATCAAAATAAGTTATTAAAAAGTTTTTTATTGCCATGCACGAAGATGAGTTAAATTCAATCTGAAACCTCAGTTCTGGAGTGAATGTTACATGAAGTTTCCCTTCACGAGCAACAACACTAATGTTCACAAACACTTTCATGAATGACTACTTCATACTCCAACATAGTACTGCCAGAAGGCAAATGGCACTCACGAGGTACACCAAGAAATAAATTTTCATCAAGAAGCCCATGATCAAATTTAATTTGTAAAAGCTGAGGAAGTACTTCAAAAGTAGCCTCTGCCAAAAGAAGAACATAACATGATTCATCAAAAACATCTAATCCAGAGAGAAAGTAACAATGGCTAAAACTAAAAGCGAGATGCCAGTTCATTAAGTAAATAGGAATATGCAGAATGATGAGATGGATACACTAACATGAATATTATTATAGTAAAACCTAAAAGACTTGCAACTAACTAAAACTAAATGCACATGCAAGGGGAAAAAGTTCAAATCACCAACCAAAGAATACAAGCAATCAGAGAAATGAACCTCCAAGCCAAGTATAGATTGTGTTTTCAGTAAAGCTTTATTTTGCAGATAGTATACTTCACTATATCACTGCTTTAGAAGCAAATCAGTGAGAAAGGTTATCTTCTACAAGCAGTAAATGACATTATAGATCGTGAAGCGAAGTATATTCTCATATGAATTAATGGGAGGAAAAGCAACCTATATTTAAATGGACAAACTAAAGTTTCTTTTGCAGATTGTCATCTATATCCCACCTATGGTATTGAAGTTTGGGGGAACACATGTTTAGCTAAACACAATTCCCTTGCAGTTCAATGCTATATCTGAACTTACATGTTTTTCTAACAAAAGGACACATTACATAATTTTCCAACACTGAAAACAACAAGGGTTCCATGAAGCGAAGTATATTCTCATGAATTAATGGGAGGAAAAGCAACCTACATTTAAATGGACAAACTAAAGTTTCTTTTGCAGATTGTCATCTATATCCCACCTATGGTATTGAAATTTGGGGGAACACATGTTTAACTAAACATAATTCCCTTGCAGTTCAATGCTATATCTGAACTTACATGTTTTTCTAACAAAAGGACACACCACATAATTTTCCAACACTGAAAACAACAAGGGTTTCATGAAAAAGCTATGCCTGACGGACAGAATATTAATTACCACAGATATGTAAAAATTCCAGATATAAGCAAACTGCTTCTCTTATACAGTTTAATGAAGATCGTCCACAAACCAAATCCTTTTCCAGATTTTAAACCACTTCGGCCACACTGCCAGGCATCCTGCAATGAGCAAAATAAGTGTGAAAAGGTTGTTTTGTATTACTAACTACAGACTATTCAAACACTAAATTATGTTGACAACTAAATCCTAACCTTAGCTGAGTGTGGGCAAACACCAAAAAGCATGATTGCCGATAATGTCATACAATGATAGATTGCCGATATTGTCATACAATGATAGACATCACCTTTTCTTAGCTAGTGGTGCAAATACTCTGACAAATTTCCTCCAGTATAGTATAGAATTAGCCTATGAATACAATTATTGGTGTTAGGAGGACATCGCATGATGCGTCAAAACTTGAAATTAGCAATCTGTGAAAGTGAACTGACTCACAGCTCGGCGATGTTGTTGATGATACAGGTACTGCATCAACCGACGAGAACCTATCACACTATCAACATAGTGTTTGACAGGGGCAACTACCTTAACAGGTTGCTGCTGCATAAGGTGCCTCTGCTGTTGTTGCTGTTGAAAGGTGATAGGTGCTCGCTACATCTGATGAATCGGTTGTATTAAGTGCTGGCACTGCTGTTGAAGCTGAGCTAATCTCTGCTGCTGTAATATGACCTGCAGCTGGGGATTCTGATGTTCCTGCAGTACAGGATCTGGCCTCAGCAACAATTGTGGGACCATCTGCTGATCTGCGACAATCATCCTTCTTCAAATCAAACCTTGTTTTCTTCGAAACATTCGTTGAATTGTCAGGCTCCTGTGCCGTCACCTCAGATGTGGCACGAGATGCCCCTTGCTTACACACCTGCTCTTCATGTGTGATCTGCTGCATGATGGAGTCATCCATAACTGAGGAATCCAAAATGTTGTAGGAGAATGATATAGATGAGGATGGAAGATGCATGTAGCACTCGTTTATGACGCTCGTGCTTCGCCGCAACTGTCGGCAGGAGAGAGCTGAGTGGGCATCAGTGATGACAGAGCTCGCCCCGACACTAGGTTTGAAGGAGTTCCCTGTGCTACCGAGGACAACAAGGTTCATGTCCCAAGACACAGACCACAGAGTCCAGAGCGCCCATTCCCTGTCATGGAATTCACCGAGGTTGGGCTCCGGCCATCGCCGTGGAAGAAGACACCTGAGGGCGGAGAAAGATGGTGACTGGGCCCCACGTCCGGCGATGCTTGATGGGGCCACCAAGGTGGTGGGCCCCAACCGACGGCCGGAATCCAACAAGCTTATCCAAGAAGACCTTCTGCCAATAGCATCCTAAACCAAAGTGAGACTGATCCAAAAGGAGACCAAGCGACAAAGACTTGACCGATCTCATCAAAGAAAGCTCGAACCCCAATCACCTTAAAAGCCATCCGCTCATCAAGATGACAACTAAAGAAGTATAACAATGGTAAGAAAAAGATCCATCATTTCTTGATATTTAAGAACCCTAATTTCTCAGGCACCGGTAGAAAACACTCTGGCTCGGTTCGCATGGAACCTAAGCCGCGACATCGAAGTAATCAACTAGTCTTTAATTATAATTAAAGATTGTAACAAACGCGACAGTGCTCGATCAAGACCATTCGGGAGAAAAATTACACAAAAAGGCAAAGAAACCGATCGAAATCGAATAAGATCGGTCCCGTACTCTCGGAATCGGTGGAAGCCAACCAAGGTTGCTCCGCCCATACGACAGCCCTCCACTTCCTTGAACTCGAATTTATATTTCGAATGCCCACGATAACGTCCAGTTACTAGACCGGTCCAGTCGAATCGAACGGTTGTTGACCGAAACAAAACGTGGAGCCTAGGTATTCGACTGCTTGTGGGTCCAATGTTTGAGACGCCAGATGCCGTGTCGGCTAAATCAATTTTATATATGAGGGCCTAATTATTTTTTAAAGAAATAAATATATTATATTATTATTTAATTAATTTTATAATAAAATATATATATATAGAAGATATAATTCAAGATATTACGACAAACTATTAAGGTCTTTATCAATTAGAATAATTAATATCTTAAAAAAATTTCATAATAAAATTATTATTAATAGACAATATCAAAAAAATCTAAATATTTCATGATTAATTATTTTACGTTCCAATGCATCGATTTTCTCCAGAATCTTCCCAATATAGCCAATTGGACTTTCTACCGCTAAGGGATGCATAAGTGAGTTTCAATTGTAAACTCGTACTTTATTGAGTCTATTTATTTTGTTTCATATGTTAGGCTCAAATCATAATGCTATCCAATTAAATGAATAATCAACATTCTCAATTTTTAAATTTTATTTAAAATAAAAATAACTAAGTCATTAAGTTCAAACTTGGTCCAAAGCCATACGTATAAGGTGTTAATTGTCGATCTAAATTCGAACCAAAACTAAATCAGAGTATATCTTCGTTCCAGCGGATTAAATATTGATCGATTTTACTCATTTATTATTGATGGTATACTAATCCTATTCAACAAATCAACACTAAATCATATATATATATATAATTTTATATTTTTATTGAATCATCGTGTGTTAAAATTTCGATGCATACTAGAATGACAATAGCTTTTCCTAGCGTGATTGCTTGGGAAAATACTCGAGTTTTTCTTGATTAATCAGCTCCCTTTTTTTTTCGTTATTCCTAATCCATGACCCTTTTTTTTAATATTAAAACTATCATTCAAAAAGTTACTGTTAATGTTTCTTATTGATTTTGGGTGGTGTAAAGATCCGTATTGGTCCAAATGGATGAACCAATCGGTTTGATCCAATATAAGTCGTTTAGTAGTGACTGGGACGCTTTTGTCCCGTAATCGCTCAATGACCAGTAATAATCATTCTATCTTATCAAAATCAAAGATCAAAATGATCATGTGGTTAACTCGATCTTATATCATACCAACCAATAAAAAGACATAAGGATCAAGTATAAAAAGGAATCCATCAACTGACGTTGAGGGGGGCTCCCTACATAATAGTAACTCAGTCATACAGCTTATACTGTTGTCTTCTCCTCTTCACTATCTTATCCAAGAAAATACTTAGACAATCCAGCCCCTAGGGAAGAATCTTGCAACTAGGAAGATCTCAATCTACCTACCCGATCTTGTAATATCTCTCATTTTTAAAAAATTTTATAAGGGCATGTTTATAATGTAAGGACCAAATTATAAATATAAAAATTATTTAATAATTTTTTAGCACTAAATATTTTTATATTAAAAATTTATTGCTAGAGACTAAAGTGTGTATCTTAGTAATTGGGTAGGATTTGTGAAAGATTCATATTAAGTTAAAAAAATGGAGAACATATGTCATTAGCTAACCTAAGGATGGTGACACTTGTGGTTGTTTTATAGATGACGTATAAGTTTCCATCATACATGCTTACCACCTTACTATCTTTGTATTAGTCAAAACTTAAGTAATTAGATGAGAAGTTAAGAGAAAACTTAACAAAGAGGTGGCAAACTTACTGCAACGTAGACTTAAGAAGAGAAGGAGAAGGAATTAAAGGAGAAAAAGAAGTTTTTTCTTGGCTTAAAGTTTTGCATCAACTCCCCCACATTTGGGAATCAAAATTTTTTTTAAGGCAAGTGTTCTAACCCTTGTTAGGATCTGAGTAGCACTAAGAGGGGGGAAGGGGGGGGGGGTGAATTAGTACAGTGGATAAAAATCATCCTTTTAAAATTGATTTCGGAAAGAGTTGTCCATAGAGATATTTCAATCAAACGAAAAAGATTTCAACAAAGTGATTCAAGTGAATGCTATCGAAAGTAGAGAGGAGGAAATCAAGAGATCACAACAAGTATAGAATGAAGTGCAAAAAGTTAAAACTCACACATTAAGAGAAGTACTCAATGATGTATAGTGGTTTGGTCAAATGACTTACATCCACTTCCAAAACCTCCGATGAGGTTTCCAACTTTTACTATCAAATCTTCTTGAAGGGGAAGGACCAAGAACCCCTCTTACAAACTTTTACAAGTGGTTCACACTCTTATAGAATTTTGACAAAGTAAAACATGGGAGGTGAACACTCAAGCTATCGAATGTGATTTTGCTATAGTTATGACTCAGTTTTTTTATCACTTCTCAATGTGCTTAGCCAGCTAAGAAGAGAGGGGTATTTATAGACTCAATTTGCTTCAGAATTGGAGCTAAAAAGTGTCACATCCCGAATTTTCGAGTACTAGTAGTAACACCGTCTAGCACTGGCGATACCACCGTCAGTTGACCCTTCTCTATCAGTGTACTGGGTGGTACCACCGCCTAGTCTAGTGGTACCACCACCTGATAGGGTCCTTGGTCTCTATGGATTGGCGGTACCACCACTTGTCAAGTGGTACCACTGCTTAATAGGTAATAACTGTCAGCGGTACCACCGCTTAGATCACCTAGGAATTAGTTCTCGGGGCGGTGCCACTATCCTAGTCTGGTGGTGTCATCGCCAGACCTGGTCCAGCACTGCTAAATGGGCCCTAAATCTAGCCCAATTCAGTCCTATTAAGGTTTAGTTGGCCCCTATTAGGGTTAATTAGGATTATCACCTAATCCTAACCCTAATTATATGCTAACTATAAAATTAAAAATATATTCTAAGCAAAACCTATACCGGCAATGTCAAGTTTTCTTCCGATGAGCTTTCGACAAACTTCTAGTGAACTTCCGGTGGACTTCCGATACACCCTTGGATTTCTTCCAACGGACTCCCAATAGGCTCCCAGACTTTATGGCGAGTTCCTCGAATCTTTGGCAAGCTTCTGAACCTTCTCGATGAGCTCTGCGAACCTCCGACGATCTTTCTGGCGAACTTTCGAACCCTTCGGCAAGTCCCCAATTCATTCTCGATTGGTTCCGGCAATACTTCCGATGATCCTTCGGACTTCCGACGGACTCTTAAACTTCCAACATACTTGACTCCGATAATTTTCTTTGTCTTCATTATTATCATAGTTAATCCTGCATACTTATCTCAATAATATGGATTAGATCAAATAATCCATTAATTGACTTCATCATCAAAATCCGAGATTCAACAATCTCTCCCTTTTTGATGATGATAATCAATTGATGATTATCATAAGAAAAAGATTCAACTTGGTTTTCTCATAAGAATTCATGAGGTGGAAGATAAAGAATTAAGTCATAAAAGCTTAAGACTTAGAGATTAACATAAGAGTTAAGAATGAAGTCCAAAGATAGTATTCAAATAATAAATACTTAAGAGCTTCTTCTCTATGCAAAGTTCATGACATTAATATATATATATAGTTGCATATGTTAATCTTCAAATGATACGAAAATGTTTGTCATGAAATCCATTGTCATCCAATTGAGGTAGAGAGAGTATAAAACCAAATTTACCATGTCATTAAAAAGGGTATGATATTACTTAAAACTCATCAATCGAAGGAGGAGTATCAAAATATTATAATCGAAGAAAGATAAAAATGAGAGCTTTATTCAAAATATGATATCAAAAAGATGTCATCCAAAAATGAAGAGATAATGTCAAGATGATACAATGAAAACCGAAGGGAAACTCTATGACCAATCCCTACTATCCACGCATGAGGGTAGACTTCCCTAGATGGGAAGAAGGAGACCCGATTGGTTTAATTTCACGTGCGAAGCGATATTTTCGGTACCACAAAACCGCGGATGAAATTGTGGCTATACATCTTGAAGCAGATGCCATACAGTGGTTTGATTAGTTTGAACACACTCATGGAGTCCTCTTATGGTGACAATTCAAAGAAGGACTATTGATCCGCTTTAGACCAACCGATTACGAGAACATTGACGGACAACTAGTAAAGATCCGACAAACCTCTACCATCCAAGAGTATCAAACTAGGTTTGAAAGGTTATCTAATCAAACTCATGATTGATCTAATAAATAGCTATTAGGGCCATTTATTGAGGGCTTGAAGTCGGAGATCTGGGGAGAAGTTAAAGCACGACAACCGTACATGCTTATGGCAGTCATCTCTTTCGCACGACTTCAAGAGGAGCGATTAAACCATGAAGCCCGAAGGACTAGGTTCGCTCCCCAACCAGCAATATTGAAGTCCACAGCCCCCCTACTATCAGCTAAGCCCCTACACTAAAAAAGTTGACAAGTAAAGAGCTTTGAGAGCGATCTACAAAGGGGTTATATTGGTATTGCGATAAGCCGTGGAGCCGCGAGCATCGCTATAAAAAAGGAAGACTTCTTGTGATTGAACCAATGGAAGAAGAGGTCATTGAATACCTAGAAGAGAACCTTGAACATGATGAAGAAGATACAGAAGAAGAGCCACAACCGACTAACTTTATGGTACATGCGCTAGCCGACTACTCAAATCCGCAAACGATAAAAGTTGGAGGCCTTCTCAAACAACAACCAATCACTATTCTCATTGACACAAGCAGCACTAATAACTTCCTAAATAGTAAGGTTGCTACTCGAATGGTGCTCCACATTGAAGGTTGCAACAAGTTCGATGTAAAGATCAATGACGATCGAATCCTAAAGTGTGACCAAAGATGCCCACAGGTGAAACTATTACTACAAGATCAAGAAATTATCGCTGACTTTTTCCTCCTACTAATTAATGATTATGAGGCCATGCTGGGTATAAAATGGCTGATGATGCTAGGTGACATCTCTTGGAATTTTTTTAAATTAATTATAAAATTCTACTGCAAAGGCAAACAGGTCATCCTAAGTTGGAAGCACGAAAGCAACGTAACCACCATTTCGACCCAACGAATAAAGAAAGTTTTACACAAGATAAATGATGAATTTTTTATACCAGCAATAAGATGGAAAGAAAATAGAAATTGAAGATCAAAATCTCGCTCAATTGCTTGCTAAATTTGATGACGTTTTTGCTGAACCACGTGGTCTTCCTCCTACTCAGCAATATGACCACTGAATTCCAATTCTTCTAGGAAAACCACCAGTGAACACTCAGCTGTATCACTATCCTCACCTCTAGAAGGATAAAATTGAGAAGATTATAAAGGAGATGCTTGAAACAGAGGTAATTCGGCTAAGCTACAACCCCTATTCCTCACCGTTGGTACTTGTACGTAAGAAGGATGGAACTTGGCAGATGTGCATCAACTACCGAGCTCTAAATGGCATCACCGTCAAGGAGAAGTACCCAATACCAGTGGTGGATGAACTTCTTGATGAGTTAAAAGGAGCTCAAGTCTTTACGAAGTTGGACCTCTAATCCGGTTACCACCAAATTTGGGTATGTGAAGACGACATTCCAAAAATTACTTTCTGCATACATAACAGTCATTATGAATTCCTGGTAATGCCTTTTGGACTCACTAATGCTCCTTCAACCTTTCAAAATCTCATAAACGATATTTTTCAAAGCTTTCTTCGTAAATTTGTGCTGGTATTTTTTTATGATATTCTCATTTACAACCCTTCTCTTGAGACTCACTTTCAGTACTTGCGATTTCTTCTAGCAATCCTTTGGGAGAATATTTTTTTTGTTAAGCTATCAAAGTGTAGCTTTCTCTAGCAAAAAGTAGAGTACCTTAGGCACATAATATTAGTAGGAGTGGTAGTAGACCCAACAAAAATCAAAGCAATGCAGGGCTGGCCGAAACCTACAAACATAAAATTATTGCATGGGTTCTGTGGACTAACGGGCTACTACCAAAAATTCATTAAAGACTATGAGAAGATCAGTGCCCCCCTCACTTCTCTACTGAAAAAAGATATCTTCCAATGGTCAGACAAAGCTTCCACTGCCTTTGACAAACTCAAGGCAGCTATAATGATGACACCGGTGCTAGCGCTACCAGATTTCAGCCGACCCTTCATCATTGAGGCTGATGCATCTGGAGTCAGAATTGGAGCCGTTCTTATGCAAGATGGTCGATCACTTGCATACACTAGCAAGGCATTGTCTCCCTCCTATCAAAAAATTTCTATCTATGATAAGGAGATGCTCGCCATTGTGTACACAGTAACGAAGTGGAGACCCTACCTGATCGGCCGATAATTTCAGATTAAAACTGACCATAAAAGCCTCAAGTACTTTTTGGAACAAAAGATATCATCCTCGGAGTAGTAAAAGTGGGCAACCAAACTTCTAGGATTTGATTATGAAATTATTTACAAAAAGGGGAAAGAAAATATTGTTGCAGATGCACTCTCACGGCTACCTGAGCAAGCTAAATTTTCAGTCATCTCTCTTCCTACTACCGTCTTCCTCGAGGACATTAGGGAGGAATGAAAGAAGGATCCAGAGACCAACAACATCATTAAAAAATTGGAGGAGGATCCAAGCGCAATAGCTTACTATACTTGGGATTCGAGGGATCTACGCTACAAAGGTCGTATTGTACTTATACCCAACTCCCTTGCATCAAAGTCATTCTACATGAAATGCACTCCACACCTTTAGTAGGACACTCCAAATTTCTGAGAACCTACAAAAGAGTGAAATAAAATTTTTATTGGAGATGGACAAAAAAAATTATTTTTGAATATGTGGCATAATGTGATATATGTAAATAGCAAAAGGGTGAAACAATGGCGAGTCCAGGGAAACTACATGCACTACCCAAACCAGACTCGATATAGACTGACATCTCTATGGACTTTATCGAAGGGCTGCCACCTTTCAAAGGTAAAAGTACAATCCTCGTGGTGGTTGATCGACTTACGAAATATGCTTATTTTTGTGCTGTGCGAAATCCCTACACTACTGTTAGTATTGCTCAGATTTTCATAAATAATATTTTTAAACTACATGGGATGCTAAAGTCCATTGTATGTGATCGTGATAAGGTCTTCACTAGTAAATTTTGGACTGAGTTATTTTAATTGTAGAACACCAAATTCAAGATAAGCACAGCATATCATCTACAAATTGACAGCCAAACAAAGGTGGTGAATAGGTATTTAGAGACATACCTTCAATGTTTCGCTAGTGACCGATTATAGGAGTGGATGAAATGGCTCTCTTGGGCTGAATGGTGGTATAACACTACGTATCATTCATCTACAAAATGTACCCCATATGAAGTATTGTATGGTCGGTCGGCCTCTGTGAGTCCAAAGTTTGTAATTGGCTCAGCCAAGGTAGATCAGGTTGACCAAGATTTAATTGATAGGGATAAACTCCTACAGCTGCTAAAGGATAATCTCTCTACTACTCAAGCTAGAATGAAGCAGTAAGTCGACACACGATGAAGCGAAAAAGAATTTTCAATAGGAGATTGGGTTTATCTTTGCCTATAGCCATACAAGCAATACTCCATCAACACACGAGCCTCTATTAAGCTATCTCCACATTTTTATGGGCCCTATCAGATCATAGAGCATATTGGAGCCGTGGCGTACAGGCTTAAATTACCTGAGGATACCAAAATTCACCCTGTCTTCCATGTATCATGCCTGAAGCCTAAGTTGGGAGAACACGAGTCACCCCAGATCCAACTGCCTTGCACCACTAATGGTGGAGATATTACAGCCCAACCATAAGCCAGCCTCGATCGTAGAATTGTGATGCATCACCGATGTCCCTCTATTGAAGTACTAGTGTATTAGAATAATTTATCACTCGAAGATGCCACATGGGTATCATATTAGGAGCTAAAGACCTGGTTCCTTGAGTTTTTGAAACTTCAGCCTTGAGGATAAGGTTGATTTCAAGATGGCAGGCTTGATAGGACCCTAGCAAGGTTGGGTCCTACTCAACCAAGTAGCAGCTAATAAAAACCCTATGAGAGTGTAATAAACCCCACCTAGCTGCCTCTATCCTATAAAGAAGAGTGGCTAGGGTTTATATTTGGGCCTTTGGGCTTCTTAGCCACCGCCCCCCTTTACTAGGCCGGTCGGCTAAGGTTGAGGGCAAAATGGGTAGTTCACTTAGGAAGCAGCCCCTAGGGCTAGGGTTTGGAGCCCTATATAAGCATGTAGCCTCCATCTCTTTGGAATAATAAGATTCATCTAAATTGCAGCCATCTGATTGACTTCTGGGAGGGTGGAACCCCTATAGCATTCCAAGGGATGATCCTCCTCAAAGATCAATCTACATAGAATTCCTTTGGGCTTCTATTAGGCGAGCTCTGCAAACTTCTGACGAACCTTCCGACGAACTCCCGACAACCCATTGGCAAGCCCCTGATTCATTCTTGGCTAATTCTAATAGCACTTTCGATGAATCTTCGGACTTCTAGCGGACTCTCAAACTTCCAATGATTCGATCACACTTAACTCTAGCACGTCGTTTTGCTATACATCTTTATCGCTATCGTAGTTAATCCTATGCACTTTTCTCAATAATATAGATTAGATCAAATAAACTATCAATTGATTTCATCATTAAAATTTGAGATTCAACACTTAGAACAACAAGAATTGATAAAGAAAAGAGAATAAAAACTCTATGATTCTAAGGTTGTAATCCTTGTAAAGTGTAGAGTCCCTTCCCCTAAAGCTTAGAGACTATTCCAAGAGAGAGTGTAAGAGAATACTTATAAAAGGGGTTATAAAGGTTGTCTCCTAAACCTATGAAAAGGAAAAGAAGATTGTAAGAGGGTAGTTGGTCTTCACCCATTGAAGAAAGACCGTTAATGGATGCCGATGGCCTTGAGTGAAGAGAAATTGAGAGTGGACGTAGGTCGGGATGACCGAACCACTATAAAATCGATTTACACATCTTTCTTTGCTATTTACCAATATTGCAAACTACTCTACTCGATTATTACTCTCTTATGAACATTTTCAAGTTAAATATCTTTTCGATATGGTTTTATCGAGCCAACGGTTTTAAATCGACATCATTTTTTGATAACACTAATTCACTCCCCACCCCCCCCCCCCTCTTAGTGCCGACTTGATCCTAACACAAGATTATTTAGGATCTGTATTTAAAGGTGAATTGGTCTCATTATCATGATCTCATCATGATCCGATTCTCATTGCATAAATTCAAGGACATCATAATATACATCTAGATAATGTGAGAAAATGTCAGTAATCTTGAGCAAAGAGATTGACACAGCATATTATAGGTGTCATCACCTACGTAATTAGCTTGTAGGGCACCTATAACTGATAATCTCTCACTTAACCTAAAGCCAATCACCTACATATCTAATCTCCATCGGACCTCTGTGATACTCAAAAATAATCTGAGACAATGGCTTCATTAGTAGATCTGCGATGCTATCTTCAAATAGAACTCTTTTCACTACTACATCTCTTTGGGCCACGATCTCTCTAATAAGCTGAAACCTCCTCAGAACACTTCTGATGAGACCCAGGTTCCTTCATTTGAGTAATCGGCTCATAGTTATTGCAATATAAGGGAATCAACTCTTCGCTGCCTAGCACAACTCCCAAATCTGCTATGAACTTCTTCATCCAGACCACCTCCTCTGTTGCCTCTACTCTAGCAATGTACTCCACCTCTATAGTTGAGTCAACACTAGTATCTTGCTTGGAACTTTTCCAGTACACTACTTCTCCATTTAGGGTAAACACATCCCCTGAATTAGACTTACTATCATTGACATTGAATTAAAAGCTTGAGTCCATGTAGCCCTCAACCTTAAGGCTGTTAGGATCAAGAACAACACTAAGAGGGGGTGAATTAGTGTAGCAGTTAAAAATATTGATTTCGGAAAACTATTTTGGTGAAAATATTTTGTTCGATAAAAATACATTTCGGAAAGACATTTAACTTGAATATGTTCATGAGTAGAGAAGAAGAAGTAGGGTAGTCATAGTTGAGTAAAGAAGATAAGTAGTAAATTAAATGAGCACAGCAAGAAGACAACATACCAATTTATAGTGGTTTGATCGTACGACCTATATCCACTCCTAATACCTCCTTTGATGAGGTCACCGGTTTCCACTATTGATCTTTCTTCAAGGGCAAAGATCAATCACCCCTTTACAGAACTTTTTACAAGCTGTCACTCTCCTTATACAAGCTTCTAATACTTAGAATCGGTGGAGATGAACTCTCAACTTTTATAAGAAATTTCACTATAGTCTCAGTTCTTTTTGTTCACCTTTCTGTGTCCAATAAGTAAAGAAGTAAAGGATATTTATAGGCCTCAATTGACTTCAAAAATAGAGCCAAAAAATGTCTCATCTCGGATTTCTGAGGTCCTAGCAATACCACTACCTGTTCTAGCGGTACCACCACCAATTGACCTTGACATTGGGTGGTACCACCGCTCAGTTTGGTAGTACTACCGCCAAATAGAGTCCTAGCTACTAGAACTGGGTGGTACCACCGCCCAGTCTGGCGATACCATCGCATGACAGTTAATAACTTCCTAGTGGTACCACCACCCAAACACCTAGGAGATTGAGTCCTGGGCGGTTCCATCACCTAGTCTGGCAATGCCACCGCCAGACAAGGTTCAACAACACTATTTAGGCCATGAGTCTAGCCCAAACCAATTTGATTCGGGCCTAGTTGGCCCCTAACAAAGTTAGTGGGATTACCTCCCAAACCTAACTCTAATTAGACCCAAACTACGACATTTAAGGTATATACTAAAGCAAACAATTTCGGTAAGTCAAAATTTCTTTCGGTGAGCTTCTGACAATCTTTTGGTAGATTTTCGATGAACTCTTGATAATCTTCCAATAGACTCCTAGCAAGCTCCTAGACTCTCGACGATCTTCTTGGCGAGTTTCCTAGCAAGCTCTTAGCAGGCTGTAATGCAGCAAAATTAAATAGAAATAACAATCTAATAGAACACCAAGAATTTAAGTAGAAAATCCCTTCAACGTGAAGGGAAAAACCATGGGATAAATCAGAAAAAATCCACTATAGAAATAATGAATGTACAATTCTCAAATCTCTTGCCCAAAACCCAAGCAATAATCATAAGAGAATAACTGGGATACAAGGATTATGTCACTGTACACAATATCCAAAACCTCCCTAAGCAATCACAGTAAAAATTCACTGTAGATATGATCTAACCTGAGATGAGAAACTGTTTGGATGAATGAGAACAATCTTTGAGTGTTCCTTATCTTCTTTCCTTTCTTTTTCTCTTATTTTTCTGCCCTTTTCTCCTCTCTTTGAATCTCCTTTGCTGTTGTAAAGTTTCTGCCCTTTTGTTATGATTTTGATCTCCTAATTTTCGCAGCCACCATTAGCCCCTATTTAAGTCTAGGGTTTAGGTTAAGTTAGGGTTTAGAAGAGAAAAGTGGGCTATGGGCTGATAAAGCCCATATGGGGCTGAATTGGGCTGTCAGCCCAACAACCTCCCCCTTCAGCCCATAAGGGAGGTTGTCCCTTTTGCTCCTCAATGTAAATCCATGCCGACCAACTGTCGGCACATCTCCTGCCTCTCTTTCGATAAGGTCTTTGTCAATATGTTTGCTCCATTATCATTTGTATGAATTTTTTGAAGTTGCAACTGCTTCTCTTCAAGTACATTTCAAATCCAGTGATATCTGACATCTATATGCTTTGACTTGGAATGAAAAGTTGGGTTCTTATATAAATGGATAGCACTCTGGCTGTCACAATACACCACATAATTTTTCTGTTTCAGCCTCAATTCTTATAAGAATTCTTTCATCCATAACATTTCTTTGCAAACCTCTACAGCAGCAATATATTTTGCCTCTGTAGTGGAGAGAGCAATACACCTTTGTAATCTGGATTGCCATGACATAACTCCCCATGCAAAAGTAAATACAAAACCTAATGTGGATTTCCTTGTATCAATATCTCTGGCCATATCTACATCTGTGTAACCCATTAGCACAGGTGGTCTACCTCCAAAGCTTAAACAAACCTTAGAGCTTCCTCTGAGATATCCCAAGATCTACTTCATTACTGCCCAATGCTTTTGCCTAGATTTGCAAGAAATCTACTAGTAACACCAACTACATATGCGATGTCCGACCTCGTACATACCATTGCATACATTAAACTTTCAACTGCTGAAACATAAGGAACCTTTTACATTTTCTCCTTCTCCTCATCACTTGACGGATTTTGTTCTGAGCACAACTTGAAGTGACCTGAAAGAGGAGAACCAACTGGCTTTGCATTGCTCATACTGAACCTTTCTAATATCTTCTCGATGTATTTCTTTTGTGACAACCAAATTTTCTTATTTTTTCTATCACGAGAAATCTGCATGCCTAGTATTTACTTTGCTAGCCCCATGTCCTTCATTGCAAAGGACTCACTCAGTTCCTTCTTCAACCTCTCAATTGTACACATATATTTCCCAAGGATAAGCATATCATCAACATAAAGTAAGAGAATAATAAAATCCTCACCAAACCATTTGATGTATACACAATGATCTGAAGTCATTCTTTTGTATCCATTTTCAGTCATAAATGAATCAAAATTTTTATACCACTTTCTTAGAGCTTGCTTCAATCCATACAAACTCTTTCTTAACTTGTAGATAAAATTTTCTTTATCTTTGACTTTGAAACCTTCTAGTTGCTCCATATAAATTTCCTCCTCCAAATCACCATGAAGGAAAGCTGTTTTCACATCTAACTGCTCCATCTCCAAGTCCTGGCTAGCAGCAATACCTAGAGCAACACGAATAGAAGATATTTTAATAACAGGAGAAAAAAACTCTTCAAAGTTAATACCTTTCTTTTGACCAAAGCCTTTCACAACCAATCTAGCTTTATACTTTGGTTGAGAATAATATTCTTGAGTCTTCAACCTGAAAACCCACTTGTTCTTCAAGGCCTTCATTCCCTATGATAGTTGTATCAAATCATATGTGTGATTCTTCTGTAAAGCATCCATCTCTTCCTACATAGCAACTAACCACTTCTTTTTCTACTCACTTTCAACTGCTTCCTAGTAATTCTCTGGTTCACCTGCATCAGTAAGCATCACATACTCATCTGCAGAGTATCTTCTGAAAGACTAATGTTGTCTAAAAGATTTTCTCAACTGAAGTTCTATGGGAAGCTGCTCCTCAACTTCTTCTTGCTCAACATGTCCTGTAGGTATATTAACATTTGGTTCTACACCATCTTCCTGCACATCTCCCCCATCACCCTGATATACTAGAGGAATAAGTGGGTCACAATCTACTAATCCTTATGTAGAAGTCTTGGCTGGTGCCTCCTTCTTCAAATCCTCAAGGGTTTGATCCTTAAAGAAGACCACATCTTTGCTTCTAAACGCCTTTTGCTTTTCTGGATCCCAAAGCCTGTAACCAAATTGATCATGTGAGTAGTCAAGAAAAATACATTCTTTTGTCTTACCATCCAGCTTAGACCTTTCATTGTCTGGAACATGTGCAAATGCACGATAATCAAACACTCTCAAATGCCTATAGGAAATATCTTTCCCTAACCAAACATGCTCTACAACATCAGCATCTAGGGCTGTACAGGGAGATAAGTTGATCACATCAACTTATCTCCATCTAGGGTTGTACAGGGAGATAAGTTCATTGTCTGGAACATGTGCAAATCCACGACAACCAAACACTCTCAAATGCCTATAGGAAACATCTTTCCCTGACTAAACATGCTCTGCAATATTAGCATCTAGGGCTATACAGGGAGATAAGTTGATCACATCAACTTATCTCCAACTAGGGTTGTATAAGGAGATAAGTTCATTGTCTGGAATGTGTGCAAATGCACGACAACCAAACACTCTCAAATGACTATAGGAAACATCTTTCTCTGACCAAACATGCTTTGCAACATCAGCATCTAGGGTTGTACAGGGAGATAAGTTGATCACATCAACTGCAGTCCTCAAAGCCTCATCCCAAAACCTTTTAGGTAACTTTGCCTGTCAAAGCATACATCTGATCTTTTCCATGATAGTGCGATTTATCCTCTCTCCAATTGCATTATGCTGAGGTATACCAGAAACTATCATCTCATGTTGAATGTCATGTGACTTGCAATAATCATCAAATAATCCTGTATACTCACCACCATTATTTGATCTTATGCATTTCAATTGTCTTTCTGTCTCCCTTTTAACTCTAATATGAAATTCTTTGAAGACATCAATAAACTGATCCTTGGTCTTCAAAGCATAAGCCCAAACTTTCCTGGAAAAGTCATATATAAAAGTAACAAAATAAAGTGCACCACTGATGCCAGGAATATTAATAAAACCATTAGGAGTTTTTATCCTTAAAGGACCATATACATCTGTATAAATACGATCCAAGGCATGCATTTTTTTTAGATAAAGCAGGACTAGCAAAAGAAACTCTATGTTGTTTACTAGTCAAACAATCAATATAAGGGTTCAAACGTGTACCTCTGATGTCAGGTAATGTCTCTCTCTTAGAAAGAGCTTGCAGTCCCTTCTCACTCATGTGTCCCAATCGCCTATGCCACAACTCTATGCTGAAGTCTTTCTCTGTAGCATTCAGTTATTCACCATAAGCTTTGACCTACAACCTATACATAGTATGACATTTCTTTTCACTAGCTATAACAAGAGAACCCTTACTGAGTTTCCATTGCCCTTTGTGAAACCTACTATCATAGTCTTCATCATCTAGTCTTCCAATTGAGATTAAATTCAATCTCAAGTGAACCACATGCCTCACATCCTTAAGCACCAACTTACATCCAAGGTTGGTCTTTATGTGGATGTCACGCATGCCAATGATGTCTGTTGTGCCATGATTGCCCATCTTGACAATACCAAAATTTTCAAACCTGTAGGTAGCAAAGAACTCCCTCCGTTGTGTAGCATGATAAGAAGCTCCTATGTCAATTATCCACTCGAGATCCTGACACACATAAGAAAAAATATCATCAGAAGAGGACAAAATCAAATAATCACCAACCTGCACTATAGTTGTGGTATTCTCTTTTGACTCTGTAGACTCCACTTCTTTTCCCTTTTTCTTGCTCTTCTTAGGTTGCTTACACTAATTCTTATAATGTCCTTTCTCATCACAGTTATAGCAAATAATATCTTTCCTTAATCTTGACTTGCTTCTACCCATACGTGAACTGCTTCTATCTTTAGATTTTCACCTTCCTCTGTTCTCTGAGATAAGTGCTTGTGAATCAATCTAAGATGCTGCTGAGTTCTTTCTTCTCAACTCCTCATTCAACAAACTGCTTGTTACTTGACTCATGGTGACAATACCATCTGGCACAGAATTACTGAGGGAAACTACCAATGTCTCCCAACTTTCTGACAATGAACTGAGAAGTAACAATGCATGCAACTCATCATCAAGAGATATTTTCATAGAAGATAACTAGTTAGTAATACTGTGCATTTCATTCAAATGCTTAGCAATAGAAGTACCCTCTTTATATTTCAGGTTCACAAGTTTTCTGATCAAAAAAACTTTGTTGCTAACTGTTTTTCTTTCATAGAGACTTTCCAACTTTTTCCAAAGAGAATATGCAGAAGTTTCAGTAGAAACATGATGAAAGACACTATCATCGAACCATTGTCGAATAAACCTAATCGTTTTTTGATCTAACCTCTTCCACTCATCATCTGTCATAGTTATGGGTTTTTCACTATCCCCTTGCAAAGGTCTATACAAATCTTTGCAATACAAGAGATCTTCCATTCTTGGTTTCCATATCATCCAATTGTTTCCGTTTAAACTAATCATGCGAGAAACACTACCAGCCTCCATGTTCAAACATAAAAATTAAATCACCAAAACCTTACTATGATACCAGTTGATGGGATAAAAAGGGTAACAAATAAGGAAGGACTTTTGTATATGAACAAATACTAGCAGGCCGTAACACAACGGAATTAAACAGAAATAACAATCCAATAGAATACTAAGAATTTACGTGGAAAACCCCTTTAACATGAAGGATAAAAATCATGAGGCAAATCAGAAAAAATCCACTATAGAAATAATGAATGTACAATTCTCAAATCTCTTGCCCAAAACCCAAACAACAATCACAAGAGAATAACTGGGATACAAGGATTACGTCACTATGCACAATATCCAAAACCTCCCCAAGCAATCATAGTAAAAATTCATTGTAGATCTGATCTAACCTGAGATGAGAAACTGTTTGGATGAATGAGAACAATCTTTGAGTGTTTCTTATCTTCTTCCCTTTCTTTTTCTCTTATTTTTCTACCCTTTTCTCCTCTCTTTGAATCTCCTTTACTACCGTAAAGTTTCTGCCCTTTTGCTCATATTTTGATCTCCTAATTTTCACAGCCACCATTTGCTCCTATTTAAGTCTAGGATTTAGATTAAGTTAAGGTTTAAAAGATAAAAATAGGCTATGGACTGTTAAAACCCATATAAGTTGAATTAGCCCAACAGATCTCGCAGGGCTGATCTAAAGCTAATTTTATAAGTGCTTAGGAACTTACGTATAATCCACAGAATTTGCAAGCTGAACCAAACAATTTAGGATGATGGGGAGGTGCAGTAGTTAGGATCAGCCCCCCTAGCAGCGTTAAATTGCATTTGTTGCAGGATGAGTCTGGACTTGTCTAGCTCAGTCATCTCTCTTCGTTGCTCTGTATATCTCCAGCAAATGTTGTGCCCATGCCATTGGGGAGAATAATGCCCAAGTGTTTCCTTGCAAAGCTTTTGTTGCCAATCCTTTTCTTCGGCCTTGCAGGCAGCACGATGCTTCCTCTTTGACCATTGAGGTCCTGAAAGAACTGCCTCCTTTACAAGACAGAGATCGGCCGGGAAGCGGCAGCTCCGGTCGTGTGAGGTTTGAAGGCAGTGGTAGAGATGGTGGCAGCAGATTCTCTGGCGGTAGAGGAGGCAACATCAGCTCAAACAGCGGCGGTTTGCCCAACAGGTTCAACAAGACGAACTGAAGCTTCAAATTTGGGATGTTCTTCCAGAGCATATATTTACAAGCTGATGGTAATTAGTGCAATTCGATTGACGTCTCTCTCCATTAAGTTCATCGGATTAAGATATGGAAAAAGGAGGTATCTTTCTTCGCACGAGATTCCTTAGCGTGGCTCTCTATCCTCACCGAAGGGGAAAAGGTACAATCCAAGAGAAGGGATGGAGGCAATGAGTTGTCGCCCATGGTGGTTGAGGCGCAGCTGGCCCCCCACATCACCTTCATCCCAACACCAGGAGCATGTTCACATTCTAATACTTGACATGACCTCCACGTTCTATGTTTCAATCCATCAAACTCGACTCCATCAACAAAAGCTGTGAGTTTTCCCACCCGCACTCCCTTCTGTGGAAGCTTTTATATGGTAAAAGTTTTTCAAGTACGGTAATATGATCGATGTTGGTAAGAAACAATGCCATGCTGAAGGCTTTCAGACCTTGATAACGGACAAGCGTTCGATGAAATGTCAACTCGAGAATCGGCTTTCAGGCTTCGGTCCCGTTGTTATGCTTGGCCACGGAAGAGCCTTTATTGAAAGGGTCGTAGTGCAGGCCCACCGCCGAAAGCAGCGGCGGCCCGCGCGACTTGGTGATCCGAATCTTCACCCGCTGCGCCTTAACCGGCGACGGCAGGCGGTGGAGCCGCTTGTATCCCACCGTCGTGCCCTTCGCGACCAGCTTCCGGTCGGCGAACACCTCGTGTTTCATGATCCGCTGGCCCATGGCGATCGCCTCCTGGATTCTCACCACATTGAAGCTGGCATTCGCCCTTGGCAGGGCCAGCTCGATCCAGTGCCCGCGCCTGCGGTCGCCGTCTTCCGCGGCCCAGTAAGTCCAGTCGTCGCAGTCGAGCACGTTGTCTGGCGCGAAGCCACCGCCCTCTCCGCCTCTCTGGGTGCTGGCCTTGGCGGCGCTTCCCGCCGCGAGGTCGGTGGAGAAGACACTGTTGATCGCTGCGCGGAAGTCCCTCAGCCTCTGCATGTCGTCGTCGGACACGAGGCCGGTGGAGTTCGGCGGGACGTTGAGCAGCAGCACGCAGTTGTGCCCCACGGAGTTGTAGTAGATCTCCATCAGTTGGCTCACCGGCTTGGCGGTCTCGTTCTTGTGCCAGAACCACCCGGGCCGGATCGATACGTCGCACTCCGGCGGCACCCAGTCCGTGCCCCGTGGATCCCCGGTATTCAAATAGCTGCCGAAAACACACTTTTGTTTTCTGTTACCCATATCGAAAACACCTCTCTCTATTCGGAAACCAAAAATGTTTTTGATTTTATTGCTTTCAGAAACATGAGAAGCTGAAATACCTCTCCAGAGTGGCATCTCCGATCCTGAGCACGGTGCGGTTGACGGTGGACCAGCAAGTGGAGCCGGCGGAGCCGGACTCGTCGCCGACCCAGCGGATGTCGGGGCCGGCGTCGGAAAAGATGTTGATGGAGCTCTGCAGCTGCTTCACCGTCTCGAACCAGTCCTTGAAGTAGTAGTTCATCTTCTTCGCCTTCTCCCCCTTGGCGCCGTCGAACCATATCTCCGATATCGTCCCGTACCTGCAGTTCCATCATCCAGCAAACGGATCCAACAACCACGGCCGGAAGAATGTGCAGATTCGCTCACCTGGTAAGCAGTTCTTGTAGCTGGGCAAGGTAATACTCGTTGTACTCCACTTCCAGGCCGTAGCTCTTCTCGTGGAGGTCCCACGGCGACAGGTAGAGGCCGACGTCGATCCCTCGGGCGCTCGCCGCGTCGACGAGTTCCCGGACGACGTCCCCTCTGCCTCCCTTCCACGGGCTCCTAGCGACGGAGTGATCGGTGTACCGCGACGGCCACAAGCAGAAGCCGTCGTGGTGCTTCGCAGTGAGTATGACGAGAGAGGTGCCGGCGCCGGCGGCCGCGTCGACCCACTGACCCGCGTCCAGGGCAGCCGGGTCGAACAGCGCCGGGCTCTCCTCGCCCGTCCCCCACTCCGAGTCCGTGAACGTGTTCATCCCGAAGTGGAAGAACACGATGACCTCTCGGCGCTGCCACTTCAGCTGCGACGCCGACGGGATCGGCAATAGCGGCAGCGGTGGTGCCACCACCTTGGAGCAGGTGTACTGGCATTGATGAAGCAACAACACTACCCAAAACGACGGCCACCTCATCCTCTCTCTCTCTCTCTTTCTCTCTCTCTCTCTCTCTCTCTCTCTCTCTCTCTCTCTCTCTCTCTCTCTCTCTGTGTTCGTGTCGTCCAAGGAGACTTTGGTATCTATCGACCAAGTAGCAGAGGTGGTTGGAGTTGATGGCGGTGAAGGGGAAGAGAGAGTACGAGAACAGTAATATAGTTCACGGGGTGACACTCTACGGCACGAATATAAATTTATATTAAAAAATTTATAAAATATGGTAATTACATAACAATCAATAATAAATATAAAATATTTATTAAATCATTTCCTAATATAATAGATCACGTTGAGATCATGATCTTATCATTATTGACAGAATCATGATAACATAAATATCAAAATATTAAAAGAATCATGATAATAATTTATATTTTAAAATAATATCTTTCCTAATAAAATCTGTCAAAGTCATGAAACTGCAGCATTAGGGTAGAGTTGCACCAAATCCCGCAAGCGAATTAATATCTTCTTCCTTATTAGTTTCTGATAAGGGTAATAAAACAGGGGACATGACAGCCCGGACGTCGATCAAGGCACGTCGCCATCCCGGAAAAACTGGGTCATCCACAGGTCCACCCAAGTTCAGACGCCATCAGAGTACGACCCTACGGAGGGCCACATCACCAACAATAATCTTTCCTATAAAACCTCTGCGTTCAGAAGGGAAGAGAGGAGGCTGGGAAGAAGAACATAAGAGGAGAAAAAGGGGAATCAACCAGCACTCAGGAGAAGAAGGGGGAAAAGAGAGAAGGAGAAGAAGGAGAAGGAGGAGGAGGAGGAGAAGAAGAACGCTCTCTTAGCAAGCTCCCATCGCATCGCAGTAGTCGAGCTCCCATCGCTGCGCTCTCCATCGCTGCACGACAGCAGCCACGCTCTCTATCGCAGCCTAGCAACAGCCAAGCTGCCATAGCTGCATGGAAGCGACTGAGCTCCCATCGCCGAGAGGAGCTACACCGATCTTGAGACACCAGCAGCCAAGGGCTCTCTCTCTCTCTATGAAACACTCTACTCACCCTCATCCGACACTGACTTAAGCATCGAAGGGGTCGGGACGGAAAACCCCCGACCCGACCTGTGTGCAGGAATCGAAAGGCATGCTACGAGCTGGCCACCAGATGAAGGAACCAATCCCGACCGAGCAGAGGATCAGCTTCACCCGACCCGACGTCGGCTTCCTGCCCGGAGATCGATGAGGCGACCCCCGCGCATTCGGACCCGAACCCAGCCGCGATGGCCCCGAGGCCACGACGTAAAGTTATTGACATTAACAGAATGGCGCTAGAAGGAGGGCCCGTTGTCGCAAGGTCAACCCCATCTAATCTCCAAAGCCCGAGCCACAGTGCTCGGCCATTCATGTTCAGCACATCGCTGCATGGATCTCGCTGCCCCATGCAGCTGCTTGGTCAAATCTGAGCTCGAGTGCGCTGTTCGGCAGCTGAAGCCGAGCTACAGTGCTCGGCAACCATGTTCAGCGCTTCGCTGCATGGTTCATCGCTGCCCCATGCAGTTGCTCGGCCAAATCCCGAGCCGAGTCGCGCCGCTTTCAAGCCACGGTGAAAGCCCGAGCTACAAGATGCTCGGCAACCATGTTCGGCGCTTGCCAGCATGGTCCATCGCCGCCCCATGCAACCAAGCACAAATCTTAGATCGAGTGCGCCGCTCATGCCAAAGCCCGAGCTACAGTACTCGGCCACCCATGTTTAGCACCTTGCTGCGTGGTTTGCAGCTGCACCAAGCAGCTACTCGGCAAAGCTCGAGTTGCGATGCTCGGCAACCCTTCGCTGCGTGGTTCGCAACTGCACCAAGCTGCTGCTCGGCAGCCAAAGCCTGAGCTACAGTGCTCGGCCACCCACGTTCAGCACCTTGCTGCATGGTTTGCAGCTACACCAAGCAGCTACTCGGCCAAAAGCCCGAGCTACGACGCTCGGCCAACCAAAGCCTGAGCTGTGATGCTCGGCAACCCATCGCTGCGTGGTTTACGTACGCACTGGCAACCGCTTTCGGTCAAATCCTGAGCTGCGATGCTCGGCAGCCGAAGCCTGAGCTACAGTGCTCGGCGATCCACGTTCAGCACTTTGCTGCATGGTTTGCAGCTGCTCGGCAACCCTTCGCTGCATGGTTCATCGCTGCCTCATGCAGCCGCTCGGCCAAATCCGAGCTCGAGTGCGCTGCTTGACAGCTAAAGCCCGAGCTGTGATGCTCGGTAGCCAAAGCCCGAAAGCTACAATGATTTCGGCCACCCACGTCAAAGACCTTGTGCGTGGTTTACAACAGACCGAGTAGTCCGCCACCAACACCCGAGCTGCGATGCTCGGCCAACCAAAGCCCGAGCTGCGATGCTCGGCAACCCATCGCTACATGGATCTCAGCTGCACCATGCAGCTGCTCGGCCGAACGTGAGCACAAGTGATGCTCACCGCCAAAGCCCGAGCTACAGTGCTCGGCCACCCACGTTCAGCACCTTGCTGTGTGGTTCGCAGCTGCACCAAATAGTTGCTCGGCCAAAGCCCGAGCTGCGATGCTCGGCAATCCTTCGCTGCGTGTTTCATCACTTCCTCATGCAGCTGCTCGGCCAAATCTGAGCCCGAGTGCGCTGCTCGGCAGCCGAAGCCCGAGCTACAGTGCTCGGCACCAACGTTCAGCACTTTGCTACATGGTTTGCAGCTGCACCAAGCAGCTGCTCGGCCAAAGCCCGAGCTGCGATGCTCGGCAACCCTTCGCTGCGATGCTCGGCAACCCTTCGCTGCGTGTTTCATCACTGCCTCATGCAGTTGCTCGGCCAAATCCCGAGCTGCGATGCTCGGCAGCTGAAGCCCGAGCTACAGTGCTCGGCCAACCCCTCGCTGCATGGTTCGCAGCCGCACCAAGCTACTGCTCAGCCAAAGCCCGAGCTACAGTGCTCGGCCACCCATGTTCTGCACCTCCTTACATGGTTTGCAACTGCACCAAACAACTACCCGGCCAAAAACTACCCGAGCCATGCTGCTCGGCCAACAGAAGCGATGCCCCAGTCGTTGTTGCTCCTTTGCGATATCTTACGACATTAGGCTGAGCAAGCCAAGCAACCAAAACCCTTTTGGACTACCCGGGCTGCAGCCTCGTGGGGGAGATATCACAGCAGATCGGCAACCTGATCAACCACGAAACACTGCTTGTACACTCCAATTGGTTGTCCGGGCAGATGCCACTGTCGCTCAGTAATCCCATCAGTTTGACCTGTCGAACAGTGTGCTCATTGGAGAAGCTTCCCACGAGCTAGCCACCCCCATACAGAAGCCATTGCTGCAGCAGAAGTTGTGTGGTGCATAGCGAAAAAGTTCTGCAACAGCGGAACTGAACCCGACCTTGTACGTGCTACTAGATCTGTCTGAGAATGGGAAGCTCACAGATCTGATTGGGAATACCCAAGATTGCATCCCCTCCTTAATCTCTCGAAGAAAGCCCCGCATGTGTTAAGCAAGCTATCATCGAAGATGCATGCGACGCATGCAGATGGTGCAGGCTGGACATGTTTGGCCTCTTCCCACCTTGTTCCAACAAGTCAGCGCGAAGGGCAGAGCACAGATAGTCACAGTGTTGATGAAGATGCAGCTCCTGAGAGACACTTGGAGAAAACAGTTCATCGGGACGCTGGTCAAATCGCTCTACTCATGCAAACCCGCATACCTTCGCTGCGACAAAAACGTGCAGGAGCTACGCTTTCCTCCTCCACACCACTGATGCACGGGAGCCGATGCAGTGTGACCAAAAGCAAGAATTGGTCTCCTCTTCTCCATCCTTTCAAGAGATTGCCGTAGCAAGGTGAGGCTGCAGGTGCAAAGACCAATGCGCAGCATCGCTGAAAAGCATTCAGGAAGAGTTCCTCTACCCCCCACCTCCTGGGAAAGGTGCTGTCGACACCCTCGCAAATGTACACACCAGCTCACCTGACACGAAGGAAAGATTAGCAGCACTAGGAAGCATCGGTTGGCCTCCTTCAGATGACACCACTCGGCAAGACGAAGCCCGAGCCTCGCCTCGGCCAGAAGACCCGAGCCTTGCCTCGGCCACAAGCTCCGAGCAACGCCTCGGCCACAAAGCTCCGAGCAATGCCTCGGCCACAAAGCTCCGAGCAACGCCTCGGCCACAAAGCCCGAGCCTCGCCTCGGCCACAAGCTCCGAGCAACGCCTCGACTAGAAACTCCAAGCAATGCCTCGGCCACAAAGCTCCGAGCAACGCCTCGGCCAGAAACCCTGAGCCTGTACCTCGGCCACAGCCTACCCGCTATGTACATCTTTGCGCAGCCCGCCTGCCTGAGCATGTACCTCGGCCGCCGACCGCACGAGTACTTCTCTGCGCAGCTCACCTGCCTGAGCATGTACCTCGGCCGTTGACCGCCCGAGTACTTCTCTACGCAGTCTGCCCGCCTGAGCATGTACCGCGATCGTCGACCGTCCGAGTGCATCTCTACGCAAGCTCGCCTGCCTGAGCGCGTATCGCGACCGTTGACCACCCGAGTGCATCTCTGCGCAGCCAGCCTGCCTGAGCGCGTACCGCGGCCGTCGACCGCCCGAGTGCGTCTCTGTGCAGCCTGCCTGCCTGAGCATGTACCACAACCATCGACCGTTCGAGTGCTTCTCTACGCAGTCCGCCCGCCTGAGCATGTACCTCGATCGTCGACCGCACGAGTACCTCTCTACACAGCTCACCTGCCTGAGCATGTACCTCGGCCGTTGATCGCCCGAGTACTTCTCTGTGCGGTCTGCCCGCCTGAGCATGTACCACGACCGTCGACCATCCGAGTGCATCTCTGCGCAAACTCGCCTGCCTGAGCGCGTATCGCGATCGTCGACCGCCCGAGTGCGTCTCTACGCAGCTAGCTCGCTCGAGCGCTGCATCGCAGCCTGCCGACCGCCTGAGTGCGTCTCGCACACCGCTGCTGAGCATGTACCGTGATCGTCGAGCGTCCGAGTGCTTCTCTGCGCAGTCCACCCACCTGAGCATGTACCTCGGCCCTCGACCACCCGAGTACTTCTTTGCGCAAATATGCCCGCGCACACCATCGTACAAAGCTCCGAGTAATGCCTCGGCCTCAAAGCCCGAGCTCATCCTCGGCCACCAAGCCCGAGCAATGCCTCGGCCATAAAGCCCGAGCGACACCTTGGCAGCCAAGCCCGAGCGACGCCTCGGCACCCAAAGCCCGAGCAACGCCTCGGTAGCCAAGCCCGAGCGACGCCTCGGCACTCAAAGCCCGAGCTGAGCCTCGGCCGCAAAGCCCGAGTGACACCTTGGCAACCAAAGCCTGAGCAACGCCTCGGCAGCCAAGCCCGAGCGATACCTCGGCACCCAAAGCCCGAGCGACGCCTCGGCACCCAAAGCCCGAGCAACGCCTCGGCAGCCAAGCCCGAGCAACGCCTTGGCACTCAAAGCCCGAGCTGAGCCTCGGTTGCAAAGCCCGAGCGACACCTCGGCCGCAAAGCCCGAGCGACGCCTCGACAGCCAAAGCCCGAGCAATGCCTCGGCAGCCAAGCCCGAGCGATACCTCGGCACCCAAAGCCCGAGTTGAGCCTCGGCCACAAAGCCCGAGCAACGCCTCGGTAACAAAGCCCGAGCAACACCTCGGCAGCCAAGCCCGAGCGATACCTCGGCACCCAAAGCCCGAACTGAGCCTCGGCCGCAAAGCCCGAGCAACGCCTCGGCCACAAAAGCCCGAGCTTGTACCTCGGCCGTAGCCTCTCTATGCCCATTTCAAGACCTGACCCCTAGAGCTAAGCACTCCAGTCTCGCTGCATCCCTGAACGATGAGCCGACAGACCTCCACTGCGAGCTCCCGAAAAGCATCCTCCATGCCCATCAGAAGTTCATTCGGCAATCCCCGCGGACTGAAGCCAGCCTCGGACCTCGGAGGGAGCCCTAAGGCAGGGCTTCCTTCGGGGGGGAGAAGTGATAAGGGTAATAAAATAGGGGACATGACAGCCCGGACGCCGATCGAGGCACGTCGCCATCCCGGGAAAACTGGGTCATCCACAGGTCCACCCAGGTTCAGACGCCATCAGAGTACGACCTGCGAGGGCCCACATCACTGCAACAAAGATAATCTTCCCTATAAAACCTCTCGCTCGTAAGGGAAGAGAGGAGGCTGGGAAGAAGAACAGAAGAGGAGAAAAAGGGGAATCAACCAGCACTCAGGAGAAGAAGGGGGAAAAGAGAGAAGGAGAAGGAGGAGAAGGAGGAGGAGAAGAAGAACGCTCTCTTAGCAAGCTCCCATCGCATCGCAGCAGCCGAGCTCCCATCGCTGCACGGCAGTAGTCGCGCTCTCCATTGCTGCACGGCAGCAGCCACGCTCTCTATCGCAGCCTAGCAGCAGCCAAGCTGCCATAGCTGCATGGAAGCGGCCGAGCTCCCATCGCCGAGAGGAGCTGCACCGATCTTGAGACACCAGCAGCCAAGGGCTCTCTCTCTCTCTATGAAACACTCTACTCACCCTCATCTGACACTAACTTAAACATCGGAGGGGTCGGGACGAGAAACCCCCAACCCGACCTGTGTGCAGGAACCGAAGGGCATGCTACGAGCTAGCCACCAGATGAAGGAACCAATCCCGATCGAGCGGAGGATCAGCTTCACCCGACCCGACGTCGGCTTCCTGCCCGGAGATCGATGAGACGACCCCCGCGCATTCGGACCCGAACCCAACCGCGACGGCCCCGAGGCCACAGCGTAAAGTTATTGACATTAACAGTTTCTCTGTTTTGTTTACTGGAAATACGCACGCTTTGTCAAACGATGGTGATGGAAAGACTAAATAGAGAAAGGACTAACGAGAATAGTGATGGTGATGATACATAAAGGAGATTTTCATTGGGATCCCCTTTTGTTATTTAGAATCTTATTTTTAATAATTTTAAAATTTTCTTTTGTAAATAGATGTAAATAATCTTAATTTATCACTTAATTTTAATAAAAAAATTTTAACTCCTTTTGTAACTCTTTTTCATCGCTTTGTTTCCCTTTTCCTTTTTTTTTTTTCTTCGTTGGTTACTTTGTCAAACCATAGTAATGGAAAGACTAAATAGAGAAAGGATAGAAAGCGTAACGAGGATAGTGACGTTGATAATACATATAGGAGATTTTTATTGGTGATCTCTTATGTTATTTATAATCTTATTTTAAATTTTTTTTAATAGTTTTAAGATATTGCTTTGCAAATAGATATAAATAGTCTTGATTTATCACTTAATTTTTAATTAAAAAAAACTTTAACTCCTTTCGCTTTTTTTTCTTTTTTTTTCTTTTTTAATCCTTCTTTAGAGATGGTTGGAGCAACATGGTGGCGCAGCTAGAGTTCCACCGTCAACACTCACAAGGACGATTGACTTACGAATGAAATGGATAATTAAGGGGTATATATATATATATATATTAATAAAGATGAGGGGAGGTCCAAACTGTTAAAAACCAGGATCTGAGTAGGTGTGGGTTAAACTCGTTATAGTTTTCATGTAAGGCAAATTGAGGTGTATGACAAAAAAAGATGGAGTGTGTGAGACTTGGGTGACTGTAAATTATTGGAACAATTAATGTACAAAGGAACGACTTCTAAACTGCCCTAACGTTATATATACACACAATATATGGAGTCCGATATAAAAAGTAGAGAAAGAAGGAAATGATGGGCGCTATTGCGAGTCCGACGTGGTCTGATTTGATGTAAGGCTGGACCCCAAAGGGAACCTAAGGTTCTTAGCTTTTTATCTAAAACATTGATGGAGTGATTATATATAGATTTACTTATCAATTGTTGATAGTAAAATATTAGGATCAAATTTTGTCTTCACCTCTTAGCAAGAATTTGAAGTTGCTTGTGTGAAATTGTCATGGGTGTCACAATCTAGGGATCTAAGAAAGGCTGGGGAGCTTACTTTGTAGTAATTCTTGAACAAAAAAATGGTACCGAAAATTCTCTTTGGTGTCGAGAATCGTACCTTCAGTGAATATAATCCAGAGAGAGAGAGAGAGAGAGAGAGAGAGAGAGAGAGAGAGAGAGAGAGAGAGAGAGAGAATGCTGCAGTCACCACCATGCAGCATTTCAACAAAATGGTATCGGGAAACTTTTGGGTGTCAATTTATTGGATTTAGGTATCATTAATTTCACCGTCATGAGTAGATTCTAAAGATAAAATGATCTTAAAGCATACATATATTGGATCCTTATTCTCTTTATCGTAAGTAGATTTGAAGGATAAAAAGATATCAGCAGTGAGCTTACCGTGTAGCATGAGGATTCTTGCCTAATAATTTAAATTTTTGATATTTGTGGTTACCCTGTTATATCATAAAAATTGGTATTGTAGCATCTCATGAGTTCGGATCCTAAATCTATCCTCTCTTTTTTTTTTCTAATAAATCTTATATCCGTCCTTTTATATTATTGAATTAAAAATATTTTTGACTATCCAACATATTTTTAGATTATTTTCTAATAATTTAAATCCTATCAGAGCATTATCTTATTGTTGCCAGATAACATAAGTTGAATAGCATAAATTATCGAAAAAAAACTTTAGGTTTGAAAATTTTTCACATAGCATTCTAACTTTGAAAATTTTTTAAATAATATTTTTTTAATAATCATTGTTCTTCCTTTGATCACTTATGCCTTCGTGCATATGTTGGTCCCGTCTATCGTCTTTTTCTTACGTACAACACTCCTAAGGTCCGAAGAGGATTGGTGTGGGCGCCCATGCTCAACCCCTTTGGGTTAGATGAAGATGCAAGAGTGATAATAAAAGCGACTCAAATCGAAGAAAATAACAGTGCAGGACGACAGGTGACAATGGGTCCAATAGAGATAGGGATAAAAAAATTTATTCTCACACCCAGTGACAGGATCACATGAGTTTACAACACAGCCTTAATAGGACAAAACGACTCCAAGAGGAGTTGTCGGCATCAAATACATGGGACTCGTGCAGTTTTTATTCTCACTCCACGGTGGCGACAGGAATCCACAGACGTCTTCCGCTACCTACGGCTTTCTAATCATCATGAATAACCATGTATGTTTTTTACCTGTACCTTCAGAAGTCATATTAACTTTTATTTGATTGAGCATTAGATTGAGTTGCTCCAAGATGGCCCTAAAAATGATCAATCCATCCTATTCAAATAGCAAAAGGTGTGTAGATAAAAGATTCTCTCTCCACACATTACAACTATACTTGACAATTTCGACAATTTTTCACTGTTTTTTTCTCTTTTAATTGCATGCTAGTAATGTGCCATCGATAAAATTTGATGTTATATCCCTTTGAAGGATTTTAAGTGTTTTATTCTTTTTAAAAATTAATTAAATAAAAAATTAATTAATTAATATAAAAAATATGATAAGATTCTCTTGATTTAAATTATTATTTTATACCTATATAAAGAGACATAGTACCTACACATATTGGTCATCCAAATATCAATTATTTAAGCATAGAGAACTCAAGTTTAGAGTTCCTCTCATAAGTTTTCTTTTTTAAAAAAAGTTTAATATAATTTATTTTACTTCAACCTCGATATCTTCTTGTACTTCGTGGATCCTAGATTAGTAATATTTTGTTATTATTATTTTATATATGATCTTCCCCTTCTTCATATAGACATGGTGCCAAGGATTATTCTCAATTTTGTTTGATTCAAATGAAGATGGTTAGCGAACTATACAATTCACGCAAGAAATTAGAAAAACAAGAAGATTGAGTGATTTCATTGACACAAAGGTCAAAGTCTTACATATTAGAATATTAGAAAAGTGAATTATAGGTACAAAGGTACAAAGGATGAATAGAGAAGGGAATAAGGTAACGTTGAGGATTTGCTTTTGCCCAAATAGCCTGCGAGTGTGATCGTTCCATCGGTTACCAATCAAAACAAAGTTCTCGCTTCCATAGACAGCAACCTGCCATTATATGTTCCACGAGCAAGCCAAGATGACATAACCTGAGAAAGGAGGGATAGATTAACACCTGCAACCATCGACAATGTTGACGAAAAAAAAGGTGAACTAATTTTGTTGTTGATGCTCGCTAATTATCATCAAGCATGTCAAAGTTTAAGTTTTTGAGTATTGTTATCACCTAATCATATCTTAAAGTTATTATCAAGTTAGGTCATGAGTTTCAATCTTATATATACCCCTTTTTCTCAATATTTATTTAAAAATATTTGTGCAAGTACTCGTTCAATATTTCATATTAAAAGAAAAAAAAAAGCTAGATGGGAATAAATACTTATGCAAGAATCTATCTAAAAGTTGGGCTGAATGACCCCATATGTTAAAAGGCACTTAGCATGTGCAAATGGAAGGATGAGATATGAACTATAAATTTCTGAGAGAAAAAAGTTGCACTTAGTTAACAATCTAAAATTTGAAATTCAAGTTGGACATTTTTCGCTGTCACAGGATCTACTATCATCGATGCACACGTTGGTGGCTATTTAATGACTATTTTCTTGTTTTTAGATACAATGCTATCGAGAACTTTGTGGGTGCGGGTGCTAATTGAATTGAATTTATGTGTAACCATGATGATCAATTATTGCTCTTCTATATATCCTAAAGGTGCATTTGTACAATTCTCCTTCACAAACCAAGTGGTGAGGATGAATAAAACCATTACAACAATAACAATAGGATAAATGAGGCCAAGCAGTAGGATCAATGTTAACTTTAGTTTTCCTGAAACTGATCTCACTGAATTCTACACCTTCTTTCTATCTGGAATTGTAAAGTACTTACTTTTCTCATCCCAAAAGTATTGACAATATATTTCTAGTTATGATTATTCTGATTACTTGTTCCACACCCTACCCTACTCCTCCTCCTTGTCTATGGTTTCTGGATATATATATATATATATATATATATATATATATATATATGTATATATATATATGTATATATATATATATATATATATATATATATATATATATGTATATATATATATGTATATATATATATGTATATATATATATGTATATATATATATGTATATATATATATATATAAAGATAATAAAGTAAGTAAACTTATTATTCCTTGAAACCTGAGTTATCTAAAACTTGAATGTTAATATCAAAACCTTGACAAACTTTGTTTGAGATGGTCAGAGAAACTAAAATAATGCCCAAAACTCAAAAACCATAATATTTATCTAAAGACATGATAGTGAATCTGATTACTTCTTGGTTTGGTAAATATTTTTGGATCAGTGAGCATAGTGATTACCTTCAAGAACTTCGGCAGACACAAATGTAATCAATGCTGAGCAAACATATCGTGGCACTACGTAAGAGTTTGTGAATTGGAAGCCCCGTATTCCTCCTATGAATACCAAAATTTCAGATCCTAACAAGATCTGCCTGTAAAGGAAGACAAAAAAGATCTAATGCCAGTTAACTACAAAAAAGTACCTTGAATTGCTGTTCCAAAGTAAACTGACTAACAAATAAATATCAGGGACAAAATTTAACTGCTAAGTATGCCCTACGTTCAAAATATCATGTATCGTAACTCAAAGCAAAAAAGGGGTTCGATGCAGAGCAGAACCTAGGTTTAATCTAAGATGAGATTAAGCAGCTTGCACAAATAGTTGCTGGCCAAATAGAACACATCATGAATCATGGATGATAGTTGAGCATGAAATATATCAACAACAGGACCTACATAAGGATAACAAGTTGTTTCGTTAATTCTTCAATCATGGATGATAGTTGCACTCATTTATAAACAATGACATAAAATGAGTGGAACAAAAAATCTCCAGAATCAAGTTAAAGATGATGCTATGAAATTCCTAACCTTTACTGATGGAGTAAGCAATCCATATGCCGAAGCAACTGAAGTTGCAGGTTTGTGAGAGTCTTCTGAAGCTTTTTCCCTATCATTACATTCTTCATCTCCATCTTCATGTTGCTTATGCTCAGAACTTTGTAGCAAAGGATGAACAAGGCCACTTTCTAATGCTTTGTCCTCCACGCCTCCTGTTCAGGATCAGAAACAGTGACTTTTGTCATTAATCTTGCATAGTGTACTTATCAATAGAATAGCAGAAGATTGGTTTGAGTACAAAAAGATCAAGATACTTATCTGAAAATGAAACAACCTTGAATCCTTCTAAATAATTTATTTGATAAAAAGAAACTCTAGAATATAGGTGAGACAACAACTCTGACAATCAGCTACAACCAGACCCTTGTCTGCCAATTATTCAATGAATTGGGCTTAATAATTTCTTTTCACTATTTTGTGCCATATCAACCTTTATATTTGGTCCCAAATTATCCAACCAGGCGTTGCATTCCTGTATGGTGTTTTTAATGAGTAGCTGTGTAGACCTTCAAGTCACAAGTCACAAGTCACAACATAGTTTTCTTTTTTTTATCAAGATTGTTACATGCAAGGAACCAACCATGTTAACGATTGAAAACTCATCGAGTACTTGAAAATTTCCAAGATAACATTGATCAGCTGCATGATATTTTTGAAGGTAAAAAGAAGAACAAGATCAAGGGATGTCATAATCAACAGTGATAGCAGTACAAAGGCTTTCAGAAAAACCACAAAATTATAGCAAATTCATTGTCATCCTATGTAATGGATGGTTCCTTTATTGTCAACCTGTTGAAGCTTTCAAGGATGAGGTAGGTTAATGAAACAAGTACTAGACTTACATTTTACACAAATAATTTGGACCAATATAGATGTGTTTCCTTGACTTGCAGGAGTCTCATCACAAGAATATATCCTGGATCTATCAAATTTGTTCAGTCATATAAATAACCAAAAATCTCTGACCAAAATTAATGAAACTAATACTAAACCTCAACTAACAACAGCAAACAAATGCAAGTCATAACAAAAACTATATTCAGAAGCAGTTCCTTAGGATGTAAGGTCAAACAAAAGTCATGAGGTAAAGATGTGTGATTAATGCTCTCAACATCTACCAGCAAATTTCATCGAGCTGACATGCATTCAAACATCAACTACAGCTAGCTCAGGTGTACAAAAGCAATGATATGGTCATGGCAAAATCTAACTAAGATAGGTAACCCTTTTCTCGGGGATGGAAATCAGTGTATGCCATTTTGTCAGAGGTATAGTGTTGCCTGATCTTAGTCACTCTTCCTAGTACTCTGTTTCTCAAAGAGTAGAACCTAGAAAGCAAATTACCTATTATGAGAGATGCATATGATCAGTATATAACGAACATGTACTAGTGAGTGGTCTTAAACAAGGTACAATAGACTATTTAGACCGAATGTTACAATTTCTGCAAATGTACATACTTGGAAGTTGGCATACGCTCGTGTATATGCACCGTATGCAAGTTCATGCAAAGTAAGATGATTCAAGTATAACATACCAGCATCCACATCTGGAGACAAATGTTTTACTTCATTGTCATGAACTGGCTCTTTGAATGAAATCCACAAACAAATCAAGTATGCTAACCAAGTAAATGACATAACACAACCAGGTAAAGTATCTTGATTAATTGTTAGCGCATATATTTTGAAATTAGTTTGAAGCAAGCCAGCAAGAGCAGGACCGCATGCCATCCCAAGAGCACTTGCACTGACAAAACCTGCATGCAGATTTTAAGAGGAACACAATTGCTAATGTATCGATGATTAACAGCCCTCGCAGAACCCATCCTGCACATGAGTACATTCATCATAGGAAAGGGATATATGGAGATCATGTTTCAGATAGGTAATAAACAAGATGCTCAAATCTGATCCAAGGTTTCTACCTGTAAAATAATTGAACATAAAAGCATTAGTGGCAATAATTCTGCAAGTAAAAAGTTCTACTGAATATATACCCATGCCTCTAAAACTGAAAAGATCATCATGCAAGGTTTATCCCATCATCCAAGGGCTTGGCTCTAAAGAAAGACCAACCTAAATAAAGCTGGTGCTAAATTCCTTACCTAATCAAACTTAAGCAAGAGAGGTGTCTGCCAATGGAACTGTAATGCTGCAATGAATGAAAATAAAGGAGGACAACATCATGAGCTGATCTTAAATGTTGAGCAGAGCAGATTTTTGACATAGGATGGCCTTCCCAAAAGAATCAAAATTTCATGCCTAATTCTTTGGTAATATTTGCAGCTTACTTGACTACATCAGGTGAATTAGTTGCTGTTTCATTTAGAGAGGACAATTAAATTATATTGAGAAGCTAAATGTTGTCTAGTGTGTTTTTATTTATTCTGAACAACACTATCAAAGGGAATAGTATAAAAAGAGCACAAAACATCTTAGAGGCACAAAGACGTGAAGAAACATATCTTTAAACTTGATAAATCCCAAGTCCAAGCAGAAAACGAAAATATTAAATGTATGAACTTAAATAGTGACTATTCCTCAAGGTTATGCAAAACTTCGCCTAGGCAGGTCTACGAACTCCACTTCAAGTTACACAATGTAGAATAGTTATATGCTGTTTACATGAATGCATGGAGTCGATGTTTATCTGAGTCCCTTTCATATACTGGTTCTTGGCAACCATAGAGTACTAAGAATATTTATCTATCACCTAGCAAACACTTATCAAGCTATTGTGTCTGAAATAACTACATATACAAGTTTCAACAATCACATTGCCTTAACATTCAAGTGCCTAAAAGTCAAGGTGCGCATTGCTAAAATATGATAAAACATAAGAAAATTCAGATATTAGAGCAGATAATTCACTCACACATTTCTGGACTAAGTTTCATGCTCCTTGAAACAAGTATACAATTATAAATCCATAAAATAATCATCATGAAATATAAAGTGAACAATTTTACTTACCCACACAAGAGACGGCCGATGAGAAGAATTGTTAGGGAGTTCAGATCATAAGCCAATGCATATAGATATTGCCCGAAAAGAGCACAATGCTGCTAAATACAAGAGGTATGAAGTATGACCTATTAGACCATGCACTAAAATAAACTGAAGAGAACACTTGTGCAACAGCCATAGAACCAATAATAATCCCACATACAGCAGCAGCTCCAAGGTGCATTGAGTAGTGATCAGCAGTTGGTACAATGATATAAGTATTAACCATATAAAGGTAGGTGTTCGCCAAGTTCAAGAGAGGAGACATCTTCTTGGTCCTTGATAGGACCCTAGCAGGGTAAGGTCCTACTCAACCATGTAGCAGCTAATAAAAACCCTATGAGAATGTAATAAACCCCACCTAGCCACCTCTATCCTATAAAGAAGAGAGGCTAGGGTTTATATTTGGGTCTTTGGGCTTCTTAGCCGTCGCCCCCTTGTTACTGGGCCGGCCCGCTAAGGTTGAGGGCAAATTGGGTAGTTCACTTATGAAGCAACCCCTAGGGCTAGGGTTTGGAGCTCTATATAAGCTTGTAGCCTCCACCTCTTTGGAATAAGAAAGATTAATCTACAATTGCAGCCACCAGGCTACTTGGAGGGTAGAACCCCTATAGCGTTCCAAGGGTTGATCCCCCTCAAAGATCAATCTCTATAGAATTCCTCTGGGGTTCTATCATCTGCATCGAGCAGCGATCTTGTTGCTTTTGCTGCCATCCCTGCCGCCCACCATTAGCCAAGCAATTCCCACAACTGCTCTTGACGTCGTCGTCTCCACCGTCATCTCTTGACGTAGATCAAATCAATCTACAGTCGCCACCTCTAATTGCATCAGAGATCTGGTATTTTTCTACCACCAATACCTTTCGCTGCTGTAATTTTTCATCTAAAATATCAAAAAGAAGTTTTTCTATCGATCCCTTGTTGCGAATTCCTTGCGTCGCAAAAGTTACCATCTTTGCGAACGAAGGATTGCTGCAGAAAATTTCAGCCGTGTGTTGCTGCCTTTAACCGATCTAATTGTTATCCTTTTTGAATGAAATTTTTTGTGCACCTCATAGATCATCTTGGCTCCCATTCATGATTGATCTATTGTGGAATTCATCACAAAAACAAATTCATGTGTTGCTGCAATCTCTCGTCACAAACTGCTGAAATTTTTTGACGAGAATTCTGCTATCGCAACTTGCACCGATTTCTTTACTGCTTTGCTGCCAAAATTTCTTGATCCAATTTGTTATCCTTATTGCTATCTAAACTAAGATTCTACTGTTAAACCCCCTCCTCAAATCCCTGAGTTTTCGCTAGAAATTTCGTCGAGAAATCGCTATTTCTTCGACAACAATTCTGCTCTTACGAGGCAGCGCACATAGGCAGCAATTGCCACTGATTTTTGTCAAATCTTTGCTGCGATCTACCATAGATCTAAAACCCTCTTCCCTAACCTTTATCCACTACCATCTCAGCCCAAAACTCCATCAAATCGCAGCCCCAAACAGCACCTAAAACAGCCACAAAACAAGCCTAAACCGTAGCCTACATCCACCGATCCACAAACCCTTTCGGCCACCACTTCCCTCAAACAATTCATGCCTTTAACCCAGCAACAAAAGAGAGAACTTAATATTACAGATCTGGAGGCATATACTATGGCATCTGAGGAGGCGATAAATGCTAAATTCGAAGCCTTCGAGACGCGAATGGAAGATAAGATTCGGGCTCTCTTTGCTGAACTCAGTTTGGGTCGAACACCGAGCCCAAAGAAATCTCATCAAGGAGAGAGCTCTGACCGAAGAGATGACTCCCAAGAGAAGGGAGGCTCTATGACCAATCCCTACTATCCACGCATGAGGGTGGACTTCCCTAGATGGGAAGAAGGAGATCCGATTGGTTGGATCTCGCGCGCGGAGCGATATTTTTGGGATGCATCTATGGTAGAAATTACAGCTATACATCTTGAAGGGGATGCCATACAATGGTTTGATTGGTTTGAACACACTCATGGAGTCCTCTCATGGCGACAATTCAAAGAAGGACTGCTGATCCGCTTCGAACCAATCGATTACGAGAACATCGACGGACAACTAGCAAAGATCCGACAAACCTCCACCATCCAGGAGTATCAAACCAGGTTTGAAAGGTTATCTAATCAAACTCGTGATTGGTCTGAAAAACAATTATTAGGGACATTTATTGAGGGCTTGAAGCTAGAGATCCGGGGAGAAGTTAAAGCACGACAACCGTACACGCTTATGGCAGCCATCTCTTTCGCACGACTTCAGGAGGAGCGATTGAACCACGAAGCCCGGAGGACTAGGGTCATTCCCCAACCAGCAATATCGAATCCCTTAGCCCCCCCTACTATTAGTCGAGCTCCTGCACCAAAAAGGTTGACAAGAGAAGAGCTTCGAGACCAATCTGCCAAGGGGTTATGTTGGCATTGTGACGAGCCGTGGAGCCGCGAGCATCGCTGTAAAAAAGGGAGACTTCTTGTGATTGAACCAGTGGAAGAAGAGATCAGTGAATAGCCAGAAGAGAGTCTTGAACATGAGGATGAAGATGTGGAAGAAGAGCCACAATCAATCGACTTTATGGTACATGCACTAGCCGGCTACTCAAATCCGCAAACAATGAAAGTTGGAGGCCTGCTCAAACAACAACCAATCACCGTTCTCATCGATACAGGCAGTACTAATAATTTTCTAAATAGTAAGGTTGCTGCTAGGATGGCACTCTATATCGAAGGTTGCAGCAAGTTCGACGTAAAGGTTGCCGATGGTCGAATCCTAAAATGCGTCCAAAGATGCCCACAGGTGAAACTATTACTGCAGGGCCAAGAAATTATTGCCAACTTCTTCCTCCTACCAATTGATGATTATAAGGCTGTGCTGGGCATAGAATGGCTAACGACACTAGGTGATGTCTCTTGGAGCTTTTCTAAATTGATTATGAAATTCTATTGTAAAGGTAAACAGGTCACCCTACGCGGGAAGCGCGGAAGCAACGTAACCACCATTTCAACCCAACGAATGGAGAAAGTTTTACACAACATAAATGGTGGCTTTCTTATGCATCTCCAGCAGCAACCAGAGGGGGAGGAATGGAAGAAGGATCCAGAAACCAGCAACATCATCAAAAAATTGGAGGAGGATCCAAGCGCAATAGCTCACTATACTTGGGATTCGAGGGATCTACACTATAAAGGTCGTATTGTGCTTATACCAAACTCCCCTTGCATCAAAGTCATTCTGCATGAAATGCACTCCACACCTTTAGCAAGGCACTCCGGATTTCTAAGAACCTACAAAAGAGTGAAGCAAAACTTTTATTAGAAAGGGATGAAAAAAATTATTTCTGAATACGTAGCACAATGTGATGTATGTCAACAGCAAAAAGGTGAAACAGTGGCGAGTCCAGGAAAACTACAACCACCACCCATACCAGACTCGGTGTGGACTGACATCTCCATGGACTTCATCGAAGGGCTGCCACCTTCCAAAGGTAAAAGCACAATCCTTGTGGTGGTTGATTGACTTACGAAATATGCTCATTTTTGTGCTGTGCGAAATCCCTACACTGTTGTTAGTATTGCTTAGATTTTCATAGAAAATATTGTCAAACTACATGGGATGCCAAGGTCCATCGTAAGTGATCATGACAGGGTCTTCACTAGTAAATTTTGGACCAAGTTATTTCAGTTACAGGGCACCAAACTCAAGATGAGCACTGCATATCATCCATAAACTGACGGCCAAATAGAAGTGGTGAACAGATGTTTAGAGACATACATTCGGTGTTTCGCTAGTGATCGACCAAAGGAGTGGACGAAATGGCTCCCTTGGGCCGAATGGTGGTACAATACTACATATCATTCATCTACAAAATGTACCCTATATGAAGCATTATATGGTTGGCCGGCCCCTGTGATTCCAAAGTATGTAATTGGCTCGGCTAAGGTAGATCAGGTCAACCAAGATTTAATTGACAGGGATAAACTCCTACAACTGCTAAAGGATAATCTCTCTACCGCTCAAGCTAGAATAAAGCAACAAGCCGACACATGAAGAAGTGAAAGAGAATTTTTAGTAGGAGACTGGGTTTATCTTCGCCTACAACCATACAAGCAACTATCCATCAACACACGAGCCTCCATGAAGCTATCTCCACGTTTTTATGGGCCCTATCAGATCATAGAGCGTATTGGGCCGTGGCGTCATGACTTAAATTACCAAGATGCCAAAATTCACCCTGTCTTCCACGTGTCATGCTTGAAGCCCAAGTTGGGAGAACACGAGACACCCTGATCAATCGCCCAAAGATCACCGATGATGGAAATATTCAAGCCCAACCATAAGCCATCCTCGACCGCAGAGTCGTGATGCGTCGTCGATGTCCCTCTACTGAAGTACTAGTACATTGGACTAATTTACCACTCGAAGATGCCACATGGGAATCATATGAGGAGCTGAAGTCCCTCCCTCGAGTTCATAGAACCCCACCTTGAGGACAAGGTTGATTTGAAGAGGGCGGGCTTGATAGGACCCTAGCAGGGTGGTAAGGTCCTACTCAACCATGTAGCAGCTAATAAAAACCCTGTGAGAATGTAATAAACCCCACCTAGCTACCTCTATCCTATAAAGAAGAGAGGCTAGGGTTTATATTTGGGTCTTTGGGCTTCTTAGCCGTCGCCCCCTTGTTACTGGGCCGGCCCGCTAAGGTTGAGGGCAAATTGGGTAGTTCACTTATGAAGCAACCCCCAGGGCTAGGGTTTGGAGCTCTATATAAGCTTGTAGCCTCCACCTCTTTGGAATAAGAAAGATCAATCTACAATTGTAGCCACCAGGCTACTTGGAGGGTGGAACCCCTATAGCGTTCCAATGGTTGATCCCCCTCAAAGATCAATCTCTATAGAATTTCTCTTGGGTTCTATCAGTCCTCCTCTGAACTAGATGCATCTTCTTGAACAATAAGTGCAAATTGACCTAGATATTGAAGGAAATTCGTGGAATGGGTTAGCTTGTCTACTGATGCATGTATTAGATGAATCACAGGATCCTTAGTCTGATGCAAAAAAGCAAAAAGAACAAGACCAAATATTTTGAATCAGATGTTCATGGAAAGAAAGATATTCTAAATGGAGCTAATGCAATATCAACAGCAGATGCAGGACCAAGGGAAGGCCTTGATTTCAATAGGGAATCTTTGTATTTGATTTTGGGGTCTTACTGGCTTTTAGGACCATTTGCATGATAAAGAATGACTGATCCTTATGTAACTTTATAAAATTTTAAATATATGAATAACCAAGATTTAGTGATTGAAATTAAAGAAAAACATACAGATATAACCAGCAAGAGCTCTAGCAAAAGAAAAAAATGAACCACCAAGTAGCATATTCATAAGAGATATATAAAAGTAGGTAATGAATAAGGTGATGGAATTGAATGCAAGGTAATAATAAACCCAAAAAAAGATTAAAATAAAAAAAGAAAAAGAGATACTAAAAAAGAAGAAGATTTTCTAAGATATACTGTTGCTATATCTATGATGTTATCCAAAACTCTGCTTTCTACTTGTAACATTAATTAATCTCCTTTATAATTTGTTTCTTCTTAACTTTCAGTAATATCTGTCATGAATCTGCTAGTTGCTGATTTCTCAATAAATTATATCTCAATTGAACTCTGCCAATTATTTATTATTGGATCATATTTTGCCTAAACTGTGCAGCTATTAAGTCCTCGTTTATTCTTAGATATGAAATATAACATATGTATCCTTAATACAATTTTATTACTCACATTGATGCTAAACAGAGCCAAAACTAATCTTCTTTATGGCAAACTTCAAACCATATGCCCTTCAACTGATAGAAAGCAGAACTCTCTCTTTTAGAACCCCAAATATGCTTTTGTATATTAAACATCACAATGTCAGATGAACCATTTTGGTCTTGCATCTAAGTCCATCTGATAGGATACGAACTGACGTCACCTATGTATGGGTGATGCCCCCGTACCACAACCACCCTCTAGCTAAGGTGGTTGCCTGCCTCAGCCCGGTTTAATAGCGTCCGGACTTGACAGGCCAGATGCCAACCGAGGCACGTCACCATCCCGAAAAAACCGGATCGTTCCCACAGTTCCATCCAGGTTCAGACGCTATTAGATGTATGACCCTACGGAGGGGCACATCAGGAAACAGTAGCTTTCCCAGTATAAAGGCCCCAGCGTTCGGACTGAACAAGGGAGGAGAAAAAAGACTCTTCACAAGCAAACCCCTCTCCTCGGAGGCACGCTGCATTGGAGGAGGTCTCCCTACCTAAGACGCACGCTGCCGAAGACGCCGCCGAGGAGGCTCATTGCCTGTGACGCTGCCGAGGAGGCACGCTGCCTCGGACGCTACCGAGGAGCCTCACTGCCTGGGACGCTGCCTGGGATGCTGCCAAGGACGCTCGCTGCCTTGGAGGAGCAGCAGCGCTCCCATCGCGGAGAGGAGCAGCACCGACCTTGAGACATTGGCAGCCAAGGGCTCTCTCTCTCTCTGAAATACTCAACTCTCCCTCACCCAACGCTAACTTGACCGTCGGAGGGGTCGGGACGGGAATCTCCTGACCCAACTTGTGTGCAGGAACCGAAGGGCACGCTACGAGCTAGTCACCAGAAGAAGGAATCGATCCCGAGCGAGCAGATGATCAGCTTCGCTCGACCCGACGTCGGCTTCCTCCCCGGAGATCGACCAAGGCGACCCCTACGCATTCGGACCCGAACCAAGTCGTGCTGACTCACGGGTCACGGCGTAAAGATACACTAACAGTTTGGCGCTAGAAGGAGGGCCCGATGTCGCAAGGTCAGCCCAATCTGATCTCCAATGCCCAAGCTGCGATGCTCGGCCAGCCATGTTCAGCAAATCGCTGCATGGTTCATTGCTGCCCCAAGCAGCTGCTCGGCCAAATGTGAGCCCGAGTGATGCTGCTTAGCCACCCATGTTCAGCAAATCGCTACATGGTTCATTGTTGCTCCAAGCAGCTGTTCGGCCAAATGTGAGCTCGAGTGACGCTGCTCGACCGGCCAATGCCCGAGCTGCGATGCTCGGCCAACCATATTCAGCAAATCGCTGCATGGTTCATCGCTGTCCTAAGCAGCTGCTCGGCCAAATGTGAGCCCGAGTGATGCTACTCGGCCAACCATGTTCAGCAAATTGCTGCATGGTTCATTGCTGCCCCAAGCAGCTGCTCAGCCAAATGTGAGCCCGAGTGATGCTGCTCGGCCGACCAACGCCCGAGCTGTGATGCTCGACCAGCCATGTTTAGCAAATCGCTGCACGGTTCATTGCTGCCCAAAGTAGCTGCTCGGCCAAATGTGAGCCCGAGTGATGCTGCTCGGCCGGCCAATGCCCGAGCTGCGATGCTCGACCACCCATGTTCAGCAAATCGCTGCATGGTTCGTTGCTGCCCCAAGCAGCTGCTCGGCCAAATGTGAGCCCGAGTGATGCTGCTCGGTCGGCCAATGCTCGAGCTGCGACGCTCGGCCACCCATGTTCAGCAAATCACTACATGGTTCATTGCTGCCCCAAGCAGCTGCTCGGCCAAATGTGAGCTCGAGTGATGCTGCTTGGCCACCCATGTTCAGCAAATCGCTGCATGGTTCATTGCTGCCCCAAGCAGCTGCTTGGCCAAATGTGAGCCCGAGTGATGCTGCTTGGCCAGCCATGTTCAGCAAATCGCTGCATGGTTCATCGCTGCCCCAAGTAGCTGATCGGCTAAATGTGAGCCCGAGTGATGCTACTCGGCTGGCCAATGCCCGAGCTGCGATGCTCGGCCAGCCCTATTCAGCAAATCGCTGCATGGTTCATTGCTACCCCAAGCAGCTGCTCGGCCAAATGTGAGCCCGAGTGATGCTGCTCGGCCACCCATGTTCAGCAAATCGCTGCATGGTTCATTGCTGTCCCAAGTAGCTGCTCGGCCAAATGTGAGCCCGAGTGATGTTGCTCGGCCAGCCATGTTCAGCAAATCGCTTCATGGTTCGTTGCTGCCTCAAGCAGCTGCTCGGCCAAATGCGAGCCCGAGTGATGCTGCTTGGCCAGTCAATGCTCCAGCCGCTGCCTCAATGGGGATATATTGCAGCAGGTCGGCAAGCTGATCAACCTTGAAACGCTGCTTGTGCACTCCAAATGGTTGTCCGGGCAGGTGCCACCATCGCTCGGTAATCTCACCAGGCTGACGTTGCTCGACCTGTCGAATAGTGCGCTCATCGGAGAAGTTTCCCACGAGATGGTCTCCCTCACACAGAAGCCATTGCTGCAGTAGGAACTGTGTGGTGCATCGCGAAAAAGTTCTGCAACAGCGGAACTGAACCCAAAGCTTGTATGTGCTACTGGATCTGCCTGAGAACTAGAAGCTCATAGATTTAATTGGGAATACCAAAGATTGCTTCCCCTCCTTGGTCTCCCAAAGAAAGCCCTACATGTGTTAAGCAGGCTATTGTCGAAGATGCATGCAGATGGCGTAGGCTGGACATGTTCGGCCTTTTCCCACCTTGTTCCAACAAGTCAACACGAAGGGCAAAGCACAGCACTGACAAGGATGCAGGTCCTGAAAGACACTTGGAGAGAGAGCAGTTCATCGGGAGGCTGACCAAATCGCTCTACCCATGCAAACTCGCATGCCTTAGCTGCGACAAAAGGTTGACAGCCTTTCCTAGAGCGGTACAGAAGCTGGTGTTGGATGGGGACATCATCCCTGCATTGCGTGGCCCTATGCGCTCTACTACATCCGAGCCACAGTGGGAGCTGGATGCTGTTGAGATTCTGATCTCGCTCAACCTGATGAATACTACAACAATCCAAGCTTGCAGGAGTTGCGCTTCTCCCCCTGCTTGTGCTAGCTCGTCTTAATGGTGAAAAAGCCCAGTGATGCATGGGAACCGATGCGGTATGACCAAAAGCAGGATTGGTTGCCTCTTCTCCACCCTTTCAGGATATCGCCATAGCAAGGTGAGGCTACGGGCGCAAAGGCTAATACGCAACATCGCTGAAAAGCATCCGGGAAGAGTTCCTCTACCCTCATCTCCTGAGAAAGAAGGTGCTGTCAACACCCTCGCAAATGTATGCACCAACTCACCTGACACGGAGGAGAGATCAGTAGCACCAGGAAGCATTGGTTGGCCTCTATCGGATGATGCCGCTCGATCAGACAAAGCCCAAGCCACGCCACTCGGCAAAATAAAGCCCGAGTCCTACACCTCGGCGTGGTCTGCCTGCCAGAGCCGTGTACCTCGGTCGCAGACTACCCGAGTCCTAAACCTCAGCATGGCTTGCCCGCCCGAGCCATGTACCTCGGTCGCAGACTGTTCATGAGGAAGAAAAGAGAGATCATTTAAGCTCAAAACTCAAAACTCAAAACTCATGAAAAGAGTCATGATGATGTTTTCATACTTAAAAGTTCAACTTGGCATTTCCATGACAAATTTATGAAGTCGAACACATCATCATCAAAAATTTCATAAAGGGCTAACTTGGCAATCTCATAAGAATTCATGAGGTGGAAAATAACCAATCAAGTCATAAAAGCTCAAGACATAGAAGTTAGCACAAGAGTTAAGAATTCATCAAATTCAGATGAATAAAATTTGAAGAGAGTATTCAAGCAATAAAAATTTTGAGAGCTACTTCTTTTCATGCAAAGTTCATGACATAAATATATGTATAGAAGAATAGTTCTGAGTGTTATGATTATCAAACTTCAAATGTCATGATACGAAAGTGTGAAAAATGAGATTCATTCACTCATGCCAACAGAAGTGGAGGGAGGATAAAAATGATAGAATCCAATTTATCAAGTCATTAAAAGGACATGATATCAATAAAAAAAATCATCAATCGAGAGTCATGCATATGATGCTAAAATTCTTCAATAGATAAAATAAGAGAATCAAACCAAGATAAAATAGAAGCTCCATCTTTGGAAATACGAAATCGAAATGATGTCATAAGATAGTATGAAATCTGAAAATATGATGTCAAGTCCATGAAATCCGATAAGATAAAATTGAAACAATTTTAGAAAAGAAACATAGAACAACCTCATGTATTAGGACAATTTAGCATGCCTAATTCTCTTCTAATGAAGTCAAATTATTCTTCATTTAAAGGTTTGTGAAAATGTCTGCTAATTAGTGTTTTGTATCAATAAATTATAGAGTAACATTATTATTATTAACATGATCTCGTATAAAGTGATGCCTAATGTCAATATGCTTAGTTCTAGAGTGTTGAATGGGATTTTTGATTAAACAAATAGCACTTGTGTTATCACATTTTATGAAAATATTCTTTAAATGAATTTCATAGTCTTCTAATATATTTTTAATTGAAACAACTTATGTACAATATGCACTTGCGGCTATGTATTCAGCATCGATTGTAGATAGTGCAACCGAGTTTTGTTTCTTAGAAGTCCAAGAAACAAGTGCATTTCCTAAAAATTGGCATGTTCTGGACGTGCTTTTTTTTAATCTATTCTACATCTACCAAAATCCGCATCTACATAGGCTATTAAATCAAAGTCATCAGATTTTGGATACCATAATCCTATGTTAGGAGTTCCTTTAAGATATCTAAGGATTCTTTTAATGGCTTTAAGATGAGATAACTTAGGATTAGCTTGAAATCTAGCATAAAGTCCTACACTAAACATGATATCCGGTCTAGTTACAGTGACGTAAAGTAAACTACCTATCATTCCCCTATATGTTTTTTTATCAAAATTTTCTCCACTTTCATCCATGTCTAACTTAGTGGAGGTACTCATAGGAGTGTTTATAGCTTTTGAACTATCCATGTTAAATCGTTTTAACAATTCTAAAGTATATTTAGTTTGATTAAGAAATATACCCTCACTAAGTTTTTTAATTTGTATTCCTAAAAAGAAGGTTAGTTCACCCATTAAACTCATGACTTATACACTTGGCAAATGATTCACATAGTGATTCGTTTGTAAAACTAAAGATAATATCATCAACATAAATTTGAACAATAAGAAAATTATTTTTAAAATATTTAATAAACAATGTAGTATCGACCTTACCTTTAGTAAAATTATTTGAAATAAGAAAAGAGCTAAGTCTCTCATACCAAGCCCTTGGGACTTATTTTAATCCATAGAGAATCTTAGTCAATTTAAACCAATGATTAGGAAAAAGAGAGTTTTCAAAACCAGGTGGTTGTTCAACAAACACTTCTTCGAAAATAAAACCATTTAAGAAAGCACTTTTTACATCCATTTGAAACAACTTAAAATTATTACTACTAGCATAGGCAATGAGTATCCTAATGGCTTCTAATCTTGCCATAGGAGCGAAGGACTCTTCGTAATCGATAGCTTCTTCTTAGTTAAAACCCTTGACCACTAATCTAGCCTTGTTTCTAACCATGATACCAAATTTATCTTACTTGTTTCTAAATACCCATTTAGTATCTATAACTAAATGGTCACTAGGTCTAGGAATAAGCTTTCACACCTCATTCCTCTCAAATTGGTTCAATTCCTCTTGTATTACGAAAACTCAAGAATCATCTTTCAAGGCTTCGTCAATGCACTTAGGTTCAATTTGAGAAAGAAAAGCAGTGTTGGCATAAAAATTCTTAAAAGAAGAATGAGTTTGAACTCCTTTTGATGTATCTCCTATGATTAGCTCCTTTGAATAGGCATCTACATACTTCCATTCCTTAGGTAAGAAAATTTGGAAAGAAGATGTATCTAAGTTGCTATTTGGAAGAGAGATTTCATTCAAATTTAAACCATTAAAATTAAGATCATCAACAAAATCATTTTTCTTAAATTCAGAAACTTCATTGAAAACAACATTAATAGATTCTTCTATAACCAAGTTTCTTTTATTAAAAACATGAAAAACTTTAGAAATGGAAGAGTAACCAAGAAATATGCCTTCATTGGATTTTGTATCAAACTTTCCTAAGGCATCCTTTTCATTCCAGATAAAGCATTTACAACCGAAAACTTTAAAATAAGAAATGTTTGGTTTTTTGTTATTCCACAATTCATAAGGAGTTTTGGAGAGAGATGGTCTTATTAGAATCCTATTCATGATATAACAAGCTATATTAATGGCTTTAGCCCAAAAGTATTTGGGTAAACTATGTTCATTCAACATGGTTCTTGCCATTTATTGTAAATTCCTATTTTTTCTTTCTACTACTCCATTTTGTTGAGGATTCCTTAGAATAGAGAAATTATGGTTATATCCATTAGATTCATAAAATTTTGGAAGTCATGGTTTTGAAATTCACCACTATGATTACTCCAACTCGATGAAATCATAGAACCCTTTTCATTTTGAGCAAGTTTACAAAATTTAGAAAAACATTTAAAGCAATCACTTTTGTGAGCCAAGAAATTGGTCCAAGTATATCTACTATAGTTGTCAACGATTACAAAGGCATATTTGCTACCTCCTAGACTCGTTATGTCAATTAGTCCAAATAAATCCATATGGATCAATTACAATGGTCTAGAGGTGCTTATTTGATTCTTTGGTTTGAAACTACTTTTTATTTGTTTTTCTAGTTAACAAGCATCACACACTTTGTCTTTAATAAACTTAACATTGGGAATGCCTCTTACAAGTTCTTTAGATGTGATTTGAGAGATTATTTTTATACTAGCATGACCTAATCTTTTATGCCAAAGCCAAGTATCATCATTTAAAGTCGAAAATCACATTTCATTGCTAAGATCATCTATGTTTATGGTGTAGACATTATTTTTTTTTAGTACAATCATAGATATGTTGTTGTGCGGTTTTTCAATAATGCAAGTATTAGATTCAAATTTTATGATATATCATTTATCACACAATTGACTAATGTTCAAAATATTATGCTTTAAGCCATCTACCAACAATACATCATAAATTAAAAAGCTTGATTTGTTACCTATGGTTCCCTTACCAATGACTTTACCCTTGTTGTTGTCTCCGAAGGTGACATACCCTTCGTCTTGGCTAGTGAGCTTAGAGAATTGAGATGGTTCTCCAGTCATATGCCTTAAGCATCCACTGTCAAAGTACCATCTCTTCCTCCTAGCTTATGTGAATAAATGTGTCTACAAAAGAGGATGGTTTTTAGGTACCCATTTGAACTTGGGTGCCGCAAAAATTGATCTACTAATCTTGTCATTATTTATTGAGTTTCTTATAGTTCCTTTAGGAACCCATATCAAGTTATATAGGCTAAGTTTCCTAAATGGATATTTGTAAATAACATATCCAGGTTTGCAACAAAAGTTACGCTTTGAGTGAGATGATAAATGTAGTGTAGGTCCTTTAATGAAGGTGGTTGGATTTTGGTGAGATCCACTTACAAATCCAATTGCACTTCTTTTTCCGACATGACCCATGTTTACAAGGATCATGTCCAAGCCCTTGCTACCGACCTTAAATTTATTGAAGGTCCCTTTGAGTAGCAAGTTCTCCTTCTTAATTGCCTCTAAGTATTCATACCTAGAGCATGGAGGTAAAGAGAGAGTATCAAGTTTAAGACTATCAAGTTTATCAACCAAGAGAGTATGCTCCTTTTTTAGCAAATTAAACTTTTTACTAATAACTCTGCACTCATCAAATAATTCATGAAAGGCATTTGAAAGCTCGTCAAAGGTTAAATTTTCATTAACTAAATCACATACCTCTTCTCTGAAAGCCATTAAAGCGAAGCTAGCTACCTCCTTGTTGCTTGCTTCTTCATCTTCGGAGCCACTTGAGTCATCTCCTATTGCCTTTAGAGCCTTCTTCTTCTTAGGTTGCTTCTTCTTGGCTTGGGGGCATTCACTTTTGAAGTGCCTCGACTTTTTGCATTCATAACATATCACTTGTTCCTTTTTGGGTTCAAGTTTATTTTTGGTGTCATTTTTAAATTTATTCCTTCTTATAAATTTTTTAAATTTCTGAGTCAAGAGTGTAAGTTCATTATCAAGGTCCTCATCACTTGAAGATTCTTTCATGTGGTCTTCTTGTGTTCTCAATGCCATATCCTTCCTGTTCTTTGGAAGGGAGTCCTCGAGCTCATCATGAGAATGACATGTCATTTTGTAGGTCATCAATGACCCAATGAGTTCTTCGATAGAAAAATTCTTTAGGTCCTTAGCCTCTTGAATGGCCGTAACTTTTGGATTTCAACTTTTTGGGAGGGATCTTAAGATTTTAGTTACAAGTTCAAAATTAAAAAAGCCATTCCCAAATGCTTTGAGTCCATTGACGACATCTATAAAACGGATGTACATGTCTCCGATGGATTCACTTGGTTTCATCTGAAATAATTCATAGAATGCATCAAAAGATTGATTTTGGACTCTTTCACTCAGCTAGTGCCTTCATGAGTAATTTTAAGAGTATGCCAAATATCAAAAGCCAATTCATAAATTGAGACATGATTAAATTCAATTTTATCAAGAGCGCAAAACAAGGCATTCATAGCCTTTTCATTAAGAGCAAAAACTTTCTTCTTCGATTCATTCCATTCGTTCATCAGAAGAGAAGATTTTTGAAAATCATTTTCAACAATATTCCAAAGTTCAAAATCCATGGAAATAAGAAAAATCTTCATGCGAGTCTTCCAATAAGTGTAATCTGACCTATTAAAAATAGGCGGATGTATAATTGAATGACTCTCATGCATACCGAAAAATATCATCTCTCTTAGGTTTTAAACCAAATGAGAGTGACCTTGCTCTGATACCAAATGTTAGGATCTAGAGCAGGACTTAGAGGGGGGAGTGAGTTAGTGCAACGGATAAAAATCATAACTTTAAATAAATTTTGAAAAGAGTTGTGTTGAGAAGTTTCTGTCCGACGAAAATGATTTCGACAAAGTGAGTGTTTCGAGTGAATATGCAAGAAAGTAGAGAGGAGGAGATTGAGAGATTGCAGCCAAGTAAAGATTGAAATGCAGTAATTTAAAACTCACACATCAAGAGAAGTACGTAGTGATTTATAGTGGTTCAATCAAGTGACCTACGTCCACTTCCAAAACCTCCTCCGATGAGATTCCTGGCTTCCACTATCAATCCTTCTTGAAGGGAAAGGACCAAACACCCCTCTTACAGACATTTACAAATGGTTCATACTCTCTTATAGAACTTTTATAAGTGAGGCTTTGGGAGGTGAACATTGAAGCTTTCGAATGTAAATTTGGCTAGAGTTTTGACTCCATTTATATCACTTCTTAATGTACTTAGCCAACTAAGAAGGGGTATTTATAGGCTCAATTGACTTTAGAATTGGAGCCAAAAAGAGTCACATCCCGGATTTCCAAGTACTCGTGGTACCACCACCTAGCACTGGCGGTACCATCGCTAGTTGACCCTGCTCTATTAGTGTATTGGACAGTACTACCACCCAATCTGATGGTACTATTACCTGACAGGGTCCTCGGGCTCTGTGGAGGGGCGGTACCACTGCCTGTCAAGCGATATCATTGCTGACAAGTAATAACTGTTAGCGGTGTGTGAGGAAACATAGCATTGAATATTTATGAACCATTGCCTTAATGATACCACCGCCCATATCACTTGGGAACCTATTCCCAGGGCATTAAAATTTTGACTCCAATTCTTGAAGCCATTTGGGGTCTATAAATACCCCAGCTATTCTCGCTTGGAATAGCAAGAATTAAGCAAGAAAAGAAAGCGAAAACTCTATGATTCTAAGTGTAGAAGTCCCTCCTCCTAGAACTTAAAGTTAGTCCTAAGAGAGGTGTGAGGGAACACTTGTAAAAGTAAGAATTGTAAAAGGGTAGTTGGTCTTTGCCCATTGAAGAAAAATCATTAGTGAATGCCGGTGGCATCAACGAAGGAGGAATCGAGGGTGGACGTAGGTCATATGATTGAACCACTATAAAATCGATTTGCTACATTTCCTTGCTATCCACTCTTACGGCAAACCGCTTTACTTGCTAAGTGCCCTCACTCACTTACGAACATCTTTTTAAGTTAAAGCACATTTAATATTGGTTTTCATTAAATGATGCTTTTTTATTTTATGAAGTTTTGATTCACTAATGTTTTTATAAATAGCACTAATTCAGCCCCCCCCCCACCCCTCTTAGTGCCGACTTGGTCCTAACAATTCCCTATAGATCTATGGAGAAGGATGAAGGAGGTCAAGTATCTTCCTCTCTAGTAATGATCTACACGGTAGGGGCTGTAATGATGCTCCTCAAGAGGAGAGAAGAGAATAGGAGATAGCTACCAAGATGCCTCAACCTATAGACTTTTGGTTCCCTCCTATATATAGAGGCCCATTGTTAACCCTAATGGATCCTGCCCTATTGGGTACTAGATCTCCATATAATTATCTAAGCCTCTTAGATTAATTGGTCTCTACCCAATAATCTCTTATTAGCTCTTATTGGATCTCATCCATAGAATCCAATAATTCAGGGGCTTATTAGATATCTAATAAGATAGGGGCTTCGACGAATATCTCATATCTGAACCTCTACTCATCGTAATACCTACCATATATGTGTGACCCTCTAGGTTCAATATTGAGATGGCTATGAGTCATTATTATTAGAACTTCTTCTGACTCAGTGAATTATTATCTCCATAATAATTCACTTAGCTCATCGACTGCGGATATACTAGGCCACTATGCTGTAGTCCCCAAACAATATAGGGGAATCCAATCCTTTGAACTTATTTGTTCTCAATTACCGTATACCTATAGTCCCTCATCTATCTAACATTCCAGAGATCGTATACTGAGTATGTTGTTGTTAGGTCCATACGGTTTCCACTTGAGTCTTGCTCTAATTAGATTCTCCTAGAGAACTTTTTCTCTCTCAATCTGAATGACCCTAGCTAGAGATTTGTCTGAGGAAAAACACGTGATATTCCTTTCATGATACCGAGAGTGGATGATCATGTATTGACGCTCAATTACCTTCATAAGGTTGGCTATCATTTTCGAGAATCGATTGTACCAGATCTGAAACTTCCAAGCCTATAAGTCGGGCATTAAAGAATGGAGTACTCATACAAGGCATCTTTGATGTCTCAAGTCTAAGGACCATATACACAACTAGGACTATAGAATTGTTGTCTAACATCAGGTATCATTAACCATTTAGCATTCCGTAAGCAGATCAATCAGTAAACTCATTCTCCAATAAACACCTGCACTATATCCTTAGTGTCCCCATATGTGTAGTTATGAGACCAGTTACCTTCATCATAAGGATGGGTATACAGTACATCAGTTTTTTCGGTTATCTCGATATCTCTCTCGAGCAACCTATGATCGGGATTATTTAGGGTCTGTGTTTGAAGGCGAATCAGTTTCATTATCATGATCTCATCACGATCCGATTCCCATTATATACATCTAAGGATATCACAAGATACATCCAGATAATATAAGAAAATATCATTAATCATAAGTAAAGAGATTGATGTAGCATGTTATAGGTACCATCACTAACGTGATTAGCTTGTAGGACACATATAACTAACAATTGGCTCTTGTTGGATCTCATCCATAGGATCCAATAATTTAGGGACTTACTAGATATCCAATAGGATAGGGGCTTTAGCAGATATCTCATATCCAAACATTTACTCGTTGCAACACCTACTATATATATGTGACCCTCTAAGCCCAATATCCAACTGGCTATGAGTCATATATATCAGAACTTTTTCTAACTCAATGAATTATTATCTTCATAATTCACTCAACTCATCAACTATGGATGTACTTGGCCATTACACTGTAGTTCCCAAACAATATAAAGGAATCTAATCTTTTGGACCATATATCTATAGTTTCTCATCCATCTAACATCCTAGAGATTGTGTACTGGGCATGGTGCTATCAGACCCATACAGAATCTAGTCGAGTCTCGCTCTAATCGGATTCTCCCATAGAACTCTTTCTCTCTTAATTCGAATGACCTTGGCTAGGGATTTGCTTGAGCAAGAACACATAGAACATTCTTCTCATAATATCAAGAGCGGATGAACCTCTATCGATACTCAATTGCCCTCGTAAGGTTAGTTGTCACTCTCGATGACCGGTTATGTTAGATCTGAAATTTCCAAACCTATAAGTCTAGTATCAAAGAGTGAAGTACTAAAATGTCAAAATATATTTATCTAAATTAGAGAAAATGTGGATCCATCATGATTAAGTGAAAATGGAAAAAACTTAGAGAAAATAAAAAAATGACACATTATTCAGATATTAAATTGTTCAAAAAATATTAAATTTTTTTATAAATTTAAAATATAGTGACATGTCTATTTATGTCCAATTTAAAGATTTTATAAAAATTTCAAGCAATTTGAACTAGTTTTTTATGCGATATACTATTTTTGATATGACCCTAAAAATAATATATCACATGTTAAAAATGGTTTTTTATCAAATTTTTTATCATAGAATATGGATAAATTTAGAAGCTTAAATATTAAAAATATTATATGGATCCATATTATTTTGGTGAAAATAAAATTAATTTGTATACAATAGAAAAATCACACACTATTTAGATGCTAAATAATTTACTAAAAATAAAAAAAATAAAATTAGAAAGCCACTGATAGATGTCCATCAGTGCCCTATTCAAAGATTTCAGGACATTTGGACTAGTTCATGTATGCAATATACTATTTTTAATTTGACCCTAAAAATAGTATATCACATATTATAAAATATTTTCTCTAGATCAAATTTTTACCATTAGATGTGGACCAATTTAGAAGCTCAAATGTTAATATATATATATATATATATATATATGATATTTTGGTTAAAATAAATTTTTTTGAAGATAATAGGAAAATGATGTATTGTTCAGATGTTTAATAATTTATAAAATATCAAAAAAAATTATAAATTAGAAAAATAATGACATATGTCTATTAGGCCCCTATTCAAACTTTTATAAAAAATTTAAGGCATTTGAATTAGCCCTTATATGTGATATACTATTTTTTATATGATCCCAAAAAGAGTATATTGCATATGAGGGAATATTTTTTTGAACCAAATTTTTGTCATAGACTGTTGACCTATTTGAAGCTTAAATATAAAAAACATTTCATGAATCAATGATATTTTGATGGAAATAAAAAAATAAAGAAAATAAGAAAATGACACCATGTTGAATAATTCATAAAAATATCTAAAAAATCTCTAAATTAAAAAAATAATGACATATGTCCATTTAGACGTTATTTAAAGTTTTCATAAAAATTTTAATTATTTGGACAAGTCCTTGTATGCGATATACTATTTTTAGTTTGACCCAAAAATAGTATATCGTGTATTATGAAATATTTTCTTTAGATCAAATTTTTATCATAGAATGTGGACCTATTTAGAAGTTCAAATGTTAAGAAACATTGTATGAATACTATTAAATATCAAATTTTAATGATGAAATCAATTGATTAGTTTATGGACTAATAAGCGTTTGAGAAACTTCAATCATGGAAAGGCAAATCATTGAAGCAAAAGAATCAAACATTGGGCCGAAGTGCATCATGTCAGAGACCGGGCATCGGGCTGGAAGAATTGGGTATTGCACCAAGAAGATCGAATGTTGTGGGAGGTCAACATATCGATGGATCGGGTAATATGTCGAAGGAACGGACAATGCACTAGAGATTCGGATGAAGTGCCAAATGAACATATGATATGTTGGATAACGTAGGTTTCATGATTATAACTGTTAAGTCTTGATCGAAGTCATTTAGAGTCTAATTGAATTAGTTTTGGAGTGTAACAAAGCCAACTTAATTAGGAGCCCATTGAGCCTGAACCAAGGTTGAATTGGGCCTATTGGAAGGCTAATTCAGTGACCTAGAATTGGGTTGGGTGGTGGTACCACTAGGCCCAAGCGATGATACTATTTGTGAGTTAGAAAGTATAGATTGTGTTTTTTCAAAAATTCCGATGGTAGTACCACCTAGGTAGGTGGTGGTATCGCTAAAGCCCATGTTCCCAAGCTGTCAGGTTATAGTACCACTCAGTGTAGGTGATAGTACTGCTAGTACCCCAAAAACCTAGTGATTTAAATTTTTGGCTTCATTTTTGAAGCCATTTGGGGCCTATAAATACCCCACTCATGCTTGCTTAGTGGAAGCAATAAAAACTTATGATTAGAAGTGTATAAACTCTCTTAAAAAGTATTGAATATCTTCCTCTTTGAGTTTAGAATTTATTCTAAGAAAGGTACAAGTGAGGTTCTCTCCTAAGTTTGTGAAAAGGAGAAAGAGTTGTGACAAGGGCAGTTAATCTTTACCCATTGAAAAGAAGATCAGTAGTGAAAGCCGATGGCCTCGAAGGAAGAGGAATCGCGAGTGAACGTAGGTCGAGATGATCGAACCACTATAAATCTGCTTTGCATATCTCTTTATGCATTTCTTTGCTATTACTAATTGATTTAATTGCTCTCTACTCTTACATTCTAAGTTAAACGTATTTTTGATGCATATTTTTTGATAAAAAATTTTTAAATTGAAACTTTATTCTAAAAGTACTAATTCACCCCCCTCTTAGTGCCTTTAAAATCCTAACAATTAGTATCAGAGCTTAGTTCTCTCAATTGGTTTAACACCCAAGAGAAATTAAATTACTTTTTCTAGCAATCAAGAGGGTCACTCTATCACTTATCCTCCTTTTATTAGTAGGACGGACTACACTTATTGGAAGATATGAATGCAGATTTTCTTGATTTTTAGAGATTCTGATTTGTAGAATGTCACTGAATGTGATTTTCAAAAAATTTTATAAACCAATAAATGAATGGAATAATCTTGAAAAGAAAATATTTTTTATAAATACTAAAGCTATAAACGTTTTATTTTATGCTTTAGATAAAAATGAGTTTAATTATGTTTTTACATGTGAAACTGCACATGATATTTGGCACATACTTGAAGTTATTCATGAAGGCACAAATAGAATAAAAGAATCTAAGATTAATCTTTTAGTACATTATTATGAATTATTTAGAATGAAGCCAAGTAAAACCATGTGCACTCATTTTACAGATGTTGTTAATGGTTTGAAAGCTCTTGGTAAATGTTATACTAATCTTGAATTGGTTAATAAAATTTTAAGATCTCTTCCAAAAAGTTGAGATCCAAAGGCAACTACAATTCAAAAAGCAAAAGACTTGAACAACTTTCTTCTTGAAGAACTCATAGGATCATTAATGACCTATGAAATGACTTGCAAGACATATGACGAAAAAAAGAAAAATCTTCTAAAGAATAAGAAGAACATTGCACATAGAACTAAGAAGGCCACTCAAGCAAAAGCTCAAGTGATGATAATTTAGCACTCATCATAAGAGAATTTAAAAAGTTCATGAAAAGAAACAAAACAAATTCTGTACGAGAAGAATCTAAGAAAAAAAATAAACTTAAAAAGGATATAATTATTTGTTATGAATGCAAAAGGCCAGGGCACTTTAACAATGAGTGTCTATAATTGAAAAAAAAGTTGTTAGTACAAAAGAAGAAGAAAGCACTTAAAGCAACTTGGGATGAATCAAGTATATCAGAAGATGATGAGTAAGCCAATGAAGATGAAGTAGCAAACTACGCATTGATGGATTTCAACGATGAGATATGTGACTCAATTGAAATTTCTTTACCTTATGATGAATTACTTGATGCATTTCATGATTTAAATGATGAACTCAAAATAATTAGTAAGAAATATAATTGATAAAAACAGATCATATATTTCTCTCTAATAAATTTGATAAATTAAAAAATTAGTATGATAATTGCTTATTAACACCTTGTACTAAATGTTGAAAGTTAGACTTATTCAAAAATAAAAATAAGTTATTATAATAAATATTAAAAAAATTTAAAATTAGAAATAAATCATTAAACATGATTCTTGCTAACAAAGGCTAAGTATATAGAAAAGAAAGAATCGACTTCGTGAATACTAACACTAAACAAAAGCTAACTACATTTGTATAGGGCTAATATTATATGTTCCTCCTAAAGTTAAATGTAATTTTTGTGGAAGATATGACCATTATACTTATACATGTTCATTTAAAAAATATAGCTCATAAATTAGTTTGGGTTCCTAAAGGAACCATAAATGATTTAATGCCAAAAGTCAAGAAAGATAGATCTAACTATGAAAGACCCAAATTTAAATGGGTACCTAAAGTAAACCATTCTTTCTTGTAGATATATCTCAAATAGAATGCTAGAAGCAAGAGATAGCATCATAATAGTAGATGCTTAAGGCATATGACTAAAGATTCAACATATTTCTCAAAGCTTACTAGGTAAGATGGGGAATATATCACATTCGGAGACAACAATAAAGAAAAATTATTGGTAAAAAAAATATAGGTAACAAATCAAATTTTTTGATTGAAGATGTTCTATTAGTAGATGGTTTATAACACAACTTACTAAGCATTAGTCAATTGTGTGATAAGGGATATAACATTAAATTTGAATATAATGCTTGCATTATAGAGATACTACATAAAAATAAATCTATGATTACCTTAAGGTGTGATAATGTGTATACTATTGATCTTGATGATTTTATGATGAAACTTATTTTTTAGTTTTAAATGATGATGCATGACTTTGGCATAGGAGATTAGGTCATGTAAGTATGAAATTGATCTTACAATTACAACTGAAGAACTTGTAGGAGGAATGCCTAGAATTAAATTTGTCAAAGATAAAGTTAGTGATGCATACCAACTAGTTAAACAAATAAAGAGTAGCTTTAAACCTAAAAATCAAGTGAGTATCTCTAGACTGTTACAATTAATTCATATGGATTTATTTGGACCAATTGATATCAAAAGTCTAAGAGGTAGTAAATATACTTTTGTGATTGTTGATGATTATAATAGATATACTTGGACATATTTCTTAGCACATAAAAATAATTATTTTAAATATGTTACAAAGTTTTACAAATAAGTTTAAAATGAAAAAGGTTTTATGATTTCTTCTATTTGTAGTGATCTTGGTGGTGAATTAAAAATATCATGATTTTCAAGAATTTTGTGATTTAAATAGATATGACCATAATTTTTCTACACTAAGAAATCCACAACAAAATGGAGTTGTTGAGAGAAAAAAATAGGAGTTTACAAGAGATGGCAAGAATCCTGCTTAATGAATATAACCTACCTAAATATTTTTGAGCCGAAACCATTAACATGGTATGCTATGTCATGAACATGGTTCTCATAATACCACAACTATCTAAAACTTCTTATAAATTATGGAACAATAAAAGATCCAACATTTCATATTTTAAAGTTTTTGATTATAAATATTTTATTTTAAATGAAAAGGATGACTTAGGAAAATTTGATACAAAATTCGATGAAAGTATTTTTCTTAGATATTCTTTTATTTCTAAAGCTTATTGGATTTTTAATAAAAGAACTTTAGTTATTGAGGGATCTATCCATGTTGTTTCTAATGAGTCTTCTGAATTTAAGAAAAATGATTTTAATGATGATTTTGAAGTTGATATATTGAATTTGAATGAGAATTCTCCTCTCCCAAGTAACTTGGATATATCTACTTCTAAAAAAATCCTTACCTAAGGAATGGAAGTATGTAGAGATACACATCATAATGAGCTAATCATTAGAAATACATCAAAAGTGTTCAAACTCATTTTTCATTTAATTTTTTTTTGTGCAAATGTTACTTTTTTTATCTTAAATTGAACCTAAATGCATTGACGATGCTCTCAGAGATGACTCATTGGTTTTTGCAATACATGAATAATTAAATCAATTTGAAAGAAATAAGATTTAAATGCTTATTTTTAGATCTAATGATCATCTTGTGATTAGCACTAAATGAGTCCTTAGGAATAAGCAAGATGAACAAGATATTGTGGTTCAAAATAAGACTAGATTAGTAGCTAAAAGTTTCAACCAAGAAGAAGGTTTAGACTATAAAGAAACTTTCGCTTTTGTAGCAAAACTTGAAGCCATAAGGATACTCTTTTCCGATGCATATTTTAAAAATTTTAAATTATTTCAAATGGATGTCAAAAGTATTTTTCTTAATGGTTTTATTTATGAAGAAGTTTATGTTGAGCAACCACCCGAATTTCAAAATGTTCTTTTTTCGAATCATATTTATAAGTTATCTAAGGCTCTCTATGGATTGAAGCAAGCACCTAGGGTTTGATATGAGAGACTTAGTTCTTTTCTTATTCAAAATAATTTTTTGAAAGGCAAGCGATATCACATTATTCATTAAATATTTTAAAAATATTTTTTTATTATTAAAATTTATTTTGATAATATTATTTTTTTATTCTATAAATGGATCTTTATGTGAATCATTTGTCAAAAGAATAAGCCAAGAATTTGAAATGAGTTTAATGGATGAATTGATATTTTTTTTAGGATTGCAAATTAAGCAACTAAATGATAGAAGAACTTTTATTTTTTAAACTAAGTATACTTTAGATCTACTTAAATAGTTTTACTTGGATAGTGCTAAGGCCATTAACAAATCGATGAGCATTTCTACCAAATTAGATATAGACAATGAAGGAGAATATGTTAGAATCGTAAATGACACTAAGAGTGTTTGGATCACAGTGGCACTAAGAGGGGGTGTGAATTAGTGCTTTCAAAAAGTTCAAATGATTCAAAAAATTCATTCGATCAAACACGTATCGAAAATACAATTAACTTGGAATGTGAGTAAAAGTAATGAGCAACTAAATTAGTAAACAATAAGAATGAAAAGCACAAAGGAAATACACACCAGATTTATAGTAGTTCGATCATCGTAACCTATGTTCACTCTCGATTTCTCCTTTATTAAGGCCATCGGCTTCCACTAATAATTTTCTTTTAATGAGTAAAGATCATTTGTCCTTTTCATAACCTTTTCTCCTTTTCATAGGTTTAGGAGAGAACATTTACAAGTCTCATACTTTTCTTAGAAAGAACTCTTAAACTTTAAAGAGGAGAGGAATACTCAAGAGTTTATAATAGAGTTTGCACACTTAGAATTATAAGTTTTAAATTCACTATTTTATGTAAACTATGCAGAGATAAGTAAGGTATTTATAGACCTAAAATAGCTTACAAAATAATGCCAAAAATATCTGATCCTAGGTTTTCGATGTACTGGTAGTACTACAATCAGTACTAGGTGGTACCACCACCTGCAGCACTGAACACTACCGATACTATCGCCCAATCCAGGTGATACTACTGTCTGACACCCTAGAAGACTGTGTACTAGCGATACCACCACTAGGTCTTCTAGAAAATGCACACTTCATATGTTTCAGCTCATAGGCGATTCCATCTCTTGGTCTGGTGATGCCACCACCTAACTCAACTACATATTACTAAATGAGCCTTCCAATAGGCCAAAATCAACCCTGATTCAGCTCTAATGTGTCCCTAATTGAGTTAGCATAGTTATACTAAAAGCTAACTCAATTAAGACCTAAACTATGATGATAAAGACATATTTGATTACAAAATATGAATCTTACATTGTTTGGCATGTCATTGGTTCATCCGAACTCCCGACACATCATGCTTTCTTTTGGCATATTGCTTGATACATCAGCATGTTGACTCCCGCAACATCCGATCTTAGCACAATGTCCAATTCTACTGGCTCGATGCCCTATCTTTGACTTTGACCTAATGTCTAATTCTCCTACTTCAATCGATTTACCTTTTTATGATCGAAGATAGTCTTGCATCACTTTTCTCCAACACAGATTAGATTATAAACTCATCAATTGATTTTATCAACAAAATTCAAGATTCAACATGTTGAATCTCAGATTTTCATGATGAAACTAATTGATTGTGGTTTATTGTTTAATTGTGTTTTGAGTTACGCATGTCTACTATCGATCGAGATTAGACAGTTGATGCTGGAGGAATTGACATTATGTCGGAGGTGATCACGTCAGGATATTGGATGTTGAGCTGGAGGTTCGGTCGACAATTGGCAGAAGGCTTCATACATCGGGCATCGGGCATCGGGCTAAGAAGAGGGTGTTGTGCTAAGGATATCGAGATTGTGGAGGTCAACCGCTAATTGGGCAATGAACCGCAAAAGAGGACGATGTGCCGAAGGATCGGACGAAGCACTGACCAATGACGTGCCGGGCAACTGAATGTCAATTTGTGTTATAATAACTATCTAGATCGAAGTAGAGTTTTTGTTTATGTGTGTGTAGGATTAACTACGATGACGATGAAGACGTAAAGTGAAACAAAGTATCAGAAGACAAGTGGGATAGATTATTGGGAGTTCGAGAGTTCAACGGAAGTCTAAAGATTCATTGAGAGTGTTGCCAGAACCGGCCGAGAATGAGTACGGAGCTTGCCGAAGGATTTTCGGAAGTTTGTTGGAAGGTTTGTCGGAAGTTCATGGAGCTTGCCAAGAAAGATTGGAGCTTGCCAAGAAAGATTGGAGCTTGCCAATGAAGCTCGTTGGAACTCACCAAGATCATCGTGAAGTTCGAGAGCTTACCAGGAGTTCACAGAATGATTTCCGAGGGTTCATCAGAAGACCGCCGGAAGTTTGTCGAAAGCTCACTGAAAGAAGCCTTATCTTATGGACTTTGAAATAACTTAAAAAATATCTTTAAAATTTATAGTTAGTACATAATTTAGTTTAGGATTAAGTGTTAATCCTATAAACAAAATTTGGGCCAATTCGAACTTCATTTGGACCGGTTTCGACCGAGTTTTCGGCCCAAACCACTTTGCTGAAATGTCCTGGGTGGTAGTACCGCCCAGGCTGGGTGGTGGCACCGCCCAGGCTGGGTGGTGGCATCGCCTAGAGGGCGAGAGCTGGGCAGTGGAACTGCCCTAGGCTGGCGGTAGCACTGCCCAACACCCGCGGGCACCAGCGGTGGCACCGCTGGATGGGCGGTGGCACCGCCCAAGATCTTTAAAGACCGGAAATTCAAAATGGTTTAAATTTTGGCTCCAAGTTTGGGCTCCAAATTTAAATCACTTTGAGGCCTATAAATACTCCACTCATTCAGAGTTTAAAGGGTGTCTAGAACTAAGAAAAAGAAGGGGGAAACTCTCTTAAAAGTGTGTCAAATCTTCCCTCTAAGTTTTAAGAGTGTTTTAGTCCAAGAGAGGGGTGAAAGGTTTTGTAAGGGTTTCCTCCTAAGCCCATCAAAAGGAGAGGTACTGTGAGGGAGTTCATCCTTGCCCGTTGAAAGGAGGATAGCTAATGGAAAGCCGGTGGCCTCAAGCAAGAGGAATCGGGAATGGACATAGGTCGGATGACCGAACCACTATAAAAATCTAGTTTGCATTTACGTTCTTGCTATTTACTTTACTGCAAACCCTTTCCACTTAATTTGATGCTCTAATTCTCATCTCTACAAACATCTTTAAGTTAGAGCTTTTCCTATATGATTCCACCGATACGACTTTCATAATATGAAACGAAGTTTTCACCATACGAAGTTTTCGAAACTTGTTCAAATCGTTGAAAATTTATCGTTCCTTACCACTGCACTAATTCACCCCCCCCCTCTTAGTGCCACTCGATCCCTAACAATTGGTATCAGAGCCATGTTATTTCTCATTCGGATTTACACCCGTAAGAAATGGCTCTTCATGGCTTTCAAGAGGGCTTTTCGGTTTTTCGTCCACTGTTCTTTAACGGTTCGGACTACATATATTGGAAAACTCGAATGAGAGTTTTCTTGATTTTTCTCAATTTAAACTTATGGAACATCACTGAAAATGGATTTCAACTTCCTCTAAACCGATGAACGAATGGTCTGATTTGGAGAAAAGATCGTTTTCTTTAAATGCAAAGGCTATGAATGCCTTATTTTGGGCTTTAGACAAAAATGAGTTCAACCGGATTTCTACATGCAAAACGGCTTTTGACATTTGGCAAACTCTTGAAATCACGCACGAAGGAACGAGTAGAGTCAAAGACTCGAAAGTTAATATTTTGATGAACGATTTTGAGGTTTTCCGAATGGCACCAAGTGAGACTATCGATGACATGTTCTCCCATTTCTCGGATGTCATCAATAGTCTAAAAGCTCTTGGTAAATGTTTTTCGGATTTTGAACTCATAAATAAGATCTTAAGATCCCTTCCAAAAAGGTGGGATCCTAAAGTAACGACAATACAAGAAACAAAAGATCTAAATAACTATCCTATTGATGAACTTATTGGGTCTTTAAAGACTTATGAAATGTCATTCTTGAAGCTTTTGGAACTTGATGAATATGTGAACCACCTTCCAAAGAACAGGAAGGATTTGGAACTTTGGACGAATGAATGTCACTTGAGTGATGACTCAAGTGATGAGGATAATGAGGACATTAAACTTTTAATGAATCTTAATAAGTTCATTAAACAAAAATCTAAAATAGATAATGAACTTGAATGGAGAAAGAGGCCAAAGAAGAAGAAGAAGGCTTGCAAAGAAGAATCACATAAAGAAGAGGCGAAATGGGCTTTGATGATTTTCGACAATGAGGTAAGAAACTCACCCAAGTTGTTTTTCCCTTATTTTGAAATTACATGATGCTTTTCATGAATGCTTAACTTAGTTAGTAGGATTTTTTTTGGAAATTAAAACAAATTGTTTAAAAAAAAAATTATGCTATGCTTTTCCTTTTAGCATTTTTAAAAAATTATAAAAATGATCATGAAAAACTATATTATTAAAGTTTCATGCATGTTATGATTCAAAACTTTGAATGATTATGAATGATGATTGCTTAGTTTATAATTTCCATATCGTTTGTTGATGCATGGTTTAACACAAAAGTTAATTAGCATAATTATGTTTAATAGAGTTAATCCATGATTGTGTACTTCGGTTTTCATGCAATGAGGATTTGAAGTAATGTTGATTTAAAAACATCCATCTTGGATTAATGTGTCTTAATCCTTCTTATAATGAAGTTTTTATATGATGCATGTCTTCATGAAATCAATTGCAAAACTAAAAGACCTAACCCACAAATTTTCAAAATGAAAGAAATATGGTTTTGATGTTGCCTTGTGTTGTTATATTTGGACTTAATGGTTTTCATGATGAAAATTATTTTTCAGATTTTTAAAATGATGTATGATTTTAGCAAAAGTTTATGATTTTAGCAAAAGTTTGAGCATTGATCATCTTGTTATAACAAATGAAAGAAAGAATTAAAATGACTTTGATGATGTATCATGAAAACATGCTTAATGATTGTATCATACTTGATGACTTGAAATCTCATATTTTGAAATAATATATTCATAATGAATCCATGAATCTTGATGATTTTCATATCACTTTTTGGCTTTAAATTTGATACATATCTTTCGTGCAAAAAGTTTTTGGGCATGCTTATGTGAAATCTTGCTCGATAATGAAAATGCTTCATACATATGATCATGATAAATTCATGAATCTTGATGATTTTATATTGCTTTTGATTTCAAACAAGATATATGATTTTTGATACAAAAAATTAATAGCATGTTTCAAGATAATGCATGCACACCAAATATGATCAAAAGATAGAAGCAAGCATATTAATGATTTCGTTTTTACATGAAAGTTTTGAACATGCTTATATAAGATTAACCACATAAAATAAAACACAAAAGTTAAAAATATTTTAATCATGATGTTTTATTTATGATGTGTTTGGTCTTAACGGTTTTTATAACGAAACTTACGTCTTGTTTTGAATTGTTGATACATGCTCACATGTAATCAATTTATGTTACTCTTATTAAAATTTTCGAATGAAAGATTTTGATACATTTAATCTTGATGGGTTTAATGACAAACTTCTATTTTAAATTTATACAATGATGGCTTCCGTATAAATATTTGAACATACCTTATGAAATCATCATTGATAATGATGAAATGAAAATATTAAAAGTTTATTATCATGCTTAATGATTTTATGATATCATGAGGACTTGAAGTTGTTATATCTTGATGACAAACTCATGTTTCGGTTTTAAAATTTGATACTCATCTTTTGAAACATGAGTACACTTATGTGAAATAAAAAACTCAAAATGAAACACATTATCATGATAAATTGAATCTCATGTCTTGGAATAATATGTTGTATTTTTGCCTTAACAATTTTTATGATAAAGTTTGACTTTCGATTTTGATGAATCCATGTGAATCTTTTGAATCAAATCATTTAGAAAATACCACATACTTAATGTGATTTGACTTAATGATCATTATGATGAAATTTGTCTTTTCATCTTGAATGTTGACATTTTGTTTTAAGGCAAAGACATGCTTATAAGAAGCAAATCATATGAATAGAAATTTACAAGAACGAAATGCAATCCTCCATCTTTTCGATTCTTCAATAAATCTATGCTTGTCATGTATGAATTTATTGAATATGATTTTTTAGGATGATTTCAGATTTAAAAAATTCTTGATTCATATTTATGACGTAAGATACATTTTAAATATGAATCATGCTCTATCTCCCTTAATTCATTTTGTTCTCCTATAATTCCTTTTTTACTTACTAAAAAGGAGAACCTTCCAAATGAATCATGCTTGATAATTTGTGTTATGAGATTTAGCCTTTATGTCTTGAACATTTATGCTTATTTTTATTCGACATAAAAAGGACAAAGGCATGTTCATATGAAATCAATGCAAATCACTAAAAGAGAAATGTATGTTTCTTGAACATCTTTCTATCTCTAAAGTTTTCGATTTTTCATAAAAGACAAATGATGAATTCATTATAATATTTTATGAATCACTTAAATTATGAATGAGATTTTGATGAAGTGTTAAATTTTTAATCTAATCAATGATTAATGAACTCATTTAAGTGAATCTCTTGATCTCTTGAAATCATGACTTTGAATTCTTGACTTGAGATATCTTTGTGAATCAAAATATTTTCCTCTATGATTGCTTCCTTTTACCATTAACTAAAGAGGAATATAATCCAAGTCTTGATATCTCGATAATTGATACTTGAATGAATTCGTATACTTGATATTTGATACTTGAAACTTCTCATGAAATGTAATCTTGATGAGAATTTCTATGCATGAATCAAGTTACTCTTTGTGCTATATCTTTTCAAATGAATCATGAGCCTTGACATCATATCTTGCATAATATTAAAATGACAAGAATTCTTTGGCTTATGTGGCAATTGAAGAATTGATATAAAAGAAATTTGCCTTATGATAAATCAATGAATCATGATTTGATCCTTAATATTGATGTGCTTTTATATATCATGATTCTTGGTTGTATGATATTTATCTTGAATTGAAAATTGATAAATGTGAATTTTGATCTTGCTAAAAAGAAAGTTATGAATCATGAATGATATCTTTTGGTTTTGATCCTTGTTGAATTTTCATATTGATATCCTTCATGACATGATAACTAATGTATATTTTGATGCAAATTTATATTGATATGAAAAGTGGATGAAATTGAAATTTTTAGCCATTGAGTCCTCCACTTCATTTTGACAAAAACTAAGGGGGAGCTAGCTTGTTAAATTCATATTAATGACTTGATGATTGAAATATTCATGTAGAATTTTGATATGTATCACTTGTCATGATTTGAATATTGAAGTAAAAGAAATTGTGTTCTTCTTGATATCTTTTATGGTGAATCACGAATCATGACTCGATCCATTAGATTGATGTAAACTTTTTTATGCAAAATTATGTGAAATATTTGTATCATCATATTTGATCCTCCCTTTCTTTTTGATATTGATAAAGGGGGAGAAAGTTTATTGCTAGCTTGCACCTTAAATGAAAAATTTGATAGCTCATTCAAGAGGAAGAAAATTGCTAGCTTGGCATATCACAAAGAAATCAAAGTGCAAACATGCTATCTTGCTAGCCTACAAAAGAAGAAAAGAACTTGAATATCAAAAATTGCTACCTTGCAATTTCAAGAAAAATAAATTATAAATTTGCACAAAAAGCAAGTGTTGAATTGCTATGCTTGGACATCTTTAAAAACCTTGCTATGATTGAATGTCTTAAAGTGATATATGTTGTATGATATGATTGATCGCTAGTATGATTGTAATATTTGCATATCCTTGTAAACTAGCTATGATGTTACTTTTCCTTTTTGTTGATGATATAGGGAGAGAAGTAGATTGATGACTTCATGCATTGAATTGAATATTTTATATATTTGCATGATGGTTTTGTTATTTTCTCTTAACATTGTGATGAATGTTGCTTAGATTTAGGATAATCCAAGATTTCTATCAATGGCATATTGATAGGGGGAGTTTGGTTAAACTCCGAGGAGTTATGGTTAACTCTGTTAGTCATCAATTAGTTGTCATCATCAAAAAGGGGGAGATTATTGAATCTCGGATTTTGATGATGAAACTAATTGATTATGATTTATTGTTTAACTACGTTTTGAGTTACGCAGGTCTACTATCGATCAGGATTAGATAGTTGATGCTAGAGGAATTGACGTTGTGCCAGAGGTGATCACGTCAGGATATTGGATGTCGAGCCAGAGGTTCGGTCGACAATCGGCAGAACGCTTCGTACGTCGAGCATCGGGCCAAGAAGAGCGTGTTGCGCCAAGGATATCGGGGTTGCGGAGGTCAACCACCAATTGGGCAATGGACTGCAAAAGAGGACAATGTGCCGAAGGATCAGACGAAGTGCCGACCAATGACGTGTCGGGCAATTGAATGTCAATTCGTGTTGTAATAACTGTTTAGATCGAAGTAGAGTTTTTGTTTGTATGTATGTAGGATTAACTACGATGACGATGAAGATGTAAAGCGAAACAAAGTACCAGAAGACAAGTGGGATGGATCGTTGGGAGTTCGAGAGTTCGATAGAAGTCCGAAGATTCGTTGAGAGTGTTGCCGGAACCGGCCGAGAACGAGTAGGGAGCTTGCCGAAGGGTTTTCGGAAGTTCGCTAGAAGGTTTGTCGAATGTTCACGGAGCTTGCCAAGAAAGATTGGAGCTTACCAATAAAGCTCGTTGGAACTCGCCAAGATCATCATGAAGTCCAGGAGCTTACCGGGAGTCCGCAGAATGGTTTCCGAGGGTTCGTCGGAAGACCGCCAGAAGTTTGTCGAAAGCTCGCCGAAAGAAGTCTTGTCTTATGGACGTTGAAATAGCTTAAAAAATATCTTTAAAATTCATAGTTAGTACATAATTTGGTTTAGGATTAGGTGTTAATCCTATAAACCAAATTTGGGCCAATTCGGACTTCATTTGGACTAGTTTCGATCGAGTTTTCAGCCCAAACCACTGTGCTGAAATGACCTGGGCGGTGGTACCGTCGAGAGGCCGAGAGCTAGGTGGTGGAACCGCCCCAGGCTGGCGGTAGCACCGCCTAGCACCCGCGGGCACCAGCGGTGGCACCGCCCAGTATTGCCAGCATTAGGAAATTCAAAATGATTCAAATTTTGGTTCCAAGTTTGGGCTCCAAATTTGAATCACTTTGAGGCCTATAAATACCCCACTCATTCAGAGTTTAAAGGGTGTCTAAAACTAAGAAAAAGAAGGGAGAAACTCTCTTGAAAGTGTATCAAATCTTCCCTCTAAGTTTTAAGAGTGTTCTAGTCCAAGAGAGGGGTGAAAGGCTTTGTAAGGGTTTCCTCCTAAGCCCATCAAAAGGAGAGGTGCTGTGAGGGAGTTCATCCTCGCCCGTTGAAAGAAGGATAGCTAGTGGAAAGCCGGTGGCCTCAAGCAAGTGGAATCGGGAGTGGACGTAGGTTGGATGACTGAACCACTATAAAAATCTGGTTTGCATTTACGTTCTTGCTATTTACTTTGCTGCAAACCCTTTCCACTTAATTTGATGCTCTGCTTCTCATCTCTGCAAATATCTTTAAGTTAGAGCTTTTCTTATATGATTCCATCGATACGATTTTCATAATACGAAACGAAGTTTTCACCGTACGAAGTTTCCAAAACTTGTTCAAATCGCTGAAAATTTATCGTTCCTTACCGTTGCACTAATTCACCGCTCGATCCCTAACACAACAGAGGGGTGAATAAATGCTATCGATAAGAAGAATTGTTTCAAAAATTCATTCGATGAAACTGTATCGGAAGTTCATGTAAACTTAGAGTGCAAGTAATAGTAGTGAAAAATTGAATCAGTAAGTAATAGTAATAAAAAGCATGAAAGGAAATGCACAAAGGACTTATAGTGGTTTAGTCATTATGACCTATGTCCACTCCCGATTCCTCCATTTGTTAGGATTTAGAGCCGTACAAAGGGGGGGGGGTGAATTAGTACAGTGGATAAAAATCGATGATTTAAACTGATTCCGAAAAACTTTGTGCGTTAAGAAGTTTTGTCCGACGAAAATAATTTTGGTAAAGAGAATGATTCGAGTGAATATGAAAGAGAGTAGAGAAGGAGAAATTGAAAGATTGTAGCTAAGTAAAAATAAAAATGCAGCAAATGTAAATATGCACCAAGAGAAGAACATAGCGTTTTTATAGTGGTTTGATCAATTAACCTACGTCCATTTCTGAAAACTCCTCTGATGAGGTTACCGGCTTCCACTATCAATCCTTCTTGAAGGGGAAGGATCAAACATCCATTTTACAGAACTTTACAAGTGGCTCACACCCTTTTTACAAAATTTGTACACTTGAAAATTTATTAGGTAAACACTCTAACTTGTCAAGGCTATTTTGTTAAAGTTTTGACTTAGTTCTTCTCACTTCTTAATGTGCTTTACCAGCTGAGAAGTAAAGGGTATTTATAGGCTCAATTGGCTTTAGAATTGGAGCTAAAATAGGTCCCATCCTAGATTTTCGAGAGCTGGCAGTACCACCACTTGTTACTGGTGTTACCACCACTAGTTGACCCTAACACTGGGTGGTACCACCACTTGGTAGTTAATAACTATCAACGGTACCACCACCCAGGCACCTTGGAACCCACACCTTAGGCAGTTCCACCACCCCAGTCTGGTAGTGCCACCACCAAACAAGTTCTAGTAACCTAGATGGGCCTTGAATCTGGCTCAATCCAGTCCATTTACAGGCCCGGTTGGCCCCTACTAGGGTTAATTAGGAATAACACTTAATCATAATCCTAATTATATGCTAACTATGAAATTAAAGATATTCTAAGCAAATACTTAATCTAGCACATCAAGACTTCTTTTGGCAGGCTTCGGTAAACTTCCGACAGACTTTCGACAAACCCTTGAATATCTCCCGACAGACTTCTAGTAAGCTCCCGGACTTTACGATGACCTTGGCAAGTTCCGAGAGTCTTTTTTGGCAAGCTCTAATCTTTCACGGTGAGCTCCACAAACTTTTGGCAAACCTTCTGGCGAACTTCCAATAACCGTTCGGCAAGCCCTTGATTCATTCTCGACGAGTTCCAATAGCACTTCCGACAAACCTTCGAACTTCCAATGGATTTTTAGGAGCTGGCGGTACCACTGCAAATTGACCCTAACACTGGACGGAACCACCGCCTAGTCTGGTGGTAATATTGCCAAGGCAAAGCCTTAGGTTTTGTGGTGGGGTGGTACCACCGCCTTATCATAAACAAATTGTAAACAGCTTATTCGGTGTAATGCTTAGACATGTCAATGTCTTTTTGGTTTGTTCTAGCTTTATAAAGCTTGTAAAGGGCTAGCCAAAGGCCTAACAGCCCCATTTGAGTGAGTTTGGTGGCCATTATAGGCTTGTACATAAAGTTTACATCAAGTGGACACTTACACTAGATTTTAGTCTATAGTGGACTAATTTTATACCTTTGTTGTGTAATCGTTCTAACCTTGTGATATCCATAATTAGAATTTGTATTGACTATAAAGTATTTGCTAAAAGGGTTGCTTGTGGATCCCGTGTAAAGTACTTTTTTCTGTCTCGTCTTCTCTTTTGCAAGTCTTAAGGGATCGTAGGAGATTTCAGGGAGGTTGACCTTTGCGGATGGACACATAAGGGTTCTGTACGACTTAGGTAAAACTAGCTAAGTTCATGACAGTTGGTATCAGAGCGGGGCAAGCCCACATAGAAATACTTAGCATGTAAATGTGGGGAACCTAGTAGGGCTGTGTTGAGGGTAGCCAGTATGCATGACCGTTTGGGGGAAACGGACATGGTGTTGTAGGAAAAGGAGTCACTCAGAGGAGTGGGCATCCAATAATGGTATTCAAAGGAATGATCAACTTTCGTGTAAGAGAAACCATGAGAATAAACGAGTTAAGAAGAATTGCATAACGCACAAATGTTGAGATGGTTGAGTTTGAGAAGTGGCTTGATGTTGGCAACTAAACTTGATGGTGCTTGAGGCAAGCAGGGCGCTTGGTAAAGGATGAGACCATGCAAGGTGGAGTGGATTGTTCAGCGATCGAAAGAGTTATGCCAAGCTCACAGAGGTGATGGGGATTACAAACTCAAGGAATTTGATACTCATGCAAGGGTTTGTATGCGGACGATGGACTGTCCATGGCCATCCCAAGACAGCCGAAGGTCGGTGCCATGTAGTATTGAAACTTTCTCTTCAGCATGAGTAGGATACGTTCATAAGAGGCTAAAGTGTGCGGTAGGTTCAGCATGTTGCTTGACCTAGAGGGGTGCAGTGGGAGTTGCATTGGCGAAGAGTCACAATCTAGTAAGCGCGTTTGTGGAGGTAGAACAGTATACAGTTTGTTCAGCAAGGTGGAGTAGTCCAAGGGGATGGTGATCTCCAAAACTTCCAAAGGAAAGGATATGAAAAGAGAAGTTGCTCCAATGGGGTAAATATCCAGAAGGGAGAATCATATGCAACGGACCACACATGTTGTAGAGGAGTACCTCAAGACAAAGCTCAATGGACCGAGCAAGCGACGATAAGTTATCGTATGATCTCGCAAGTGTTAATGCATTGGTGGACGCATAGCAAGATCAAGTGGGGGAGCAATCTAAGGCAACACAAAGTAAAGGCATATTTGAAGCCGATAGGGAGATCAGACTCAACATAGGGCTAACCCGTGGATTGGTAGGTGCAAGGACCACCATTAACTCAATGCAAATCGAGAAGTGGAATAACTTGGGGGTAACTTAGTGATGTACCCAAGTCACATGAAGGGAGTTGACATATAAGATGGAATATGGAGCGAAGGCTTAGAGCTTTCCTTAGACAGAGATCAAGGACATAAACTCTTGCAGAGGCAGGAGTAGGATCATGTCATTCCTTGGGTTCCTTATTTTGATAGAGCAGACTCATCTTGCATGGTGCCAAGGATGGAGGGTGCTTCGTGGCACATGCACCTTATCTCGATGAAACATTTGATGGAGGAACTAAGGTGACATAACTTGTAGAGGTGAAGTTGGTGTCAGGAGGCCTTGGCACAAGGCAAGAGGACGCAGAGGTGGGCACTCTTGAAGAATATGCTACAGTGTTGCTAGTTGTGTTGCCATGAGGCAAGTGGTGCACAGATGGGGTTGAGGAGGTGGAGAATGTAGAGGCTAACTCCAAGTACTAAGACAAGGCTGAAGAGTAGAGGCCAGAGAACTTTGTAAGACCAGTGTCAATGGACTTCTCATCAAGATAGTCGTAAGTGAAGGACTTCGAGTCGATGCAAGAGTGCATGATCAAGGAACAAAGCAGAGAGTACATGGTATTGTACCTTTGTTATTCAGAGGAGTAATCAATAGAAATGATGGAGAAGGCAGTATAATCCCAAAGGTGACTAAATCTATTGGAGACTTGCTCCAAGTTGGAGTGATAACTTCTTGTATTCTAGAAGTTTAATGGCATTAAGAAGGTGAATCACAGTAGCTCACTCAATGCAAGGATTGCAAACACTTCAAGTGCTTTGGAAGTATGAGCCAAGAGTAGGCAAAGTCTTGTAACCAGCTCGACGCATGGAATACAAACCTCGAGGAGGCTGATGAAGACAAGTAACTTTTGTCTTCTCAACTCTCAAGAGAGTGGGTGAAACCGAATACCCTAGTTCTCTTATTTATCTAGCAAAGGAGCTCTACACAGATTGAAGACCCTTCGAAGGAACCTGAAAGAAGACAATAATTGTCAAGTCCTCACTAATAGTGATCAGTGCTATTGAGAGTAAATTGTCCACTTTATTTCCTAACTACATTCCAATCGAAAGCAGAAGTGATGCAAACCTACTTGGATGAGACAACTAAATGGAAGAAGATTTGATGAAAAAATTTTTTTGTAGAGGAAAGACCTGAAAACTTTAAAGTTTGTGAGGCGATTCTCGTTAAAGCTCCAACAAGCATCTATCTAGTTTAAGAGATAAGAAGAATTTAAAGACTGACACGTATAAAGGATGGTCTTTTCCTTCATCAGATGAATCCGCAAGAACCATCAAGGATCAGCCCAACTCTATTAACCCTACACCAGAGTCGGAGTCTTTGGCGAGTTGACGTAGCATGACAAATTAAAGTTCAATGACTCAACAACAACAAGCAGAGAACAATTGGGAGCCGAGGGGTACATCGTAGTAGGAGCAGAAGATTGAAGATCCAGTAAAGGCAAAGAGTTGCAGTGTTAACAAAGACTTCGACGAGGATGTCGAAGGAATAAGTGGGAGAGAATGTCACGGACAAATTATAAACGGCTTGTTCGGTGTAATGCTTATATATGTCCGTGTCTTTTCGATTTATTGTAGCTTTATAATGCTTGTAAAGGGCTAGCTAAAGGCTTAACAACCTTATTTGAGTGAGTTTGGTGACCATTGTAGGCTTGTACATAAAGTTTATGTTAGGTGGACACTTATATTAGATTTTGATCTCTAGTAGACTAATTTGTATTGACTATAAAGTGTTTGCTGAAGGGTTGCTCGTGGATCCCATGTGAAGCACTTTTTTCTATCTTATCTTCTCTTTTGCAGGTCCTAAGAGATTGTAGGAGGTTTCAGGGAGGTTGACCTTTGCGGACGGATACGCAAGAGTGCCGCACGACTTAAGCAAAATCAGCTAAGTTCATGACAACCTGGCAGTTAATAACTATCGACGATACCACTGTTGACCTGGGCAGTACCACCGCCCAAGCACCTTAGAACCCACACCCTAGGCAATTCCATAACCCCAATCTGGCGATGCCACCACTAGACAAGTTCCAACAACCTGGATGGGCCTTGAATCTGGCTCAATCCAGTCCATTTATGGGCCCAATTAGCTCCTACCAAGGTTAATTAGGATTAACACTTAATCTTAATCCTAATTATATGCTAACTATGAAATTAAAGATATATTCTAAGCAAACACTTAATCTGGCACATCAAGACTTCTTCCTGTGAGCTTCCGGTGAACTTCCGGTGGACTTCCAACGAACCCTTGGACATCTTCCGGTGGACTTCCAATAGTCTCTTAGACTTTACAATTACCTTGGCAAGTTTTGACGAGTCTTCTTTGGCAAGTTTCGATGAGTCTTCTTTGGCAAGCTCCGATCTTGCACTATAGCTCCGCGAACTTTCGAGAACCTTTTGGTGAACTTCTGACAACCCTTCGGCAAGCCCCCGATTCATTTTCGACAAGTTCCGACAGCACTTCTGACTTTCGACGGACTCTCAAACTTCCAATTATTCAATCGCACTTAACTTTGGCACATCATTTTGCTTTACGTCTTTATCACTATTATAGTTAATCCTACACACTTTTCTCAATAATATAGATTAGATCAAATAATCTATCAATTGACTTCATCATCAAATTCCAAGATTCAATAATCTCTCCCTTTTTTATGAGGACAATCAATTGATGACGGAGTTAACCTCAACTCCCCCTATCTATATACCATATTTAAGAAAAGAAATACTTGAATTCAAACCCCTTGAATTCAAGCCAAAATCGATAAGTTACATACATTCGAACTTATCGACATGATCAACAAGCATGATTTTTCATCCCAAAATATGATACTTTATATTTTTCACAATTCAAAAATGATGTCAATACATCACACCCATTTTTAAGTCCAATGTTGAGTGATGATAGACAATCATCATCTCAACAAATGATACAAACTTTAATTTTGAAATATAGTAAGAATCAAATGATATCAAATAAAAATTCACAAGTCCAAGACATGATATCAATTGATGATACATCATTCAATGATTCAAAAATGAAACCAAATTATCGTATCAAGGCATGATACCAAATTCAAGTAAGATAAATAAGCATGACATGATAATGATCATAGAAAAATTAAGCATACATGTGCTATTTGCGATGCATATGATACATTCCATACAATTATGATACATCACAATACACTTCAATCATTGGCAATGCATTTGATACATTTCATATATTTACGATATATTACGATGCTTTTAATGATAGCAATCACTTTACGATACAAACCATGGTAAGTGTTTTATGATATGAAGCATGTCATCAATTTGCTTTTACAATATAACACATTTTACAAATTGCATTTTACGATACTTGTCATCAATTTACCACATTTCTCCCCCTTTGTTATTAACAAAAAGGAAATGGTCCATTGATACCAAATATTACGATAGAACTTTTTGTGAAGATGGCAAAAAGAGAAGGATAAACCCATCAAGAAGACTTAAATTGTTAAAAATAATGAAAGTAATTCATTCATTCTATTAAAAATTCATGTCATAGAAATAAATTCGTAAAGTAGAAAAGATAGATCATCAAAGCAAAAAAGAGCCCATGACATAAAGAAAAATTCATTCACAAGTGGATAATGTCTGTACTTCCACTGAGTAAATTTGTGAGGTAGAAAAGAGATCATTCAAGCACAAAATTCATAAAAACTCATGGTAAGAGATATTGAAAGTCTTGAAAAGTTCAAGCGGCTATTTGTTCGAAAGATCGAAAATTCATATCATGATAAGAGCTAACTCGACATTTTTATGAAAAATTCATGAAGTGAAAAACAACCATTCAAGTCATGAAAAATTCATAAAAGCTCATAAAATTCACACAAGAGTTAGGAAATCTTTAAATTCACTTTTAGAGAAATGAAATCCGAATTGATTTCAAGAGAGCATTCAAGCTATTAAAAAAATTATGAGAACTTATTCTTTTCATATAGAGTCCATGACATAAAAATATGTATAAAAGAATAGTTCCATGTGTCATGAAAGCAATTTGTTTAAGTTACCATGAATTTATCAAACTTCAAATTTCATGATATGCAAATGTGAAGAGTCAATCATGAAAGCCATTCATTCATGCTAATGGAAATTGAGGGAGGATAAAATTGATAGAATCAAATTCTCAAAGTCATTAAATGGGTATGATTCTAATTCAAAAATCATTAAACGTGAATCATCAATCATATATGATATTAAAAATCATCAATCAATGAAGCAAGTGTATCAATCCAAGATTAGAGGAAGATAAAAAGAAAGCTCTATCTATGAAATCAAAAAGATGACACAAGATAATACAAAATTTGAAAAAGATGATATCAAGATAGGTGAGGGATCAAAGTAAGTTCATGAACACTAAAAAGATGATACTAAAAAAAAAATTTCAAAAAGAGACAAACTCATACAATAGGACAATTTAACATGTCTAATTTCCTTTTAATGAAATCAAATTATTCTTCATTTAAGGGTTTTGTAAAGATACTGCCAATTGGTGTTTTGTATCAATAAATTCTAGAGTAACATCATTGTTGTTAATATGATCTCGTATAAAATGATGCCTTATGTCAATATGTTTAGTTCTAGAGTGTTGAATGAAATTTTTAGTCAAACATATAACACTTGTGTTATCACATTTTATAGGAATATTATTTAAATAAATTCTATAATCATTCAATGTATTTTTCATTCAAACAATTTGTGCATAACATGTACTTGCGCAATGTATTCGGCTTCGGCCGTAGATAGTGCAACCGAGTTTTGTTTCTTGGAAGACCAAGAAATAAGTGCATGTCCTAAAAATTGACATGTTCCGGATGTGTTTTTCCTATCTATTCTATATTCGACAAAATCTGCATTAGCATAAGCTATTAAATTAAAGTTATCGGATTTTGGATACCATAATCCTAGGTTAGGAGTTTCTTTAAGATATCTAAAGATACTTTTAATGGCTTTAAAATGAGATAACTTAGGATTAGCTTGAAATCTAGTATAAAATCCTACACTAAACATGACATCCGGTCTAGTTGCGGTGAGGTAAAATAAACTACCTATTATTCCCCTATATATTTTTTGATCAAAATTTTCTCCACTTTCGTTCATATCTAGCTTAGTGGAGGTACTCATAGGAGTGTTGATGGCCTTTAAACCATCTATATTAAATCATTTTAACAATTCTAATACATATTTGGTTTAACTAAGATATATACTATCACTAAGTTGTTTAATTTGCATTCCTAAAAAGAAGGTTAGTTCACCCATTAGACTCATTTCAAACTCTTGGTTCATACATTTGGCAAATAATTCACATAATGATTCGTTTGTAGAACCAAAGATAATGTCATCAATATAAATTTGAACAATAAGAAAATTATTTTTAAAATTTTTAATAAACAATGTAGTATCGATCTTGCCTTTAGAGAAATTATTTTGAATAAGAAAAGAGCTAAGTCTCTCATACCAAGCCCTTGGGGCTTGTTTTAATCCATAGAGTGCCTTAGTCAATTTAAACATATGATTAGGAAAAAAAGAGTTTTCAAATCCGGGAGGTTGTTCAACATATACTTCTTCGGAAATGAAGTCATTTAAGAAAGCACTTTTAACAATCATTTGAAATAGCTTAAAATCATTACTACTAGCATAGGCAAGGAGCATCCTTATGGCTTTTAATCTTGCCACATGAGCGAAGGTTTCTTCGTAGTCGATACCTTCTTCTTGATTGAAACCTTTGGCCACTAATCTAGCCTTGTTTCTAACCATGATAACAAATTCATCTTGTTTGTTTCTAAAGACCCATTTAGTACCAATAACTAAATGGTCACTAGGTCTAGGAACAAGCTCTCATACCTCATTTCTCTCAAATTGGTTCAATTACTATTACATTATGATAACCCAAGAATCTGTTAGGGATCGAGCAGCACTAAGAGGGGGGGGGGTGAATTAGTGCAGCGGATAAAAATGATAAACTTCGACGCTTTTAAAACAACTTCGGAAACTTCATACATTGAAAGCAATGTTTCGTTTGAAACCATTTCGATTGCATTTTAACTTGAAGAAATACGTAAGAAGGAGACAATGAAGTAGAGCATCAAAGTGAAGATAGTTTGCAGCAATGTAAATGACAATAAGATAAACACAAACTGATTTATAGTGGTTCGGTCATACGACCTACGTCCACTCCCGATTCCTCTTCACTTGAGGCCACCAGCTTTTCCACTAGCTATCCTCCTTCCAATGGGCAAGGATTAACTCCCTTATAGCACCTCTCCTTTTGACGGACTTAGGAGATAACCCTTACAAGGCCTCTCACACCTCTCTTGGACTAGAACACTCTTAAAACTTAGAGGGAAGATTTTGACACACTTTTAATAGAGTTTTCCCTCTTTTTTATCTTAGTTCTAGACATCCCTTCATCCATGAATGAGAGGGGTATTTATAGGCCTCAAGAGGATTCAAATTTGGAGCCCAAATTTAAATCACCTTGGTTTTCAGTATTCGGGCGGTACTGGGTGGTGCCACCACCAATGATCTCGGGTGCTGAGCATTGCCACCACCTAGCTCTAGGCCTCTGGGCTGTGCCACCGCCTAGCTCTCTGGTTATGGGTGGTGCCACCGCCCAACCTATTCCAGCACGATGGTTTGGGCCTTAAACTCGACTCAAACTGGTCCAAAATAAGGCCCAATTGGCCCCTACTTGGTTTATAGGATTAACAGCTAATCCTAAACTAAATTACATACTAACTACAAATTTTAAAGATATTTCCTAAGCTATTACAAAGTCTAACAAATCAAGACTTCTTCCGATGAGCTTCCGATGATCTTCCAACGGTCTTCCGACGAACCCTCGGAAACCATTCTGTGGACTCTTGGCAAGCTCCCGGACTTCACGATGATCTTGGCAAGTTCCAATGAGCTTCATTGGCAAGCTTTGATATTTCTTGGCAAGCTCTGTGAACTTCCGACGAACCTTCCGGTGAACTTTTGAAAACCCTTCGACAAGCTCCCTACTCATTCTCGACCAGTTCCGGCAGTACTCCCAATGAATCTTCAGACTTCCGTTGAACTCTCGAACTCCCAATGATCCATCACACTTGTCTTCCAGCACTTTGTTTTGCTTTACATCTTCATCATCATCGTAGTTAATCCTACACACACAAATAAAAACTCTACTTTGATCTAGACAGTTATTACAACGCGAATTGACATTTAGTTGACCGGCACATCATTGGTCGGTGCTTGTCCGATTCTTCGGTGCATCGTCCTCTCTTACGGCTTATTGCCCAATCGATAATTGACCTCTGGTATCCTTGGCGCCTTTGGCCTGATGCCCACTCAAGCCTCCTGGATTGTCGAAAACATCCAATATCCTAACATGATCACTTCCGGTGCAACATCAATTCCTCTAGCGTCAACTGTCTAATCCTGATTGATAGTAGACCTGCATCACTCAAAACATAGTTAGATCATAAAACACAATTAATTAGTTTCATCATCAAAATCCGAGATTCAATAATCTCTCCCTTTTTGATGATGACAACTAATTGATGACTAACAAAGTTAACCATAACTCCCCGGAGTTTAACCAAACTCCCCCTATCAATATGCCATTGATAGAACACTTGAATTATCCCAAATCCAAGCAACATTCATCACATATTATGAGAAAATAACAAAATCATCATGTAAATATATAAAATATTTAATTCAATGCATGAAGTCATCAATCTACTTCTCCTCCTATGTCATCAACAAAAAGGAGAAGTTGCATCATAGCTAGTTTAAAAGATATGCAAATTTTATAATACACTAGCTATTAATCACATCATACAACATTTAAGCATAGCAAGTTTCTCATGATAGGCAAGATAGCACTTGTTGTGATGATAGCAAGTTTTTCTATGTTTCTTTGAGAAGTGTAAGCAAATTATATTCAAAGATGTGCATTTTCTTGACTTCCTTTGCGATATGCATACAATTTTATAATTTCTTTCTTCTCTTTTGAGAAGAGCAAGGTTGCAAGTTTTGCTTTCTTTGCATGCTAGGACTTTTGCATTTATTTGTAATATGCAAGCTAGCAAAAGCCTTCTCTCCCTTTATCAATGTCAAAAAGAAAGGGAGGATTAATACTTCAAATAATCTTGCATGAGATTCAACAATAATTTGTAACAACGATGCAAGCAATTTTGTTGAAAAAGTGAAGTTAAGCAAGATTTTTGCCTCTCTTGAGATAGCAACTTTTTGCTTCTCAATATTTAAGCTAGCAAAATTTTCTCTTTTGATGCACAAGCTAGCAATTTAACTCCCCCTTTTACCATTATCGAAAGAAAGGGAGAAACCAATGATCAATTATAAATTTGCATCAATCAATATATCAATCATCACAAGATGCATACAGGACAAGAAATCATATTATGAAGGATATCAATATGTAAATTCAACAAGGATCAAAACCAAGAGATATCATTCATGATTCATTACTTTCTTTTTAGCAAGATCAAGATAAATGTATCAATTTTTAATTTAAGATAAATGTCATACAACCAAGAATCATGATATATAGAAGCATATCAATATCAAGGATCAAGTCATGATTACAAGTGCTAACATATTTTCTTTTCATTCATTTTTAAGCCATGATAAAAGAATAAATCAATGATTCAATAATTAAGCACATTTCTTTTTCATCAAATTTTCAATCATCACATAAGGAAGTTATGTCATCAAGGATCAATTCATGAATAAATAAGAATTATATATATTTATCATGAAGAAAATCTTGACTTATATGTAAGAGTTTTCAAATCATTATGATGATGATTTCGTAAAAAAAAATCTCAAATATATAGTTCCAAGAAATCAAAATCATGATTTATAAGACTCATATAAATCATCAAAATTACTCTCAAGAGATTCATACAAGGTCATGAATTCAATAAAATTTCTTTATAGCAAAATAAAATCTTTTAGAGCTTGATTCAAGCATTAAATACATCTTAACAAGTCATAATTCCAAAAGATTCAAGAGTCACTAAAAGAAAAATCATTCAAGTTCAATTTGACAAATCAAGACTCATAATCAAATTATCATTTTTAATATTCATAACATGAATAAAGTTATTACCATATCATCAAAATCTCATTCAAAATTCAAGTGATTTACAAAATATTGTAAATGAATTTATCACTTGTCTTTCATAAAAAATCAAAAATTTCAAAAATCATACACTTCGCTTCTTTATGATTTGCATTGATTTTGTATAAATATGCCTTTGTCTTCTTTTATGTTAAATAGAAACAAGTATAAACATTCAAGACATAAAGACTAAATCTCATAACACAAATTATCAAGAATGATTCATATTTAAAATGTATCGTATGTAGTAAATACGAATCAAGCATTTGTCAAATCTGAAATCATCCTCAAAATTATATTCAATAAATTCATACATGACAAGCATAGATTTATTGAAATTTCTATAGAAAAATCGATAAGATTGAGATAGAGGATTGCATTTCATTTTTATAAATTTCTATTCATGTGATTTGCTTCTTATAAGCCTGCCTTTACCTTAAAATAAAATATCAACATTCAAGATGGAAAGGCAAATTTTATCATAATGATCATTAAGTCAAATCACATTAAGTATGTGGCATTTTCAAAAGATTCGATTCAAGAGATTCACATGGATTCATCAAAATCGAAAACTTTAGAGATAGAAGAATTTTCAAGATCATACATTTTCTTTTTATGATTTACTTCATATAAGTATGCCTTTGTCTTTTAATGTCAAATTGATACAGTCATGAAAGTTCAAGACATAAAGGCAAAAACCATCATCAAGATTTTTAAAGTAAAAAAAAACACGTCATATAAACAATTTATCATAAAATGATTAAGACCAAAAATACATAAGTTCAAAGTGCAAGAGTCACTCATCACACATAATGTGTTTTATTTTAATTTGTTTATTTCATATGAGTGTGCTCATGTTTTAAAAGATGAGTATTATTTTTAAAAACAACACATAAGTTTCATCATCAAGATATGAAATCATAAAGTTATTAAGCATGATAACAACCTTTTAAATCCTTATGCATGATATCATGAAAATAAACTTTTTATATTTTTATTTCATCATTAACAATGATGATTTCATAAAATATGTTCTAATATTTACATAAAAGCCATCATCATATAAATTTGAAATACAAGTTTTGTCATTAAGTCCATTAAGATCAAATGCATCACACAAAACATCATGATAGGACATTTTCTTATTTTTATAAGTTTCAATTTACGTGATTTGATCTTTCATAAGAATGATCAAATTTTTGTATGAAAATGTTATGCATCATATTTAAACACGAAGACATCATCAAAATCATTTTAATTCTTTCTTTCATTAGTTATAACAAGATGATTGATGCTCAAATTTTTGCTAAAATCATTTTATAAATTTCATCATAAAAATGATTAAGACCTATTAATCAAGATTTTTAAATCATAAGCATGATACTATAAAATTATCATCAAAACGTTTTCAAGAATAACATACATTGATGTGTAGTTGATGTACAATCATTATTACAAATCATTCAAAATTTCAAAACATAACATGCATGATATAAAATCGTCAAACATCATGTTTAGAATGGAAAACCAATGTAATTCATCAAGATACACATGCATGGATTAGTCCTCATAGGTGTACACACATTATCACACATCATACAATCATTATTCAAATTTTTATTTTTCAAAAATTACTAGAAAAAAAAGCATAAAAAAATTCCTACCAACTATATCAAGCAACTAATGAAAGGATCATGTAATTTTAAAATAAGGTGAAAGCATTTCGAGTGAGTTACTTACCTCATTGTCGAAAACCGAAAAGACATAGTTTGTCGTTACGCCTTCGGAAGTTCTTAATTCGTCCTTGGGTGCCTTCATCTTCTTTGGCCTCTTCCTACGTTCAAGTTCTTTATTTATTTTAGATTTTTGTTTAATGAACTTATTAAGATTTAGTGTTCGAAGTTCAAAGTTCTTAATAGTGTCCTCATCACTTGAGTGATAACTCAAGTGGCATTTCAAAGTTCAGAGTTCCAAAACCTTCTTGTTCTTTAGAAGGTGGTTCATGTGTTCATCATGTTCAAGAGTCATTTCATACGTCAATAAAGACCTGATTAGTTCTTCAAGTGAATAAACATTTAAGTCTTTAGACTCTTGAATAGTTATTATTTTTGGATCCCAACTCTTTAGGAGGGATCTTAAAATCTTATTAGTGAGTTCAAAGTTCGAAAAACATTTACCAAGACTTTTCAAGCTATTGACGACATCCGTGAAATAAGTGTACATATCATTGATAGTTTCACTTGGTGTCATTCAAAAGAGCTCAAAATCATACAATAAGAGGTTTACTTTCGAGTCTTTGACTCTACTAGTTCCCTCATGCATGATTTCAAGTGTTCGCCAAATATCAAAAGCCGTTTTGCACATAGAAATCCAATTGAACTCATTTTTGTCTAAAGCACAAAATAAGGCATTCGTAGCCTTTGCATTCAAAGAAAAAGACTTTTTCTCCAAATCCAACCATTCGTTCGTTGGTTTAGAGGAAAGTTGAAAATGATTTTCAACAATGTTACATAAATCTAAATCCATTAAAAGTAAGAAAACATTCATTCGAGTTTTCTAATAAGTAGTCCGATCCGTTAAAGAACGATGGATGTACAACCGAAAAGCCCTCTTGAAAGCCATGAAGAGCCATTTCTTACGGGTATAAATCCGAATGAGAAATAACGTGGCTCTGATACTAATTGTTAGGGATCGAGTGGCACTAAGAGGGGGGGGGGGGTGAATTAGTGCAGCAGATAAATACGATAATCTTCAGCACTTTTAAAACAACTTCGAAAACTTCATACGTTGAAAGCAACATTTCGTTTGAAACCATTTCAATTACATTTTAACTTGAAGGAATACATAAGAAGGAGACAACGAAGTAGAGCATCAAAGTGAAGATGGTTTGCAGTAATGTAAATGACAATAAGATAAACGTAAACCAATTTATAGTAGTTTGGTCATACGACTTATGTCCACTCCCGATTCCTCTTCACTTGAGGCCATCGGCTTTTCCACTAGCTATTCTCCTTTCAATGGGCGAGGATGAACTCCCTTATAGTACCTCTCCTTTTGACAAGCTTAGGAGATAACCCTTACAAGGCCTCTCACCCCTCTCTTGGACTAGAACACTCTTAAAACTTAGAGGAAAGATTTTAACACACTTTCAATAGAGTTTTCCCTCTTTTTATCTCAATTCTAGACATCTCTTCATCCATGAATGAGAGGGGTATTTATAGACCTCAAGAGGATTCAAATTTGGAGCCCAAATTTGAATCACCTTGGTTTTCGGTATTCTGGCGGTAATGGGCGATGCCACCACCAAGCGAGCAGTGCCACCACTAGTGCTCTTGGGTGCTGGGTGGTGCCACCGCCCTAGCCTATTCTAGCACGCTAGTTTGGGCCTTAAACTTGGCCCAAACCGGTCCAAAACAAGACCCAATTGGCCCATACTTGGTTTATAGGATTAACACCTAATCTTAAACCAAATTATGTGCTAACTTTAAATTTTAAAGACATTTCTTAAGCTATTACAAAGTCTAACAAGTCAAGACTTCTTCCGATGAGCTTCCGACAATCTTCCGGTGGTCTTCCGATGAACTCTTGGAAACCATTCTGTGGACTCCCAACAAGCTCCCAGACTTCACGATGATGTTGGCGAGTTCCAACGAGCTTCATTGGCAAGCTCCGATCTTTCTTGGTAAGTGTCGTGCAAGCTCCGATCTTTCTTAGTAAGCTTCGTGAACTTCCGACGAACCTTCCAAAAACCCTTCGGCAAGCTCCCTACTCATTCTCGGCCAGTTCCGGCAACACTCCCAATGAATCTTCGGACTTCCATCGAACTCTCGAACTCCTAACGATCCATCACACTTGTCTTCCGGCATTTTGTTTCGCTTTACGTCTTCATCATCATCGTAGTTAATCCTACACACACACAAACAAAAACTCTACTTCGATCTAGACAGTTATTATAACACGAATTGACATTCAATTTCCTGGCACGTCATTAGTCGGTGCTTCGTCCGATTCTTTAGCGCATCGTCCTCTCTTACGGCTTATTGCCCAATCGACGGTTGACCTCTGCAACCCCAATATCCTTGGTGCAACTCCGCTCTTCTTGGTCTGATGCCCAACATCCGAAGCCTCCTATCGATTGTCGACCGAACCTCTAGCTCAACATCCAATATCCTAGAATGATCACTTCCGGCGCAACGTCAATTCCTCCAGCGTCAACTATCTAATCCTGATCGATAGTAGACCTGTATCACTCAAAATGTAGTTAGATCATAAAACACAATCAATTAGTTTAATCATCAAAATTTGAAATTCAACAGAATCATCTTTCAAGGCTTCATCAATGAACTTAGGTTCACTTTGAGAAAGAAAAGTGGCGTTGGTACAAAAATTCTTAAAAGAAGAACGAGTTTGAACTCCTTTTGATGTGTCTTCTATAATTAGCTCCTTAGGATGGGCATCTACATACTTCCATTCCTTAGGTAAGAATGTTTCAGAAGAAGATGCATCTAAGTTGTTATTTGGAGGAGAGGTTTCGTTCAAATTCAAACCATTAAAATCAAGATCATCATCAAAATCATTTTTCCTAAATTTAAAAAATTTATTGAAAACAACATGAATATATTCTTCTATAACCAAAGTTCTTTTATTAAAAACATGAAAGGCCTTAGAAATAGAAGAATAACCTAGAAAAATACCTTCATCGGATTTTGCATTAAACTTTTGTAAGGCATCTTTTTCATTCAATATAAAATATTTACAACTGAAAACTTTAAAATATGAAACGTTTGGTTTTTTGTTATTCCACAATTAATAAGGAGTTTTGGAGAGAGATGGTCTTACTAGAACCCTATTCATGACATAGCAAGCCATAGTAATGGCTTCGGCCTAAAAGTATTTGGGTAAACTATATTCATTCAACATAGTTCTTAACATTTCTTGTAAATTCTTATTCTTTCTTTCTACTACTCTATTTTGTTGAGGATTCCTTGGAGAAGAGAAATTGTGTTTGTAACTATTAGATTCACAAAAGTTTTAAAAATCATGGTTTTGAAATTTACCACCGTGTTCACTCTGAATCGATGAGATCATAAAATCTTTTTCATTTTGAATAAGTTTGTAAAACTTCGAGAAACACTTAAAACAATCACTTTGTGTGCCAAGAAATATGTCCAACTGTATCTACTATAGTCATCTACGATTACAAATGCGTATTTACTACCTCCTAGGCTTGTTGTGTCAATTGGTCTAAACAAGTCCAAATGAATCAATTGCAATGGTCTAGAGGTGCTTATTTGATTCTTAAATTTGAAACTATTTTTTATTTATTTTCCTAATTGACAAGCATCATACACTTTGTCTTTGATAAACTTAATATTGGGAATGCCTATTACTAGTTCTCTAGATGAGATTTTGGAGGTTAGTTTCATGCTTATATGGGCTAATCTCCTATGCTAAAGTCAAGCATCGTCATTTAAAATCAAAAAGCATATTTCATTACTAAGTTCATCAATGTTAATAGTGTAGACATTATTTTCTTTTAGGGCAATTATAGATGTGTTGTTTTATGATTTTTTAATGATACAAGCATTAGATTCAAATCTTATTATGTATCCTTTATTACACAATTGACTAATGCTCAAAAGATTATGCTTTAAGCCATCTACTAACTATACATCATCAATTAAAAAGTTTGATTTGTTACCTACAGATCCCTTGCTAAAGATTTTACACTTGTTGTCTCCGAAGGTGACATACCCTTCATCTTGGCTAGTGAGCTTAGAGAATTAAGATGGATCTTCGGTCATATGCCTTGAGTGTCCACTATCAAGGTACCATCTTTTGCTTCTAGCTTATGATGGTAAATGTGTTAACAAAAGAAGATGGTTTTTAGGTACCCTTTTTACCTTGGGTGCCTCAAAATTGATCTACTTATTTTGTCATTTTGCATTGAAATTCTTACGTAGAGTAAGTTTCTTAAATGAACATTTGTAAGTAATGTGTTCGGGTTTGCAACAAAAGTTACGCTTTGTGTGAGGTGATACATGCAATGTAGGTCCTTTAACGAAGGTGGTTGGATTTCGGTGAGATCTATCACAGATCCGATTCCACTTATTTTATGAACTTGACCCTTGTTAGCAAGGATCATATCCAAAAACTTGCTACCAATCTTAAATTTATCTAAGTTTTCTTTGAATAGCAAGTTCTCCTTCTCAAGTATCTCTAAGTGTTCACACTTAGAGCATGGAGGCAAAGAAGGAGTGTTGTGTTTAAGATTTTCAAATTTATCAACTAACAGAGTATGCTCCTTATTTAACAAATGAAACTTTTTACTAATTATTCTACACTCATCAAACAAATCAGGAAAGGCATTTGAAAGCTCATCGAAAGTTACATTTTCATCAAATAAATTACTTACCTCTTCTCTAATATCCATTAAAGCATAGTTGGCGACCTCCTTGTTGCTTGGTTCTTCATCTTCGGAGCTGCTTGAGTCATCCCATGTTGCCTTTAGAGTATTCTTCTTCTTTGATTGCTTTTTCTTTGCTTGGGGGCATTCACTTTTGAGATACCCTGGCTTCTTGCTTTCAGAGCATATCACTTATTCCTTTTTTGGTTCAAGTTCATTTTTAGAGTCATTTTTAAATTTATTTCTTTTTATAAATTTATTGAATTTTCAAGTCAAGAGTGCAAGTTCGTCATCATAGTCCTCCTCACTTGAAGATTCTTTCAAGTGGTCTTCTTGTATTCTCAATGCTAAATCCTTCATGTTCTTTAGAAGGGAGTTCTCAAGCTCATCATGAGTATTGCAAGTCATCTCATAGGTCATTAATGACTCAATTAGTTCTTCGAGAGAAAAGATTTTTAAGTCCTTGGCCTCTTGAATGGCCTTTAATTTAGGATCCCAACTCTTTGGAAGGAATCTTAAAATTTTAGTTACAAGTTTGAAATTATAAAATATTTTTCCAAGTACTTTTAGTCCATTGATGACATCTATAAAACAAGTGTACATGTCTCCAATGGACTCATGTGGTTTCATCCGAAATAACTTATAAGAATACACTAAAAGATTGATTTTGGACTCTTTCACTCGACTAGTACCTTTGTGAGTGATTTCAAGAGTATGCCAAATATCAAAAGGTAATTCACGAATTGAAACATGATTAAATTTATTTTTATCTAATGCACAAAATAAGACATTCATAGTCTTGGCATTAAGAGCGAAAGTCTTCTTCTTCAACTCATTCCATTTGTTCATCAGAAGAGAAGACTTTTGAAAGCCGTTTTCAACAATGTTTCAAAGTTCAAAATCCATAGAAATAAGAAAAATTCTCATGTGAGTTTTCCAATAGGTGTAATGCGACCTAGTGGACATACGCGGACGTGTAATTGAGTGGCTCTCTTGAATGCCAGCAAATACCATCTCTCTTAGGCTTTAAACCAGAATGAGAGTGACCTTGCTCTGATACCAATTGTTAGGATCTAGAGCAGCACTAAGAGGGGGGGGGGTGAATTAGTGTAGCGGATAAAAATTGATGATTTAAACTGATTACGAAAAACTTTATGCATTGAGAAGTTTTGTTTGACAAAAATGATTTTGACAAGGAGAATGATTTGAGTGAATACGAAAGAGAGTAGAGAAGGAGAGATTGAAAGATTACAGCTAAGTAAAAATAAAAATGAAGCAAATGTGATTTTATAGTGGTTCGATTAATTAACCTACATCCACTTCTGAAACCTCCTCTGATGAGGTTACCAGCATCCACTATCGATCCTTCTTAATGGGGAAGGATCAAACACCCCTTTTACAAAACTTTACAAGTGGCTCATCTTGTCATGTCGCCATTATCCTCTCCCTGCAAAATTAATCTTTTTGGGTGTGCAGCTCCAACGCTTATAAGGCTCAAGACCTCCCCTTTCTTTACCAATGTGGGACTAAATGCACTTTGCCTAACCCTTCTTGGGGTGCACCCCCTCTGGGGTGCTTGGTGTGATACCCCCTTTGGGGTGATCAGCGTGACATCCTTGAGAATTCACGTTGTCTACCCCCTCTAGGGCGCTTGGCATGATATTCTCCCCCACCCAATCACGTGACGCTCTCGTCACGAACTAGCCACCCTGCCTACCCCCTCTAGGTGCTTGGCATGGACACCCCCTCTGGGGTGATCGGTGAAGGCTAAGGGCTGCTCTGATACCACTTGTCACGTGGCCATTATCCTCTCCCCACAAAATCGATCTTTTGGGGTGTGCAGCGCCAACACTTATAAGGCTCAAGGCCTCCCTTTTCCTTACCAATGTGGGACTAAATATACTTTGTCTACCTTCTCTTAGGGCGCACCCCCTCTAGGGTGCTCGGTATGATACCCCCTCTAGGGTGATCACTATGACATCCTTGAGAATTCACCCTGCCTACCCCCTCTGGGGTGCTTGGCATGACATTCTACCAACCTGATTATGACTCAACTGGATCAACTCAAATCACAATAATCTGAACTCAAATTGTAACAAAATGAGATCCTAACTAAAGTGCGACAAGTACATCACAAGATCGATTTCTTGTATAGATATTTTGGCATATCACCCGAGGAGTAATTTGTAATTCTTAAATGTTTGGATCAGTTTGGCACTAACAGGAGGGGGGGGTTGAATTAGTGCAATGGTTAAAAAAAAATTCGGTGATTCAAGAAACTTTGGAAACTTCATACGATAAACACTATGTTTCGATAAAAGTTGATTTTGATTAAAGTGTATTTAACTTGAAAGCATTTAGAGAAGATGATGAAGAAGTTGAACAAGTAAAGAAGGTTTGCTGAAAAGTAAATTATGAGAAAGTAAACATAAACCAATTTTATAGTGGTTTGGTCTTACTACCTACATCCACTCCTGATTTCTCATTATTTGAGGCCACTGGCTTTCCACTAGTTGTCTTTCTTCCAACCGGCAAAGACAAGCTCCCTTACAATGCTCTCTCCTTTTGACGGGCTTAGGAGATAACCCTTACAAGCACTCTCTCCTCTCTTTTAATTTGAATACAAGTAAGGACTAGAGGAGGGGATTTCTAAAGAGATTTGAACAATGTTTTTCTACTTTCAAAGTGTGTGTGCTTGTAAATTCAACCGAGGGATGAGAGGGGTATTTATAGGCTCCAATATAATTCAAACTTGGAGCCAAAACCTTCCATCCCTAGTTTTCTAAGTACTGGCAGTACCATCGTCAGTGCACTTTGGTTCTATCAGTGTACTGGGCGGTACCACCACCCAGTCTAGTAGTACCACCGCCTAGAGCGGTACCACTACCCAGACTCAGTCTTGAAGACTAAGCCTTCAGGTGGTGGCACCGCCCACCTGGCAGTGCCACTACTTGACGTGGCACTTGGGCATTGTTTAGGCCTTTCATCCAGCCCAACACAGACCTAATTCGGCCCAATTAGCCCCTAATAGGGTTAAAGGGATTACCTCACAAATATAACCCTAATTACATGCTAATTATGAAATTAAAGACACTTCCTAAGCAAAACAAAATCTAGCAAGTCAAGTCTTCTTCCGAAGAGCTTCCAACGAACTTCCGGTGGTCTTCCAACAAACCCTTGGACACCTTCCTGCAGACTTCCGGCAAACTCCTAGAATTCACGACGATCTTGGCGAGTTCCGATGAGTCTTCTTTAGCAAGCTTCGATCTTTTTTGATGAGCCCCATGAACCTCCGACGAGTCTTTCTAGTGAACTTTCGATGAGCCCTTCGTCAAGTTTCCAACTCACTCTCAGCTAATTCCGACAGCATTCCCGATGAATCTTGGACTTCTAACTAACTCTTGAACTCCCAATGATTCGATCGTGCTTGACTCTGACACTTTATTTTGCTTTGTATCTTCATCTTTATCATAGTTAGTCCTGCACACTAATTAAGTCTTAACCCTACTTCGATCTAAATAGTTATAACGAATCAACTTCTTATTGCCCAACACGTCATTGGTCAGTGCTTCATCCGATCCTTCAGCGCATTGTCCTCTCTTGTGGTCTGTTGCCCAATCGGCGATTGACTTCCGCAACCCCGATCTCCTTGGCACAACACCACTCTTCTTGGCCCGATGCCCGATATATTTGTTCGAACCCTTCTGCCGATTGTCAACCAGACCTTCGGCTCGACGTCCTTGACACTTCTCTATGAAGGACTTAAGAGAAGCATCCTACTTATTAGGGATTCAGATCTATTGAGATATATCCAAGTAGATACTTAGCTTATCCTAGTCCAGGTACATAAACACCATTGTCAAAAGGTTTGACATGGAAAATTCCAAGAGAGGTCTCATACTGATGAGACATAGGTTATCACTTTCTAGGAGTATATCCTGAAAGGCTCCTAGAAAGGACACACATAGATAGAACATAGGTTTGACATGAAAAATTCCAAGAGAGGTCTCATACTGATGAGACATAGGTTATCACTTTCTAGGAGTATATCCTGAAAGGCTCCTAGAAAGGACACACATAGATAGGATACTCTATGCCTTAGTGGTATGATCTATCATGTATGCTATACTATGTACTAAGCCTGATATAGCACATGCTCTAAGTGTCACGAGCAAGTATTAGGTGGATCCAGGCTTGAAGCACTGGAAAGCAATAAATAGTATCCTTAAGTACTTGAGGAGGACTAATGATCTTTTACTAGTATATGAAGAAAGTAGCTTCAGGGTTGAGGGTTGCATAGACTTGACCTTCTAGTCTAATGTCAATGATAGTAAGCCAATTCAGGGCATGTGTTTACCCTGAATGAAGGAGCAGTATGTTGGAAGAGTTCCAAGCAAGATACTACTGCTGACTCGACCATAGAGGCGGAGTACATTGCTGCAATAGAGATAGTAAAGGAGGGAGTCTGGATGAAACAGTTCATCATATATTTGGGAGTCATGACGAGAAGCAAGGAGCTGATTCCCTTATATTGTGACAACTATGGGGTGATTACTCAAATAAGAGAACCTGGGTCTCATCAGAAGTGTTCTAAGGAGGTTCTAGCTTATTAGAGAGATCATGGCCTAAAGAGATATAGTAGTGGAAAGAGTTCCATCCGAATATTGTTGGGATCGAGAGTGGCACTAAGAGGGGGGGGGGGTAAATTAGTGCAGCGGTAAAGAATGATAGATTCGGCGATTTTAAAACAATTTTGGAAAGTTTGTATGATAAAAATTATGCTTCTTCAATTAAATCTGTAATGAAAGATGCTTTAAACTTGAAGTGATTTATAAGAAGGAGATAAGGAAGTAGAGCATCAAAGTGAAGATGGTTTGCAGTAATGTAAATGACAATAAGATAAATACAAACCGATTTATAGTGGTTCGATCATACGACTTACATCCACTCTCGATTCCTCTTCACTTGAGGCCACCAACTTTTCCACTAGTTGTCCTTCTAACGGGCGAGGACTGGCTCCCTTACAGCACTCTTCTTTTGACGGACTTAGGAGGTAACCCTTACAAGCACTCTCTCCTTTCTTTTGGTGGAATACAAGTGAAAACTAGAGGAGGGATTTCTTAAGAGATTTCTATAGAGTTTTGTTATTTTGAAAGTGTATGTGCTTGTCTTTTCTAACCAAGGATGAGAGGGGTATTTATAGACCCCAAGGTGATTCAAATTTGGAGCCCAAATTTGAATTATCTCGGCTTTTCAAGTGTTGGTGGTACCACCGCTTGACACTCTGGTTCTATCAGTGTATTAGGTGGTACCACCACTTGACACACTGACACGGTCAGTGTGTTGGGCGGTACCACCGCCCCAGCCAACGGTGCCACTGCCTAAAGCACTCTGCTCTAGGCGGTACCACCGCTCAAGGCACTTTGCCCCAAGTGGTACCACTGCCCAAACCACCTGTTTTGTTGGACCTGGGTAGTGCCACCGCCCCAGTCTGGCGGTGCCACTGCCAGACAGGTCCAGCACACTTTGTTGGGCCTTAAACTCAGCCCAAACTAGTCCGTTATCAGGCCGAGTTGGTCTCTACTTGGGTTATAGGATTAACACATAATCCTAACCTAAATTAACATGCTAACTATAAATTTTAAAGACATTCCTAAGCTATTACAAAGTGTAAAAATTCAAGACTTAGTTCGGTGAGCTTCTGGTGAACTTCCGGCGGTCTTTCGACGATCCCTCGGACACCATTCTACGGACACCCAGTAAGCTCTTGAACTTCACGATGATCTTGGCGAGTTCAGATGAGCTTTTTCAGCAAGCTCCAATCTTTCTTGATGAGCTCCACGAACTTCCGACGAACCTTCTGGTGAACTTCTGAAAACCCTTCGGCAAGTTCCCTACTCGTTCTCGACCAGTTCCAATAGTACTCCGACGAATCTTCGGACTTCCGTCGCACTCTCGAACTCCCAATGATTTCATCGCACTTGACTCTGGAACTTTGCTTTGCTTTATGTCTTTATCATTTATCGTAGTTAATCCTGCACACACAAGACAAAACTCTAATTTAATCTAGACAATTACAACGCAAATTGACATTCTGTTGCTCGGCACGTCATTGGCCTATCGGCACTTCATCCAATTCTTCAGCACACCGTCCTCTCTTGCGATCCATTGCCCAATCAGCGGTTGACCTTCGCAACTCCGATATCCTTCGAGCAACCCACTTTTCTTGGCTCGATGCCCGATGTCCGAAGCCTTCTGCCGATTGTCGATCGGACCTCCGACTCGACATCCAATATCCTGACGTGATCACTTCTGATGCTACATTAATTCCTCCTGTGTCAACTGTCTAATCCAGATCGAGTAGACCTGTATCACTCAAAATGCAGTTAGACAACTAAAACACAATCAATTAGTTTCATCATCAAAATCTGAGACCCAACAATCTCTCCCTATTTTATGATGACAACTAATTGATGACTGTCGGAGTTAACCTTAACTCCTCGGAGTTTAACCAAACTCCCCCTATCAATATGCCATTGATATAATACTTGGATTATCCTAAATCCAAACAACATGTATCAAAAGTTATGAGAAGAAACTTTCAAAACCATCATGCAAATAAAATATTTAATACAATGCATGAAGTCATCAATCTATTTCTCCCCCTATATCATCAATAAAAAGGAGAAGTAGCATCTTAGCTAGTTTAAAAAGATATGCAAGTTGTATAATTATACTAACAAGATTTACTACATTTAGGCAAAGATTTGTAACACAACATTCAATCGTAGCAAGTTTCAAGTTTTAAGCATAACAAGTTTTACTTGTTTCTTGTGTAATGTTGCACTTTGCTTCTCTTAAGATTGCAAGTTAGCAATTTGTTGGTAGTGTCCATGATAGCAAGTTCTTTTGAGTTAGCAAATTTTTCATTGGGTGTGCAAGCTAGCAAAAACATTATCCCCCTTTGTTTTTGTCAAAAAGAAGGGAAGAGTACAATTCTTTTCCCTTTACATGAATGTTTTAAAATAACAAATTTGCATCATGAATTTTCAACATATTAAGTCATGAATTCAAAAGAGTCATAAATCATGATATTAGGGAAATTGATGATAAGCAAGCAAGTAAGTAATAATGATAAGCTAGTATACTTTGCAATATGCAAGCTAGCTCCCTTTCAATTTTTCTCTTTTTGCAACTAAGTGTCGCCTTTGCAAGCTATCAACCCCCCTTTTATAATGAGCTAGTAATTTTGTAAAATTTACAGCATTTTAGACATGCAAGCTTATGAGTTTAAAAATAATACAACTTTGCAATTTCTTTCTTCTCATTTTGAGAAGTGTAGTTTTGCCTTTTTGCAAGTTCTAGCTAGCTATGTTTGCTACCTTTTCTTGTGATACACAAGTTAGGAAGTTTTCTCCAAGCTAGTAATTTTGCTCCCCCTTTATCATTCTAAAAAAGAAGGGATGACAAAGTTTTCTTCCTTGTTACATCAACTTTTAAAAATAATCATCAATTAATATCACATAATGCATTTAAGTAGTCAAATGACATATCATGATTTAATGATTCATCATAAAGAAAATTGATTTTCAATCATCACACAAGGCATACAAGACAAATAAAAATCATGTCAAAAATTCCAAAAAGTATTTCAAGCCAACAAGATCACATTTGAAGGATAAAATATATCACAATCGTAAATGTTGATAAGTGATTCATTTGAGTGCAAAACCACTTGATTCATGCATAGAAATTCCAAGTATCAAATATCAAGATACCAAGACTTGGATTGTAATAAAGCTCATTCAAGTTTGAATCATCAAAATCATTAACATAGTTTATGAGATTCATAAATTGACATAAACTTGAATTGTTCTCCTCTTTAGTAAATGATAAAAAGAAGCAATGTCATGATTTCAAGTGATTAAGAGAGGAGTTATAAAATCATTCAAACTCATTTTGTCAACTCAAAACTCGTAATCAAATCAAAATCATTTGCAAGATTCATAACATGAATGATGTGATTATCAACTTTTTAGATATTGCAAAATGATAAATAGATTTTTGATAAACACTTATTATCAAATCATCAATTTCATAATTCATTTAGAAGGTTCTCCTCTTTGGTAAATAAAAAACAGAACAAAATGAATTAAGGGAGATAGAGCATGATTGAAGCATTTAACATGAATGAAGCATGATTCATATTTAAAATGAATCTTATGTCATAAATACGAATCAAGCATTTGTCAAATCTGGAATCATTCATAAAATCACATTCAATAAATTCATATATGACAAGCATGGATTCATGAATTTCCTCTAGAAAAATCGATAAAATTGAGATAAAGGATTGCATTTTATTTTTATATGCGATTTGCTCCTTATAACCATGTTTTTGCCCTTAATAAAAAACAAATATCATCATTCAAGACGAAAAGGCAAATTTTGTCATAAAAATTATTAAGCCGAATCACATTAAGCATGTGGCATTTTCCAAAAGATTCAATTCGAGAGATTCACATGGATTCATCAAAATCGAAAACTTTAGAGATAGAAAAATTTTCAAGATCATGCATTTCCTTTTTATGATTTACTTCAAATAAGCATGCCTTTGAGACAATCATGAAAGTTTAAGACGTAAAGGCAAAAACATCATAAAAACGATTTAGATCAAAAACATATATAACAAGACATATGATTCATCATGCATAGCTTTAAGATGTGAGTTCATCAAGATTATACAAACTTTCATTGCTAAGACATTTATCATTTTTTAGCACATTCAATTTTATAAAATAAATCATCAAAATTATTTTAATTCTTTATTTCATTAGTTAGTTATAACAAGATGTTTACCATCTTACATGATTCAAGCTTGGTGTGAGATCTCTAGAATCAAACTCAAATTTTTGCTAAAACCATGCATCATTTTATAAATCTGAAAAACCTTCAAGCAACATCGAACAAAAAGTCCTGATAATTAAATTTTTGTATCAAAATGATGCATCTTGTTTGAAACCAATTTCGTCATAAAGATCATCAAAATAAATGTATCAAAATCTTTCGTTCAAAAATTTTATTAAGAGCAACAGAGATGGTTTACATGTAAGCATGCTCTTGTCTTTTTCTACTAGATTTATGTGTCAATATTTAAAAATAAGACATACGTTTCATCATAAAGCCATCAAGACAAATCACATAAAAAATAAAACATCATGATATCATATCTTCAATTTTTGTGTGTTTTATTTCTTGTGGTTGACCTCATATAAGCATGTTCACATTTTCACACAAAAGGCAAGCATCATTCGAAATCATTATAAAAGCTATGTTACTTTCATTTAAAAAAAAATGATAGCAATGTGGGTTAGAACTTTTAGTTTTGTAATTAATTTCATGAAGACATGCATCATCTAAGAATTTCATCATAAAAAGTATTAAGACCATTAATCAAAGATAGAAGTTTTTAAAACAACATTACTTTAAATCCTCATTGCATGATACCATAAAATCATTAAGCATAAAAGTTGAAATCATCAGGATATACAATCATGGATTAATCTTAGGCAATATCACAAATCATGCAAGTATCATTTTAATTTTCAAAAACACTAGAAAGAAAAGCATGATATAATTTTTGAAAACAACTTTTATTTCCTACTATCTAATTTAAGCACTCATGAAAAACATCATGTAACTTCAAAATAGTTTGAGTTAAGTTGCTTACCTTGTAGTCGAAGCCCGTCAAAGTGCAATTTGTCGTTTGCCTTTCGAAAGTTCTTGATTCATCCTTGGGTGGCTTCCTTTTCTTTGGCCTTTTCCTCCATTCAAGTTCATTCTTAGTTTTACATTTTTGTTTAATGAACTTATTAAAATTCATTGTTATGTGTTCAATGCCCTCATCACCATCACTTGAGTTATCACTCAAGAGGTCCTCATTTGTCCAAAATTCTAAATCCTTCTTGTTCTTTGGAAGGTGGTTCATGTGTTCATCATGTTCATTGTGTTCCAAGAATATCATCTCATAGGTCATTAAAGACTCAATGAGTTCTTCAAGAGGTAAGTCATTTAAATTTTTAGCTTCTTGTATTGCGGTTACTTTAGGATCCCACATTTTTGGAAGGGATCTTAGAATCTTATTTATGAGATCAAAATCTGAAAAAGATTTACCAAGAGCTTTTAGACTATTGACGATATCCATGAAATGGGTGTATATGTTGTCTATAGCCTCGCTTGGTTGCATTCGAAAAATCTCAAAATCGTACATCAAAATATTAATTTTGAAGTCTTTGACTCTACTCGTTCCTTCGTGTGTGACTTCAAGTTTGTGCCAAATATCAAAAGCCATTTCACATATTGAAATCTGATTAAATTTAATTTTATCTAGAGCACAAAATAAGGCATTCATAGCCTTTGTATTTAAAGAAAAATATTTCTTCTTCAAATTCGACCATTCGTTCGTCGGTTTAGAGGGAAGTTGAAAACCGTTTTCAACAATATTCCATAAATCCAAATTCATAGAAATCAAGAAAACTCTCATTCGAGTTTTCTAATAAGTGTAGGCCAAACTGTTAAACAACAGAGGATGAACAATCGAAAAACCCTCTTGAAAGCCATGAAGAGTCATTTCTCACGGGTGTGATTCCGAAAGAGAAATAACGAGGCTCTGATACCAATTGTTGGGATCGAGAGTGACACTAAGAGGGGTGGGGGTGAATTAGTGTAGCGATAAAGAACGATAGATTCGACGATTTTAAAACACTTTTGGAAACTTTGTATGATAAAAATTATGCTTCTTCGATTAAATCCATAACGAAAGATGCTTTAAACTTGAAGTGATTCATAAGAAGGAGACAAGGAAGTAGAGCATCAAAATGAAGATAGTTTGTAGTAATGTAAATGACAATAAGATAAACGCAAACCGATTTATAGTGGTTCGGTCATACGACCAACGTCCACTCCCGATTCCTATTCACTTAAGGCCACCAGCTTTTCTACTAGTTGTCCTCCTTCTAACTGGTGAGGACTGGCTCCCATACAGTACTCTCCTTTTGATGGGCTTAGGAGGTAATCTTTATAAGCACTCTCTCCTTTCTTTCAATAGAATACAAGTGAAAACTAGAGGAGGGATTTCTAGAGAGATTTCTATAGAGTTTTGTTGCTTTGAAAGTATACGTGCTTGTCTTTTCTAACTAGGGATGAGAGGGGTATTTATAGACCTCAAGGTGATTCAAATTTGGAGCCCAAATTTGAATCATCCCGATTTTCCAAGTGCTGGTGGTACCACCACTTGACACTCTGGTTCTGTCAGTGTACTGGGTGGTACCACTACCCAGTATAGCGGTACCACCGCTTGACACATTGACACGGTTAGTGTGCTGGGTGGTACCATCGCCCTAGCCAGCGATGCCACCGCCCAAGGCACTCTGCCCCAGGTGGTACCACCGCCTAGTCCACTTGGGTTATTGGACTTGGGCGGTGCCACCACCCTAGTCTGGTGATGCCACCACTAGATAGGTCTAGCACACTTGGTTGGGCCTTAAACTCGGCCCAAACCAGTCCGATATCAAGCCCAAGTGGCCCCTACTTGGGTTATAGGATTAACACCTAATCCTAACCAAAATTAATATGCTAACTATGAATTTTAAAGACATTCCTAAGCTATTACAAAGTCTAGCAAGTCAAGACTTAGTCCGGTGAGCTTTCGGTTGTCTTCCGATGATCCCTCGGACACCATTCTGTGGACACTCAGCAAGCTCCTGGACTTTACGATGATCTTAGTGAGTTATGACGAGCTTCTTCGGTAAGCTCCGATCTTTCTTGGCGAGCTCCACGAACTTCCGACGAACCTTCCGGTGAACTTCCGAAAACCCTTCGGCAAGTTCCCTACTCGTTCTCAACCAGTTTCGGTAGCACTCCGATGAATCTTTGGACTTCCATCGAACTCTCAAACTCCCAACGATTTCATCGCACTTGACTCCGATACTTTGCTTTGCTCTATGTCTTCATTATTATCGTAGTTAATCCTGCATATATAAGATAAAACTCTAATTCGATCTATACAATTACAATGCAAATTGACATTCTGTTGCTCGGCACATCATTGGCCTATCGGCGCTTCGTCTGATTCTTCGGCACACCATCCTCTCTTGCAGTCCATTGCCTAATTGGCAGTTGACCTTCACAACCCTAATATCTTTGGTGCAACCTACTCTTCTTAGCTCGATGCTCGATGTTCGAAGCCTTCTACCGATTGTCGACCGGACCTCCAACTCGACATCTAATATCCTGACGTGATCACTTCCGATGCAACGTTAATTCCTCGTACATCAACTGTCTAATCCTGATCGAGTAGACTTGCATTACTCAAAATGCAGTTAGACAACTAAAACACAATCAATTAGTTTTATCATCAAAATCTGAGACCCAACAAAGATAACATTACAGATCCATTGACAAATCCATTGACTCAGATTATCTTTGAGTGTCACAGCAGTCTGATGGGGATCAGAAACCTAGGTGATTGGCTTTAGGTTAAGTGGGAGATTGCTAGTTATAGGTACCCTACAAGCCAATCACGTGAGTGATGACACCTGTAACATGGTGCGTTAATCTCTTTGCTTATGATTATTGGCATTTTCTCATATTATCTGAATGTATATTATAATGTCCTTGGATTTGTGCAACGAGAATTGGATCATGATAAAGAGATCGATTCACCTTTAAACACAGTCCCTAAATAATCCTGATCATATGTTACTCAAGAGAGACATCGAGATAACCAGATAGACTGATGTGTTGTATATCCATCTATATGATGGAGGTAGCTGGTTGAGACCAGCTAAGGGTACAGTACGGGTGCTCATTGGAGAATGAGTTCACTAATTGATCTGCTTACGGAATGCTGGATGGTTATTGATACCTCATGTCAGACAGCGATTTCGTAGTCCCAATAGTGTATCTGGTCCTCAGACTTGAGACACTAAGGATATTCTGTACGAGTACTCCACTCTTTGATACCGGACTTATAGGTTTGGAAGTTCTAGATCTAGTACATCTAGTTATTGGGAGTGGTAGCCAACCTTACGAGGGCTATTGAGTGTCAATAGAGGATCATCCACTCTCAGTATTGTGAGAGGAATATCCCATGTGTTCTTGCTTAGGAAAATCCCTGGCTAGGGTCATTCGGATTGAAAGAGAAAGAGTTCTTTAGGAGAATCCGATTAGGGCGAGACTCGAGTGGAAACCGTATATGCCTGACAACACCATACCCGATATATGGTTTCTGGGATATTAGATGGATGAGGGACTATAGGTATATGGTAACTAAGGACAAATGGATCCAAAAGATTGGATTCCTTTGTATCATCTGAGGACTACGGCGTAGTGGCATAGTACGTCTGCAATTGATAAGTTAAGTGAATTATTATAGAGATAATAATTCACTAAGTCAGAAGGAATTCTGATAGGTATGACTCATGGCCAACTCGATATTGGGCCTAGAGGTTAACACACATATGATAGGTGTTGCGACGAGTAGAGATTCAAATATGAGATATCCGCTAGTGCCCCTATTTTATTGGATATCCAATAAACCCCTATATTATTAGATCCCATGGATGAGATCTAATAAGAGTTAGATTATTGGGTAGAGACCTATTGATCTAAGATGCTTAAGTAATTGGATAGAGATCCAATACCCAATAGGGCTAAATCCATTAGGGTTGACAGGGGACCTCTATAAATAGGAGGGAATCATAGGCCCAAAAGCTAAGGTTAATTGATAGCCACCTTCTATTTTCCTCTCCCCAAGTGAGGAGCATCGTTGCAGTCCCTGCCATGTGGATACCACTAGAGAGGAGGACACTTGACCTCCTTCATCCTCCCCCATGGATCTACAAGAACTCAGGGATATATGATCTCCCTAGGTACTATCATTTATTTTACACACGTAGTTTTCAGATTCGCGGATTTATTTTTGGCGCACCAATCTTCGCACGATGACAGAACCTTTTACAAAAATCTAGGGTGTTTTGTTTTTATGTTCTTCCACTGTGCATGTGATGTCGCCCCTTGGATTTCCCAACAACGTCGACCGATCCTTCAGCTCAACGTCCAATCTTCTGACATGTTCTTTTCTGACCCAATGTCTGATTCTTCCAACTTCAATTATCTATTCCTGATCGACGGTAGTCCTGCGCCACTCAAAACGCAATTAGATCACAATCATAATCAATTAGTTTCATCATCAAAATCCAAGATTCAATATTCTTGATCGAAGTTAGTCCTACGTCACTCAAAATGCAGATCAAATCATAAAGACTATCAATTGGTTTCATCATCAAAATTCGAGATTCAACAGCTATGAGTGTAAGAAGCCGGGACATTTCAAAAATAAATATCCCCAAATGAAGAAAAAGCTCCCAAAGAAAAAGAAGACGCTCAAAGCTACTTGGGATGACTCAAGTGCCTCTGAAAACGAGGAGCCTACCAATAAAGAAGATGTTGCAAATTACACGCTAATGGCATTTGGCAACAAGGTATATGACTTAAATGAATCTTCATTATCTTATGATGAATTATTAAATACCTTTCATGAGTTGTTTGATGAATTTGAATTAATTAGTAAAAAGTATAAATTATTAAAAAAAAGTAGCATTCTTCTCTTGTTAGTGAATTTGATAAATAAAAAATTAAGCATCATAATGATGTGTTACCTTTTTGCACTAAATGTGAGGAGATAGATTCACATAAGAAAGAAAATATTTTACTTCAAGAAACATTAGAAAAACTTAAAATAGGTAATAAATCTCTAAACATGATCGTTGCAAATAAGGGGTCATGTTCATAGAAAAGAAGGAATTAGCTTTATGAGTAACACTCAACAAAAACCAACTATCTTCATTAAAGGACCCACATTACATGTTTCACCCTGAAACAAATATAATTTTTGTGGTAAATTTGGACATTATACTTATAAATATCCATTTAAATAGTATAGTCTATACAAATTAATTTGGGTTCCTAAAGGAACCATAAAAAACTTAATGCCAATGATTAAGTTAGGTCGATCTATTTATGAGAGACCTAAAGTTAAATTGGTACTTAAAAGAAAACCCCCTTTCTTGTAGATATATTTACAATCAAAAGCCAGGAGCAAGAGATGGTACCTCTATAGTTGATCCTCAAGGCACATGACCGGATATCCAATACACTTTTCTATGCTTACTAGCCAAGATGAAGGGTATGTCACCTTTTGGGGACAACAATAAAGGGAAAATCATTAGCAAAGGAACCGTAGGTAACAAGTCAACTAGAGAACTTGTAAGAAGAATGCCTAATATCAAGTTTATCAAAGATAAAGTTTGTGATGCATGCCAATTAAGGAAACAAACAAAAAGTATTTCAAATCAATGAATAAATTAAGCACCTTTAGACCACTACAATTGATCCACATGGATTTATTTGTACCAATTGATATGACAAGTCTACGAGGTAGTAAATACACTTTTGTAATTATTGATGATTATAGTAGATACATTTAGATATACTTCTTGGTACACAAAAGTAATTGCTTCAAATATTTTTTAAAATTTTGTAAGCTTATTTAAAACGAAAAGGGTTTTATGATTTCGTCTATTTATAGTGATCATGATAGTAAGTTTCAAAATTGTGATTTTTAAAATTTTTGTGAGTCAAATGGGTACAAACATAATTTCTCTACTCCAAGAAATCCATAATAAAATCGAGTAGTTGAGAGAAAATAATAAGAGCTTACAAGAGATAGCAAGAACCATATTAAATGAACATAGTCTATCTAAATATTTTTGGGCTAAAGCTATTAACACGGCATGCTATATCAAGAATAGGGTTCTCAAAAGATCATTACTTTCCAAAACTCCTTATGAATTATAGAATAATAAAAGACCCAACATTTTATATTTTAAAGTTTTTGGTTTTAAATATTTTATTTCAAATAAAAAAGATGCCTTAGAAAAATTTGATACAAAATTAGATGAAGGAATATTTCTTGGTTATTCATCTATTTCTAAAGTTTTTTGTGTCTTTAATAAAAGAACTTTGGTTATAGAGGAATCTATTCATGTTATTTTTAATGAAATTTCTAAATTTAAAAAAATAATTTTGATAATAATTTTGATTTTGATATTTTGAATTTAAATTAAAATTCTCCTCTCCCTAGCAACTTGGATGTATCTACTTTCCAAGGAATCCTTACCTAAGAAATGGAAGTATGTAGATGCTCATTCTATGGAGCTAATCATCGGAGACACATCAAAAGGTGTTCAAATTCGTTCTTTTAAAAACTTTTATGCTAATGCTACCTTTTTATCTCAAATTGAACCAAAATGTATTGATGAAGCCCTAAAAGATGATTCATGGGTGCTCACAATGCAAGAGGAGTTAAATCAATTTGAGAGAAATGAGGTGTGGAAGCTTGTTCCTGGACCTAGTGACCATTTAGTAATTGGAACTAAATGAGTCTTTAGAGCAAGATGAACTTGGTATCATGGTTAGAAACAATGCTAGATTAGTGGCCAAAGGTTTCAACAAAGAAGAATGTATCAATTATAAAGAATCCTTTGCTCCTATGGCAAAATTAGAAACCATAAGGATACTTCTTACCTATCCTTGTTCTAATAATTTGAAGTTATTTCAAATAGATGTTAAAAGGGATTTTCTAAATAGCTTTATTTCCGAAGAAGTTTAGATTGAACAACCACCTGGATTTTAGAATGTTCTTTTTCCTAACCATGTTTTTAAGTTATCTAAGGCTCCTTATGGATTGAAACAAGCCTCAAGGGCTTGGTATGAGAGGCTTAATTCTTTTCTTATTCAGAATAATTTTTCAAAAGGCAAGGTCGATACTACATTATTTATTAAAAATTTAAAAATAATTTTCTTGTTGTTCAAATTTATGTTGAAGATATTATTTTTAGTTCTACGAATGAGACCTTATATGAATCATTTGCCAAATGTATGAGCCAAGAGTTCGAAATGAGCTTAATGGGTGAATGAACTTTTTTCTTAAAATTACAAATTAAGCAACTAGGTGATGTAATCTTTATTAGTCAAAATAAATATGCTTTAGATTTATTAAAATAATTCAATATGGATTCAAAGGCTATTAATACACCAATGAGCACTTCCACAAAGTTAGATATGGATGATAATGGAGAAAACTTTGAGGATCTAGAGTTACACTAAGAAGGGGGAGGGGGGGGGGGTTGAATTAGTGCAATGGATAAAAATCGATGATTTAAACTAATTTCGAAAAACTTTATGCATTGAGAAAGTTTCCTCCAATAAAAGTGATTTCGATAAAGAAGTTTGATTCGAGTGAATAAGTAAGAGAGTAGAGAAGGAGAATACGAGTGCAGTAAAGTAAGAAATTGAATGTAGCAATTAAAACTTACACACCAAGAGAAGAACGCAACAATTTATAGTAGTTCGGTCAAATAACCTGCATTCACTTTCGAAACCTCCTCCAATGAGCTTTCTGGCTTCCACTATAAATCCTTCTTGAAGGGGAAGGAACAAATATCCATTTTATAGAACTCTACAAATGGCTCACACCCTTTTATAGAAATTTTATAAGTGAGAATTCGGGAAGTGAACACTCTAGCTTTTTAAGGCAATTTCGCTGTAGTTTTGACTTAGTTCTTAATACTTCTCAATGTGCTTAGCCAGCTGAGAAATAAAGGATATTTAAAGGCTTAATTGGCTTTAGAATTAGAGCAAAAAAAGGTCTTATCTTGGATTTTCGAGAGTTGGTAGTACCACCACCTGACACTGGCGGTACCATCGCTAGTTGACCTTAACACTAGGCGGTATCACCGCCCAGTCTGGTGGTACTACTACCTGATAGGGTTTCTGATTATGTAGAGGGGCGGTACCATCGCCTTGTAGTTAATAACTGTCAAGTGATACCGCCACTAACCTGGGCAGTACCACCACCCAATGCACATGAGAACCTAGTCCCTGGGTGGTTCCACCACCCCAATCTAGTGGTGCCATTGCTAGATAGGTTTTAGCAATCAGGATGAGCTTTGAATCTAGCCCAATCCAGTCCATTTAAGGCCTAGTTGGCCCCTACCAGGGTTAATTAGGATTAACACTTAATTTTAACCCTAATTATGTGCTAACTATGACATTAAAGATATACACTAAGCAAAACCATAAACTAGCACATCAAGTCTTCTTCCAGCAAGCTTCTGGTGAACTTTTGGCAGATTTCCGACGAACCCTCGGACATCTTCCGGTGGACTTCCAGCAAGCTCTCGGACTTTATTATGACCTTGGCAAGTTCCAATGAGTCTTCTTTGCATTCTCCGATCTTTCTTAGTGAGCTTCGTAAACTTCTAAGAAATCTTTCGGCAAACTTCTAGCAACCCATCGGTAAGCCCCCAATTAATTCTCGGCCAGTTTCGACAGCACTTCTGATGAATCTTCGGACTTCCGACGGACTCTTGAACTTCTAATGATTCGATCGCACTTGACTCCAACACGTTGTTTCGCTTTACGTTTTCATTGCTATCATAGTTAATCTTGCACACTTTTCTCAAAAATATGAATTAGATCAAATAATCTATCAATTGACTTCATCATCAAAATCTGAGATTCAACAATCTCTCCCTTTTTGATGATGTCAATCAATTGATGATAGAGTTAAACTTAACTCCCCTATCTACATGCCATATTTGGGAAAAGAAACACTTGAATTCAAACCCCTTGAATTCAAGCCAAAACCGATAAGTTACATCCATTCGAACTTATCGACATGCTCAACAAGCATGATTTTTCATCCTAAATATGATACTTCATATTTTTCATAATACGAAAATGATGTCTAGGCATGACATCCATTTTCAAGTCCAATGTTGAATGATGATAGACAATCATCATCTCAACAAATAAAACAAACTTTAATTTTGAAATCAAATGATATCAAATGAAAATTCATAAATCTAAGGCATGATATTGATTGACGATACATCATTCAATGATACAAAAATGAAACCACATTATCATATCAAGGGAAGATACCAAATTTAAACATGATACGATAACTATCATAGAAAAATTAACATTTTAAGCATACATGTGTTATTTGCGATGCATACGATACATTCCATAAAATTGCGATACATTGCAATATACATCAAGTGTTTGCAATGCTTTTGACGATACTAAGCATTTTATTATACAAAGCATGGCAATTTGTGATACTTGTCATCAATTTGCTTTTATGATACAAATAAGGCATTTTACACATTGCATTTTTCGATAGAAATCATGCCATCAAGTCATCAATTTGCCATATTTTTCTCCCCCTTTGTCATCAACAAAAAGGAAATGGGCCATTGATACCAAATTTTACGATAGAACTTTTATGAAAATGGCAAAAAAAGAAGGCTTATATCCATAAATTCATCAAGAAAATTTCATTCAAGAATAATGACAAGCTATTTGTTCATTCTATTGAAAATTCATGCCATAGAAGGAGAAAGGATAGCCATTCATTTGTAACATAGAAAAGATAGATACATCAAGAGCTCATGTCTTAAAAAGAATTCATTCATACATGAATTTCCAACAAGTAAAATTCATAAGAAAATTTTCAAGTCAAATTTGTAAGGTAGAGAGAAGATCATTCAAGTACAAAATTCATAAAAACTTATGGTAAGAGTCATGTAAAGTTAAAGAGGCAATTTGTTCGAATGATTGAAAATTCAATATCATGATAAAAGTTAACTCGGCATTTCTATAAAAAACAACCAATCAAGTCATGATGAAAATGATGTTTGCATACTTGAAAATTCATACATGAACTTGAATTCTTATTTAGTGAATGGAATCTGTATTTGTTTAAAAAATCCAAAAATTCATAAAGGGTTCATAACATAGAGATATGTATAAAAGAAGAATTTCGTGAGTCATGAAATCAATTTGTTTAAGATTTTATCAAACTTTTCATCAAAGTCTCATGAAATTGTTCGTGATACCATGAAAAGTCAATCCTGAAAGCCATTGATTCATGCCAATGGAAGTAGAGGGAGGATAAAATTGATAGAATCAACTTTACCATGTCATTAAATGGGCATGTTATCAATTCAAAAATTATCAAACGTGAATCATCAACTGATACTAAAAATCATCATTCGATGAAGCAGGAGAATCAATCCAAGATAAAAATAAAAGCTTCATCAAAATCTGAAAAGATAGTATCAAGATAGGTGAAGGATCAAAATAGGTTCTTGAAAACCGAAAAATGATGATACACAATCGAAGAATTTCAAAAAGGAGTACTCTTGATTTCATGCATTCAATTCAATATATATGAAACTCAAAGTGTACCAAAATAACATAAACAATACAAAATGGGAGTTGTGAGCTCCATTACAACTCATGAAGTCAATATAGAGTTTTTACAACTATTCCTCAGGTGGAATGCTAAAATGTCTATACAAATTATCCAACTTGCGATTCATTTGACAAACTTCATTTAGGATCTCAGCTTGTTGTGATTTGAGTTGATTTATTTCAGTCATGATCAAATCATCAAAAGATGGAGCAGGAGTTGGATCTGTCGGTGCAGCAGCAAAGGGACTAGGAAGAGGAGACTCTTTACCCCTAAATACAAGTGTTTCGAGTTCTTCTTCAAAATGGGGTGGATCGGTCCTTCTAGGCAACCTAGCCCAAATTTCATTCCTATAAGTGCACCTTAAACATTTAAGTATATTGCTATCAATCGCATTGTATCTATCTACTTTTATTATTTCTTCATTGGGTGGTATCCAAATGTGGTGTGCATGTAATAATCTTGTAATTAACACCCCATATGGAAGCATTAGATCCTTATTTGATATGTCAATCATATTTTGTCAGATTAAGTAACCAAAGCAATTTTCTTGTCCGGTTATAATTCAGTACATAATACCTAGTTCCATTTGATTGACTTCATCGTGGTGGTATTGTTTTGGAATTATGATACTAATAATGATGTGATGGAGAACCTTAGTGTTAAAAGGCAACAGATGTTCATAGCTTTTAGGGACTATGGATAGGTTAGGATTTCCAAAGATGGTCCCTAAAGCCTCAGAATAGATTATTCTGATTTCGTCTAGATCCCACTAGCCTCTAAAATAACAACCTCTACTCTTCTCAAAAATTCCTATTAGATCATAAATCATACCATCCGTAATTGAGATTTGGTTTTCTAGAAGGTAGGTTGACACATTGTCATCTTCATCTACACTTAGGTTCGTATAAAACAAACGAACTAGCTTAAGGTATATTGGTTCACTAATTTGTGAAATAGGCAAGACATCTAAATTAACAAACTAATGAATAGGTTCTCGGTCTCCTAATTCACTTAGATCAATATACTTACCCTTATGTACATTTCTAGTTTCAAAACTAGGATACCTAAGGGCATTTTTACTAGAGTTAAATAGGGATAAGTCATATGAATCTCCTTCTTTCCTCTTCCCTTTATCTCTAGATGATCTTCTAGGTATCATTTATCTATAAATAATGATAGTGAAAGAGCAATTATGAAAGAGCAACAATGTATCAAGAATTCAAGGAAAGAAGGTCAAAGAATACCTTGGTAGAGATTTCTTGAGAATATAATGATCTTGTTCCAAGATTTGAGAAGATGGAAGCCTCTCTTGGTTTTCTTAAGAAGAAAGATTGAGTTTGACAGGTGGGAGAGTGATTTTGGAGGCTACAACAAAGGTTAGGGTTGGTTCTAGGGTAGTGCCACTACTTGGGAACAAAATGCCCAAGCGATGCTATTACTAGTTCTGGTGGTACCACCGTTAGCACTCAGATTTAGACAATTTTCGGAGACAACAACACCTTGATCTTTTAATTAATTATTCTTCCTATATTTTATAAAGATTATAATAATGGATTGGTTGAATTTGTTTATCTTGCATTTGATCAACATTTGAGTCAATTTCATCCTTCACTATTTATCAATTTGAATAAATTAAAAAAATAATCAAAGAAAGATGTTATAATCATTAAAGATCAATTTATAACATTATGAAGGACACCATTTATGGTTTATAAATAATCTTTTTAGCAAGATCAAAATCAAGAATCATGAATCTCAATATCTGAAGTCATAAGATCAAAAAATAGAGATCAAGAAAAAAGAAATTTCGAGTGGGGAATAATACCGAAATTATCGATTTATGCATTCAAATTATCATTACTCATCATATATAGTTTTGAAAAAATGTCAAACATGATTCAAAACATTTATCATAGTTTTCAACTTATTCTAATCATCGAATCATCAAAGTCATCATAATTTGCGAGATTCAAAGAATAGATTCATCACTAAGAATCATATTCAAAAAATATTTCAAAAGGATATATCATAAATGTCGATAAGTGTATCATCAATTGAGAACATGATTATGCATTAGGAATCATCAAGTCATCAAGATCAAAAGAAAATTCAAGTATCAAATACATTCAAATCATCAATGAACCATAAGTCATGGTTTCAACAAAATAAAGTTGTAATTCCAAAAATTTAAAAATAGAAGTCATCAATCATTTTGAAGGATCTCATTCTAGTTCAATTCATCAACTTCGAACTCTTCATTAAAATCACATTCAAGAAGTTCATGAGATTCACAAAATAAATGAATTCATAGATTTTGAATAGATGGAAAATGTATTTTTTTAAGTATTTTAATTTAAATTACTTGACTTTTCATAGGAGTGTTAGAATTTTTTTTTAATACGAAAGCCAAGTATTATTATATAGATCCGAAACAAAGTTTCGTCAAAACCATCAAGACTAAAAATGCACCATTTCAAAACATAGGATTTCAAATTGTAAAATCAAGTATGATACAAACGTTTTCCATCAAAATCATTTTTCAAGGAATTTTAATGCTAGTATATTTTAGCCTTATTACGGTGCATCAATATATTGCTCTCAAGGATCTTTCATTACTTAAGCTAGTGAGCTTAATAACGATCATGTTGATAAGAGGTATCATTACTTGCTCCTAGCTTGCAATGGTTAAGGTTCCTACAGAAGAAGATTTTTGGGTACCCATTCGACCTTGGGTGCCTAAAAAATTGATCTACGTATCTTGTCATTTCCATTGAAATATTTATAGTCCCCTTAGGAACTCATATCAATTTATGTAGCCTAAGTTTCTTAAATGGATATTTGTAAGTAATATGTTTGGGTTTGCAACAAAAGTTACACTTAGTGTATAGTGATACATGCAATGTAGGTCCTTTAATGAAAGTGGTTGGATTTCGGTGAGATCCTCTCATAAATCCGATTTCACTTTTTTTATGAACTTGACCCTTATTAGTAAGGATCATGTCTAAAGACTTACTGCCAACCTTAAACTTATCTAAGGTTTCTTTGAGTAGCAAGTTCTCTTTCTTTAGTGCCTCTAAGTGTTCACACTTAGAGCATGGAGGCAAAGAGTGAGTGTTGTATTTAAGAGTTTCAAATTTATCAAGAGAGCATGCTCTTTTTTTAATAAACTAAACTTTTTGCTAATAATTTTTCATTCTTCAAACAATTCATGAAATGCATTTGAAAGCTCATCGAAAGTTAAAATTGAGTCAAAGCTATAGCAAAATCTTATTTCGATAGCTTAAGTATTCACCTCTCTCTTTCTCTTTATCAAAAATCTGTAAGAGAGTGAACCACTTGTAAAAGTTTGTAAGAAGAGTATTGGAAGGAAGTTTGATAGTGGAAGTTGGGAGTCTCATCGAAGGAGGCTTCGGAAGTGGACGTAAGTCATTTGACCGAACCACTATACATCATTGTGTATTTTGAATGTGTGAGCTTTTAAATTTATGTATCTTACCTTTACTTAGCTGCAAATCATTTAGTCTTCTTCTCCCTACTCTCATTTACATTCACTCAAACTATTTTAGCTGAAACTTCTTTTGTCGAATCAAAATTTCCTTACGAACTAACTATCTCCGAAATCAATTTCAATTTACAAGTTTTAATCCACTGCACTAATTCACCCCCCCCCCTCTTAGGGCCACTCAGATCCTAACAATTGGTATCAGAGCTTGGTCATTTTCATTTGGTTTAAAACCCAAGAGAGATGGCTTATTCTGGCATGCAAGAGGGTCATTCCATTACACATCTGCCTATGTTTAATGGGTCGGATTACACCTATTGGAAGACTCATATGAGGATTTTTTTGATTTTCATGGATTTTGAGCTTTGGAATATCATCGAAAATGGATTTCAAAAATCTTTTCTTCCGATGAGCGAATAGAATGAATTGGAGAAGAAGGTTTTTGCTTTAAATGCAAAGGCTATGAATGCCTTGTATTGTGCACTTGATAAAAATGAGTTTAATCGAGTTTTGATTTGTGAATCAGCTTTTGATATTTGGCGTACTCTTGAAATCACTCATGAAGGTACTAGCCGAGTGAAAGAGTCCAAAATAAATTTGTTGGTGCATTCTTACAAACTTTTTCGAATGAAACCAAGTGAGTCTATCAGAGACATGTACACCCATTTCACGGATGTCGTCAATGGACTCAAAGCACTAAGTAAAGGTTTTTCTAATTTTGAACTTATAACTAAAATTTTAAGATCCCTTCCAAAGAGTTGGGATCCAAAAGTTATAGCCATTCAAGAGGCCAAGGACCTTAAAATATTCCTCTCGAAGAACTTATTGGGTCTTTGATGACCTACAAAATGACATGTCATGCTCATGATGAGCTAGAGAAACCCCTTCTAAAGAACAGGAAGGATATGGTATTGAGAATACAAGAAGACTACTTGAAAAAAGTTTCAAGTGATGAGGACCTTGATGATGAACTTGCACTCTTAACACAAAAATTTTAAAAATTTATAAGAAAGAATAAATTTAAAAATGACACTAAAAACAAACTTGAACTAAAGAAGGACCAAGTCATATGTTACGAATGCAAGAAGCCGATGCACTTCAAAAGTGAATGCCCCCAATCTAAGAAGAAGCTACCAAAGAAGAAGAAAGGTTTAAAGGCGACGTGAGATGACTTAAGTAGCTCCAAGGATGAGGAAGCAAGCAACAAAAAGGAGGCCAACTTCACACTAATGGCTTTAGGAGATGAGGTAAGTGAGTTATTTAATGAAGATTTATCTTTTGATCAACTTTCGATTGCTTTCCATGAATTATTTGATGAGTGTAGAAGTATTAGTAAGAAGTTTAATTTATTAAAGAAGGAGCATGCTTTATTACAAGATAAGCTTAATAGTTTTCAAACTCCCTCTTTACCCCCATGCTCTAAGCGTGAACACTTAGAAGCAATCAAAAATGAGAACTTACAACTCAAGGAGACCCTAAACAAGTTTAACATCGGTAGTAAGGGCTTAGACATGATCCTTGCAAACAAGGGTCACGTCAGAAAAAAAGTGAAATTGGATTCGTGAGTAGATCTCACCGAACTCAACTCACCTTCGTTAAAGGATCCATACTACATGTATCATCTCACTTGAAATGTAACTTTTGTTGCAAATCCAGACATGTTACTTCTAAATATCCGTATAAGAAACTTAGCCCACATAAGTTGATATGGGTTCCTAAAGGAACGATTAGGAACTTAATAAACAATGACAAGTTTAATATGTCAATATTTGAGGCACCCAAGTTCAAATAGGTACCTAAAAACTATCATTTTTTATAGACACACTCACCCACACAAGCTAGGAGTAAGTAATAATATAATTCTTGATCGTAATGAAGCTCGCTAGCCCAAGTAATAAATGATCCTTGAGTGTTATACATTATGTACCATAACTTTCATTAAGTCTCTTAAAAATTGATTTCAGTAGAAACAATTGTGTCACCTTACAATTTGAAATCCATTGTTTTTAAGCTATGTGATTTTTTTTTATCTTCCTTAAATATCAATGTGGATTAACTCATTTAAAAATCCCCGTATATAATTGTAATGATGAATTTAGAGTTGATGAATTTCTTAAAATGATTCATGACTTCAAATTCTTGGAATCGCAAACTTCATAAATTTCTTGACTCAGTTGAAACCACTTGATTCTCCCAACGCATAAATCACGTACTCACTTGTTGTTTACAATTGCAATATATTCTCCTTAAAATGCCTAGTGATGTATCCTTTAAAATCATATTTGATGATCTTTTGCCTATAATTTATGATAAGCAATGCAATGGTACTCCTTCACCTGATATCTCGAATGCCTAATCTAAGATAATATGAGGAAGACATCTTTTGCTTACCTTCTTCACGATCAAAATTTTGATCATTGTTGATACGCAAGTCTTTGTAATCTTCGCAAATCTTCTTTCATCATTTGAGAATTTCCTATATCTAAGTTCTCTCTTGATCCACTTAAATTTTTTATTTAAAATGACTCTTGATAACAATTCGATGAGTCATTGTGCATAACTTCTTTTTATCACATAATTATCATGTGATTGGAAGCAATAGAATGATATCACTCTATAAAAATATAGTGATCAGATGAATGAGAAACAAATAAAGAAATTTGATCAAAACAAGATGTTGTAGCCCTCCCTGAAAAGTCTAAGTCAGGGTGCCAACGGTGGCACCACCAAGGTTGGCGATGGCACCACCTGGGCATTTTGTTCCTAAGCGGTGGCACCGCTCTGTTGGCGATGGCACCCCCCGAAAGCCTCCTTTATAAGGAAGACTTAGTGCTGGCGGTGGAACCGCCCCCAAGTCTTGAGGCTACTCCCAAATTCACTTCCCTCCCTCTCTAAACTTCGTCTTCCCTCTCAAGAAGACCAAGAGAGGCTTCCATCCCATTGAATCTTGGATCAAGACCCTCACTTCTTAAGTAACCTCATCTAAGGTAACATTTGATTCTCCCTCTTTGTTTTCTCAAATACATAGTTGCTTCCATAAAGTTTTCTTGTTCTATTATCATCCTTAGATAAATGGCTCCTAGGAGATCATCTAGGGATAAAGGGAAGAGGAGGGAAGGAGATTCGTTTGACCAATCCCTGTTTAGCTCAAATGAAACAACCCTTAGGTACCATAATCTTGAAGCTAAAACTGTACGCAAGGGAAAACATGTTGATTTAGGTGTACTAGGAAACCTAGAGTCCATTAGGTAGTTTGCCGAATTGGATGTCTTGCCCTTATTACAAATCAACGAACCAATTTACCTTAGATTAGTTAGGTTATTTTATGCTAACATGAGCTTAGATGATGATGATAATATGTCAACCTACCTTTTAGGAAACCAAATTTGAATTATGGATAGCACAATATGTGACCTAATTGGAATCTCTTAAAAGGATAGGGGTTGTTACTTTAGAGGACAGTGGAATATGGATGCAATCAGAGTAACCTACTCCGAGGCTTTAAGGACCGTTTTTGGAAATTCCAACCTAGCTATAGTCCCTAAAAGCTATGAGCACTTGTTACCTTTTAGCTCTAAGATCCTCCATCACATCATCATCAGTATCCTTATTCCTGAACAGTATCATAACGATGAGATTAGTCAAATTGAGTTAGTTACCATGTACTGGATAATGATCAGGCAAAATAATTGTTTTGGATACCTGATCTAGCAAAATATGATGAAAATTATATCTAAAGACTTAATATTACCATATGGAGGTTTAATCACTAGAATGCTACATGCATATAATATAAGAATACCACTTAACGAAGAAGTGATAAAAGTATATAGATATAATACTATTAACAAAAGCCTACTCAACAGACTTAGATGTATTTTTAGAAATGGAATATGGACTAGGCAGCCTAGAAGGACAGATCCGGTTCCCCCTATAGTAGAACAACCTGAAACATCAATTTTTAGGGGTAGTGAATCTCCTCTTCCTAGTCTCTTTGGTGCAGCACCATCAGAACCAGCACCTGCTCCATTTACTGAAGATCCGATCATGTCAGAGATAAATCAGATCAAATCACAACAAGCTGAAATCTTGAGTGAAGTACGATAGATGAATCGGAAGTTAGATCACTTGTATAGGCACTTCGGTATTCCACCTGAGGAATAGTTGTTGTAATGAATCTTTTGACTTTTGTTTTGTAAACCTCTATGTAATTATGGTACACTTTCGAGATTGTCCTAATACATAATGTTGTATGTTCTCAACCTTGATATTATTTTCAGATTTTTTGATGACATCTTTATATCATTTATTTATGAAGCTCTCATTTGTTATCCTTGATCATAATATTTTGATTTGAATGGAGTGTTCATGATGTTGTAATATTTTATCCTTAATCATAATGTTGCTCTCCTCCTTCGAATGATGGATCTTAATAATGTAGTAAAATTGATTTTATACTCCCTCCACCTCCTTTAAGCATGACTAAAGAAATTTCGTAACTTACATTTCATATGAAGCTTAACATATGCATAAATTAATCTCATGAATTTTGCTTAAAAATTAAGCTCTTAAATGTTTATTTCAGATTTTTATTCTTGTGCTAATTCAAGGTTTTAAGACTTAATATCTATCACCTCATGATTTCTATGAGAATGCCAAGTTGAATCCTTCTATGAATTTTTTTTTTATGTTGATATGTTTCACTTCATGAATTCGTAAATACCAAGTTGAAGCTTTGTGAATTTTGACATCTCTTTCTCACAATTTTTTAAAAATTGATATGAGATGTTTTGATAAATGGCTTTAATGGACCATCCTTCCACTTTATAATTTTATTCTTGGATTTTCAAACTGCATCTTAAGCCTTTCATCCTCTTTCATGTATGAATCTTTCATAAACGAATTAAAATGATGGTCAAAACATTTTTCGGATTTATCGGGTGACATATTTTATTTTGTAAGCCTCATGTATCAAATGTGTTTGATATTCTTGATAAATGACTACTCTTATATATTTTTTTTTGTGATATGATACTTTATGATGACTCCTTCACCTCTTTTTTGTTGATGACAAAGGGGGAGAAGAATGTGCAAATAAATTGATGACATGTGCAAATGACTTAATAAAATGTCTTGCATGCATCATATTGAGATGAATATGACAAATAAATGACTTATATGTATCATATCGTATCGTATCGCAATGACTTATATGTTGTGTATTACAATATGATGGAATGAAAAATGTCTTATATGCTTTAAATTGCAATATGATTGCCTTTGCCATGCTTTATAATCAAAAATTGGTTGATGTCCTTAAAAGCATCACAATAAAATTTGTATAGTATTGCAATGTATCACATGTATCACAAATGCTTAACATGTAAACCTTTTTGAAAAATTGTTATCATATCATGTTTAAAATTTGGTATCCTTTATTGATATAAAAAGTTATCATCTCATTTGATGATGTATCACTTAATGATATCATGCCTTGCATTTGTATTGATATCATTTGATCCAAGTTGTATTTCAAATTAGAATTGGTATCTCTTGTCGAAATGAGAAATGTCTATCATTCGACTTAAAAATAGGTATCATGCCTTGACATTGTGTAAAATATAAAGTTTCATATTTATGGATGAAAGATCATGCTTATGAAGCATGACAATAAGTTTAACGGATAGAACTTATCGGTTTTGGCTTAAATTCAAAGAAATTGAATTCAAGTGTTTTCTTTCTCATAATATGGCATATAGATAGGGGAAGTTAATATTAACTCCATCATCAATTGATTGTCATCATCAAAAAGAGGGAGATTATTGAATCTTAGATTTTGATGATGAATTCAATTGATAGGTTATTTGATCTAATCCATATTATTGAGATAAGTGTGTAGGATTAACTACGATATCATGAAGACATAAAGCAAATTACTAGAGTCAAGTTGTTGGGAATTCAAGAGTCTATCGAAAGTCCGAAGGATCATCAGAAGTGCTATCAGAACTAACCGAGAAAGAATTAGGGAGTTGCCGAAGGTTTCAGAAGTTCGCTAGAAAAATCGTCGGAGGTTCACGGAGTTCACTAAGAAGGTTCAGAAGCCTACCAAAGATTCATCGAACTCGCCATAAGTCTAGGAGCCTACTAGGAGTTCGCCGGAAGAAATCTGAGGGTGCATCGAAAGTCTGCCGGAAGTTCGCTGGAGGCTCGCTGGAAGAAAACTCAAAGCTACCAATTTGGTCTTTGCTTAGAATTATGTCTAAATTTCATAATTGACATATAATTAGGGTAGGGATTAGGTAATAATCCTATTTAACCCTGGTAGGGGCCAACTAGGCCTTGTCTAAACTGAATTGGGTCAGATTCAGGGCCCATTCAGAAGTTCTGGACCAGGTCTGGCGGTGGCACCGCCGGATTGGGGTTGTGGCACCACCCCAGGAACAACTTTCTAGATGGTCTAGGCGGTGGCACCGTCCCAGGTCAGTGGTGGTACCGCTGACAGTTATTACCTGCCAACGGTGGTACCACTGGCAGTTATTACCTGCCAACGGTGGTACCGTCAGTCCATAGAGCCCGAGGACTCTGTCAGGTGGTGGTACCACCTAGTACACTGACAGAGTAGGGTGAACAGGCAGTGGTATTGTCAATGCCAAGCGATGGTACCGCCAATACCCGAAAATTCAGGATGTGACTCTTTTTGGCTCCATTTTTGAAAGTCAATTGAGTCTATAAATACCCCTCTTTTCTCTGCTAGTAAAGCACCTTTTGAGAAGTTGAAAACTGAGTCAAAACTATAGCAAAATCTTGTTTCGATAGCTTAAGTGTTCACCTCCCTCTTTTTCTTTGTCAAAAATCTGTAAGAGTGTGATCCACTTGTAGAAGTTTGTAAGAAGGGTGTTTGGTCCTTCCCCTTCAAAGAAGTTTGATATTAGAAGTTGGGAGCCTCATCGAAGGAGGCTTCGAAAGTAGACGTAGGTCATTTGATCAAACCACTATACATCGTTACGTACTTTGAATATGTGAGCTTTTAAATTTCTGCATCTTACCTTTACTTAGCTGCAAGTCGTTTGGTCTTCTTCTCCCTACTCTCATTTACATTCACTCGAACTATTTTAGCTGAAACTTCTTTCGTTGAATCAAAATTTTCTTATGAACCAACTATCTCCGAAATTGATTTCAAGTTTACAAGTTTTAATTCGCTGCACTAATTTAGTGCCCCCTCTTAGTGCTGCTCAGATCCTAACACCCCTATGGGCTTGCTTATCATACTGGGGCACATGGGTGTTACATTCTCCCCAACTCAATCACGTGACATCCTTGTCACTGACTAACCACCTTGCCTATGTTAAATCTCGGATTTTGATGATGAAATCAAGTGGTGAAATATTTGTATTAATCTCTTTGTTGAGATGAGTGTGCAGGAATTACTACGATGGAAAACATAACGTGATTTATCAAGGCCAAGTCCGTCGGTGGTTCATCGGAAGTCCGAGAGATTTTTGGAAGAGTTGCCGGAACCATCCAAGATCAACTCAGGGACTTGTCGGGTTTTCGAAAGTCCATTTCAAAGATCGTCGAAGGTTCGCGGAACTTTCGGAAAATTCGAAACCACCAAGACTAGTTGGGCTTGCTTGGAGTATCTTTGGAGACCACCGCAGAATCCGAGGGAAGCATCGGAGGCCTGCCTGAATCTCGTCGTAGTACTCGCCGGAAGTCGACTTGAAGGATGTCCGATCAAATCACGTTAAGTTATGTTCGTAAATTTGCACATGAGTAGAGCAAGGATTTAAGAAATAAATCCTGCCCAAAATTCGATGAGGAGCCAACCAGGCCACTCTGTGTCAAGTTGAGGACCAAACAGGCCCCATTCACTCTGTCCGAATGGGGGCAAGAGGTGGAACCGCCCAAGCCTGGGGCGGTGGAACCGCTGACTGGCGGTGGAACCGCCACCTGAGCGTAGCACCGCCCCACACACACACACAGCGGTGGAACGCTTTGTATGCAAAAGGCGATAATACGCCCTGTTCACTAACGGCGGTGGAACCGCTGGTGAGCGGTGGCACCGCCTAGTCACCGACCGAGCGGTAGCACCGCCGCTGCTGGGCGGTGGCACCGCCAGACGCGTCGATCAAAGATCGACACAGCGGTGGCACCGCTTCGACAAAGCGGTGGCACCGCTTTGACCACCAATCTGGGACTCCAAATTCACTTGGAATTTGGAGCCCAATTTAAATCCACTTTTGGATCTATAAATACCCCCTTTCTCAAATTGAAAGGGTTACCCTTTGAGCAAAAAGTTTGAGTCTTGAGCTTTTGAAGAGTTTTTGAAAAGTGTTGTATTCTTTGCTAAGTGTTCACCCTTCTTCTTCTTGAGAGATCTTGTACAAGTGTGAACATCTTGTAAAGGGCTGTAAAAAGGGGTGTTTGATCCTTCCCCTTCAAAGGACTTGCTAGTGGAAGAGCGGAGCCTCATTGCAAAGGCTTCAAGAGTGGATGTAGGTCATTTGACCGAACCACTATACATCATTGTCTCCTCAAATGTGTGAGTGTTTACATTTCTGAAATCACTTCATTTCTTGGCTGCAAGTTCTTAGTTAGTTCCTTTTCACAAGCAATTACTTTCAAGTTCTCTGTCGTCGAATCGAATTCTTCCACGAACTTGTGTTTCTTTGCGAAATCGGTTTCAAGAATACGAGTTTAATCCGCTGCACTAATTCACCCCCTCTTAGTGCCTTTTGATCCTTTCAATTGGTATCAGAGCAAGGTTTGCTCTTATATTGGTTTAAAACCCAAGAGAGATGGCCTACTCCGGTATGCAAGAGGGTCTCTCCATTACTCGTCCACCTATGTTCAATGGGTCGGATTATACGTATTGGAAGACTCGTATGAGAATTTTCTTATCTCCATGGACTTGAACTTTGGAACATTGTCGAAAATGGTTTATAAAATCTTCTCTTCCGATGAATGAATGGAATGAGTCGGAGAAGAAGATTTTCGCTCTCAATGCAAAGGCTATGAATGCCTTATTTTGTGCACTTGATAAGAATGAGTTTAATCGGGTTTCCATTTGTGAATCGGCTTTTGATATTTGGCGCACTCTTGAAATCACTCATGAAGACACTAGCCGAGTAAAGGAGTCCAAAATCAACATTCTTGTGCATTCCTACGAACTTTTTCGGATGAAACCAAATGAGTCCATTGGAGACATGTACACCCGCTTTACGGATGTCATCAATGGACTTAAAGCTCTTGGTAAAGGTTTTTCGAATTTTGAATTGGTAACTAAGATTTTAAGATCCTTCCAAAGTGTTGGGATCCAAAGGTCACGCCATTCAAGAGGCCAAGGATCTTAAAGTATTTCCCATTGAAGAACTTATTGGATCTCTAATGACTTACGAGATGACGTGCCATGCTCATGAAGAGCTTGAGAACCCCCTTCCAAAGAACAGGAAGGATATGACACTTAGAACACAAGAAGACCACTTGAAAGGAACATCAAGTGATGAGGATAGTGACAATGACATTGCACTTCTAACTCGAAAGTTTAAGAAATTCATAAGAAAGAACAAGTTCAAAATGACACAAAAAGCAAATTTGAACACAAAAAGGACCAAGTCATTTGCTACGAATGCAAGAAGCCGGGACACTTCAAGAATGAATGCCCTCAAGCCAAGAAGAAGCAATTCAAGAAGAAAAAAGCCTTGAAGGCCACATGGGATGATTCAAGTGACTCCGAGATTGAAGAGGCTAGCAACAAAGAGGAGGCAAATTTCGCTCTAATGGCATTTGGAGAAGAGGTTAGTGAATTACTTAATGAAGAGTTATCTTTCGATGAACTTTCTATGGCTTTTCATGAGTTGTTTGATGAATGTAGAACTATTAGTAAGAAGTTCAATTTACTTAAGAAAGAGCATGCTTTATTACAAAGTAAATTCAATAGTCTTCAAAACCCTTCTCTACCCCCATGCTCTAAGTGTGAAGACTTAGATGCAACAAAAAGGGAGAACTTGCTACTCAAAGAGACCCTAAACAAGTTTAAGGTCGGTAGCAAGGGCTTAGACATGATTCTTGCTAACAAAGGTCATGTTGGAAATAGAAGTGGTATCGGATTTGTGAGAGGTTCTCACCAAAATCCCACCACCTTTGTTAAAGGGTCTACATTGCATGTATCACCTCATTTGAAATGTAATTTTTGTTGCAAAACGGGACATGTTACCTACAAATGTCCATTCAAGAAAATAAGTCCACAAAAGTTGATATGGGTTCCTAAAGGAACCATAAACAATTCAATGATAAATTACAAAATAAGTAGATCAATTTGTAAGGAACCCAAAATCAAATGGGTACCTAAAAACAATCCTCTTTTGTAGACAAACTCACAAGCTAGGAGCAAGAAATGGTATCTTGATAGTGGATGCTCAAGGCACATGACCGGAGATCCATCTCATTTCTCTATGCTCTCTAGCAAAGAAGAAGGATATGTCACTTTCGGAGACAACAACAAGGGTAAAATCATTGGCAAGGGAACCATAGGTAACAAATCAAGTTTTTCAATTGATGATGTGTTACTAGTTGATGGTTTAAAACATAATCTTTTAAGTATTAGTCAACTATGTGATAAAGGTTATGTTGTTAAATTTGAATCCAATGTTTGCATTATTGAAAAACCCAACAACAACATATCCATGATTGCTTTAAAACAAAACAATGTCTACACAATAAATATTGATAAATTAAGTAATGAAATGTGTTTTTCGATTTTGAATGATGACGCTTGGCTTTGGCATAGGAGGCTAGGCCATGCAAGCATGAAACTAATCTCTAAGATTTCATCTAGAGATTTAGTAAGAGGTATCCCAAACACGAAATTTGTTAAGGATAAGGTATGTGATGCATGTCAACTAGGAAAACAAATAAAGACTAGTTTCAAATCAAAAAATCACATTAGCACCACTAGACCATTGCAATTGATCCACTTGGACTTATTTGGACCAATTGACATAACAAGCCTAGGTGGTAGCAAATATGCTTTTGTAATTGTGGATGACTATAGTAGATACACTTGGACCTATTTTTTGGCTCATAAAAGTGATTGCTTCAAATGTTTCTCTAAATTTTGTAAACTCACTCAAAATGAAAAAGGCTTCATGATCTCATCAATACGAAGTGATCATGGAGGTGAATTTCAAAATCATGACTTCCAAAATTTATGTGAAACAAACGGATACAATCACAACTTCTCTACTCCAAGAAATCCACAACAAAATGGAGTAGTAGAAAGGAAAAATAGAAGTTTGCAAGAAATGGCTAGAACCATGTTAAATGAATATAATTTACCAAAATATTTTTGGGCCGAAGCCGTGAATACGGCTTGCTATGTGATGAATAGAGTTCTAGTGAGACCATCCCTATCCAAAACTCCATATGAATTATGGAATGATAAAAAACCCAATGTTTCTTACTTTAAAGTTTTTGGTTGCAAATGCTTTATTTTGAATGAAAAGGATGCCTTAGGAAAATTCGATGCAAAATCCAATGAAGGCATATTTCTTGGTTATTCTTCCGTTTCTAAGGCTTTTCGTGTTTTCAACAAGAGAACCTTACTTATAGAAGAATCTATTCATGTAGTTTTTAATGAAGTTTCCGAATTTAAGAAAAAAAGATTTTGATGATGATTTTGGTCTTGATGATTTGAATTTGAATGAACCCTCTCCTCAAAATAACATCTTGGATGCATCTTCTTCCCAAGCTTCCTTACCAAAGGAATGGAAGTATGTAGATGCTCATCCCAAGGAGTTAATTATAGGAGATGCATCGAAAGGGGTTCAAACTCGCTCTTCTTTCAAAAATTTTTGTGCCCATGCTGCCTTTCTTTCTCAAGTTGAACCAAAATGCATTGTTGATGCCCTAAAAGATGATTCTTGGGTTATCGCAATGCAAGAAGAATTGAATCAATTTGAGAGGAATGAGGTATGGAAGCTTGTTCCTAGACCTAATGACCACTTAGTTATTGGTACTAAGTGGGTCTTTAGAAACAAGCAAGATGAATGCGGTATCGTGGTTAGAAACAAGGCTAGACTAGTGGCCAAAGGTTTCAACCAAGAAGAAGGTATCGATTATGAAGAAACCTTCGCTCCGGTGGCAAGATTGGAAGCCATTAGGATGCTCCTTGCCTATGCTAGTAGTAAAGATTTTAAATTATTTCAAATGGATGTCAAAAGTGCGTTTTAAATGGTTTCATTTCCGAAGAAGTTTATGTTGAACAACCACCCTGGATTCGAAAACTCTCTATTTCCTAACCATGTATTTAAGCTAACTAAGGCCTTATATGGTCTTAAACAAGCCCCTAGGGCTTGGTATGAGAGGCTTAGTTCTTTCTTGATTTCAAATAATTTCGCTAAAGGCAAGGTTGATACTACATTGTTTATTAAACATTTTGAAAACAATTTTCTTATTGTTCAAATTTATGTTGATGATATCATTTTCGGATCTTGTGATAAATCACTATGTGATTTATTTGCTAAGGATATGAGTGATGAATTTGAGATGAGCCTAATGGGAGAACTAAATTTCTTTTTAGGACTTCAAATCAAGCAACTAAGTAATGGTATATTTCTAAATCAATCAAAATACACATTGGAATTGTTAAAACGATTCAATATGGATGGATCAAAAGAAATTAGCACTCCTATGAGCACCTCCACTAAATTAGATATGGATGAAAATGGAGAAAGCTTTGATCAAAAAACTTATAGGGGCATGATAGGTAGCCTGCTTTATCTCACTGCAACCAGACCTGATATCATGTTCAGTGTAGGGCTATGTGCAAGATTCCAAGCTAATCCTAAGCTATCTCACTTGAAAGCGGTCAAGAGGATTCTTAGATATCTTAAAGGGACCCCTAATCTTGGATTATGGTATCCAAAATCTGAAAACTTTAGTTTGAAAGCTTATGCAGATGCGGATTTTGGTGGATGTAAACTAGATAGAAAAAGCACATCCTAACATGCCAATTTCTAGGACATGCACTTGTTTCTTGGACTTCCAAGAAACAAAATTCGGTTGCACTATCTACAGCAGAAGCTGAATATATAGCTGCTAGTGCATGCTGTGCACAAGTTATCTGGATGAAAAATACACTAGAGGACTATGGAATCTACTTAAAAAATATTCCTATAAAGTGTGATAACACGAGTGCAATTTGTCTAACTAAAAATCCAATCCAACACTCTCGCACTAAGCACATTGACATCAGGCATCACTTTATACGTGATCATGTAAGTAGTAGAAATGTCACTCTTGATTTTGTTGATACAAATCATCAATTAGCGGATATTTTTACGAAACCTTTAAATGAGGAACAATTTGATTTTATTAGAAGGGAATTAGGCATGCTAAACTGTCCAAGTAAGTAACCTTTTTTATGTCTTTTCTTGAAATTATGTTTAAACTATGATTTCCATCAATTTGATTCGATTGTCCATGGATTTATTTCTTTTGACTTCATCCCATCCCTGAGATTTTTTTTTAAAAAAAAAGGGGGAGAGGTGGAAAAACATTAAAATCAAAGTGGTTTTGTGCTACCGGGTAGCACCGCTTGATCTTTGACGGTGGAACCGCTTTGGGTAGTCACCACAGGCGGTGGAACACGCTCTGAGGCGGTGGAACCGCCTAACACCCTCCTATAAATTGTATTAGGGCCGGCGGTGAACCGCCTCCCTAATCTGCATACCGCCTCTCCTCACTCTTCTAAACTCCTCCTCTAAACTTCAAATTGGTGTGATTTCTTCCTATCTAGAAGCCTAAGGAGGAGATTCTATCGTGATTCATTCTTCCTACATCTCAAAGAACCAATCTAAGGTAAAAACAGAATTCTTTCTCCTTCATTTTCTTGTGAAGTTTCATTCCTTTCTTCAATTAATTTTCGATTATTCATAGAAATGGCTCCTAGAAGAACATCAAGAGACAAAGGAAAAGGATGGAGGTAGATTCATTTGACCAATCCTTGTTTAAATCACAAGAAGCCTCCCTTAGATTTTCTGAATTTGGTTCAAGACCCATTCACAAAGGAAAGTATGTTGATTTGAATCAATTAGGAAACTTAGAACCTTTCATGTGGTTTGCAGACTTAGAGGCTTTACCTATTCTCGCAAATTATTGAACCTATTTATCCACGTTTAGTTAAGTTGTTCTATGCTAATTTAACTGTGGATCGATGATGGCTTGTCAACTTATCTTCTAGGTAATGAGATTCAAATATGTGATAATACTATATGCTCATTAATTGGAATTGTTGAAAAGAGCTAGGATGTTATTTTCGGGAAAATGGGATATGGACACGATTGGTGCCACTCACTCGAAAGCTTTAGAAACTGTGTTTGCAAACCCAAATTTAGGAATAATTCCCAAGAGTTGTGAACATCTATTACCTTTTAACTCTAAAATTTTGCATCACATTCGATAAACATTATTATTCCTAAGCGGTTTCATCATGATGAGATCAAGAATTAGGTACCTTATATTGGATTATGACTAGACAACAATTCTGTTTTGGTTACCTAATCAGCACACATGATAGAGGTTCTTTCTAAAGGATCAATGTTACCATATGGAGGTTTAATAACTAGACTATTGCATGCCCATAACATCCGCATTCCACCGGATGAAGAAGCAATACAAATCGAAAAATTTAATGTTATTAATGTTAAACTACTGAGACGACTTAGATGTCTTGTCGAGCATGGAATAGGAGTTAGGCAACCTAGGAGATGTGATATACCTCCCCGGTAGTAGACCATCCTCAAAACACCAGTCCTTAGGGGAAATGAATCTCCTCCTCCTGATCCTTTTGTTGCAGCTACATCGGTGACATTTTCTGCTCCATCTACTCTTGACCCGATCATGAGAGAGTTAAATGAAGTAAAACTACAGCAAATTGAAATTTTGAAGGAGATCACGGAAGATGAACTTAAAGATCGATCACATGTATAGGCATCTTGGCATTCCTCCCGAAGAGTAGCTTGTGTGTTTTTTTTTGAACGATGTAAACTTATGTTGTATGTTGACATGTATGTTGTATTCCTTACATCGTGACATCTATATTGTCTTAACTTCATGATATATCTTTTCGGCCACTGTGGAATGGTTTTCGGTTTTCTGATTTCCTTTTCCATATCTGTGATGTTTTCCGACCCTCCTTGTTGTCGTCTCCTTTTTGTTGATGACAAAGGGGGAGAAATGAAATGTGTAGTATTGCTATATGATATCTATTGTCCAAATTAAACTTAGTTGGGTTCTTGATATCATGCTTTCTTTTATATGTATACTTCATTGATATCCTTGATGTCTAGTTTGAAATCTTGAAATTAAAATTAATTATGTTGAATTCAAAAATTGAATTCAAGCGATTTTTCTTTATGGCATATACATAGGGGAGTTAAGAATAACTCCATCACCATTGATTGTCATCATCAAAAAGGGGAGATTGTTAAATCTCGGATTTTGATGATGAAATCAAGTGGTGAAATATTTGTATTAATCTCTTTGTTGAGATGAGTGTGCAGGAATTACTACGATGGAAAACATAACGTGATTTATCAAGGCCAAGTCCGTCGGTGGTTCATCGGAGTCCGAGAGATTTTTGGAAGAGTTGCCTAAACCATCCAAGATCAACTCGGGGACTTGTCGAAGTTTTCGAAAGTCCATTTCAAAGATCGTCGAAGGTTCGCGGAACTTTCGGAAAATTCGAAAACCAGAAGACTAGTTGGGCTTGCTTGGAGTATCTTTGGGAGACCACCGCGAATCAGGGAAGCATCGGAGGCTGCTGAATCTCGTCGTAGTACTCGCCGGAAGTCGACTTGAAGGATGTCCGATCAAATCACGTTAAGTTATGTTCGTAAATTTGCACATGAGTAGAGCAAGGATTTAAGAAATAAATCCTGCCCAAAATTCATAGAGCCAACCAGGCCACTCTGTGTCAAGTTGAGACAAACAGGCCCCATTCAGCTCATGTCCGAATGGGGCAAGAGGTGGAACCGCCCAAGCTGGCGGTGGAACACGCCGCTGGGCGGTGGAACCGCCACTGAGCGGTAGCACCGCCAAGACACACACACAGCGGTGGAACACTTTATGCAAAGCGGTAGTACCGCCCTGTTCACTAACGGCGGTGGAACCGCCTGGCTGGAGCGGTGGCACCGCCTAGTCACCGGATCGAGCGGTAGCACCGCTTTGCTCAGGCGGTGGCACCGCTTCATGACGTCGATCAAAGATCGACACAGCGGTACCGCCGACACGGCGGTGGCACCGCTTTGACCACAATCTGGGGACTCCAAATTCACTTGGAATTTGGAGCCCAATTTTAAATCCACTTTTGGATCTATAAATACCCCCCCTTTCTCAGCTGAAAGGGTTACCCTTTTGAGCAAAAAGTTTGAGTCTTGAGCTTTTGAAGAGTTTTTGAAAAGTGTTGTATTCTTTGCTAAGTGTTCACCCTTCTTCTTCTTGAGAGATCTTGTACAAGTGTGAACATCTTGTAAAGGGCTGTAAAAAGGGGTGTTTGATCCTTCCCCTTCAAAGGACTTGCTAGTGGAAGAGCGGAGCCTCATTGCAAAGGCTTCAAGAGTGGATGTAGGTCATTTGACCGAACCACTATACATCATTGTCTCCTCAAATGTGTGAGTGTTTACATTTCTGAAATCACTTCATTTCTTGGCTGCAAGTTCTTAGTTAGTTCCTTTTCACAAGCAATTACTTTCAAGTTCTCTGTCGTCGAATCGAATTCTTCCACGAACTTGTGTTTCTTTGCGAAATCGGTTTCAAGAATACGAGTTTAATCCGCTGCACTAATTCACCCCCCCCTCTTAGTGCCTTTTGATCCTTTCAGCCTACCCCTCAGAAGTGCAATCGGGGTGCTTGGTGTGAGTCGGCAAAGGCATGGAGTGGCTTTAATACCATTTTAAGAATGGCCCTATAGCACCCCCACAAAAATCGATTCACGTTTGAGTGCAAGGCCAATGCTTATAAGGCCTAGTATCTCCCCTTCCTTTCCGATGTGGGATCAATACTAACTTGCCTATCCCTATGGGCTTGCCTACCCTGCTAGGGCGCATGGGTGTTACACCTCTGCCCTCCAATTGTATAGCATTCACTCGCTCCACTTTCTGGCTCAAAGCATCAACTACAATATTTGCTTTCTTGTGCTTGTACTCCATTACCATATCAAATTTAGCCAGAAAGTCCTACCATCATGCTTGCTTTGGAGAGAGTTTCTTTTGAGTCTGAAAGTAACTTTAAGCAATGTTGTCCATCTTCAGCATAAATTACGATCCGAGAAGGTAGTGTCACTACACTTGCAGATAGTAGACCACCGTTATCATCTCCTTCTCATGCATCAGATACCGTCGCTTGGTCTCATTGAGCTTGTGAGTTTCATAGGCCATTGGGTGGCCCTCCTGCATGAGTACTCCCCTAATAGCGAAGTCTGAAGTATTTGTATGGACTTCGAAGGGCTTCCCATAGTCTAGTAATTTGAGCATTAGTTCTTCCAAAATAGTAGCCTTTAGATTTTAAAATGCCACTTCATATCTGTCAGACCATCTCCAAGGTTGCTCCTTCAACAACTCCATCAGTGGAGTTGCACGCTTCGAATACCCAACTATGAAGCACCGATAGTACTTGACGAAACCAAGGAAAGATCTTAGCTCTGGCACCTTCTTTAGAGTTCGTTATTCTACAACAGCTTGCACCTTTGATTTATCCATTCAAATAGAACCATTGCCGATTGGATGCCCTAAGAATAAGATCTCCTAAGCAAAGTAGCACTTCTCCCTTTTCATGAACAAAGTATTCTCCTTGAGAACTTTGAAAATTATTCGAAAGTGCTCAATATACTCCTCAAGTGTTTGGTTGTAGACGACCACAAACTTATCCAAATACTCCTTGAAAAGTTAGTTTATAAGAGTGTAAAATGTGGTCAGAGTGTTGGTTAAGCCGAAAGGCATCACCAAGAACTCAAACGCTCCATACCTGGTCACACAAGTAGTCTTTGCTTCATCGCCTTCAACAATAAGTACCTGCCAGTACCCCGACCGAAGGTCGAGTTTTGAGAAATACTTTGCTTTGCCCAATTGGTCGAACAAATCTACGATGAGTGGGATGGGATAATTGTTCTTCACCGTCATTTTGTTGAGGGCTCGACAGTCGACGCATAGTTAGAGACTCCCATTTTATTTCTTCTAGAAGAGAACTAGAGCTCCGAATGGTACTTTAGAGCTATGGATGAGACCACCACTTAACAATTCATCTAACTACTTTCTGAGCTCTGCTAACTCAAGAGGGGCATGCGGTATGGTGGTTTTGCTAGAGGCTTTTGCAAGTCATATGTACCCTGCAAGCCAATCACATGAGTGATGACACTTGTGATTTGATATGCACTCTTTCTCTTTGCTTATTATTAAGCATTTTATCACTTTATCTTGCGTGTTGCATATATTGTGATGTCTTTGGATCTGTGCAATAGGAATCGGATTGTGATGAGATCATGATAATGAGATCAATTCACCTTTAAACATAGATCCTAAATAATCCTGATTAAAGGTTATTTGAGAGGGACATCGAGATAACCAGATAGACTGATGTACTATATACCCGTCCATATGATGGAGGTGGCTAGTCGCAGGGCTACTCGTGTGGGGACACTAAGGGTACAGTGTAGGTGCTCATTGGGGAATAAGCTCACTGATTGATCTGCCTATGGAATGTTGAATAGTTATTCATACCTCATGTCAAATAGCGATTCTGTAGTCCCAATAGTGTATCTAGTCCTTAGACTTGAGACACCAAGGATGTCCTGTATGAGTACTCCACTCTTTGATATCGAACTTATAGGTTTGGAAAGTTCCAGATCTAGTACAGTTGGTTATTAGGAGTGGTAGCCAACCTTACGAGTGCTATTGAGTGTCAATAGAGGATCATCTGCTCTCGGTATCATGAGAGGAATGTCTCATGTATTCTTGCTTGAACAAATCCTTGGCCAAGGTTATTCAAATTGAGAGAGAAAGAGTTCTCCAAGAGAATCCGACAAGAGCAAGACTCGAGGAGAGACTGTATGGGCCTGACAACACCATGCCCGATATAGGGTCTCTGGGATATTAGTTGGATCAGGGACTATAGATACATGGTAATTGTAGACAGATAGGTCCAAAGGATTAGATTCCCCTATATCATCTAGGGGTTATGGCGTAGTGGCCTAGTACGTCCGTAGTCGATGAGTTTGGTGAATTATTATAGAGATAATAATTTACTAAGTCAGAAGGAGTTCTGACAAGTATGACTCATGGCCAGCTCGATATTGGGCCTAGAGGGTTACACACATACGGTAGGTGTTACGACGAGTAGAGGTTCGGATATGAGATATCTGCTGGAGCCCCTATTTTATTAGATATCCATTAAGCCCCTGAATTATTGGATCCTAAGATGATATCCAATAATTGCTAATAAGAGATTATTAGGTATAGACCCACTAATCCAAGAGGCTTGGGTAATTAGATGGAGATCTAATACCTAATAGGGCAAGATCCATTAGGGTTTATAAGGGGTCTCTATATATAGGAGGGAACTAAAGCTCTATAGGCTGGGGGTTCTTTTGGTAGCCCCTTCTGTTCTCCTCTTCCTAGAGAAGTGCATCGTTGCAGTCCCTGCCATGTGGATATCGCTAGAGAGGAGGACGCTTGACCTCCTTCATCCTTCCTATAGATTTATAGGGATTCAGGGATATACGATCTCCTTAGTTACTTTCTTTTACACATAGTTTTCGCAGATTTATTTTTGATGCACCGATCTTCACACGACGATAGAACTTTTCTATAGAAAATCTATGATTTTGTTTTTGTTTTTCCTCTGCGCATGAGATGTCGCCTCATAGGATTTCCCAATATTGGTATCAGAGCTAGGTTGTTCGTGTGAAGATTGGATCTTAAACTACATGTGTTGTGATTTAGAATAGTTTTTAACATCAAAATCATTGACGCAAAAGGTGAGAAAGGGCAGTTAGTGTTGCTACCCTTACTGCGCTCGCACAGCGGTCGTAAGGCTGCTTGCAGCCTTGTTGCCTACAACAGCAATGGCGGTAGCGGCTGCATGTAAGGAGCCCATAGGCAAGCTGCAGGCGGTGACAGGTGGCCGGCGGCCTGCTGCCTGCCTACAAAGCATGGGCAGAGACACCCATGGGGGTAGTGGTGGGTGCGGGCGCTACCCCGTAACCCACGGGCAAAGGCAACTACGGCGGTAGCGTTGCTTACGGGGCAATGGTGCCCGCGAGGTCCCTACAAGCGGCACCCGCGAGGTCCCTACGGGCAGCACCCACGGCGGCACCACTGCCCGTGGGGCAGCGGTGCTCGCCCGCAAGCAGAAGCGCCCATTGCGGGTAGGGGCAACGTGCCCGCGAGTTGTGGCCACCGGTAGGGTGGCGGTGGCCACAACGCCACAACACAGCAGCAGAAGAGGGATAAGGGTTTTTGGGCAAAAGATATTTTTGCCCCTCGGAATTTCAAAAATTTTGGTTTCTGTTCCTTTTGACAAAATGACCAAAATACCCCTTAAATTCAAAAAAATTCTCTGACTATCCCTATTTTCAGAAAAAATATATATATATGTTAATTAAATAGTTTAATTAACTATTATTATTTATCTTACAGTCCTATAAAATAACATATACATGTGATGCATGATGTGGACAGATGATCATGGACTTGTGATGTGATGTATATATATGTGATTATTATTATTATTAGGGCCTGCGAGTCTCTATTTTTCTCATTTATTGTTGAGCCTTCGTACTTGTAATTATATTATAATTATATGAGGAGGCACAGTGGGAGTGTGGAAGTGATAGCGGGACCCACGAGGCCTAGACAGACGATCCGACGCATGGAGATGCATTGAGATGCCGACGGAACCGACGAAGCAAGAAGGACGATCACAGGGCATGGAGATACGTCGAAGCACACATAGATCTTGATGTGAGTGATTGGGCCTATTGGCTTGGGCCTGATCATATTAGGATGTGGTCCATGATCATTTGGTATGATTGCACATGTGATGTGTGATTGATTATACACCTACTAGATATGTATATATATTTGCATGCGATGTAGATATATATTAAATATGCATGTGTGTGACACATTTTGTTATGAGACTAAATAAAAATCCCCTCTATTAATAATATTAAGTTGGTAAACATGAGGCAATTAGATTGATCCATGTGGCCTTCCATCGTTATAGGTAGGAACCAATTCCCGGTGTAGGTTGAGTTGATCGAGTCCCTCAAGACTCACCTATATCACGTTTCGCTATCTTATCTACGACATAGAGATGTCACTGGTGACCTGAGGACATGGTATGCTTGGTCAAGTCCCTCGAGAGTATATCATCAAATCAGACTCATCTTGTAACGATGGTGATGACTTAACCGAATATCATGGTTGGTCAAGTCCCTCGAGGCCATTGTGGTTCGGAGGTCGAACAGGACGGGAATCACAAGGAGTTGTGATTGGCAAGAGTTGTCTAACTTTACGAGCTTAACATAATTGGTCGAGTCCCACGAGATTATGTTAATATGCCGAATGGATCTCGATCCCTACTAGAGATCTGCTTGGGGCCTCCGATTCACATACCGAAGGGTGTTGTGTGTCTCGCAAAAAATTAGTGGGAATATATTAAGATAGAAGTCCTTATCTTAACTATTTAAATTTTACAAAGTCTGCATGTTATTTATTTCTGCTATAATTTCAGAAAAATGTCACTTTCAAATCCTTTACGTGGCATACTTGATGCCAACCGCCTCATTGGTCCATATTATATGGATTGGCTTCGTAATCTGAGAATCATTCTCACGATGGAGAAAATCGCGTACGTCCTTGATACAGTGATCCCTACGCCTGATGATGGGGCAAGCGAGGATAAGATCGCTCGTTATGTGAAGTACATAGATGATTCTGCTCTTGCTCAATGGTATATATTGGCCTCTATGACTATTGAGTTACAGAGATAGCATGAAAATATGGATGCTAATTCCATACTCCTATATCTTTGTAAACTGTTTGAGGAACAGGGAAGAACTCAGTGATATGAGATATCAAAGAGTCTTTTCTGTGCCAGGATGACTAAGGGATCGAGAAACTCACCGGTTCAGAACCATGTCCTTAAGATGATTGAGTGGATCGAGAAACTCACAAGTCTAGGAATGGTCCTAGAGGAAAACCTATGTGTGAATCTTGTACTTCAATCCCTACGAGATTCCTTTTCTCAGTTCATAATGAATTTTAATATGAACAAACTTAAGGTGACCCTCCTAGAGCTCCTCAATATGTTGAGCGAAGTAGAGAGCACCATCAAGAAAGAGAAGCCAGTTCTCTATGTTGGTGAGACTAGAAAGAAAAGGAAGGCTAAGAAGTCTCTTAAGAAGGGCAAGGGTAAGGGCAAAATGGGTAAGGCAAAGTTTGCCAAGAAAGACCCAACAAAGGACAAAGGCTAGTGCTTCCACTATGGCAAAGATGGGCAATGGAAGAGGAACTGCAAAGAGTACCTTGCAGAGAGGGCGAAACAGAAGCTTTGAGAAGCTTTAGGTACATTCATGATCAGTCTCCATTTGTTAAAATCTTATGATAACATATGGGTATTGGATACCGGGAGTGCTTATCATATCTGTAATTTGTTGTAGGTTTTGACATGACCTAAGAGATTGAACAAAGGCGAGATGGACCTTAAGATGGGTAATGGAGCAAAGTTTGTTGCAATGGCTATAGGCAAGGTCACCTTTCATCTGCCTAGTGGAGCTATTATTGCATTAGATGCATGCTATTATATTCCTTCTATTATCAAAAATATTATTTCTATTTCATGTTTGACAGTTAGTGGATATAAATTAGTTTTTAAGAATAATGATTGTTCAATAATATTAGATGATGAGATCATCACGAGAGGAATATTGCATAATGGTTTATTTATAATAATAATCACATGTACACATCACATCATAGGTCCATGATCATCTGTCCACATCATACATCACATGTATATATTATTTTATAGGACTACTAGATAAAAAATAATAGTTAATTAAACTATTTAATTAACATATATATTTTTCTGAAATCAAGGACATAGAGGAAATTATCTGAATACCCAAGGGCATTCTGGTCATTCGGCCATAAGGGATAAAATTGGAATTTCGAAAATTCTTAGGGGTATTTTAGTTATTTTGCCAAAAGGGACAAAAACTGGAATTTCTAAAATTTCGAGGGGCAAAATTATCTTTTGCCCCAAACCCTAATACCTTTCCCTTCTGTAGAGTTACGATCGCCGCATCCTACCGGCGGCGGCCACTATGGCCGGGCGCGCTGCCCCTACTCGCGGGCGCAGCGCCCATAGGCAGTCTGTCCGCGGGTGGCACCCACATCTACGGGTAGATCGCTTGCAAGCGGCGCTGCCCCTTGCGGGCTAGCAGCAAGCAGGCGGCGCTGCCCCTTGCGGGCTAGCCGCAGGCGGGCGGCGCTACCCCTTGCGGGTGAAGCGCCTATCGGCGTCCTTGCCCATGCGGGCGCTTCTGCCCGTGATCACAACGCTCGCAGGTGGCGTCGATTCTTGTGGGCAAGCCGCCGACGCAGGTAGCCTGTAGGTCTGCTCTTTGGCGATCCGCACCTCTGCCGATGGTTGCCTTTGCCGCTTGTGTAGGCAGCAAGGTTGCAAGCAGCCTTGCGGTTCCTACACGAGCGGGTAGCAACAGTTGCTGCCCTTTTCTCGCCCTTCGTGCCAATGATTTTGGTATCAAAAGTAGATCTAAAACACAACACACGCAGTTTAAGATCCGATCTTCACACAAACATCCTGGCTCTGATACCACTATTGGGAAATCCGTCAGAGGAAGCGACATCACATGCGCAGTGGAAGAATAAAAAACAAAATCCCATATTTCTCATAGAAAGTTTAAGTCGTCGTACGAAGATCGGTGCGTCAAAAATAAATCTACAAAACTGCACGTGTAAAAGAAGATACCTAAGGAGATCGTATATCCCTGAATTCCTGCAGATCTGTGGGAGAGGACGAAGGAGGTCAAGCGTCCTCCTCTCTAGCAGTATCCACACGGTAGGGATTACGACGATGCACCTCTCTTAAGGGAGAGGAGAACAGGAGGTGGCTACCAAAAAAAACCCTCAGCCTATAGAGTTTTGGTTCCCTCCTATTTATAGAGGCCCCTTGAAAACCCTAATGGATCTTTTGCCCTATTGGGTATTGGATCTCCATCCAATTACCCAAGCCTCTTGGATTAGTGGGTCTCTACCCAATAATCTCTTATTAGCAATTATTGGATCTCATCTCAGGATCCAATAATTCAGGGGCTTAATGGATATCCAATAAGATAGGGGGTTCAGCGGATATCTTATATCCGAACCTCTACTCGTCACAACACCTACCATATGTGTGTGACTCTCTAGGCCCAATATCGAGCTGGTTGTGAGTCATACTTGTTAGAACTCCTTCTGACTTAGAGAATTATTATCTCTATAATAATTCACCTAACTCATTGACTGCGGACGTACCTAGCCACTATGCTGTGGCCTCCAGACGATAAAGGGGAATCCAATCCTTTGGACCTATCTCGTCTCGATTACCATGTATCTATAGTCCCTCATCCATCCAATATCCCAGAGATCCTATACCGGGCACAGTGCTGTCAGGTCCATACGGTCTCTCCTCAAGTCTTGCTCTTGTCGGATTCTCCCGAAGAACTCTTTCTCTCTCAATTCGAATAACCTTGGCCAATGATTTGTTCGAGCAAGAATACAAAGGATATTCCTCTCATGATATCGAGAGCGGATGATCCTCTATTAACACTCAATAGCCCTCGTAAGGTTGGCTACCACTCCCAATGACCAGTTGTACTAGATCTGAAACTTTCCAAACCTATAAGTCCGGTATCAAAGAGTGGAGTACTCATACAGGACATCCTTGGTGTCTTAAGTCTAAGGACCAGTTACACTATTGGGACTACTAAATCGTTGTCTAACGTGAGGTATCAATAACCATCCAGTATTCCATAGGCGAATCAATCAATGAACTCATTCTCCAATGAGCACCTGTACTGTATCCTTAGTGTCCCCACATGAGTAGCTATGAGACCAGCTACCTCCATCATATGAACGGGTATACAACACACCAATCTATCCGGTTATCTCGATGTCCTTCTCGAGTAACCTATGACTAGGATAATTTAGGGTTTGTGTTTGAAGGTGAATCGGTCTCATTATCGTGATCTCATCACGATCCGATTCCCATTGCATAGATCCAAAGACATCACAGTAAATGCAACACACAAGATAAAGTAATAAGACATCCAATAATAAGGAAAGAGATAAAGTGCATATCAAGTTATAAGTGTTATCACTCATGTGATTGGCTTGCAAGGCATATATGACTAGCAATCTCCCACTTGACCTAAAGCCAATCACCAACATGTCTGATCTCCATCAAACCTCTGTGACACTCAAAGACAATTTAAATCAATGGCTTTGTTAGTGGATCCGCAATGTTATCTTCGGATGGAACTCTTTCCACTACTGCATCTTTTCGGGCCACGATCTCTCTAATAAGTTGGAACCTCCTCAGAACACTTCTGATGAGACCCGGGTTCTTTTATTTGAGTAATCGCCCCGTAGTTGTCACAATATAAGGGAATCGGCTCCTCGCTACTCGGGACGACTCCTAGATCTGTGATGAACTTCTTCATCTAGACTCCCTCCTTTGTATTCCGCCTCTATGGTCGAGTCAGCAGTAGTGTCTTGCTTGGAACTCTTCCAGCATACTACTCCTCCATTCAGGGTGAACACATACCTTGAATTAGATTTGCTATCATCGACATCGGACTGGAAGCTCGAGTCTGTGTAGCCCTCATCCTTGAGGCTACTACCTCCATATACCAGGAAAAGATCCTTAGTCCTTCTCAAGTACTTAAGGATACATTTTACTACTTTCTAGCGCTCCAAGCCTGGATCTGCCTAATATCTGCTCGTGATACTCAAAGCATGTGCTATATCAGGCCTGGTACATAGCATAGCATACATGATAAAACTTATCGCTGATGCATATGGTATCATATCTATGTGTGCCCTTTCTTTAGGAGTCTTTGGGGACATACTCCTAGAAAGTGATATTTAATGTCTCATTGGTATGAGACCTCTCTTGGAATTTTCCATGCCAAACCTTTTGACAATGGTGTCTATGTACCTGGACTGAGACAAGCCAATCATCCTCTTGGATCTATCTCTATAGATCCGTATCCCTAATATACAGGATGCTTCCCCTAAGTCCTTCATGGAGAAATGCCTAGATAACCAAGTCTTTACTGTGGAGAGCATTCCTACATCATTCCCAATGATCAGGATGTCATCCACATATAATACCAAAAAGGTGATAGTGCTCCCACTTAATTTTCTATACACATAAGGTTCATCTTCGTTCTTAACGAAGTCATAAGATCTCGCCTTATCAAATCTTATGTTCCAACTTTGGGAAGCTTGCTTCAATCCATAAATGGACCTAAGCAACCTACACACCTTATTTGGGTTATCTCTAGACATGAATCCCTCAGGCTGTATCATATACACCTCCTCCTCGAGGTTGCCATTGAGGAATGCGGTTTTGACGTCCATCTGCCAGATCTCATAATATAGTGTGCTACAATAGCCAATAGAATTCAAATGAATTTTAGCATGGCTACAGGTGAGAAAGTTTCGTCATAGTCAACACCTTGCCTTTGACGATACCCCTTAGCCACTAGCCTTGCTTTATAGGTCTCTACCTTTCCATCTACTCCAATCTTCTTTTTGAAGATCCACTTGCAACCAATGTGTACAATACCCTCGGGTGCATTAACTAGGTTCCAAACCTTGTTGGAGTACATAGAATTCATGGTTTCTTGTCATTTCCCGGAGTCTATGCTCATAATAGTGCTCATAATAGCCTCCTCGTAGGTCTGAGGATCAATATCCTCAGCATCCTCTCTTCTGATATATCCCACATATCTCTTAGGAGGATGGGATACTCTATCAGACCTACATAAAATTGAAATTTGTGTATTAGGTATCTGAACAGATTCTAGAATGGTGCTTGAGCTAGGCTCTCCAACCTCACTCAACTCTATCATGCTCCCACTATCTCCACCAAGAATGTGTTCCTTCTCAAGGAACACTACTCTCTTGGCTACAAAGACATTTCGGTCCTTTGAGTGATAGAAATAATACCCATAAGTTTCTATGGGGTATCCCACGAACTTGCACCATTCCATCCTAGATTCTAACTTGTTAGGGTTGTGTCTCTTAACGTAGGCAAGGCAGCCCTAAATCTTAATAACTTTAAGATCGAGCTTCTTCCCATTCCATATCTCATATGGAGTAGACATCATTGATTTAGTTGGAATTCTATTCAGAAGGTAATATGCGATCTCTAAGGCATAACCCTAGAATGAGATGGGTAGGTCGGCGAAACACATTATGGAACGCACCATGTCTAACAGTGTGCGATTCCTCCTTTTTGATACACCATTAAGCTGTGGTGTATAAGGAGGTGTCCATTGGGATAAGATCCCATAGTCTTTGAGGAGCTGGGTGAACTTTGTACTCAAGTACTCACCTCCTCGATCTGATCGAAGGGTTTTAATACTCTTTCCTGTTTGGTTCTCCACTTCATTTTTATATTCTCTGAATTTCTCAAAAGCTTCAGACTTATACTTCATTAAGTACACATGTCCGTATCTTGAGAAATCATCAGTGAAGGTAATAAAGTAGGAGTAACCACCTATGGAATAAGTCGACATGGGACCACATACATATCTATGTATGAGTTCCTATAACTCAATGGCTCTCTCTCCAGTTCCACTAAATGGAGAGTTGGTCATCTTTCCCCGAAGGCAAGGTTCGCAAGTTGCATATGACTCATAGTAAAATGAATCTAGATATCCATTCTTCAGCAACTTTTAAATCCTTCCCTCATGGATGTGACCTAGTCTATAATGCCAAAGATATGCATTGTTCACCTCTTCTCGTTTCCTCTTAGACTTGCTTACACTCATGATATGTGGAGTTGTATCTAGCATATATAAACCATTATGCAATGCTCCTCTCATAATGATCTCATTATTAAACAACCATTGTTCTCAAAAACTAATTTATATCCAATAACTGTCAAACATGAAATAGAAATAATATTTTTGATAATAGAAGGAACATAATAGCATGCATCTAATGCAATAATAGCTCCACCAAGCATATGTAAGGTGACCTTGCCAATAGCCACTACAGTAACCTTTTCTCCATTGCCCATCTTAAGGTCCATCTCGCCTCTGTTCAATCTCCTAAGTCCTGCTAGAACCTACAACGAATTCCAAATATGATAAGCACTCCCGGTATCCAATACCCATGTGTTATCATAAGATTTTGACAAATGGAGACTGATCATGAATGTACCTGAAGCTTCTGCAAGCTTCTGTTTCGCTCTCTCTGCAAGGTACTCTTTGCAGTTCCTCTTCCAATGCCCATCTTTGCCGTAGTGGAAGCACCGGCCTTTGTCCTTTGTTGGGTCTTTCTTGGCAACCTTTGCCTTACCCATTTTGCCCTTGCCCTTCTTAAGGGTCTTCTCAGCCTTGCTTTTCTTTCTGGTCTCACCAGCATAGAGAACTAGCTTCTCTTTCTTGATTGTGCTCTCTGCTTCTGTCAACATATTGAGGAGCTCTGGGAGGGTCACCTCAAGTCTGTTATATTAAAATTCATTATGAACTGAGAAAAGGAATATGGTAGGGACTGAAGCACAAGATCCACACACAGGTTATCCTCTAGGACCATTCCTAGACCTATGAGTTTTTCGATCCACTCAATCATCTTAAGGACAAGGTTCTGAACCGGTGTCCCCTCAGTCATCCTGGCATGGAAAAGACTCTTTAATATCTCATATCGCTGAGTTCTTCCCTGTTCCTCAAATAGTTTACGGAGATGCAGGAGTATGGAATTAGCATCCATATTTTCATGCTGTCTTTGTAACTCAGTAGTCATAGAGGCCAACATATAACACTGAGCAAGAGTGGAATCATCTACGTACTTCATATCACGAGCGATCTCATCCTCGCTTGCCCTTTCATCGGCCCTTTCATCGGGCATAGGGATCACTGTATCAAGGACATACGCGATTTTCTCCATCGTGAGAATGACTCTTAGATTGCGAAGCTAATCCATATAATTTGGACCAGTGAGGCGGTTGGCATAAAGTATGCTATGTAAAGGATTTGAAAGTGACATTTTTCTTAAATAAAAGATGTAGCAGAAATAAATAACATGTAGACTTTACAGAAATTTAAATAGTTAAGATAAGGACTTCTATCTTAATGTATTCCAACTAATTTTTTGCGAGACACACAACACCCTCCGATATGTGAATCGGAGACCCCCGACGGATCTCTAGTGGGGATCAGGATCCAATCGACGTCTTAACATAACCTCGAGGGACTCGACCAATCACGTTAAGCCCGTAAAGGTAGGCAACTCTTGCCAATCACAACTCCTTGTGATTTCTGTCCTGTTCGGCCTCCGAACCACCATGGCCTCGAGGGACTCGACCAACCATGATGTTCGGTTAAGTCATCACCATCGTTACCAGATGAGTCTGATTCGGTGATATACTCTCGAGGGACTCGACCAAACATACCATATCCTCAGGTCATCAATGACATCTCTATGTCATAGATAAAATAGCGAAACATGATATAGGTAAGTGTCGAGGGACTCGACCAACTCAACCTATACCAGGAATCGGTTCCTACCTATAACGATAGAAGGCCATGTGGGTCAATCTAATTGCCTCACGTTTATTGACTTAATATTATTAATAGAGGGGATTTTTGTTTGGTCTCCTAATATAATGTGTCACACACATACATATACGTATTTAATATATATATATCTACATCGCATGTAAATATATATATATATATATATATATATATATATATATATCTAGTAAGTGTATAACTAATCACACATCACATGAGCAATCACACCAAATGATCATGGACCACATCCTAATGTGATCAGGCCCAAGCCAGTGGGCCCAATCACTCACATCAAGATCTATGTGTGTTTCGATGCATCTCCATGCCCTGTGATCATCCATCTCGCTTCGTCAGATCCATCGGCATCTCAACGCATCTCCATGCGTTGGATCGTCTGTCTCGACCTCGTGGGTCCCACTAGCGCTGCGCCTCCTCATGTAATTACAACATAATTACAGGCACACAGGCCCGATAATAAATGAGAAAAATAGAGGCTCACAAGCCCCAATAATAATAATCACATGTACACATCACATCATAGGTCCATGATCATCTGTCCACATCATACATCACATATATATGTTATTTTATAGGACTACTAGATAAAAAATAATAGTTAATTAAACTATTTAATTAACATATATATTTTTCTGAAATCAAGGACATAGAGGAAATTATCTGAATACCCAAGGGCATTCTGGTCATTCGGCCATAAGGGATAAAATTGGAATTTTGAAAATTCTTAGGGGTATTTTAGTTATTTTGCCAAAAGGGACAAAAACTGGAATTTCTAAAACCCTAATACCTTTCCCTTCTGTAGAGTTACGGTCGCCGCATCCTACCGACGGCGGCCACTACACCAGGCCTTTGCCTTCGCTGTGCGCGCGCCCATATAGCGATTTGTCCGCGGGTGGCGCCCACATCTACGGGTAGATCGCTTGCAAGTGGCGCTGCCCCTTGCGGGCTAGCAGCAAGCAGGCGGCGCTGCCCCTTGCGGGCTAGCCGCAGGCGGGCGGCGCTACCCCTTGCGGGTGCAGCGCCTATCGGCGTCCTTGCCCATGCGGGCGCTTCTGCCCGTGATCACAACGCTCGCAGGTGGCGTCGATTCTTGTGGGCAAGCCGCCGACGCAGGTAGCCTGTAGGTGCTGCCTGCTGGCGGTCCGCAGCCTACCGACTGGTTGCCGCCTGCCGCTTGTGTAGGCAGCAAGGTTGCAAGCAGCCTTGCGGTTCCTACACGAGCGGGTAGCAACAGTTGCTGCCCTTTTCTCGCCCTTCGTGCCAACGATTTTGGTATCAAAAGTAGATCTAAAACACAACACACGCAGTTTAAGATCCGATCTTCACACAAACATCCTGGCTCTGATACCACTATTGGGAAATCCGTCAGAGGAAGCGACATCACATGCGCAGTGGAAGAATAAAAAACAAAATCCCATATTTCTCATAGAAAGTTTAAGTCGTCGTACGAAGATCGGTGCGTCAAAAATAAATCTACAAAACTGCACGTGTAAAAGAAGATACCTAAGGAGATCGTATATCCCTGAATTCCTGCAGATCTGTGGGAGAGGACGAAGGAGGTCAAGCGTCCTCCTCTCTAGTAGTATCCACACGGTAGGGATTACGACGATGCACCTCTCTCAAGGGAGAGGAGAACAGGAGGTGGCTACCAAAAAAAACCCTCAGCCTATAGAGTTTTGGTTCCCTCCTATTTATAGAGGCCCCTTGAAAACTCTAATGGATCTTTTGCCCTATTGGGTATTGGATCTCCATCCAATTACCCAAGCCTCTTGGATTAGTGGGTCTCTACCCAATAATCTCTTATTAGCAATTATTGGATCTCATCTCAGGATCCAATAATTCAGGGGCTTAATGGATATCCAATAAGATAGGGGGTTCAGCGGATATCTTATATCCGAACCTCTACTCGTCACAACACCTACCATATGTGTGTGACTCTCTAGGCTCAATATTGAACTGGTTGTGAGTCATACTTATTAGAACTCCTTCTGACTTAGAGAATTATTATCTCTATAATAATTCACCTAACTCATTGACTGCGGACGTACCTAGCCACTATGCTGTGGCCTCCAGACGATAAAGGGGAATCCAATCCTTTGGACCTATCTGTCCTCAGTTACCATGTATCTATAGTCCCTCATCCATCCAATATCCCAGAGATCCTATACCGGGCACAGTGCTGTCAGGTCCATACGGTCTCTCCTCAAGTCTTGCTCTTGTCGGATTCTCCCGAAGAACTCTTTCTCTCTCAATTCGAATAACCTTGGCCAATGATTTGTTCGAGCAAGAAGACAAAGGATATTCCTCTCATGATATCGAGAGCGGATGATCCTCTATTAACACTCAATAGCCCTCGTAAGGTTGGCTACCACTCCCAATGACCAGTTGTACTAGATCTGAAACTTTCCAAACCTATAAGTCCGGTATCAAAGAGTGGAGTACTCATACAGGACATCCTTGGTGTCTTAAGTCTAAGGACCAGTTACACTATTAGGACTACTGAATCGTTGTCTAACGTGAGGTATCAATAACCATCCAGTATTCCATAGGCGAATCAATCAATGAACTCATTCTCCAATGAGCACCTGTACTGTATCCTTAGTGTCCCCACATGAGTAGCTATGAGACCAGCTACCTCCATCATATGAACGGGTATACAACACACCAATCTATCCGGTTATCTCGATGTCCTTCTCGAGTAACCTATAACCAGGATAATTTAGGGTCTGTGTTTAAAGGTGAATCGATCTCATTATCGTGATCTCATCACGATCTGATTCCCATTGCACAAATCTAAGGACATCACAGTATATGCAACACGCAAGATAAAGTGATAAAATGCCTAATAATAATCAAAGAGATAAAGTGCATATCAAGTCACAAGTGTAATCACTCATGTGATTGGCTTGCAGGGCACATATGACTAGTAGTAGGCTAGGTCACATCCATGAAGAAAAGATTCAAAAGTTGCTGAAGAATAGAAATCTAGATCCATTTGACTGTGAGTCATATGCAGCTTGTGAACCTTGCCTTCGAGGAAAGATGAGCAACTCTTTATTTAGTGGAACTCGAGAGAGAGCCACTGAGTTATTGGAACTCATACATAGTGATGTATGTAGTCCCATGTCGACTCATGTCATAGGTGGTTACTCCTACTTCATTACTTTCCCTAATGATTTTTCATGATACAGACATATGTACTTGATGAAGTACATGTCCGAGGCTTCTGAGAAATTCAGGGAATATAAGAATGAAGTAGAGAATCAGATAGGAAAGAGTATTAAAACCCTTCGATTAGATCGAGGAGGTGAGTACTTGAGTATAGAGTTCACCCAGTTCCTCAAAGACCACGGGATTTTATCCTAATGGACACCTTCTTATGCACCACAGCTTAATGGTGTATCAAAAAGGAGAAATCGTACACTGTTAGACATGGTGCGTTCCATGATAAGTTTCGTCGACCTACCCATCTCATTCTGGAGATATGCCCTAGAGACTATAGCTTACCTTCTGAACAGAATTCCAACTAAGTCAGTAATGTCTACTCCATATGAGATATAGATTGGGAAGAAGTCCAATCTTAAGGTTGTTAAGATTTGGGGCTGCCCTGCCCATGATAATGAGACACAACCCTGACAAGTTGGAATCCAGGATGAAACAGTGCAAGTTCATGGGATACCTCAAGGAAACTTGTGGATATTATTTCTATCACCCTAAGGACCAAAAGGTCTTTGTAGCCAAGAGAGCAGTGTTCCTTGAGAAGGAATACATTCTTGGTGGAGATAATGGGAGCATGATAGAGTTGAGCAAGGTTGGAGATCCTAGCTCAAGCACCATTCTATAGCCAGAATCTATTTAGATACCTAGCACACAAGTTCCAACTTTACGTAGGTCCGGTAGAGTATCTGATAGAACCCCAGAGGAATTCTATAAAGATTGATCTTTGAGGGGGATCAACCCTTGATACGCCATAGGGGTTCCACCCTCCAAGTAGCTTGGTGGCTGCAATTGTAGATTGATATTTCATGTTTTAAAAAGGTGGAGGCTACAAGCTTATATAGAGCTCTAAACCCTAGCCCTAGGGGCTACTTCCTAAGTGAACTACCCAATTTACCCTCAACTTTAGTCGACCGGCCCAGTAACAAGGGGGGCAGCGGCTAAGAGGCCCAATCGCCCAAATATAAACCCTAGCCTCTCTTCTTTATAGGATAGAGGTGGCTATGTGGGATTTATTACACTCATAGGGTTTTTATTAGCTGCTACTTGGTTGAGTAGGACCCAACCCTACTAGGGTCCTATCAAGCCCGCCCTCTTCCAATCAGCCTTGTCCTCAAGGCTGAGGTTCCATGAATTCAGAGAACTGGGTCTTCAGCTCCTCATATGATTCCCATATGGCATCTTCGGGTGGTAAATTATTTCAATGCACTAGTACTTCAGTAGAGGGATGTCGACGACGCATGATAATTCTGTGGTCGAGAATGGCTTGCGGTTGGGCTTGGATATATCCATCATTAGTGGTATTAGGTAGTTGAATCTGGGGTGACTCGTGTTCTCTCAACTTGGGCTTCAAGCATGACATGTGAAAGATAGGGTGAATTTTGGCATCCTCAGGCAATTTAAGTCTATACGCCACAGCTCTAATATGCTCTGCGATCTGATAGGGCCCATAAAAACATGGAGATAACTTCATGGAGGCTCGTGTGTTGATGGATAGTTGTTTGTATGGCTGTAGGTGAAGATAAACCCAATCTCCTACTAAAAATTCTCTTTCGCTTCTTCATGTGTCAGCTTGCTGTTTCATTCTGGCTTAAGCGGTAGAGAGATTATCCTTTAGCAGCTGTAGGAGTTTGTCTCTGTCAATTAAATCTTGGTCGACCTGATCTACCTTAGCCGAGCCAATTACATACTATGGAATCACAAGAGCTGACCGACCATATAATGCTTCATATGGGGTACATTTTGTAGATGAATGATATGCAGTATTGTACTACCATTCGGCCCAGAGGAGTCATTTCGTCCACTCCTTTGGCCAATCATTGGCGAAACACTGAAGGTACATCTCTAAATACTTGTTCACCACTTCTGTTTGGCCGTCAGTTTATGGATGATATGCTGTGCTCATCTTGAGTTTAGTGCCCTAGAACTGAAATAACTCGGTCCAAAATTTACTAGTGAAGACCCTATCATGATCACTTATAATGGACCTTGGCATCCCATGCAGTTTAATAATATTTTTTGTGAAAATCTGAGTAGTACTAACAGCAGTGTAGGGATTTCGCACAGCACAAAAATGAGCATATTTCATAAGTCGATCAACCACTACAAGGATTGTCCTTTTACATTTGAAAGGTGCAAGCCCTTCGACAAAGTCCATGGAGATGTCAGTCCACACCGAGTCTGGTATGGGTAGTGGTTGTAGTTTCCTTGGACTCGCCACTGTTTCACCTTTTTGCTGTTGACATACATCACATTGTGCTACGTATTCAGAAATAATTTTTTTCATCCCTCTCCAATAAAAGTTTTGCTTCACTCTTTTGTATGTTCTTAGAAATCCAGAGTGCCCTGCTAAAGGTGTGGAGTGCATTTCGTGCAGAATGACTTTGATGCAAGGGGAGTTTGGTATAACCACAATACGACCTTTGTAGCGTAGATCCCTCGAATCCCAAGTATAGTGAGCTATTGTGCTTGGATCCTCCTTTAATTTTTTGATGATATTGCTGGTTTCTGGATCCTTCTTCCATTCCTCTCTAATATCCTCAAGGAAGCTGGTGGTATGAAGAGAGACGGCTAAAAATTCAGCTTGCTTAAGTAGCCATGAGAGCGCATCTGTAATAATATTTTCTTTCCTCTTTTTATAAATAATTTCATAATCAAATCATAGAAGTTTGGTTACCCATTTTTGCTACTCCGAGGATGATATCTTCTACTCCAAAAAGTACTTTGATAGCTTAACAAAAAGAGTATTCTCTTGACGGATCGTCAGAACAAATCGTAAGTGCTGAAAGTGAGTCTCAAGAGAAGGGCTGTAAATGAGAATATCATTAAAAAATACCAGCACAAATTTACGAAGAAAGCTCCAAAAAATATCGTTCATGAGACTTTGAAAAGTTGAAGGAGCATTAGTGAGTCCAAAGGGCATTACCAAGAATTCATAATGGCCGTTATGAGTGCGTAAAGCAATTTTTGGGATGTCACCTTCACATACCCGAATTTGGTGATAATCGGATCGGAGGTCCAACTTCGTGAAGACTCGAGCTCCTTTTAATTCATCAAGAAGTTCATCCACCACTGGTATTGGGTACTTATCCTTAACGGTGATGTCATTTAGAGCTCGGTAGTCAATGCACATCCACCAAGTTCCGTCTTTTTTACGCACAAGTAGCACCGGTGAGGAGTAGGAGCTGCAGCTTGATCGAATCACACTTGTTTTGAGCATTTCCTTCACGATCTTCTCAATTTCATCCTTTTAGAGGGGAGGATAGTGGTAAGGCCAAGTGTTTGCTGGTAGTTTGCCCAGAAGGATTGGAATTCGATGGTCATGTTGCCGAGTAGGAGGAAGACCACGCGGTTCAGCAAAAACATCGTCAAATTCAACAAGCAATTGGGTGAGATTCTGATCTTTGATTTCTGTTTTTTCTCCCTCTGGTTGCTGCTGGAGATGCATAAGAAATCCACCATTTATCTTGTGTAAAACTTTCTCCATTCGTTGGGTTGAAACGGTGGTTACGTTGCTTCCGCGCTTCCCGCATTGGGTGACCTGTTTGCCTTTGCAATAGAATTTCATAATCAATTTAAAAAAGTTCCAAGAGACATCACCTAGCGTCATCAGCCATTCTATGCCCAGCACAGCCTCATAATCATCAATTAATAGGAGGAAGAAGTCGGCAACAATTTCTTGGCCTTGCAGTAATAGTTTCACCTGCGAGCATCTTTGGTCGCATTTTAGGATTTGACTATCGGCGACCTTTATATCAAACTTGCTACAACCTTTGATGTAGAGCACCATCCGAGAAGCAACCTTACTATTTAGCAAGTTATTAGTGTTGCCTATATCGATGAGAATGGTGATCAGTTATTGTTTGAGCAGGCCTCCAACTTTCATCGTTTGCGGATTTAAGTAGCCGGCTAGCGCATGTACCATAAAGTCGATCGATTGTAGCTCTTCTACATTTTCATCCTCATGTTCAAAACTCTTTTCTGGCTGTTCACTGATCTCTTCTTCCACTGGTTGAATCACAAGAAGTCTCCCTTGTTTACAGCGATGCTTGCGGCTCCACGGCTCGTCACAATGCCAAAATAACCACTTAGCAAATCGGTCTCGAAACTCTTCTCTTGTCAACTTTTTTGGTGTAGGAGCTTGGCTGATAGTAGGGGGGTTGAGGGCTTCGATATTGCTAGTTGGGGAGTGACCCTAGTCCTCCGGGCTTCGTGGTTCAATCGCTCCTCCTGAAGTCATGCGAAAGAGATGGCTGCCATAAGCGTGTATGGTTGTCGCGCTTTAACTTCTCCTTGGATCTCTGACTTCAAGCCCTCAATAAATGTCCCCAATAATTATTTTTCAGACCAATCATGAGTTTGATTAGATAACCTTTCAAACCTGGTTTGATACTCCTGGATGGTGGAGGTTTGTCGGATCTTTGCTAGTTGTCCGTCGATATTCTTGTAATCAGTTGGTCCAGAACGGATCAACAGTCCTTCTTTGAATTGTCACCATGAGAGGACTCCATGAGTGTGTTCAAACTAATCAAACCATTGTATGGCATCCCCTTCAAGACGCATAGCCATAATTTCTACCATAGATGCATCTGCGGTTTTGTGGTACCAAAAATATCACTCCGCGTACGAGTTCCAACCAATCGGGTCTCCTTCTTCCCATCTAGGGAAGTCCACCCTCATGCGTGAATAGTGGGGATTAGTCATAGAGCCTCCCCTCTCCTAGAGGTCATCTCTTCGATTAAAGCTTTCTCCTTGATGTGATTTCTTTGGGCTCGGTGGTCGACTCAAACTAAGTTCGGCAAAGAGAGTCTGAATCTTCTCCTCCATTCGTGTCTCGAAGGCTTTGAATTTAGTATCAATTGCCTCCTCGGATGCCATAGCATATGTCTCCAAATCTGTAATATTAAGATCTCTTTTTTTCTATTGGGTTAAAGGCATGTATTGGTTGAGAGAAGTGGTGGCCGAAAGGGTTGGTGGATTGGTGGATGTAGGCTACAGTTTAGGCTTGTTTTATGGCTGTTTTGGGTGTAGTTTGGGGCTGTGATTTGATGGAGTTTTTGGACTGTGATGGTAGTGGATAAAGGTTAGGGAAGAGGGTTTTAGATCTGTGGTAGATCACAGCAAAGATTTGACAAAAATCAATGGAAATTGCTGCCTATATGCGCTATCTCGTAAGAGCAAAATTATCATCGAAGAAATAGTGGTTTCTCGATGAAATTTCCAGTGAAAACTCAGGGATTTGAGGAGGGGGTTTGATGGTAGAATCTTAGTTTAGATAACAATAAGGATAACAAATTGGATCAAGAAATTTTGTCAGCAAAATAGTAAAGAAATCAGTGCAAGTTTCGATAGCAGAATTCTCATCGAAAAATTTCAACAGTTTGCGACGAGAGATTGCAGCAACACATGAATTTTTTTTTGATGAATTCCACAATAGATCAATCATGGGTGGGAGCCAAGATGATCTATGAGGTGCACAAGAAATTTTGTTTAAAAAGGATAACAATTAGATCGGTTAAAGGCAGCAACATGCGGCTGAAATTTTCTGCAGCAATCCTTCATTCGCAAAGATAGTAACTTTTGCGACGCAAGGAATCCGCAGGCATGGGATAGATAGAAAAACTTCTTTTTTGTATTTTAGATGAAAATTTGTGGCAGCAAAGGGTATTGGTGGTAGAAAAATATCAGATCTCTGATGCAATTGGAGGTAGCTACTATATATTGAATTGATCTACGTCAGGAGATGACGGTGGAGATGATGACGTCAAGAGCAATTGTGGAAATTGCTTAGCTGATGGTGGGCAGCAGGGATGGCAGCAAAAGTAGCAAGATCGCTACTCTGATACCAGATGATAGAACCCTAGAGGAATTCTATGAAAATTGATCTTTGAGGGGATCAACCCTTGGAACGCTATAGGAGTTCCACCCTCCAAGTAGCCTGGTGGTTGCAATTATAGATTGATATTTCTTATTTTAAAGAGGTGGAGACTACAAGCTTATAGAGAGCTCCAAACCCTAGCCCTAGGCGATGCTTCCTAAGTGAACTACCCAATTTACCCTCAACTTTAGCCGATCGGCCCAGTAATAAGGGGGGCGACAGCTAAGAGGCCCAATAGCTCAAATATAAACCATAGCCTCTCTTCTTTATAGGATAGAGGCGGCTAGGTGGGATTTATTACACTCACAGGGTTTTTATTAGCTGTTACTTGGTTGAGTAGGACCCAACCCTGCTAGGGTCCTATCAGTATCTCATCATCTTGAGAGATATGTGGGACATATCAGAGGAGAGGATGTTGAGGATATTAATTCTCAGACCTACGAGGAGACTATTATGAGCATAGACTCTAGGAAATGGTAAGAAACCATGAATTCATAAATGGATTCCATGTACTCCAATAAGGTTTGGAACCTAATTGATGCACCCAAGGGTATTATACTCGTTGGCTGCAAGTGGATCTTTAAAAAGAAGATTAAAATAGATGAAAAGGTAAAGACCTATAAAGTAAGGCTAGTGGCTAAGGGGTATCGTCAAAGGCAAAGTGTTGACTATGACGAAACTTTCTCACTTGAAGCCATGCTAAAATCCATTCGAATTCTATTGGCTATTGCTATTGCAGCACACTATGATTATGAGATCTGGTAGATGAACGTTAAAACCACATTCCTCAATGGCAACCTCGAGGAGGAGGTGTATATGATACAACCTGAGGGATTCGTGTCTAGGGATAACCTAGATAAGGTGTGAAGGTTGCTTAGGTCCATCTATGGATTGAAGCAAGCTTTCCAAAGTTGAAACATAAGATTTGATGAGGCGATCAGATCTTATGACTTCGTTAAGAATGAAGATGAGCCTTATGTGTACAAGAAGGTAAGTGGGAGCACTATCACCTTTTTGGTATTATATATGGATGACATCCTGATAATTGGAAATGATGTTGAAATGCTCTCCGCAGTAAAGGTTTGGCTATCTAGGCACTTCTCCATAAAGGACTTAGGGGAAGCATCCTGCATATTAGGGATACGGATCTATAGAGATAGATCCAAAAGGATGCTTGGCTTATCCCAGTCCAGGTACATAGACACCATTATCAAAAGGTTTGGCATGAAAAATTTCAAGAGAGGTCTCATACCAATGAGACATGGAATATCACTTTCTAGGAGTATGTCCCCAAAGACTCTTGAAGAAAGGACACACATGGATATGATACCATATGCCTCAGCGATAGGATCTATCATGTATTCTATGCTATGTACCAGGCCTGATATAGCGCATGCTCTGAGTCTCACGAGCAGGTATCAGGCAGATCCAAACTTGGAGCACTAAAAAATAGTAAAATGTATCCTTAAGTATTTGAGAAGGACTAAGGATCTTTTACTAGTATATAGAGGTAGTAGCCTCTGCGTTGAGGGCTACACGGACTCGAGCTTCCAGTCCGATGTTGATGATAGCAATTCTAATTCAAGGTATGTGTTCGTCCTGAATAGAGGAGCAGTATGCTGGAAGAGTTCCAAGTAAGATACTACTGTTGACTCGACCACAAAGGCGGAATATATTACTACAATAGAGGCAGCAAAGGAGGGAGTCTGGATGAAGAAGTTCATCACAGACTTGGGAGTCATGTCGAGTAGCGAGGAGCTGATTCCCTTATATTATGATGAATACAGGGTGATTACTCAAATAAGGGAATTCGGGTCTCATCAGAAGTGTTTTGAGGAGGTTCCAGCTTATTAGAGAGATCATGGCCCGAAGAGATATAGTAGTAGAAAGAGTTCCATCCAAAGATAATATTGCAGATCCATTAATAAAGCCATTGACTCAAATTGTCTTTGAGCATCACAATGGTCTGATAGGGATCAAACATGTTAGTGATTGACTTTAGTTCAAGTGGGAGATTGCTAGTCATATGTGCCCTACAAGCTAATCACATGAGTGATGACAGTTGTGACTTGATATGCACTCTTTCACTTTGCTTATTTTTAGGTATTTTCTCACTTTATCTTGCGTGTTATATATATTGTGATATCTTTTGATTTATGCAATGGGAATCGGATCGTGATGAGATTACGATAATGAGATCGATCACCTTTAAACATAGACGCTAAATAATCCTAGTCATAGGTTACTCGAGAAGGATATCAAGATAACCGGATAGATTGATGTACTGTATATCCATCCATATGATGGAGGTGGCTGGTCTCATAGCTACTCGTGTGGGGACACTAAGGGTACAATGCAAGTGCTCATTAAAGAATGATCTCACTAATTGATCTGCCTACGGAATGCTGGATGGTTATTGATACCTCAAGTTAGATAGTGATTCCATAGTCCTAGTAGTATATTTGGTCCTTAGATTTGAGACACCAAGGATGTCCTGTATGAGTACTTCACTCATTGATACCAGACTTATAGGTTTAAAAAGTTCTAGATCTAGTACAGCCAATTATTGGGAGTGGTAGCCAACCTTACGATGCCTATTGAGTATCAATAGAGGATCATCCGCTCTCGGTATCATGAGAGGAATATCCCATGTATTCTTGCTTGAATAAATCCTTGGCCAAGGTTATTCAGATTGAGAGAGAAAGAGTTCTCTAGGAGAATGTGACAAGAGCAAGACTCGAGGAGAGACCGTATGGGCCTGACAGCACCATGCCCGATATAGGGTCTCTGGGATATTAGCTGGATGAGGGACTATAGATACATGATAACTAAGGATAGATAGGTCCAAAAGATTGGATTCCCTTGTATCGTCTAGGGACTATGGCATAGCGGCCTAGTACGTCCGTAGTCGATGAATTCGGTGAATTATTATAGAGATAATAATTCACTAAGTCAGAAGGAGTTCTGACAAGTATGAGTTACGGCCAGCTCGATATTGGGCCTAGAGGGTCACATACATATGGTAGGTGTTGCTACGAGTAGAGATTTGGATATGAGATATCTGCTAGAGCCCCTATCTTATTGGATATCAATTAAGCACTTGAATTATTGGATCTTAAGATGAGATCCAATAATTGCAAATAAGAGATTATTGGGTATAGACCCACTAATCCAAGAGGCTTGGGTAATTGGATGGAGATCGAATACCCAACAGGGCAAGATCCATTAGGGTTTACAGGGGGCCTCTATAAATAGGAGGGAACTAAAGCTCTATAGGCTTGGGGTTCTTTTGGTAACCACCTTCTGTTCTCCTCTCCTCAGAGAGGTGCATCGTTGCAGTCCCTACCATGTGGATACCGCTAGAGAGGAGGATGCTTGACCTCCTTCATCCTTCCTACAGATCTGTAGGGATTTAGGGATATACGATCTCCCTAGGTACTTTCTTTTACACATGCAGTTTTCGTGGATTTGTTTTTGTCACATTGATCTTCACATGATGATAGAACTTTTCTACGGGAAATCCATGGTCTTGTTTTTGTTCTTCCGCTGTGCATGAGATGTTGCCCCATAGGATTTCCCAACAGCTTCACTCCTGGTTTCAGCTTAATACGGTGATCCATGCCTCTACGTAGTGGCAGAGGTTTTGGTAACTCAGGTGGCATAATGTTGTGAACTCCTTCAAAACATTCGCCACTACAGTTGGTTCTTGAATAGCCACCCCATCAAGTGACTCTAGCTTCATAGCAACCATGAAGGTTAACTCTCCTTTGCATACCCCTTTCTTCAATTACAATGTCGATAGTTGTTGGGGGTCCTTGGTCCCTTTCTGAGAGACAAAAACCAAGCAGGGGTTGTCACCTCCTATCAGACATACGGAGTCTAGGAATGGCATTGGCACCAACTTTGCTACATGCATGAACTCCATTCCAAGAATCACTTAGAAGTCATCAAATGGCACCACCATCATGTTTATGCTCTCGCTTCATGATCTAATCTTGATGGGGACTCCCTTTGCTAGCTCGGAGATCCGCTTGGCCTCCAACTTCATTGCCTTCATCTAACTTGGGTTCTTCTTCAAGATCAGTCAAAGTTGCTTCGCTTCTCGGTCGGCAAGAAAGTTATTGGCAGCACCTGTGCCCACCACCTATGTCCACCATCGCATAGGTGGTTTAGCCATTGAGCTTGATGTCTATATACATTAGCTCATTATTTCCTGCTTTTTGTTACTTTGCCTTCATGTTCTCCCCCACTTGTCCCCGCAATGCATTCAACACATGCATCACTCCCATCCGGGGTTGTTGTGACTCCTCGTCGTCGCTACTGGATCCTGAGTTACTTGAACTGAGAGCGACTATCTTCCCTTATCCGGTTTGGGGGGATGGATAGAAGCTGTCAAGGCATTGAGTACCTGTTTTTGTGGGCACTCTCTCACCATGTGTGGCCCTCTGCATAAGAAGCATCCACTAGGTTTTGAGGCCTTGCCTTTTAAGCTTGGCCCCTTATGGAAACTCTTCTTCCTTTGCATGCCCACGGGCTCCTTCCCTTAAGAATATTTTGGAGGGCGATTTCTTCAAGATTGTTTCTTCTTCCCCGAGTCCTCTAAAAAAACAAAGTCGGTGAGCCTTTCTATAGTTGTAATTGTTCCAATTACATCAATGACATTCTATCGATGTAGTTCCTGCTGAGCTCATGGCTTCAGGTCATCCAGGAAGCTGAATAGCTTATCTTTTTTAGACATGTCTTGGATGTACAGCATTAGTACAAAAAATTACTTCACGTAGTCCCAAATGGAAGTCATTTAGCAGAGTTGTCTCAACTTCCTTCTTGTGATGAACTCTGTGTTCTCAAGTAGGAATTGAGTTCTCAACTCTTGCTTCAAATCTTCTCAGGTGTCCACTCGGCACTGACCTTATTGGATCTCCTCCCAATGGGTCCACTAAAGTTTTGCATCTCTGTTCAAATACATGATTGCTACTGAAACTTTGGTGTCCTTAGAGTCAGGCCTCATAGCTTGGAAGTATTGCTCCATGCCAAACAGGAAATTCTCAAGCTCCTTAGCATCTCTAGCACCCCTATAACAATGTGGCATGGGTGCTCTAAAGCTTTGTGTCGGCACAACATTGGTGTTACTCCCTCCCACATTTAGTGCCGTTGTGAGCAAAGTCACTCTGGATATGAGTTCCACCACAACTTCCTACAAATGTTGCACGGAGTCCTTGGTGTCATCCGTTAGTTGGTTGACTAGGGCCTCAACCTTGTCAATCTGGGATTCGGCTTCTTCTTGCGAGCTCTCTACCCCAAGAAGCTTTCATTGGCCTTGGTAAAGTTCCTCCAAGCTCACTTCAAGAACATCCAAGTGGGTTTCTACCACTATGAGTCTCTCTTTATGGCCCTTTTTCCCAATTGGTGCTCTAGATTGCGCCTTCTCCACTCGTAGTAACTTCTCGCTTATAATGTTTGCTATTGTGCTCCTCATGAGCGGCTCCATTATAAGCGAAGGTCTGGCTTGGGGCAAAGGTCTGGCTTGCCCCATTTTGCTCGATTTGCCACGATGTTTCGCCATGGTGAGATTGCAAAGTTTCTTCATTGCTTGCTCAAATTACTTGTTCGCTCTGATACCAAACTATCACGCACTTAGTTAGAATTGCCTAAGTGGTGTGGCACCCTTACAGCAAAGTCAGGACTTAGCTAGAGTTGCCTAAGTCGCGAAGCACCCTTGTGCCACCTTCATTCAAACTTAGCTGAGATTACCTAAGTCTCGAGGCGCCCTTGTGACACATGCATTCGCTAAGGGTCAACCAAGTTGTAACCTCGTACAGGTCCCGTAGGATCTGTAAAATAGAAAGTTGATTAATTTTGAAATAAGCAATGGATAAGTCCCGACGTCTCGCGAAGAGGGAAGGTTTACAAGCAATTCAACAAGCACTTGGAGTGGATGAGAGAAGAAAGAGAAAGGAGAAAAATAAGGACTTTAGAAGGGTGAATGAGTAGCTATAAGTCCGTAAACAACTACTCCCCGGGTGTCAAGCATGAAGGCAAGTTTCCGTCAAGTTGACATGCAAACTTCTAAAGGTTGTTCAATGCCCGACACTACCACAAAGCCCCATCTGCCCCATTACCACCTGGGGGGTTCTATGGTGTTGAGATGGTTGATGTTTCACAAGCAGCTATAGTTTGTAGAAAACAGGATGCAACACGCGAAAATAATGGCTTTTGGGGTAGTTTTGCCCGATGCGACAAGCAATCGTACTACCGTGCTGCAAACTATCGTTTCTTATATTTTTACAAGCAAAACACACTAAAACTATGACAAAACAGGCTGCCAAGGATATGTACAAGCATGCAAAAGTAATGAATAGTTCATTGAATGAAGTTGCTACGGGTGTGCAACGACCATTCGTGATAGGATGTCGGTCACGATGACCGAACCACTATAAACTCTAGTGTGCTCTTTTTCTTTACTGTTTAATTTTGCTGCTTACTTAGCTACTCACTTCATTTTATACTTACTCTAAGTAAAGCACATTTTGATATTATTTCTGATATGGGCTTTCATCAAAAGTTTTAATAGAACTAAGTTTTCAAATCGACGTTTTTATCGAATGCACTAATTCACCCCCCTGCCCCGCCCCTCTTAGTGCCAATTTCTATCCTAACAATTGCTATAAAAGTAATGTTTATTTCTCGTTTGATTTAACACCCAAGAGAAATAGTTTTTTCGGCCTTCAAGAGGGTCTTTCTATCACTCGTCCTCCTATGTTCAATGGGACGGACTACACATATTGGAAAACTCGAATGAAAGTTTTCTTGCTTTCTTTAAATTTTAATTTATGGAATATTATCAAAATTAATTTTTAAAATTCTTCCACACTAATGAATGAATGGAATGATCTAGAAAAGAAAAATTTTTCTTTGAATGCTAAAGCAATGAATGCTTTATTTTGCGCTCTTGATAAAAATAAAATTAATCTGGTTTTTATTTGCAAAACTGTGCATGACATTTGGCACTCTTGAAATCACACATGAAGGCACAAGTACGATTTTGAAATGTTTTGTATGAGACCAAGTGAAACCATTGGAGACATGTACACCAATTTATGGATGTTATCAATGATTTGTAAGCACTTGGTAAATATTTTTTTAATTTTGAACTTATAAATAAGATTCTAAGATCCCTTCCAAAGAGTTGGGATCCAAAAGTAACTACTATTCAAGAAACAAATGACTTGAATTATTATCCCCTCGAAGAACTTATCGGGTCATTAATGACCTATGAGATGATATGTATGACACAATATAAATATGAGAATCAACTTCCAAAGAATAGGAAGGATTTGACACTTAGAATAAAAGAAGACTACTAGAGTGATAACTCAAGTGATGCTGATGATGACCTTGAACTTCTCACTATAATGTTTAAAAAATTTATAAAACAAGATATTAAATCTAAAAATAAACTTAAAATAAAGAAGATGCCAAAGAAGAAGAAAGTACTCAATGACAAATCGAGTCCATCCAAAGGTGAAGTGGCGAACTACGCTTTGATGACTCACAATGACAAGATATGTGACTCACCCAAAATATCTTTACCTTACCATCAAATTACTTAGTACTTTTCATGATAAATTTAAATTAGTTAAAAAAATATCATAATAATTGTATATTTTATGATAATGCATGCACACTAAATAAGATTAATTCTATATATTTTTTAAGAAGCAATAATGTGTATTTTGATGATTTTTGTATTGCTTTTCGATTTCAAATATGATGCATGGTTTTGACATAAAAAAAATACTTAAGCATGCTCATATGAAATCAATCATATGAATTGAAACAACTAAAAAGAGGAAAATATTTTTTTTGAAAATTTCTCTATCTTTAAAGTTTTGGCATTTTTTAATAAGAGATTGATGAATCTAGTTATGTCATTTTGAATATTTTGAAAGTGATTTTGATGATTTGCCAAATTGAATGAGTTGAAAATAATGATGAATGATTTGAAAATAAATGTTTGTATCGTGCTTGATGATTTTACATTTTGAAATTATGCATGATGAGTTGAAGTAATGAAAGTTTGAAAAAATATTTCTTCAAATGCATGGATCGATAATCTTTTTGTCACATGAATCATGATTCCTTCACTTGATACTCAATTTTTTTTTTATCATGATCTTGATAACTCGATATTTCTTATGTATGAACTAAGTTCTCCTATGCTTCTTTCTACCATTTACTAAAGAGGAGATCTATGCAAACAAATCATGATCTTGATAATTATGATTTGAAATTTTTATAAATCAAGATCATTCACCATGATTCTTCCATTTTATTCACCGAGAATATCTATTCAAATCTTTCTCTTGATTTCTCGAAATTCATAACATAAGATTTCCTTTGAAGACTATTAATCTCCTAAGATTTCTTTTCATTATTTACTAAAGAGGAGATTTGTCAAAAATGACAGTCTTTTAGTATTCATAACTTGAACTTTGATTATTGAAATATTTCATGATAACTTTCATATTATTAATATTTATCATGATTTGAAAATTGATATAAAAGGAAAATTTTATATCATTGTATTCTTCCTTCTTTTTGACAATGACAAAGGAGGAGAAAGTATTGCTAGCTTGCACATCTCAAAAGAGAGGCAAAGTTTACTACCTTGCACATTTCAAAGAAGAATGTTAAGACTCTAGCTAGGAGAGTCCTAATTTAGTTTCACTGAAGGAGGTAAACATATAAACCCTAAGGGCATTCATGTAAATCCTATCTAGCAGACCCCTATTAAAGAGGTGAAGACGCCAGCTAGGTTAGGATTAGTTTGGAGGTTGCTTCTTAGAGAAGTATTAGGAGTTGATTAGAAGTAGGGGTCTTGAGGAGTCATATTAGGAGTTGGGGTTTAGAAGCCCTATAAATAGCCATATATTTATTTTCTTTTTGAGATGAATAGATCAATCCTTTTAGCAGCCTTTGAGTAGGAACTTGGAGAAAGGAACCCCTATAGAGTTCCAAGGAGGTCGATCCCCTAAAGAGATTAACCCCAAGCTTAGAATCCATAAGGGTTCTAACACTTGGTATCAGAGCAACGTTCTTAGAGTCTCGCTATCCTTCCACAGCCATCCATCAGCCCTCCATAGCCACCCAAAGCAATTCCTAAAATTACTTAAAAGATCATCGCCGAATTCTGCTATCATCCCCACCACCGTAGATCATCCTTTGATCTCCCCATGAATTGCAATAGGTTATGGTTTTCCACCTTACTACTGCTGCAATTTAGTTATCCTTGTTTAAAAAAATCCAAAATTTTTTTCCTATATTGCTGCATAAATTTTCATCGTAAAGATTTCATCTCTACGACGAATGATGCACTACAGAATTTCAGTCGCATAGCACTTCTTGTTTGATCTTGCTACTATATTTTTCTATCCAAATCTCTATAAAATTTTTATGACAGCTTTAACACTTCCTAACAATGGATTTCCCTTTAGTTTTGTTAAAAAATTCTCAATATAAACTGCTAATCTTTTACATCCAATCTACTACACTTTAGACCTAAAAATCTACCACAGTACCTTTTCGTGATCCTCAATTTTGTCAAACCTCTTGTTATCATTTCCTTCTATGAAATTTTTAACAGCATTATCTCTCCCTTACCAATAGATTCCCTTTGAGTTTTACTTGAATATCTATTGAAAATTGCTGAAAAAATTACATCTTTATTGTTGGAGTTTTTTCAGTGACAAATCTAGTGCTGCACCTTTGTCCATTTTCTTCTCCGTAACCTACCAAACCCTAGCCACCTTGCTGCCACCAACCAAGACATCTTTAGAGCATCCCTCTAGCCTTAAGACACAGCTATCATAACCTATTTTTATAACCCTAATAGCATAAAAAACTGCAGCCCAAAATAGTAAACCATTACAGTCGAACCCTTCTATCACCGATCCATTGTCCGAACCTTCCACCACCCCATGCCATTAACCCATCAACAGAAAAAAGACAAGGACATCTCTGATCTATAGGTATATGCTATGGCTTCTCAAGATCCAATTGATAGCAAATTTCAATAATTGGAATCTCGGATTGAATCGTAGCTTGAATCACGCTTGGAGGACAAATTATGCGCTTTGTTTGCATAATTCAGAATTCGACAACCACCAAGTTCAACCAAATTTCAATGAGGAGAGAGTTTAGAGAGGCCTCCAGAGAAGGAGGGACAGCCCTCAGACATGCATCAGCTATGCATGAGGGTGGACTTCCCGCGATGGGAAGGAGACCCGACGGGGTGGATTTCGTACGTCGAACGTTACTTTCACTACTACTGAATGTCGGATGATACTATGGTGGAAATTGCTATCATCCACCTTGAAAGATATGCTATTCAATGGTACAATTAGCTAAAATATAATCATCGGGCTCCAATGTGGAATCAATTTAAGAACGCACTACTGATCCATTTCAGACTTACGGAGTATGAACATATCGATGGCCAACTTGCAAAGATTCGACAAACCTCTATGATCCAAGAGTACCAAACTAGGTTTGAGAAGCTATCCTACCTTGCTCATGATTGGACTAACCATTAATTGTTAGGAACATTCAGCGAAGGACTAAAGCCAGAGATAAAAGGGGAGGTTAAGGCGCAGTAGCCCTGTACCATGATGGCTGCAATTTCTTTTACCTAAATACAAGAAGAATGACTCAACTAAGATGCTCGAAGGATAAGAACCTCTCCTAGGCTTGTGGCATATAAACCTCCTTCTGCTCTCAGCCATCCTTCACTGCCAAAAAAATTAACAAGAGAAGAACTATGTGATCGATCAGTAATGGGTCTTTATTGGCATTACGACGAGCCATAGAACCGCGATCATCATTGCAAAAGGGCCACCTCCTACTGATTGAACCTCTTGAAAACATGGAGGAGGAGGTCTAGGAGCATAAGGAAGAGGTTGTGGATGAAGAACTACAGTCGATTGATATTAGGATGCATGTCCTTTCCGGTTTGATAGAACCCTAGAAGAATTCTATGGAGATTGATCTTTGAGGGGGATCAACCCTTGGAACGCTATAGGGGTTCCACCCTCCTTGGTAGTTGGCCAAATAGTTACAAAGTAGATTGATCTTTTCTTATTCCAAAGAGATGGAGGCTACATGCTTATATAGAGCTCTAAACCCTAGCCCTAGGAGTGCTTCCTAAGTGAACTACCCAATTTGTCCTTAACCTTAGCCGATCGGCCCAGTAACAAGGAGGGCGACGGCTAAGAAGCCCAAAGACCCAAATATAAACCCTAACCTCTCTTCTTTATAGGATAGAGGTGGCTAGGTGGGGTTTATTATACTCTCATAGGGTTTTTATTAGCTGCTATATGGTTGAGTAGGACCCAACCCTGCTTGGGTCCTATCAAGCCCGTCCTCTTCAAATCAGCCTTGTCCTTAAGGCTGGGGTTTCATAAACTCAAGGAACCATGTCTTCAGCTCCTCATATGATTCCTATGTGGCATCTTTGAGTGGTAAATTAGTCAAATACACTAGTACTTCAATAGAGGGACGTCGATGACGCATCATGATTCTGCAGTCGAGGATGGCTTGTGGTTGGGCTTGGATATTTTCATCATCAGTAGTGTTGGGTAGTTGGATCTATGGTGACTCGTGTTCTCCCAACTTAGGCTTTCAAGCATGACACGTGGAAAACAAGATGAATTTTGGCATCTTCAAGTAATTTAAGTCTATACGCCACAGCTCTAATACGCTCTATGATCTGATAGGGCCCATAAAAACATGGAGATAGCTTTATGGAGGCTCGTGTGTTGATGGAGAGCTACTTGTATGGCTGTAAGCGAAGATAAACCTAATCTCCTACTGAAAATTGTCTTTCGCTTTATCATGTGTCAGCTTGCTGTTTCATTCTGACTTGAGCGGTAGAGAGATTACCCTTTTGCAGTTGTAGGAGTTCGTCCCTGTCAATTAGATCTTGGTCGACCTGATCTATCTTGGCTGAGCCAATTACATACTTTAGAATTGTAGGGGAGTCGGGTGTAAGCACAATACGACCTGATCTCTCGATTCCTAGGTATAATGAGCTATTGCGCTTGGATCCTCCTCTAATTTTTTAATAATGTTATTGGTCTTTGGATCCTTCTTCCATTCCTCCCTAATGTCCTCAAGGAAGCTGATGGTAAGAAGAGAGATGGCTAAAAATTCAGCATGCTTAGGTAGCCGTAAGAGCGCATTTACAACAATATTTTCTTTTTCCTTTTTATAAATAATTTCATAATCAAATCCTAGAAGTTTGGTTACCCATTTTTGCTACTCCAGAGATGATATCTTCTGCTCTAAAAAGTACTTGAGGCTTCTATGGTCGGTTTTAATTTGAAATCATCGGCCGATTAGGTAGAGTCTCCACTTTGTTACTGCATGTATAATGGTGAGCATCTCCTTATCAAAGATAGATATTTTTTGATGGGAGGGAGACAACGCCTTGCTGGTGTATACGAGCGGTTGACACTCTTGCATGAGAATAGCTCCAATTTTGACTCCAGATGTGTCGACCTCAACGATGAAGGGTCGGCTAAAATCTGGTAATGCTAGCACTAGCGTCGTCATCATGGCTGCCTTAAGTTTATCAAAGGTAGCGGAGGCTTCGTCCGACTATTGGAAGGCATCTTTTTTCAGTAGAGAAGTGAGGGGTGCACTGATCTTCCCATAGTTCTTCACGAATTTTCAGTAGTAACCCGTTAGTCCAAGGAACCCACGTAGCAATTTCACATTTGTAGGTTTCAGCCAGCTCTGCATTGCCTCGATTTTTGTTGGGTCTACTGCCACTCCTTTTGATATTATGTGCCCAAGGTACTCTACTTTTTGCTAAAGAAAGCTGCACTTTGATAGTTTAACAAAAAGAGTATTCACCCGAAGAATCGTCAGAAAAGACCGCAAGTGCTGAAAGTGAGTCTTAAGAGAAGGATTGTAAATGAGAATATCATCGAAAAATACCAACATGAATTTACGAAGAAAACTCCAAAAAATATCATTCATGAGACTTTGGAAGGTTGAAGGAGCATTAGTGAGTCCAAAAGGCATTACCAAGAATTCATAGTAGCCGTTATGAGTGCGGAAAGCTGTTTTTGGGATGTCATCTTCACATACCCGAATTTGGTGGTAACTGGATCGGAGGTCCAACTTAGTGAAGACTCGAGCTCCTCTTAACTCATCAAGAAGTTCATCCACCACTGGTATTGGGTACTTATCCTTGATGGTGATGCCATTTAGAGCTTGGTAGTTGATGCACATCCGCCAAGTTCCGTCCTTCTTGCATACAAGTAGCACCGGTGACGAATAGAGGCTGCAGCTTGGTCGAATCACCCCTGTTTCAACCATCTCCTTTATGATCTTCTCAATCTCACCACTATCCTTCTAGAGGTGAGGATAGTAGTACGGCTGAGTGTTTGCTGGTGGTTTGCCCAGAAGAATTAGAATTCGGTGGTCATGTTGTCGAGTAGGAGGAAGACCGCGTGGTTCGGTAAAAACATCATCAAATTTAGCAAGCAATTGGGTGAGATTTTGATCTTCAATTTCTATTTTCTTCCCCTCTAGTTGTTGCTAGAGATGCATCAAAAAGCCACCATTTATATTGTGTAAAACTTTCTCCATTCGTTGGGTCGAAATGATGGTTACATTGCTTCCACGCTTCCCGCGTAGGGTGACCTGTTTGCCCTTGCAGTAGAATTTTATAATTAATTTGAAAAAGTTCCAAGAGATGTCACCTAGCATTGTCAGCCATTCTATGCCCAGCACAGCCTCATAATCATCAATTGGTAGGAGGAAGAAGTCGACGATAATTTCTTGGTCATGCAATAATAGTTTCACCTTTGGGCATCTTTGGTCGCACTTTAGGATTCGGCAGTTGATGACCTTTATGTCGAACTTGCTGCAACCTTCGATGTGGAGCACCATCTGAGTAGCGACCTTACTATTTAGGAAGTTGTTTGTGCTGCCCATGTTGAGGAGAATGGTGATCGGTTGTTGTTTGAGAAGGCCTCCAACTTTCATCGTTTGCGGATTTGAGTAGCCCGCTAACGTGTGTACCATAAAGTAGGTTGATTATGGCTCTTCTTCCACATCTTCTTCCTTATGTTCAAGGCTCTCTTCTAGCTGTTCAATGACCTATTCTTCCACTGGTTCAATCATAAGAATTCTTCTCTTTTTACAGCGATGCTCGCGGCTCCATGACTCGTCGTAATGCCAACATAACCCCTTTGTAGATCGCTCCCAAAGCTCTTCTCTTGTCAACTTTTTTAGTGCAGGAGCTCGACTGATAATAGGGGGGGCTGAGGGCTTTGGTGTGGTTAGGGAGTGACCCTAGTCCTCCGGGCTTCATGGTTCAATCACTCCTCTTGAAGTCGTGCGAAAGAGATGGCTGCCATAAGCATATACGGCTATCGTGCTTTAACTTCTCCTTGAATTTTTGACTTCAAGTCCTCAATAAACATTCTCAATAGCTGTTTTTCAAACCAATCACAAGTTTGATTAGATAACCATTCAAACCTAGTTTGATACTTCTGAATGGTGGTGGTTTGTCGGATCTTCGCTAGTTGTCCGTCGATGTTCTCGTAATCGGTTGGTTCAAAGTGGATCAACAGTCCTTCTATGAATTGTCACCATGAGAGGACTCCATGAGTGTGTTCAAACCAATTAAAACATTGTATGGCATCCCCTTCAAGATGTATAGCTGTAATTTCCACCATAGATGCGTCCGTGGATTTGTGGTACCGAAAATATCACTTTGCGCATGAGATCCAACCAATTGGGTCTCCTTCTTCCCATCTAGGGAAGTCCATCCTCATACATAGGTAGTAGGGATCGGTCATAGAGTCTCCCCTCTTCTGGAAGTCATCTCTTTGATTAGAGCTCTCTCCTTGATGTGATTTCTTTGGGCTCGATTGTCACGCCCCCCTGAAATTTAATCTCATTCAGGAGGTGTGACCCTGTCTCAAAATTCATAACATTAAAATTTTAGCAACAAACCGATCCCAGGATCCATAACGATATTTGAGGACACTAATGATCATTTAAGTCGAAAATCACATCCACAACTCATAATTCATAAACCCTGTGCAATTTAATAATTCATATACCACATCACTCCAAGATTCATGAAATCCAAAGCCAACACAGACTAAACAATATCCACATCATAAAATCCACGAGTGATGGAATCCATATAATTACAAAACTAACATTTACCACAGGTTCATATCATCACACCATTTAAACTTAACATTACAAATCCTAATGTGAGGGGTCCTTCAACTTATACAAAACATATAAGTTCAGAGGTACCATCAGCATTTCACTAAACACAAAATGTACTTATACAACAAACACATATCCACCACTACAGATCAACCCAAAATCTTCTAGCTTTCCCTTTCTCAGCCCAATTTAAACATCCTAGAGTCTGATAAGCTAACTTGAAAATATTATATAACAACGGGGTGAGCATAACAGAGCTCAGCAAGTGACTAACATATCCATAGGGAAGGAGAATAGCTTTCAATAAGCCTGATATCAAAATGCAAGGCCAGATACAGGGAAACATATATATCATCATATCATAATCACGAATGTCCTCTTATTCAACTTATTTAATTCATAACAAATAGAGTAAGGAATAATTAGAGCATATCGATTTATGATAATGGTAAGTTGGAGCATATCTAATGACACACAGGATAATACGAAACATATCAATGGTGCATGGGTGATCTCTCAGAACATATCAGAATAACAAACAAATAACAGAAGTTCAAATGTCAAATCTGATCATTCACTTTCATATCATCCAAAGCGCACATATAAACACAAACAATGCTTTGGATATCATATCAAAAACACAGAGGGTGCAGTGGGATCTCAACGATATCTCCCACGTCTAGGAGAGTCATCATCCACGTCTGGATGAAGCCGATAGGGGGGCCGGCAGAGCATCTCAGGCTCTAAGCACAATCCCTTTACCATTTCTGGCAAAGGTCTAAACAATCCCTTTACTATTTCTAGCAAAGGTCCAGATAATCCCACAGACACCAGAGTACAAAAGGATAGGTGTGAACAATAATTTGGCACATATCGGAAGCACATGCGGAATAATAAAACGTACATGCGCCTTTACGAAACAGTACGATGCAAGCATATTCTTTCACAATGCATTCAAATTTAAAATGAAAATAATAGCATAGGCATACAAGGATTTGAAATAAGAGTATACAGCTCAACCAAAAGAAAAGGCTTTAGCTGAATTCAGTTTCTAACAAAAAGGACAAAACAAGAATAGGCAAACTTGACAACAAATCTGGTTCTGACAGAATTCGAGAGGAATAATTACTGAGTTATTTGAGTAACCAAATATACTCCAATTCACTCTAAATTAGTGTCATTTGAACGATATAACAATCTAGATTCGGATTAACAAAATTTGGTATGAATTAGAGGTCTCCACAGGAAGTTATAAGTAATTTAGTGACAGCAGGTCAGAAAACATCATCTCTGTTTTACAGAATGCATAGGGTCGACTTAAACAAATATTTCAGTTGGTGTCTGTACCCCAAATATTTCGAATAAGGTATGCACGAAAGCTTTACAAGTCTACTTTCTAATAAGGTTAATTTTATCACCATTGGATTTGTTCACAGTGAGTTACAAGTGATAGAATGCCCAAAGGTCAGAACTCGGAATCTCTATTTTATTGATTCTATAGGGTCAATTCAAACAGAAGTTTAGATAGGCAATTGAACTCCAAATTCATACATCTTGGTCTCAAAATGAAGATATACAAGTATACTTTCGGATGGATTTAATTTTACTTAAATACGAATTCAGTACAGAGAGTTATAGACATGAAAGGCAGAAAGGACAGAATCTGGAAAAGAAACCCAGATTCACTATTTGATGCATAACTAGCAGAAATATCCTTATGAAGCTTCAATTCCCTAAAATTTCCAGGATTAAAATGAGAACAAGGATCAAACTAACTGTAGAAAGGGGTTAGAACACTTGCCTTTGATCAATTTTGATCCCAATGAAAAGTATTGAGCCCAAGAACACTAAATCCCCAATTCTCCTTCTCTTCTTCTCCTTATCTTCTTCTCTCTTTCTCTCCCTTTCTTCTCCACCTATGCTGCCTTCTCAGTTTCCTTAGGAACGAAGGCAGAGAGTCTTAAATGGTGGGATTTGTTATTTTGTGCATTTTATAATTGAGTCCTTGTGTTACATATTTTTACAATTAAGTCCTCCGAATTTTACAAATAGGTCCTCAGAATTTTATAAACAGATCCTCACATCTTATAAATAGGTTTTCAATTTCATTCAAACTCATCTATCAAATTTAAAATGGATAGTAACTTTGCTATTAAACTCTTATACGAAAATTTAGAAACAAGGAATGCGAGGGATGTTACACTCTCCCCCCCTTAAAAGAAATTTAGTCCTCTAAATTTATCATACCTCTATCAATGACAAGATGAGGATAAACTTTCTTCATTTCCTCCTCTAGCTCCCAAGTTGTTTCTTCTCCCGAATGATGTCTCCATTTCACTTTAACGAGAGGGATAACCCGATTCCTTAGGATTTTATCCTTCCTATCAATAATTTGAGTGGGCTCCTCCAGATAGGATAAGTCTTTATCAATCACAATCGGCTCATAATTTATGATATGAGAGGGATTATGCAGATACTTTTTAAGCATTGAAACATGAAAAATATCATGGATCTGACCTAAGGATGGTGGCAAGACAATCCTGTAAGCGACAGAACCAATTCTTTCAAGGATTTCAAAAGGTCCAATAAACCTTGGGCTTAATTTTCCTTTCTTCCCAAATCTTGCTACGCCTTTAGAAGGGGAAACCTTCAGAAATACAAAATCCCCTACTAGAAACTCAATATCTCTTCGTCGGTTATCAGCATAGCTCTTTTGGCGACTCTGAGCAGTCTTTAGCCTTTTTCTTATAACTTGGATCTTTTCAGTAGTCTCTTGTACTTTATCTGGTGCTAACAACTTTTTATCGCCAACTTCCTCCCAACATATAGGCGTTCTACACTTTCGCCCATACAAAGCTTCATAGGGAGCCATCTGAATGCTTGAATGGTAACTATTATTGTAAGTGAACTCAATAAGAGAAATATCTTTATCCCATTCACCTCTCCAATCCATGACATAGGCTCTGAGCAAATCCTCAAGTATTTGAATTGTTCTTTCAGATTGACCATCGGTCTGAGGGTGATAGGCGGTGCTAAACTTTACCTTGGTGCCCATAGACTCTTGTAATCTCCTCCACAATCTAGAAAGAAATCTGGAGTCTCTATCAGAGATGATTTCCTTTGGAACACCATGAAGTCTTACTATTTCATCAACATATAAATCAGCAAGTCGATCAAGTGAATAAGTCATATTGATTGGTAAGAAATGTGCAGATTTGGTTAACCTATCAATAATGACCCAAACAGCATCATGCTTCCTAGAGGTTCTGGGTAGTCCTGAAACAAAGTCCATGGTAACACATTCCCATTTCCATTCAGGGATATATAAAGGCTGCAATAAACCTCCAGGTCTTTGATGTTCTACTTTGATTTGTTGACAAGTCAAACACTTTGAAATATATATTGCAATCTCCTTCTTCATGCCTTCCCACCAATAATGACTTTGGAGATCTCTATACATTTTGGTGCTACCAGGATACATGGTATATTTTGAATTGTGACCCTCCATCAGGATTTGGTTCTTGATATCTGGGTCATTGGGAACACATACTCTATCCCCAAATCTCAAGAGGCCATCCTATAAAATTTGAAAATTTGGCTTCAATCCCTTTTTAACTTCATTTCTAAAATATATTAAATGTGGATCTTGTAGTTGCCCTTCTTTAATTTGTTGCATGAGATCAGACTGCACTTGAATAGAAGCCATCGACATCATTGAATTTTGCCCTTTCCTCATGACATTCAAATCACAATTTTCTTCTAAGAACCACCATTGTTTCACAATCAGACTAGCCATAAAGGTTGTAGATTTTCTACTAAGCGCATCAGCTACAACATTGGCTTTACCTGGGTGATAATGGATGGTACAATCATAATCCTTTAGAAGTTCTATCCATCTTCGTTGCCTCATATTCAACTCTTTCTGAGTAAAAATATACTTTAAACTTTTGTGATCAATAAGGATTTTAAATGTTCGCCCATATAAGTAATGTCTCCAAATTTTTAGAGCAAAGATGATTGCTGCTAATTCCAGATCATGAGTTGGATAATTCACTTCATAACTCTTTAGTTGTCTAGAAGCATAAGCAATTACCTTTCCTTCCTGCATTAGAACACATCCCAGGCCCTTTCTTGAAGCATCGGTATAAACTACAAATCCCTCATTACCACTTGGAATAGTGAGAATAGGGGCACTGGTCAATCTTCTATTTAGCTCTTGGAAACTTTGCTCACAATCATCACCCCATTCAAATTTCATATTCTTCCGAGTCAGTTTAGTGAGGGGAGAAGTGATTCGAGAAAATCCCTCCATAAATCTTCTGTAATAACCTGCCATGCCCAAGAAACTTCTAACTTCAGTTACATTTGTTGGTACTTCCCAATTAACTACTGCTTCCACCTTCTTTGGATCAACAGATATGCCCTTTCCTGAAATCACGTGACCTAAGAAAGCAATTTCCTTCAACCAAAATTCACATTTACTAAACTTTGCATATAATTTCTTTTCTCTTAATATGGATAATACGTTTCTCAAATGTTCTTCATGCTCTTGAGTACTCTTTGAATATACTAATATGTCATCAATGAATATAATTACACAGTCATCCAAGAGTGGCTGAAATATCCTGTTCATCAATTCCATAAAAGCTGCAGGGGCATTAGTCAAGCCAAAAGGCATTACCAAGAATTCATAGTGACCATATCGGGTTCTAAAGGCTGTTTTCGAAATATCCTCCTTCTTGAATTTCAACTGATAATAACTCGATCTTAGATCGATCTTGGAGAATACTTGTGCACCCTGCAATTGATCAAACAAGTCATCGATCCTTGGAAGAGGATATTTGTTTTTAATGGTCACCTGATTCAATTGTCTATAGTCAATACAAAGCCTCAATGTCCCATCCTTCTTCTTAACTAATAGCACTTTGGAGCACCCCATGGTGAGACAATGGGTCGAATAAAACCCTTATCTAACAACTCTTGTATTTGCTTCTTCAACTCCTCTAACTCGAGGGGAGCCATTCTATAGGGAGGCTTAGATATTGGGGTTGTCCCGGGGACTACTTCAATAACAAATTCACTATCCCTCCCTGGTGGTAATCCAAGCAAGTCATCCGGAAATACATCAGGGAACTCTTTAACCACCAAAGTTTCATTTAGTTGAGTTTCTTGATCTGAATGATCCTTTACACATATAAGATAACAAAAACAACCCTTTTGCATAAGACGATGAGCTTGAAGTGCTGATACCAGATAAAGAGGCATATCATGTCGGATTCCCTCAAAATAAAAGATGGGCTGATTCGGTAGGCACAAGGTGATCACTTTTGTATAACAATTGATACTAGCATGATAGGAAGATAGCCAATCCATGCCAAGTATAATATCAAAACCTTGGATCTTTAAGAGGATCAAATCGGCAAGGAATTCATGTTCTCCCATAGAAATCAAACAGGATGGATATATCAAGTTTGCTATCAAAGAATTTCCCACAACAGTAGTTACATACAACATATAATCCAGTGGTCTAGGTAGAACACTCAAATGACAAGCAAAATGTGGTGAAACAAAGGATAGATTAGAGCCAGGATCAAACAAAACTTTTGCATTTTTATTAGAAACATGAAGAATACCTTCGACCACTGATTTAGAGGCTCTAGCATCCTGCTCAGTGATAGCATATACTCTAGCATGGGTCTGATCTGGGAGGTAGGGGTTCTTCCTTTTCTTAAACGGACAGTCTTTTATTTTGTGACCTAACTTTCCACAACCAAAGCAGGCTCTGGTCACCCAAAAACACCTATTTGTCTCATGATTGCCTCCGCATTTTGTACATAATGGAATCCCTTGTGGTAGCTTCCTCATCTCATATCCAGATACCTTTACCCTCTTGTTACTTCTCTCAGGTTCATTTCCTCTCCTATTTTTATAGAAAAACTTATCCATACTATTCTTGCTCATGATTTCTTGGATCTCTTCTAAATCTTTTTCAATTATGAAAGCTCTTTCCACCACCTCAGAATATGCCTGAAGTTTTAAAGCTGATATTCGGCTCCTTATGGCTGGCCTTAATCCCCTCTCAAACCTCCTTGCTTTTCTAGACTCATCATCAATCATATGTGTGGCAAATCTGGAGAGCTCAGTGAATTTAGATTCATATTTGGCTACCGTTAAATTTCCCGTATGAGATTCAAGAACTCCAATTCTTTCGCTCTCTAATGCAATCTGGGAAATATTTATCATTGAACTTTTCTCAAATGTCTTCTAAGTGAATGGCTCATGTCTAATTTCAGAAATCCTCCTCATTGTTCTCCATCAGTGTTCAGCCTCTCCCTCCAACATAAAGGTAGCAAGAGAAACCTTCAGATCATCAGGGCAATTTAAAACGTCAAATATTTTCTCTATCCGCATCATCCATTGTTCTGCTACCATTGGATCAGGCTCACCACTAAAACTGGGAGGACTGAGCTTCTTAAACTGTTCAATTCCTAACCCAATCCGATTTGAAGTGCCTGCTCCATCATTTCTTTCTGGTCGGACTTGTTGTTGCATTACTTGTGTCATAGCCTCTAAAGTTTTCATAATTCCACTCAATTGATCAGTAGTAGATGCAACAGGAGAACCAGATGACCTCGTCATTCTCACTTCCTAAAAACAACAAAAGAGGAATTTTGATCAATCTCTAAATAAAAATCACTAAACCTCAAAATTTATTATGCATCTAGCATATCAAAATTCTTAGTGATCCTCAAATCATGCTCTGATACCACCTCTGTCACGCCCCCCTAAAATTTAATCTCATTCAGGAGGTGTGACCCTGTCTCAAAATTCATAACATTAAAATTTTAGCAACAAACCGATCCCAGGATCCATAACGATATTTGAGGACACTAATGATCATTTAAGTCGAAAATCACATCCACAACTCATAATTCATAAACCCTGTGCAATTTAATAATTCATATACCACATCACTCCAAGATTCATGAAATCCAAAGCCAAACTAAACAATATCCACATCATAAAATCCACGAGTGATGGAATCCATATAATTACAAAACTAACATTTACCACAGGTTCATATCATCACACCATTTAAACTTAACATTACAAATCCTAATGTGAGGGGTCCTTCAACTTATACAAAACATATAAGTTCAGAGGTACCATCAGCATTTCACTAAACACAAAATGTACTTATACAACAAACACATATCCACCACTACAGATCAACCCAAAATCTTCTAGCTTTCCCTTTCTCAGCCCAATTTAAACATCCTAGAGTCTGATAAGCTAACTTGAAAATATTATATAACAACGGGGTGAGCATAACAGAGCTCAGCAAGTGACTAACATATCCATAGGGAAGGAGAATAGCTTTCAATAAGCCTGATATCAAAATGCAAGGCCAGATACAGGGAAACATATATATCATCATATCATAATCACGAATGTCCTCTTATTCAACTTATTTAATTCATAACAAATAGAGTAAGGAATAATTAGAGCATATCAGACGATGATAATGGTAAGTTGGAGCATATCTAATGACACACAGGATAATACGAAACATATCAATGGTGCATGGGTGATCTCTCAGAACATATCAGAATAACAAACAAATAACAGAAGTTCAAATGTCAAATCTGATCATTCACTTTCATATCATCCAAAGCGCACATATAAACACAAACAATGCTTTGGATATCATATCAAAAACACAGAGGGTGCAGTGGGATCTCAACGATATCTCCCACGTCTAGGAGAGTCATCATCCACGTCTGGATGAAGCCGATAGGGGGGCCGGCAGAGCATCTCAGGCTCTAAGCACAATCCCTTTACCATTTCTGGCAAAGGTCTAAACAATCCCTTTACTATTTCTAGCAAAGGTCCAGATAATCCCACAGACACCAGAGTACAAAAGGATAGGTGTGAACAATAATTTGGCACATATCGGAAGCACATGCGGAATAATAAAACGTACATGCGCCTTTACGAAACAGTACGATGCAAGCATATTCTTTCACAATGCATTCAAATTTAAAATGAAAATAATAGCATAGGCATACAAGGATTTGAAATAAGAGTATATAGCTCAACCAAAAGAAAAGGCTTTAGCTGAATTCAGTTTCTAACAAAAAGGACAAAACAAGAATAGGCAAACTTGACAACAAATCTGGTTCTGACAGAATTCGAGAGGAATAATTACTGAGTTATTTGAGTAACCAAATATACTCCAATTCACTCTAAATTAGTGTCATTTGAACGATATAACAATCTAGATTCGGATTAACAAAATTTGGTATGAATTAGAGGTCTCCACAGGAAGTTATAAGTAATTTAGTGACAGCAGGTCAGAAAACATCATCTCTGTTTTACAGAATGCATAGGGTCGACTTAAACAAATATTTCAGTTGGTGTCTGTACCCCAAATATTTCGAATAAGGTATGCACGAAAGCTTTACAAGTCTACTTTCTAATAAGGTTAATTTTATCACCATTGGATTTGTTCACAGTGAGTTACAAGTGATAGAATGCCCAAAGGTCAAACTCGAATCTCTATTTTACAGATTCTATAGGGTAAATTCAAACAGAAGTTTAGATAGGCAATTGAACTCCAAATTCATACATCTTGGTCTCAAAATGAAGATATACAAGTATAATTTCGGATGGATTTAATTTTACTTAAATACAAATTCAGTACAGAGAGTTATAGACATGATAAGGCAGAAAGGACAGAATCTGGAAAAGAAACCCAGATTCACTATTTGATGCATAGCTTGCAGAAATATCCTTATGAAGCTTCAATTCTCTAAAATTTCTAGGATTAAGATGAGAACAAGGATCAAACTAACTGTAGGAAGGGGTTAGAACACTTGCCTTTGATCAATTTTGATCCCAATGAAAAGTATTGAGCCCAAGAACCCTAAATCCCCAATTCTCCTTCTCTTCTTCTCCTTATCTTCTTCTCTCTTTCTCTCCCTTTCTTCTCCACGTATGCTGCCTTCTCAGTTTCCTTAGGAACGAAAGTAGAGAGTCTTAAATGGTGGGATTTGTTATTTTGTGCATTTTATAATTTAGTCCTTGTGTTACATATTTTTACAATTAAGTCCTCCGAATTTTACAAATAGGTCCTCAGAATTTTATAAACAGATCCTCACATCTTATAAATAGGTTTTCAATTTCATTTAAACTCATCTATCAAATTTAAAATGGATAGTAACTTTGCTATTAAACTCTTATACGAAAACTTAGAAACAAGGAATGCGAGGGATGTTACATCGGTGGTCAACCCAAACTGAGTTCGACAAAGATGGTCCAAATCTTCTCCTTCATCCGCATCTCGAAGGCTTCGAACTTAGCATTGATTGCCTCCTTAGATGCCATAGTATATGCCTCCAAATCTGTAATATTAAGATCTCTCTTTTGTTGTCGGGTTAAAGGCATGTATTATTTGAGGGAAGTGGTGGCCGAAAGGGTTTATGGATTGGTGGATGTGGGCTGCGGTTTAGGCTTGTTTTGTGGCTGTTTTGGCTGCAATTTGGGGCTATGATTTTTTGATGGGATATTGGATGGATGAGGGACTATAGATACATGGTAATTGAGGACAGATAGGTCCAAAGGATTGGATTCCCCTGTATCGTCTAGGGGCCGCGGCATAGTGGCCTGGTACGTCTATAGTCGATGAGTTGGGTGAATTATTATAGAGATAATAATTCACTAAGTCAGAAGGAGTTCTGATAAGTATGACTCATGGCCAGCTCCATATTGGGCCTAGAGGGTCACACACATATGGTAGGTGTTGCGATGAGTAGAGGTTCGGATCGCTGAACCCCCTATCTTATTGGATATCCATTAAGCCTCTGAATTATTGAATCCTGAGATAAGATCCAATCATTGCTAATAAGAGATTATTGGGTAGAGACCCACTAATCCAAGAGGCTTGGGTAATTTGATGGAGATCCAATACTCAATAGGGAAAAAGATCCATTAGGGTTTTCAGGGGGGCCTCTATAAATAGGAGGGAACCAAAGCTCTATAGACTGAGGGTTTCTTTTGGTAGCCACCTCCTGTTCTCCTCTCCCTAGAGAGAGAGGTGCATCGTTGCAATCCCTGCAATGTGGATACTGCTAGAGAGGAGGACGCTTGACCTCCTTCATCCTCTCCTACAGATTTGTAAGGATTCAGGGATATACGATCTCCCTACGTACTTTCTTTTACACGTGTAATTTTTGTGGATTTATTTTTGATGCACCGATCTTCGCACGATGATGAAAACTTTCTACAGGAAATCTGGGGTTTTGTTTTTTGTTCTTCCACTACGCATGTGTTGCCGCTCCATTGTAGATTTTCCAATAGTGGTATCAGAGCCAGGTTGTTCGTACGAAGATCGGATCTTAAACTGCGTGTGTTGTGTTTTGGATCTACTTTTGACGCCAAAATCATTGGCGCAAAAGGGCCAGGAAGAGCAGCAATTGTTGCTGCCCTTGCTGTGTTCGTGTAGTGACCGCAAGACTGCTTGCAGCCTTACTGCCTACATAAGTAGCAGTCGCTAGCTGGCGGGCTACTGGCCGCAGGCAGGCTAACTGCGGCCTGCCTGGAGGGGCGCTTGTGGGCTACTTACATGGCAGCGCCTGCGAGCGCTATGCCCGCGAGACAGTGCCATGCGGCGCCAGCGTTGCGTGCGGGGCAGCGGCGGCGCCGCCCGCATGGACGACAGGCGCCACCACCCTAGCGCCCTCCCCACGCGCAGGGTTCACCGCCGGCAAGGTGGCGGCGGCCGCAGCCGCAACGCAGGCGGCTAGGGGTGAGGAGCTTGGGTTTTAGGAGAAAAGATAATTTTGCCCCTCGGAATTTCAAAAATTCTAGATTTTGCCCCTTTTGACAGAATTACCAAAATACCCCTTGGAATTTTTGAAATTCAAGATTCTATCCCCTTTGACATAACTACCAAAATACCCTTTTGGTTGAATTACCGAAATGCCCCTAGGAATTCAAAATTTTCTTTTATGTCCCTAATTTTAGAAAATTAAATATGTTAATTAATAGTTTAATTAACTATTATTTTTATTTAGTAGTCCTATAAAATAACATATACATGTGATGTATGATGTGGACAGATGATCATAGACTTGTGATGTGATGTGTACATGTGATTATTATTATTGGAACCTGCGAGCCTCTATTCTTTTCTTATTTATAATCGGACCTGCGTGCCTGTAATTATATTATAATTATATGAGGAGGCGCAGCGGTAGTGTGAGTCACGCGGCGGAGACGGATGATCCGACGCATGGAGATGAGTTGAGATGCCGACGGATCCGACGAAGCGAGATGGATGATCACAAGGCATAAAGATGTGCCGAAGCACACATAGATCTGTTAGGATCGAAAAGGCACTAAGAGGGGGGGGGGTGAATTAATGCAGCGGATTAAAAACGTAACTTTGAAGTCGATTTCACACAAAGACTAGTTCGTAAGAAGATTTCGATTTGACGAAAGAGAACTTGAATGAAATAGCTTGAGTAAAGGAACTAAACGATTTGCAGCTAAGTAATGAAATAATTCAGAAATGTAAACACTCACACATTCATGAATACAATGATGTATAGTGGTTTGGTCAAATGATCTACATCCACTCTTGAAGCCTTCACGATGAGGCTCCGTACTTCCACTAGCAAATCCTTTGAAGGGGAAGGACCAAATACCCCTCTTACAACCCTTTACAAGAGGTTCACACTCTTACAAGATTTCACAAGAAGAAGAAGGAGGTGAACACTTAGTAAGAGATAAGACTTTTCAAGACTTTAACTCAAGATTCTAACTCTTAAAAGGATGCCCTTTTAGCTGAGAAATGGGGGAGTATTTATAGATCCAAAATGGTTTCAAATTTGGGCTCCAAATTTGAAATCAAATTGGAGTTCCCGGTGTTGGCGGTGCTACACTTATCGAGGCGGTGCAACCGCTGTCGAGCGGTGCTACCACATGTCAATCGTCAAATCGACGAGGTACGCGGTGCTACGCTGAGCAGCGGTGCTACCGCTGAGCAGCGGTGCTACCGCTGGAGCGGCGGTGCTACCGCTGGCAAGCGGCGGCGATACTTCTGGAGCAGCGATACTTCGCCATCAGACATCGTAGTCGGCGGTGCTACGCCCTAGGTTGGCGGTAGCACCACCCAAAGACATGGCTGCCAGCGGTGCTACCGCTTTGCACAAGCGATTCTATCGCTCGCCCATTAGCTTTGCTGAATGGGCCTTGTTCAAGGCCCAAAAAGCCCAGTAAGGGCCCGGTTGGCCCCTACTAATTTAGAGCAAGATTAATTCGAAATCCTTGCCCTATGTACATGCTAACTACGAAATTAAAACATAAGTAATAGTGATTTAAACCGATATTTTTCAAGTCTTATTCCGGCGAGCTTTACGATGAGACTTCGACGGTCCTCCGATATTTCCCTTGGATTTCTTCCGATGGATTCCCAGCATGCTCCCGGCTTGTATGGCACGCTCAATGAGTCTTCGACAAGTTTCCGAACCTTCTCGGCAAATTTCCATGTACCTTCAACGATCTTTGCGATGAACTTCCGAAAACTTCGGCAAGTCCCTGATTCGATCTTGGTTGGTTCCGGCAACACTTCCGATGATCTTTCGGACTTCCAATTAAGTCTTGAACACCCGACGGACTTGACCTCGGTAAATCACTTTATGTTTCTGACCCATCGTAGTTAATCTTGCACACTTATCTTTGATAATATAGATTAGAACAAATATTTCACCAATTAATTTTATCATCAAAATCCGAGATTCAACAATCTCCCCCTTTTTTATGATGATAATCAATTGATGATGGAGTTAAACTCAACTCCCCCTATCTATATGCCATATCATTAGAAGGTAAAAAGCACTTAAATTCAATCTTTTGAATTTAAGCCAAATCGAATAGATTTCATTCAACATAAAGCTTAATAAGCAAGCTTAGGCATAAATACTAAAAACAATGTATTTTAAACAATGTCAAAGTATTTACACCTATAATAACCAGAAATATTAATTCAAACATGATAAAGATCAAGTGATATCCAAAAGAGTGTTTTAATATCAAGACATGATATCAAATGAAAAAGTAGCTTATCTCAAGAATAAGAGTTCTTAAGCATTTGCAATGCGATACAATTGATTCATATTTCACTTTAAGCATTTTATTCCAACATAGCAACATTTACTCCATCATAGCAATTTATATTTTTCTCCCCCTTTGTCATCAACAAAAATAATGAAGGTGAAGAAACCATTTATTGTCATGGAGAGAGCAAGAAACCATTCGAGGAAGGTATCAAAGTCATAATGATATAAAAGTGTCATCCATAGTAGGCACAAGGAAGAAGGTATCAAGTCAAAATTACGATCAAATCGAAAAAAAAGTTCACACAAAAACTGAGTAGATGAAATGAAAGTTACAACACACAACATCATCTATAGTAGTCATAAGCATAACAGGACAAGTGTTTAAAAAGAAAACAACAGCTACTCCGGAGGAGGAACACCAAGATGCCTATACAAGTGATCTATTTTGCGGTTCATTTGTTGCACTTCCTTCAAAATTTTAGTTTGTTGTGATGTGATTTGATTCAAGGCACGCATGATCGGATCTTCAGTAGATGGAGCAAGAGCTGACTCAGACGGTGCTGGATCAACGGGACTAGGTGGAGGAGATTCATTTCCCCTAAAAATTGGTGTTTCAGGTTGCTCTATTGGTGGAGAAACTATATCAACCCTTCTAGGTTGCCTAATCCATATGCCATCTCTAAAGGTGCATCTAAGCCGCTTCAGGAGACTTCTATTAATTGTGTTATATCTATCAACTTTCATTACTTCCTCATTGGGTGACACACAAATGTCATGGGCAAAAATGAGTCTAGTGATGAACCCACCATACGACAACATCGAATCTCTAGAGAAAATTTCTATCATATGTTGTCTAATCAAATAACCAAAGCAGTTGTTTTGTCTAGTCATAATCCAATACATCGTACTCAGTTCCAACATACTCATTTCATCAGGATGAAACTACTTCGGAAGTAGAATGCTTATCATAATATAATGAAGTAATTTCGAGTTAAAAGGTAATAAGTACTCGCAGCTTTTAGGGATGATGCCTAGGTTAGGATTAGCAAAAATCATTTCTAAGGCTTCGGAGTGGGTTGCTCCGATTGCATCCATATCCCATTGCCCTCTAAAATAACATCCTCTATTCGTTTCTTCAATTCCAAGTAACTCACATATGATACGATCAAAAATCTGAATTGTGGTTCCTAACACATAGGTGGACAAAACATCATCTTTAATAATCATGTTAGCATAAAATAGCTTAACCAACCTAGGGTAGATTGGTTCATTATTTTGCAAGATAGGTAGAGCATTTAGATTAGCAAACCATCTAATAGGTTCTAGGTTTCCTAGTTCACCTAAATCAATATGTTTACCCTTATGTATGGTTTTACAATCAAAATTTGGGTATCTTAAGGCTACCTCATTAGATCTAAAAAGGGTTGGGTCAAATGAATCTCCTTCCAACCTTTTCCCTTTCCCTCTTGTTGATTTCTTAGGAGCCATGTCTATATTTATTCATGATGAACAAACAAAAGAAAATAATAAGGAAAAGACAAGCTATTACCTTGTTTGTGTCTCCTAGAGAGGTGAGGAGCTTAGATCACAAAAATGCCTTTGATTGCCCTTTAGGAGGAGGAAGAATGGAGAGGAGAAGGCTTAGAGGAGCTTAAGAGGAAGAAGAATGAAAGGGAGAGAGTTTTCGGTCGGTTCTACCGCCGACCCTAACACCCCCTTTAATATGGGGGTGTTCGGGCGGTACTACCGCCAACCATGCGGTGCTACCGCTTGGGAGCCGAATACCCAGGCGGTACTACCGTCGGTTCAAGCGGTGCTACCGCTGGCCCCACAAAATATTTTTTTTAAAATTTGTTCTAAATTTGTTTTCAGAGATTTTAAGAATGGGATGATGTCAAAAAAAAATCTAAAATTTCAAAAAGAAATCCGAGAGGAAGTCAAATCGACGAAAACCGCAATTTCAAAGAAAAATCTCATACAATAAAGCTCATTTATTAGGACAATTTAACATGCCTAATTCCCTTCTAATAAAATCAAATTGTTCCTCATTTAAGGGTTTTGTAAAAATGTCCGCTAATTGATGATTTGGATCAATAAATTCAAGGGTGAAATCTTTACTACTAACATGATCACGTATAAAATGATGCCTAATGTCAATGTGCTTAGTTCGAGAGTGTTGAATTAGATTTTTAGTTAGACAGATAGCACTCGTGTTATCACATTTTATAGGAATATTCTTTAAATAAATTTCATAGTCTTCTAGCGTATTTTTCATCCAAATAACCTGTGCACAGCATGCACTTGCAGCTATGTATTCGGCTTCTACCGTAGATAGTGCAATTGAATTTTGTTTCTTGGAAATCCAAGAAACAAGTACATGTCCTAAAAATTGGAATGTTCCGGATGTATTTTTTCTATCTATTTTACATCCATCAAAATCCGCATCTGCATAAGCTTTCAAATCAAAGTTATCAGATTTTGGATACCACAATCCAAGATTTGGAGTCCCTTTAAGATATCTAAGAATTCTCTTAACGGCTTTGAAGTGAGATAGCTTAGGATTAGCTTGGAATTGTGCACATAACCCCACACTAAACATGATGTCAGGTCTAGTTGCAGTGAGATAAAGCAAGCTACCTATTATGCCCCTATATGTTTTTTGATCAAAACATTCTCCTTTTTCATCTATATCTAACTTAGTGGAGGTGCTCATAGGAGTGCTAATGTCTTTTGATCCATACATGTTAAATCGTTTTAACAATTCTAACGTATACTTTGATTGATTTAGAAATATACCATCACTTAGTTGCTTAATTTACAATCCTAAAAAGAAATTTAGTTCTCCCATTAGGCTCATCTCAAATTCGTCACTCATATTCTTAGCAAATGATTCACATAGTGATTTATTAGAAGAACAAAAAATAATATCATCAACATAAATTTGAACAATAAGAAAATTATTTTCAAAATATTTAATAAACAATGTAGTATCAACCTTGCCTTTAGTGAAATCATTTGAAATTAAAAAAGAACTAAGCCGCTCATACCAAGCCCTAGGGGCTTGTTTTAGACCATATAAAGCCTTAGTTAGCTTAAACACATGGTTAGGGAGAAGAGAATTTTCAAATCCGGGTGGTTGTTCGACATACACTTTGTCCGAAATAAAACCATTTAAGAATGCACTCTTGACATCCATTTGAAATAATTTGAAATCATTACTACTAGCATAGGCAAGGAGCATCCTAATGGCTTCTAATCTTGCTACCGGAGCGAAGGTCTCTTCATAATCGATACCTTCTTCTTGGTTGAAATCTTTGGCCACTAGTCTAGCCTTGTTTCTAACCACGATACCACATTCATCTTGCTTGTTTCTAAAGACCCACTTAGTACCAATAACTAAGTGGTCATTAGGTCTAGGAACAAGCTTCCATACCTCATTCCTCTCAAATTGATTCAATTCTTCTTGCATTGTGATAACCCAAGAATCATCTTTCGAGGCATCATCAATGCATTTTGGTTCAACTTGAGAAAGAAAAGTGGCATGGGCACAAAAATCTTTGAAAGAAGAGCGAGTTTGAACCCCTTTCGATGCATCTCCTATAATTAACTCCTTGGGATGAGCATCTACATACTTCCATTCCTTGGGTAAGGAAGTTTAGGAAGAAGATGCATCCAAGTTGTCATTTTGAGGAGAGGGTTCATTCAAATTCAAATTATCAAAGCCAAAATCATCATCAAAATCTTTCTTCTTAAATTTGGAAATTTCATTAAAAACCACATGAATAGATTCTTCTATAACTAAGGTTCTTTTGTTGAAAACACGAAAAGCCTTAGAAATGGAAGAATAACTAAGAAATATGCCTTCATTGGATTTTGCATCGAATTTTCCTAAGGCATCCTTTTCATTTAAAATAAAACATTTATAACCAAAAACTTTAAAATAAGAAACATTGAGTTTTTTATCATTCCATAATTCATATGGAGTTATAAATAGGGATGGTCTCACTAGAACTCTATTCATAACATAGCAAGCCGTATTCACGGCTTCGGCCCAAAAATATTTTGGTAAATTGTATTCATTTAACATGGTTCTAGCCATTTCTTACAAACTTCTATTTTTCCTTTCCACTACTCCATTTTGTTGTGGATTTCTTGGAGTAGAAAAGTTATGGTTATATCCGTTTATTTCACAAAAATTTTGGAAGTCATGATTTTGAAATTCACCTCCGTGATCTCTTCAAATCGATGAAATCATAAAACCTTTTTCATTTTGAGTGAGTTTACAAAATTTAGAAAAACATTTGAAATAATCACTTTTGTGAGCCAATAAATAGGTCCAAGTGTATCTACTATAGTCATCCACAATTACAAAGGTATATTTGCTACCTCCTAGGCTTGTTATGTCAATTGGTCCAAATAAGTCCAAATGGATCAATTGCAATGGTCTAGTGGTGCTAATTTGATTTTTTGATTTGAAACTAGTTTTTATTTATTTTCCTAGTTGACATGCATCACATACCTTGTCCTTGACAAATTTCATGTTTGGGATACCTCTTACTAACTCTTTAGATGAAATCTTAGAAATTAGTTTCATGCTTGCATGGCCTAATCTCCTATACCAAAGCCAAGCATCATCATTCAAAATCGAAAAACATATTTCATTACTTAATTCATCAATATTTATGGTGTAGACATTGTTTTATTTTAAAGCAATCATGGATATGTCATTGTTTGGTTTTTCAATAATGCAAACATTAGATTCAAATCTAACAACATAACCTTTATCACATAATTGACTAATGCTTAAAAGATTATGTTTTAAACCATCAACTAGCAACACATCATCAATTGAAAAACTTGATTTGTTACCTATCGTCCTCTTGCCAATGATTTTACCCTTGTTCTTATCTCTGAAGGTGACATACGCTTCTTCTTTGCTAGTGAGCATAGAGAAATGAGACAGATCTCCGGTCATGTGCCTTAAGCATCCACTATCAAGATACCATTTCTTGCTCCTAGCTTGTGAGTTTGTCTACAAAAGAGGATGATTTTTAGGTACCCATTTGATTTTGGGTGCCTTACAAATTGATCTACTTAATTTGTAATTCAACATTGAGTTGTTTATGGTTCCTTTAGGAACCCATATCAATTTTTGTGGACTAAATTTCTTGAATGGACATTTGTAAGCAACATGTCCCGTTTTACCACAAAAATTACATTTCAAATGTGATGATATATGCAATGTAGGTCCTTTAATAAAGGTGGTGGGATTTTGGTGAGATCCACTCATAAATCTGATTCCACTCCTATTTCTGACGTGACCCTTGTTAGCAAGGATCATGTCTAAGCCCTTGCTACCGACCTTAAACTTGTTTAAGGTCTCTTTGAGTAGCAAGTTCTCTCTTTTTGTTGCTTCTAAGTATTCACACTTAGAGCATGGGGGTAGGGAAGGGGTTTGGAGACTATTGAACTTATTTTGTAATAAAGCATGCGCTTTCTTAAGCAAATTGAACTTCTTACTAAGAGTTCTACATTCATCAAATAACTCATGAAAAGTGATAGAAAGTTCATTGAAAGATAACTCTTCATTAAATAACTCACTAACCTCTTCTCCTAATGCCATTAGCATGAAGTTGGCCTCCTCTTTGTTGCTAGCTTCTTCAACCTCGGAGTCACTTGAATCATCCCACGTGGTCTTCAAAGCTTTCTTCTTCTTGAATTGCTTCTTCTTGGCTTGAGGGCATTCATTCTTGAAGTGTCCTGGCTTCTTGTATTCGTAGCAAATAACTTGGTCCTTTTTGTGTTCAAATTTATTTTTTGTGTTATTTTTAAATTTGTTCTTTCTTATAAATTTCTTAAACTTTCGAGTTAAAAGTGCAATGTCATTGTCACTGTCCTCATCACTTGATGTTCCTTTCAAGTGGTCTTCTTGTGTTCTAAGTGACATATCCTTCCTATTCTTTGGAAGGGAGTTCTCAAGCTCTTCATGAGCATGGCACATCATCTCATAGGTCACTAGAGACCCAATAAGTTTTTCAAGCGGAAATATTTTAAGATCCTTGGCCTCTTGAATGACCGTAACCTTTGGATCCCAACTCTTTGGAAGGGATCTTAAAATTTTAGTTACTAACTCAAAATTAGAAAAACCTTTACCAAGAGCTTTAAGTCCATTGATGACATCCGTAAAGCGGGTGTACATGTCTCCAATAGACTCATTTGGTTTCATTCGAAAAAGTTCATAAGAATGCACAAGAATGTTGATTTTGGACTCTTTCACTCGGCTAATGCCTTCATGATTGATTTCAGGAGTGCACCAAATATCAAATGCCGATTCACAAATAGAAACCTGATTAAACTCATTCTTATCAAGTGCACAAAATAAGGCATTCATAGCATTTGCATTGAGAGCAAAAATCTTCCTTTCCGACTCATTCCACTCACTCATTGGAAGAGAAGATTTTGCAAAGCCATTTTCAACAATGTTCCAAAGTTTGAAGTCCATAGAAATGAGAAAAATCCTCATACGAGTCTTCCAATACGTATAATATGACCCATTAAACATAGGCGAACGAGTAATGGAGTGATCCTCTTGCATACCGGAGTAGGCCATCTCTCTTGGGTTTTAAACCAATATGAGAGTAAACCTCGCTCTGATACCAATTGTTAGGATCAAAAAGGCACTAAGAGGGGGGGGGGGTGAATTAGTGCAGCGGATTAAAAACGTAACTTTGAAGTCGATTTCGCACAAAGACTAGTTCGTAAGAAGATTTCGATTTGACAAAAGAGAACTTGAATGAAATAGCTTGAGTAAAGGAACTAAACGATTTGTAGCTAAGTAATAAAATAATTCAGCAATGTAAACACTCACACATTCATGAACACAATGATGTATAGTGGTTCGGTCAAATGACCTACATCCACTCTTGAAGCCTTCACGATGAAGCTCCGCACTTCCACTAGCAAATTCTTTGAAGGGGAAGGACCAAATACCCCTCTTACAACCCTTTACAAGAGGTTCACACTCTTACAAGATTTCACAAGAAGAAGGAGGTAAACACTTAGCAAGAGACAAGACTTTTTAAGACTATTTAAGAATTTAACTCAATATTCTAACTCTCAAAAGGGTGCCCTTTCAGCTGAGAAAAGGGGGGGTATTTATAGATCCAAAATTGTTTCAAATTTGGGCTCCAAATTTGAAATTAAATTGGAGTTCCCGATGCTAGCGGTGCTACCGCTTGTCAGTCGTCAGACTGACAGTGCACAAGAGGTGCTACCGCCTGGAGCGGGCGGTATTACCGCTTGGAGCGGGCGGTATTACCGCCACTGTACATTGTAGCCGGGCGGTACTACCGCCCCAGATTGGGTGGTAGCACCGCTCAGCACACGGCTACCAGGCGGTGCTACCGCTTGGCACAGGCGGTTCTATCACTTGGCCCATTCAGTTTTGCTAAATGGGCCTTGTTCAAGGCCCAAAAAGCCTAGTAAGGGCCCGGTTGGCCCCTACCAATTTAGAGCAGGATTAATTCGAAATCCTTGCCCTAAGTACGTGCTAACTATAAAATTAAAACATAATTAACAGTGATTTAAACCGACATTCTTCAAGTCTTATTCCGGCGAGCTTTACGATGAGACTTCGACGGTCCTCCGATATTTCCCTCAGATTTCCCTCGGATTTCTTTCGGCGGATTCCCAGCATGCTTCCGGCTTATATGGCACGCTCAACGAGTCTTCGATAAGCTTTCGAACCTTCTCGGTAAATTTTCTCGAACCTTCAACGATCTTTACGATGAACTTTTAAAAACTTCGGCAAGTCCCTGATTCGATCTTAGTTGGTTCCGACAACACTTCCGATGATCCTTCGGACTTCCGATAAACTCTTGAACACTCGATAAACTTGACCTCGACAAATCACTTTATGTTTCTGACCCATCGTAGTTAATCCTGCACACTTATCTTTGACAATATAGATTAGAACAAATATTTCACCAATTGATTTTATCATCAAAATCCAAGATTCAACAAGATCTTGATGTGAGTGATTGGGCCCACTGGCTCGGGCCTGATCACATTAGGATGTGGTCCATGATCATCTGGTGTGATTGCTCATGTGATGTGTGATTAGATATACACCTACTAGATATGTATATATATATTTACATACGATGTAGATATATATATTAAATACGTATGTGTGTGACACATTATATTAGGAGACCAAATCAAAAATCCTCTCCATTAATAATATTAAGTCGATAAACGTGAGGTAATTAGATTGACCCATGTGGCCTTCCATCGTTATAGCTAGGAACCGATTCCCGGTGTAGGTTGAGTTGGTCGAGTCCCTCGAGACTCACCTATATCACATCTCATTATCTTATCTACGATATAGAGATATCACCAGTTACCTGAGGACATGGTATGCTTGGTCGAGTCCCTCGAGAGTATATCACCGAATCAGACTCATCTTGTAACAATTATGATGACTTAACCGAACATCATGGTTGGTCGAGTCCCTCGAGGCCATGGCGGTTCGGAGGCCGAACAGGATGGGAATCACAAGAAGTTATGATTGGCACGAGTTGCATATCTTTACGGGCTTAACGTGATTGGTCGAGTCCTCGAGGTTACGTTAAGACGCCAATTGGATCCCGATCCCCACTAGAGATCTGCCAGGGGTCTCCGATTTACATACCGGAGGGTGTTGTGTGTCTCGCAAAAAAATTAGTGGTAGTACATTAAGATAGAAGTCCTTATATTAACTATTCAATTTTTACAAAGTTTACATGTTATTTTTTTCTACTACATCTTTAATTTTAGAAAATATCGCTTTCAAATCCTTTAAGTGGCATACTTGATGCCAACCGCCTCATCGGTCCAAATTATACGGATTGGCTTCGTAATCTGAGAATCATTCTCACAGCGGAGAAAATCGTATATGTCCTTGATATAGTGATCCCTACGCCCGACGAAGGGGCAAGCGAGGATGAGATCGCTTGTTGTGTGAAGTACTTAGATGATTCCACTCTTGCTCAGTGTTATATGTTAGCCTCTATGACTACTGAGTTACAGAGACAGCATGAAAATATGGAGGCTAATTCCATACTCCTACATCTCCACAAACTATTTGAGGAACAGAGAAGAACTCAGCGATATGAGATATCAAAGAGTCTTTTCCGTGCTAGGATGACTGAGGGGACACCGATTCAGAACCATGTCCTTAAGATGATTGAGTGGATCGAGAAACTCACAGGTCTGGGAATGGTCCTAGAGGATAACCTGTGTGTGGATCTTGTGCTTCAGTCCCTACCAAATTCCTTTTCTCAATTCATAATGAATTTTAATATGAACAAACTTGAGGTGACCCTCCCAGAGCTCCTCAATATGTTGAGAGAAGCAGAGAGTATCATCAAGAAAGAGAAGCCAGTTCTCTATGCTGGTGAGACCAGAAAGAAAAGGAAGGCTGAGAAGACCCTTAGGAAGGGCAAGGGCAAGGGTAAAATGGGTAAGGCAAAGGTTGCCAAGAAAGACCCAACAAAGGACAAAGGCCAATGCTTCCACTACGGCAAAGATGAACACTGGAAGAGGAACTACAAAGCATACCTTGCAGAGAGGGCAAAACAGAAGCTTGCAGAAGCTTCAAGTACATTCATGATCAGTCTCCATTTGTTAGAATCTTTTGATAACACATGGGTATTGGATACCAGGAGTGCTTATCATATTTGAAATTCGTTACAGGTTCTAACAGGACATAGGAGATTGAACAGAGGCGAGATGGACCTTAAAATGGGCAATGGAGCAAAGGTTGCTGTAGTGGCTATTGGCAAGGTCACCTTACATCTACTTGGCAGAGCTATTATTGCATTAGATGCATGCTATTATGTTCCTTGTATTATCAAAAATATTATTTCCATTTTATGTTTGACAGTTATTGGATATAAATTAGTTTTTTAGAATAATGGTTGTTCAATAATATTAGATGATCAGATCATCACGAGAGGAACATTGCATAATAGTTTATTTATGCTAGATACAGCTCCACATATCATGAGTGTAAGTGAATCTAAGAGGAAACGAGAAGAGGTGAACAATGCATATCTTTGGCATTGTAGGCTAGGTCACATCCACAAGGGAAGGATTCAAAAGTTGCTAAAAGATGGATATCTAGATCCATTTGACTACGAGTCATATGCGACATGTGAACCTTGCCTTCGGAGAAAGATGACCAACTCTCCATTTAGTGGAACTGGAGAGAGAGCCACTGAGTTACTAGAACTCATACATAGTGATGTATGCGATCCCATGTCGACTCATGCCATAGGTGGTTACTCCTACTTCATTACTTTCATTGATGATTTCTCAAGATACGAACATGTGTACTTGATGAAGTATAAGTCTGAAGCTTTTAAAAAATTCAGGAAATATAAAAATGAAGTGGAGAACCAAACAAGAAAGAGTATTAAAACCCTTCGATCAGATCAAGGAGGTGAGTACTTGAGTATAGAGTTCACCCAATTCCTCAAAGACTATTGGATCTTATCCCAATGGACACCTCCTTATACACCATAGCTTAATGGTGTATCAGAAAGGAGGAATTGCACATGTTAGATATGGTGCGTTCCATGATGTGTTTCACCGACCTACCCATCTCATTCTGGGGATATACCCTAGAAACCGCAGCTTACTTTCTGAACAGAATTCTAACCAAGTCAGTAATATCTACTCCATATGAGATATAGAATGGAAAGATGCCTGATCTTACAATTGTTAAGATTTAGGGCTGCCCTGCTCATATTAAGAGACACAACCCTAACAAGTTGGAATCCAAAATGGAACGGTGCAAGTTATGGGATACCCCAAGGAAACTTGTGGGTATTATTTCTATCACCCTAAGGACCAAAAGGTCTTTGTAGCAAAGAGAGCAGTGTTCCTTGAGAAGGAACACATTCTTGGTGGAGACAGTGGGAGCATGATAGAGTTGAGTGAGGTTGGAGAACCTAGCTTAAGCACCATTCTAAAATCTGTTCAAATACCTAACACACAAGTTCCAACTTTATGTAGGTCCGATAGAGTATTCCATCCTCTTGAGAGATATATGAGATATATCAGAAGAGAGGATGTTGAGGATATTGATCCTCAGACCTACGAGGAGGATATTATAAGCATAGACTCCGGGAAATGACAAGAAGCCATGAATTCAAAAATGAATTCCATGTACTCCAACAAGGTTTAGAACCTAGTTAATGCACCCGAGAGTATTGTACCTATTGGTTATAAGTGGATCTTCAAAAAGAATATTGGAGTAGATAGAAAGGTAGAGACCTATAAAGCAAGGCTAGTGGCTAAAGGGTATTGTCAAAGGCAAGGTGTTGACTATGATGAAACTTTCTCACCTATAGCCATGCTAAAATCCATTCAAATTCTATTGGCTATTGTAGCACACTATGATTATGAGATCTGGCAGATGGATGTTAAAACTATATTCCTCAATGGTAACCTTGAGGAGGAGGTGTATATGATATAGCTTGAGAGATTCGTGTCTAAGGATAACCCAGATAAGGTGTGCAGGCTACTTAGGTCCATTTATGGATTGAAGCAAGCTTCCCGAAGTTGGAACATAAGATTTGATGATGCGACCAGATCTTATAACTTCGTTAAGAACTAAGATGAGCCTTGTGTGTACAGGAAAGTAAGTGGGAGTACTATCACCTTTTTGGTATTATATGTGGATGACATTCTGATTATTAGGAATGATGTAGGAATGCTCTCCATAGTAAAGACTTGGTTATCTAGGCACTTTTTCTCAATGAAGGGCTTAGGGGAAGCATCCTATATATTGGGGATACGAATCTATAGAGATAGATCCAAGAGGATGCTTGGCTTGTCCTAGTCCAGGTACATAGACACCATTATCAAAAGGTTTGGTATAAAAAATTCCAAGAGAGGTCTCATACCAATGAGACATGGAATATCACTTTCTAGGAGTATGTCCTCAAAGACTCCTAAAGAAATGGCACACATGAATATGATACCATATGCATCAGTGATAGGATCTATCACATATGTTATGCTATGTACCAGGCCTGATATAGTGCATGCTATGAGTGTCACGAGCAGATATCAGACAGATCTAGGCTTGGAGCACTAGAAAGCAGTAAAAAGTATCCTTAAGTACTTGAGAAGGACTAAGGATCTTTTACTGGTATATGGAGGTAGTAGCCTCAGGGTTGAGGGCTACACTGACTCGAGCTTCCAGTCCGATGTCGATGATAGCAAGTCTAATTCAGAGTATATGTTCACCCTGAATGGAGGAGCAGTATGCTGGAAGAATTCTAAGCAAGACACTACTGCTGACTCGACCACAGAGGCGGAATACATTGCTGCGGTAGAGGCAGCAAAGGAGGGAGTTTGGATGAAGAAGTTCATCACAGATCTAGGAGTCATCCCAAGCAATTAGGAGCTGATTCCATTATATTACGACAAATACGGCACGATTACTCAAATAAGGGAACCCGAGTCTCATCAAAAGTGTTCTGAGGAGGTTCCAACTTATTAAAGAGATCGTAGCCCGAAGAGATATAGTAATGGAAAGAGTTCCATCTGAAGATAACATTGCAGATCCACTGACAAAACCATTGACTCAAATTGTCTTTGAGCATCACAGAGGTCTGATGGGGATCAGACATGCTGGTGATTGGCTTTAGGTCAAGTGGGAGATTGCTTGTCATATGTGACCTGCAAGCCAATCACATGAGTGATGGCACTTGTGACTTGATATGCATTTTTTCTCTTTGCTTATTATTAGGCGTTTTATCACTTTATCTTACGTGTTGCATATACTGTGATGTCCTTGGATCTGTGTAATGGGAATCGGATTGTGATGAGATCACGATAATGAGACCGATTCACCTTTAAACATAGACCCTAAATTATCCTGGTCATAGGTTACTCGAGAAGGACAACGAGATAACCGGATAGACTGGTGTGTTGGATACCCATCCATATGATGGAGGTGGCTACTCTGAAAGCTACTCGTGTGGGGACACTAAGGGTACAATGCAGGTGCTCATTGGAGAATGAGTTCACTGATTGATCCGCCTATAGAATGCTGGATGGTTATTGATACCTCATGTCAGACAACGATTTCGTAGTCCTAGTAGTGTATCTGGTCCTTAGACTTGAGACACCAAGAATATCCTGTATGAGTACTCCACTCTTTGATACCGGACTTATAGGTTTAGAAAGTTCTAGATCTAGTACAGTTGGTCATTGGGAGTAGTAGCCAACCTTACGAGGGCTATTGAGTGTCAATAGAGGATCATTCACTCTCGATATCATGAGAGGAATATCCCATGTGTTCTTGCTTGAACAAATCCTTGGCCAAGGTTATTCGAATTAAGAGAGAAAGAGTTCTCCGGAAGAATCCGACAAGAGCAAGACTCGAGGAGAGACCGTATGGGCCTGACAGCACCATGCCCGGTATAGGGTTTCTGGGATATTGGATGGATGAGGGACTATAGATACATGGTAACTAAGGACAGATAGGTCCAAAGGATTGGATTCCCCTATATCGTCTAGGGGCCACGGCGTAGTGGCCTGGTATGTCCGCAGTCGATGAGTTGGTTGAATTATTATAGAGATAATAATTCACTAAGTTAGAAGTAGTTCTGACAAGTATGACTCACGGCCAGCTCGATATTGGGCCTAGAGGGTCATACACATATGGTAGGTGTTGCGACAAGTAGAGGTTCAGATATGAGATATCCGCTGAACCCCCTATCTTATTGGATATCTATTAAGCCCCTAAATTATTGGATCATGAGATGAGATCCAATAATTGCTAATAAGAGATTATTGGATAGAGACTCACTAATCCAAGAGGCTTGGGTAATTGGATGGAGATCCAATACCCAATAGGGAAAAAGATCCATTAGGGTTTTCAAGGGGCCTCTATAAATAGGAGGGAACCAAAACTCTATAGGCTGGGGGTTTCTTTTGGTAGCCACCTCCAGTTCTCCTCTCCCCAGAGAGAGAGGTGCATCGTTGCAATCCCTGCCATGTAGATACCGCTAGAGAGGAGGATGCTTGACCTCCTTCATCCTCTTCTACAGATCTACAGGGATTCAGGGATATACGATCTCCCTAGATACTTTCTTTTACACATGCAGTTTTTGCGGATTTGTTTTCGACGCACTAATCTTCGCACGATGACGAAAACTTTCTATGGGAAATCTGGGGTTTTGTTTTCTATTCTTTCGCTGCGCATGTGATGTCGCTCCACTATGGATTTCTGAACATATGGCAATAGAGATTTGACAGAATTCAGTGGAAGTTGCTACTGATATGTGCTGTCCCGTAAGAGCAGAATTGTCATTGTAGAAACAGCGGTTTCTCGATGAAATTTCTAGCGAAAACCTAGAGATTTGAGGAGGGGTTTTGATAGTAGAATCTCAGTTTAGGTAATAGCAAGGATGACAAATTGGATCAAGAAAATTTCGACAGTAGATAGGTAGAAGTTGCTGTGGATATGTGCTGTCTCGTAAGAGCAGAATTATCATCAAAGAAACAGTAGTTTCTCGACGAGATTCCCAGCAAAAACCCCTAGATTTGAGGAGGGAATTTGACAGCAAATTTTTGGTTTAGATAACAGCAATGATGATAAATTGGTTAAGAAAATTTTGGTAGAATAGCACCAAGGAAATTGGTGTAAGTTGCGATGGTAGAATTCTCGTCGAAAAATTTCAGTGGTTTGCGACGAAAATTTACAGCAACACAAGAATGTTTCAGAGATGAATTCTATGATAGATCAATCCTAGATGAAAGCCAAGATGATCTATGAAGTGCTCAAGAAATTTCATTCAAAAAATATAGCAAATGGATCGGTTAAAAGGCAACAATATGCGGCTGAAATTTTCTACACAATCCTCCGTTCGTAAAGATGATAACCTTTACGATAAAAGGAATTCGCAGTAAGGGATAGATAGCAAGACTTCTTTTTGGTATTTTGAATGGAAAATTGCAGCAACAAAAGGTATTGGCAATAGGAGAAATACCATATCTCTGATGCAATTGGAGGTGGCGATAGTAGATTGATTTGATCTATGGCAGAAGATGACGGTGGAGACGGCGATGTCAAGAGCAATTATGGGAATTGCTTGGCTGATGGTAGGCGGTAGGGATGTCACAAAAGCAGCAAGATCACTACTCTGATACCAGATGATAGAACCCCAGAGGAATTCTATGGAGATTGATCTTTGAGGGGGATCAACCCTTGGAATGCTATAGGAGTTCCACCCTCCTTGGTATTCGGCCAAATGGCTACAAAGTAGATTGATCTTTTCTTATTCCAAAGAGATGGAGGCTACATGCTTATATAGAGCTCCAAACCCTAGCCCTAGGGGCTGCTTCCTAAGTGAACTACCCAATTTGCCCTCAACCTTAGCCGACCGGCCCAGAAACAAGGAGGGCGACGGCTAAGAAGCCCAAAGACCCAAATGTAAACCTTAGCCTCTCTTCTTTATAGGATAGAGGCAGCTAGTTAGGGTTTATTATACTCTTATAGGGTTTTTATTAGCTACAACATGGTTGAGTAGGACGCAACTCTACTAGGGTCTTATCACAGTTACACGAACCCGCAAACGATGAAAGTTGGAGGACTTCTAAAGCAATAATCGATCACCATTCTTATTGACACCGGGAGCACTAATAATTTTATGAACAGTAAGGTTGCTGTTTGGATGGCCTTACATATTGAGAATTGCAGTAGGTTTGACATTAAGGTTGCCGACGGATAAATTTTGAAGTGTGATCATAGGTGCCCGCGGGTGAAACTATTGCTACAGGACTAAGAGATAATTATAGATTTCTTCCTCCTCCCTCTTGATGATTATGAGGCCATGCTTGGCATCAAATGGCTGATGACATTAGGTGATATTTTTTGAAATTTTTTAAAACTAATTTTGAAATTTTACAGTAAGGGGAAACAGGTGATACTACGCGGAAAATGTGGGGGTGACGTAACAATGATTTGCACACAATAAATGGAGAAAGTTTTGCACAAATCATACAATGGCTTTTTGTTATAATTTAAGCAGTAATCTAAGGGAGAGCCAACCAAATTTGAAGACCCAAACCTACTTCCCTTGCTTGTTAAATTTTCAGATATATTTGACGAACTGTGTAGCCTACCTCCTATCCGCCGACATGATCATCGTATACTAATTTTTTGGGGCAAACCTCCAGCAAATAAGTAGGCATATCAGTATCCACATCTTTAAAAGGATGAAATAGAAAGGATTGTAAAAGAGATGCTTGAAACAAGAGTTATTCAGCCAAGTTGCAGCCCTTACTCTTCACCGATGCTCCTCGTACGAAAGAAGGACGAAACATGGCGAATGTGTGTTGATTACCGAGCTCTCAACGGCATAACCGTCAAGGACAAGTATCCTATTCCAGTAGTAGATAAATTGCTTCATGAATTAAAGGGAGCACAAGTCTTCACAAAGCTGGACCTTCGATCCGAGTATCATCAAATACGAGTGTGCGAAGAAGATATACCAAAAATCACCTTTCGAACGCACAATGGCCACTATGAATTTCTGGTAATAACCTTTGGTCTCACCAATGCTCCCTCCACCTTCTCAAGCCTTATGAATAATATTTTTCAAAGTTATCTTCATAAGTTTATGCTGATTTTCTTCAACGATATCCTTATTTATAGCTCTTCTTTTGAAAGTCATTTTTAGCACTTACGACTTATTTTGACGATTTTACGAGAACATGTCCTTTTTGTCAAAAAAATTAAAGTGTAATTTTCTTCAACAGAAGGTGAAATATCTTGGGCATATCATATCAGAGGAAGGTGTGGCATTGGACCCCTCCAAAATTGAAGCAATGCAGAATTGGCCAACCCTGAGGAATATAAAATCACTGCACGATTTTCTCGATTTAACAGGCTACTACCACAAGTTCATGAAAAACTATGAAAAGATTAGTGCACCCCTTACTTCCTTGGTAAAAAAAGATGCTTTCTAATAGTCGGACAAAGCCACCACCACCATTGAAGAACTTAAAGTCGCAATGTCGACAATGCCCATACTAGTGTTACCCGACTTCGGCAAGACCTTTGTTATTGAAGCCGATGCCTCCGGAGTCGGAATTGGTACTATACTAATGCAAGATGGCCACCCCCTCACTTATACTAGTAAGGAATTATCACCTTCCCATCTCAAGATGACTATTTATGACAAGGAGATGCTCACAATTGTGCATATGGAGTCTAAATGGAGACCGTACTTGATCGGGCAATGCATTCAAATCAAGACCAACCATAAAAGCCTAAAATATTTTTAGAGTAGAAGATATCTTTAGTTGAATAGTAGAATGGGTAACAAAGCTCCTTGGATATGATTATGAAATAACTTACAAAAAGGGAAAAAAGAATGTTGTCGTAGATGCACTTTCGCGGTTACCCGAGCAAGCTGAATTTTTGGTCGTTTCACTTCCGATCAGTGACTTCCTTGAGGATATTAGGAGGGAATGGAAAGATGATCTAAAGACCAGTAAGATCATACAAAATTAAAGGAAGCACCAAGCTCCGTGGCTTATTATAGTTGGGACTCAAAAGGCTGCGCTATAAGGGACACATTATGCTTGTACCAAATTCTACTTACATAATGACCATCCTTCAAGAGATACATTCTACACCTATGGCCAAGCACTCTAGGTTCCTTAGAACCTATAAGATAATTAAGCAAAATTTTTGTTGGGTAGGGATGAAAAATATTATTGTTCAATTTGTAGCACAATGTGATGTATGTCAATGACAAAGGCGAGACAGTGGCAAGTCCCAGAAAGTTGCAACCTCTACCCATCCCAAACTCAATATAGACTAATATATTAATGGACCTCATCGAAGGGCTTCCCACATCACAAGGAAAAGAGATAATTCTTATCATGGTTGATCGCCTTACAAAGTATTATTGAATCACGGATTTTGATGATGAAGTCAATTGGTGAAATATTTGTTCTAATCTATTTTGTCGAGATAAGTGTGCAGGAATGACTACGATGGGATGAAAACATAAAGCGATTTACCGAGGTCAAGTTCGTTGGGTGTTCAAGAGTTTATCGGAAGTTCGAGAAATCATCGGAAGTGTTATCGGAACCATCCAAGATCGAATCAGGAACTTGCCGAAGTTTTCGGAAGTTCATCGCAAAGATCGTCGAAGGTTCGTAGAACTTACTGGGAAGATTTGGAAGCTAGCCGAAGACTCGTTGAGCTCGCCATATAATCCGGGAGTATTTTTGGAGTCCGCTGGAAGAAATCCGAGGGAAGTGTCGGAAGTCCGCTGGAATCTCGCCGTAAAGCTCGTCGGAAGTTGACTTGAAGAATGTCGGGTTAAATCACTTAGAATTATATTTTAATTTCGTAGTTTGCACATGAATAGAGCAAGGATTTAGAAATAATCCTGTCTAAATTTAGTAGGGGCCAACCGGGCTCCTACCGGGCCAAATTGGGCCTTAAACAGGGCCCATTCAGCCTTTCTTTGAATGGGCCAAAGTGATGAATCGCCCACTGGGGCGGTGGCACCGCCACTGGGTGGTAGTATCGCTGGGTGGGCGTAGCACCGCCCTGTCGCTGACTAGGCGGTAGCACCGCTTTGGCAGAGCGCATGTACGCCCCTACTATGTCGATCTGCCAGATCGACACAAAGTGTGGCACCGCTTTCTAAGAGGCGGTTCCACCGCCTTTGACAAGCTAACATCGGGAAACTAAAAAAAATTCAAATTTGGATCCCAAATTTGAATCCATTTTGAGCCTATAAATACCCCCCTTTTTCAACTGAAAGGGCACCCTTTTGAGAGTTAGAATCTTGAGTTAAAGTCTTTGAATAGTCTTGAAAAGTCTTGTCTCTTACTAAGTGTTCACCTCCTTCTTCTTCATGAGAAATCTTATAAGAGTGTGAACTTCTTGTAAAGGGTTGTAAAAAGGGGTATTTGGTCCTTCCCCTTCAAAGGATTTGCTAGTGGAAGTGCGGAGCCTCATCGTGAAGGCTTCAAAAGTGGATGTAGGATATTTGACCGAACCACTATACATTATTATGTTCATAAATGTGTGAGTGTTTACATTTCTGAATCATTTCATTACTTAGCTACAAATTGCTTAGTTCCTTGCTATTTCCTTTACTCAAGCAACTTCTTACAAGTTCTCTTTCATCGAATCAAAATCTTCCTACGAACTTATCTTTTTGAAATATCAGTTTCAAAATTACGATTTTAATCCGTTGCACTAATTCACCCCCCCCCCCCTCTTAGTGCCTTTTCGATCCTAACAATTGGTATCAGAGCAAGGTTTACTCTCATATTGGTTTAAAACCCAAGAGAGATGGCCTACTCTGGTATGCAAGAGGGTCACTCCATTACTCATCCACCTATGTTTAATGGGTCGGATTATACATATTGGAAGACTTGTATGAGGATTTTTCTCATTTCTATGGACTTCGAACTTTGGAACATTATTAAAAATGGCTTTGCAAAATCTTCTCTTCCGATGAGTGAATGGAATGAGTCGGAAAGGAAGATTTTTGCTCTCAATGCAAAGGCTATGAATGCCTTATTTTATGCACCTGATAAGAATGAGTTTAATTGGGTTTCTATTTGCGAATCAGCATTTGATATTTGGTGCACTCTTGAAATCACTCATGAAGGCACTAGCCGATTGAAAGAGTCCAAAATCAACATTCTTGTGCATTCTTATGAACTTTTTCGTATGAAACCAAATGAGTCCATTGGAGACATGTACACCCGCTTTACGGATGTCATCAATGGACTTAAAGCTCTTAGTAAAGGTTTTTCTAATTTTGAGTTGGTAACTAAAATTTTAAGATCCCTTCCAAAGAGTTGAGATCCAAAAGTTACGGCCATTCAAGAGGCCAAGGATCTTAAAATATTTTCGCTTGAAGAACTTATTGGGTCTCTAATGACCTACGAGATGACGTGCCATGCTCATGAAGAGCTTGAGAACCCCCTTCCAAAGAACAGGAAGGATATAGCACTTAGAACACAAGAAGACCACTTGAAAGGAACATCAAGTGATGAGGACAGTGACAATGATATTACACTTTTGACTCGAAAGTATAAGAAATTTATAAGAAAGAACAAATTTAAAAATGACACAAAGAATAAATTTGAACACATAAAAGACCAAGTTATTTGCTATGAATGCAAGAAGCCAGGACACTTCAAGAATGAATGCCCTCAAGCCAAGAAGAAGCAACCCAAGAAGAAGAAAGCATTGAAGGCTACATGGGATGATTCAAGTGACTCCGAGGTCGAAGAAGTAAGCAACAAAGAGGAGGCTAACTTCACGCTAATGGCCCTTGGAGAAGAGGTTAGTGAATTATTTAATGAAGAATTATCTTTCGATGAGCTTTCTATCACTTTTCATGAGTTATTTGATGAATGTAGAACTATTAGTAAGAAGTTCAATTTGCTTAAGAAAGAGCATGCTTTATTACAAAATGAGTTCAATAATCTCCAAACTCCTTCTCTACTCCCATGCTCTAAGTGTGAACACTTAGAAGCAATAAGAAGGGAGAACTTGCTACTCAAAGAGACCCTAAACAAGTTTAAGGTCGGTAGCAAGGGCTTGGACATGATCCTTGCTAACAAGGGTCATGTTGGAAATAGAAGTGGAATAGGATTTGTGAGTGGATCTCACCAAAATCCTACCACCTTCATTAAAGGACCCACATTGCATGTATCACCCCATTTGAAATATAATTTTTTTGGTAAAATGGGACATGTTGCTTACAAATGTCCATTCAAGAAAATTAGTCCACAAAAATTGATATGGGTTCCTAAAGGAACCATAAACAATTCAATATTGAATTACAAATTAAGTAGATCAATTTGTAAGGTACCCAAAATCAAATGGATACCTAAAAACCATCCTCTTTTGTAGACAAACTCACAAGCTAGGAGCAAGAAATGGTATCTTGATAGTGGATGCTCAAGGCACATGACTGGAGATCCATCTCATTTCTCTATGCTCACTAGCAAAGAAGAAGGATATGTCACTTTCAAAGATAACAACAAGGGTAAAATCATTGGCAAAGGAACCATAGGTAACAAATCAAGTTTTTCAATTGATGATGTCTTGCTAGTTGATGGTTTAAAACATAATCTTTTAAGCATTAGTCAATTATGCGATAAAGGTTATGTTGTTAGATTTGAATCTAATGTTTGCATCATTGAAAAACCAAACAATGACATATCCATGATTGCTTTAAAACAAAACAATGTCTACACTATAAATATTGATGAATTAAGTAATGAAATGTGTTTTTCGATTTTGAATGATGATGCTTGGCTTTGGCATAGGAGATTAGTCTATGCAAGCATGAAACTAATCTCTAAGATTTCATCTAGAGAGTTAGTAAGAGGAATCCCAAACATGAAATTTGTTAAGGATAAGGTATGTGATGCATGTCAACTAGGAAAACAAATAAAAACTAGTTTCAAATAAAAAAAATCAAATTAACACCACTAGACCATTGCAATTGATCCATTTGGACTTATTTGGACCAATTGACATAACAAGCCTAGGAGGTAGCAAATATGCCTTTGTAATTGTGGATGACTATAGTAGATATACTTGGACCTATTTTTTGGCTCACAAAAGTGATTGTTTCAAATGTTTCTCTAAATTTTGTAAACTTACTCAAAATAAAAATGGTTTTATGATTTCATTGATTCGAAGTGATCACAGAGGTGAATTTCAAAATCATGACTTCCAAAATTTTTGTGAAATAAATGGATATAACCATAACTTCTCTACTCCAAGAAATCCACAACAAAATGGAGTAGTGGAAAGGAAAAATAGAAGTTTACAAGAAATGGCTAGAACCATGTTAAATGAATATAATTTACCAAAATATTTTTGGGCCGAAGCCATGAATACAGCTTGCTGTGTTATGAATAGAGTTCTAGTGAGACCATCCCTATCTAAAACTCCATATGAGTTATGGAATAATAAAAAGCCCAATGTTTCTTATTTTAAAGTTTTTGGTCGTAAATGCTTTATTTTAAATGAAAAGGATGTCTTAGGAAAATTCGATGCAAAATCCAATGAAGGCATATTTCTTAGTTATTCTTCTGTTTCTAAGGCTTTTTGTGTTTTCAATAAAAGAACCTTAGTTATAGAAGAATCTATTCATTTGGTTTTTAATGAAAATTTTAAATTTAAGAAGAAAGATTTTGATGATGATTTTGGCTTTGATAATTTGAATTTGAATGAACCCTCTCCTCAAAATGACAACTTGGATGCATCTTCTTCCCAAACTTCTTTACCCAAGGAATGGAAGTATGTAGATGATCATCCCAAGGAGTTAATTATAGGAGATGCATCGAAAGGGGTTCGAACTTGCTCTTCTTTCAAAGATTTTTGTGCCCATGCCGCTTTTCTTTCTCAAGTTGAACCAAAATGCATTGATGATGCCTTGAAAGATGATTCTTGGGTTATCGCAATGCAAGAAGAATTGAATCAATTTGAGAGGAATGAGATATGGAAACTTGTTCCTAGACCTAATGACCACTTAGTTATTGGTACTAAGTGGGTCTTTAGAAATAAGCAAGATGAATGTGGTATCGTGGTTAGAAACAAGGCTAGACTAGTGGCCAAAGATTTCAACCAAGAAGAAGGTATCGATTACGAAGAGACCTTCGCTCCGGTGGCAAGATTAGAAGCCATTAGGATGCTCCTTACCTATGCTAGTAGTAATGATTTCAAATTATTTCAAATGGATGTCAAAAGTGCATTCTTAAATGGTTTTATTTCCGAAGAAGTGTATGTCGAACAACCTCCCGGATTTGAAAATTCTCTTCTTCCTAACCATGTGTTTAAGCTAACTAAAGCTTCATATGGTCTAAAACAAGCCCCTAGGGCTTGGTATGAGAGGCTTAGTTCTTTTTTAATTTCAAATGATTTCACTAAAGGCAAGGTTGATACTATATTGTTTATTAAATATTTTGAAAATAATTTTCTTATTGTTCAAATTTATGTTGATGATATTATTTTTTGTTCTTCTAATAAATCACTATGTGAATCATTTGCTAAGAATATGAGTGATGAATTTGAGATGAGCCTAATGGGAGAACTAAATTTCTTTTTAGGATTGTAAATTAAGCAACTAAGTGATGGTATATTTCTAAATCAATCAAAGTATACGTTAGAATTGTTAAAACGATTTAACATGTATGGATCAAAAGACATTAGCACTCCTATGAGCACCTCCACTAAGTTAGATATAGATGAAAATGGAGAAAGTTTTGATAAAAAACATATAGGGGCATGATAGGTAGCTTGCTTTATCTCACTACAACCAGACCTGACATCAAGTTTAGTGTGGGGTTATGTGCAAGATTCCAAGTTAATCCTAAGCTATCTCACTTCAAAGCCATTAAGAGAATCCGTAGATATCTTAAAGGGACTCCAAATCTTGGATTATGGTATCCAAAATTTGATAACTTTGATTTGAAAGCTTATACATATGCGAATTTTAGTAGATGTAAAATAGATAGAAAAAGTACATCCGGAACATGCCAATTTCTAGGACATGCACTTGTTTCTTGGACTTCCAAGAAACAAAATTCAGTTGCACTATCTACGGCAGAAGCCGAATACATAGCTGCAAGTGCATGCTGTGCACAGGTTATTTGGATGAAAAATATGCTAGAAGACTATGGAATTTATTTAAAGAACATTCCTATAAAATGTGATAACACGAGTGCTATCTATCTAACTAAAAATTCGATTCAACACTCTCGAACTAAGCACATTGACATTAGGCATCATTTTATACGTGATCATGTCAGTAGTAAAGATGTCACCCTTGAATTTATCAATACAAATCATCAATTAGTGGATATTTTTACAAAACCCTTAAATGAGGAATAATTTGATTTTATTAGAAGGGAATTAGGCATGTTAAATTGTCCTAATAAATGAGCTTTATTGTATGAGATTTTTCTTGAAATTTTGGTTTTCGTCGATTTGCCTTCCTCTCGGATTTCTTTTTGAAATTTTGGGTTTCTTTTTGATATCATCCCATCCTTAAAATCTCTGAAAATAAATTCAGAATAAATTTTAAAAAAAAAATGGAGGGGGGGGGGTGGGAATTTTTATGCTACTAGCGGTAGCATCACTAGATCCGGCGGTAGCACCGCCTGGGTAGTCAGACCCCAGGCGATAGAATCGCCTGTCTGGGCAGTAGAACAGCCCGAACACCCCTTATAAAAGGGGTGAGTTAAGGCCGGTGGTAGAACCGCCCCCTAACCCGAAAGATCTCTTCCTCACCTCTCTAATCCCCTCAAAACACTTTCCAAGCCTTATTCTCTCTCTCTAGAAGCCTAAGAAAGAGATTTTTCCTTGATTACCTCTCAAGGGAACAAAACTAAGGTAAAATCTGAAATTTTTCTCATCTTTTTCTTGCCTAGTTTAGTTCTTTCCTTTAAATTGATTATTGATCTATCCTCACTAGAAATGGCTCCTAAAAGATCGTCAAGAGACAAAGGGAAAAGGGTGGAGGTAGATTAATTTGACAAATCTTTGTTCAAATCAAAATAAGCATCTCTTAGGTTTTCTGAACTTGTTAGTAGAACCATTCATAAAGGGAAATATGTTGATTTGAATCAATTAGGGAACCTTGAACCCATCATGTGGTTTGCTGACTTAGAGGTCTCACCCATTTTGTAAATTATTGAACCTATTTATCCATACTTGATTAAATTATTTTATGCTAATTTAAGTGTGAATGAAGATGACTTATCTACCTATCTTCTAGGAAATGAGATCCAAATATTTGATAGTACAATATGCTCTTTAATTGGAATTGTTGAAAAAGAGTTATGATGCTATTTTAGAGCGAAATGGGACATGGACACAATCGGAGCCACCCACTCCGAAGCCTTAGAAACCATCTTTGCAAATCCGAACTTAGGCATAATTCCCAAGAGTTGTGAACATTTGTTGCCTTTCAACTCTAAAATTTTACATCACATTCTTATAAGCATTATCATTCCTAAATAGTTTCATCAAGATGAGATCAGTTTAGCCGAGTTGGGTACCATATATTGGATCATGACCAGACAGAATTATTGTTTTGGTTACCTAATCCGGCAACACATGATAGAAGTCATTTTTAAAGGGTTAATGTTACCATATGGAGGATTGATAACTAGATTGTTGCATACCCATAATATTAGTATTCCACCTGATGAAGAAGTAGTACAAGTGGACAAATTTAACATCATTGACATAAAACTACTTAGGAAACTTAGGTGTACATTTGAGCATGGAATATGGGTTAGACAACCTAGGAGAAGTGATATACATCCCCCACGAGTAGAACATCCTGAAACACCAGTCTTTAGGGGAAGTGAATCTCCTTCTCCTGATCCCATTGATACAGCTCCATCAGTGTCAGCTTCAGCTCCACCTTCTAATGATCCGATCATGAGAGAATTAAATGAAGTTAAATTGTAACAAATTAAAATTTTGAAGGAAATGTGAAAGATGAACCAAAAGATAGATCACATGTATAGGCACTTTGGCATTCCTCCAGAGTAGTTTGTTGTATTTTCTTTTTGAATATTATAAACTTTTATGCAACTTTGACATCTATGTTGTATTATCTTTACTACATTTTCTTGGGCAATATGGAATGATATTCAGATTTCTGAATGATTTCTTTTCCCTCATTTGTGATATTTTTTCGGATATCTTTTTTACATATCTTTGGATGACGCACTCATAATATTTTCGGTTTTCACTCGCATATGAATCCCTCTTTTCCTTTTTGTTGATGACAAAGGGGGAGAAATATGTGACAGGTGAATGCAATTGCCATGCGTTGAAAGTTATATGCATTTGCCATGCTTTACAAGTTACTACAAGTTATATACTTGAAATGCTTATTTAGGTTCTTGATATCATTTTTTATTGTATATACTTCATTGATATCATTTGATACCTATTTATTTGACATCTTTTGACTTAATGATGAATGTCCATACATCGACATTGTCATCATTAAGTAAACCATTAAGTTTTTCTTTCATATGTTGAAAGATAAGTTAAACTTATCGTGTTAAATTCAAAGAAATTGAATTCAAGCAGTTTTTACTATCTATGGCATATAGATAGGGGGAGTTAAGAGTAACTCCATCATCAATTGATTGTCATCATAAAAAAGGGGGAGATTGTTGAATCTCAAATTTTGATGATGAAGTCAATTAGTGAAATATTTGTTCTAATCTATTTTGTCGAGATAAGTGTGCAGGAATAACTATGATGGGATGAAAACATAAAGTGATTTACCGATGTCAAGTCTATCGGGTGTTCAAGAGTTTATCAGAAGTCCAAGAAATCATCGGAAGTGTTGTCGGAACCATCCAAGATCGAATCAGGGACGTGTCGAAGTTTTCGGAAGTTTGTTGCAAAGATCGTCGAAGGTTCGCGGAACTTACCGGGAAGATTCGGAAGCTAGCCGAAGACTCGTTGAGCTCGCCATATAATCCGGGAATATGCTGGGAGTCCGCTGGAAGAAATCCAAGGGAAGTGTCGGAAGTTCACCGGAATCTCACCGTAAAGCTCACCGGAAGTTGACTTGAAGAATGTCAGGTTAAATCACTTAGAATTATGTTTTAATTTCATAGTTTGCACGTGATTAGAGTAAGGATTTAGAAATAGTCATGTCTAAATTTAGTAGGGGCCAACCGGGCTCCTACTGGGCCAAATTGGGCCTTAAATAGGGCCCATTTAGCCTTTGTTGAATAGGCCAAGTGGTTGAACCGCCCGGCTGGGCGGTGGCACTTTGCCCGACTGGGCGGTGGCACCCCACTGGGCGGTGGCACGCCACTGAAGCGGTGGCACTACCCGACCGGGCGGTAGCACCGCCCTGTCGCCAGACTAGGGCGGTAGCACCGCCTGGCTAGGGCGGTGGCACCGCCCCTCATCAGTGTCGATCTGCCAGATCGACACAAAGTGATAACACCGCTTTTTAAGAGGCGGTTCCACAACCTTTGACAGGCTGGCACCGGGAAACTCAAAAAAATTCAAATTTGGAGCCCAAATTTAAATCCATTTTGAGCCTATAAATACCCCCCATTCTCAGCTGAAAGGGCACCCTTTTGAGAGTTAGAATCTTGAGTTAAAGTCTTTGAATATTCTTGAAAAGTCTTGTCTCTTGCTAAGTGTTCACCTCCTTCTTCTTCTTGAGAAATCTTGTAAGAGTGTGAACTTCTTGTAAAGGGTTATAAAAAGGAGTATTTGGTCCTTCCCCTTCAAAGGATTTGCTAGTGGAAGTGCGGAGCCTCATCATGAAGGCTTCAAGAGTGGATGTAGGTTATTTGACCGAACCACTATACATCATTGTGTTCATAAATGTGTGAGTGTTTACATTTCTGAATCATTTCATTACTTAGCTGCAAATTGCTTAGTTCCTTGCTATTTCCTTTACTCAAGCAACTTCTTACAAGTTCTCTTTCATCAAATCGAAATCTTCTTACGAACTTATCTTTTTGTAAAATCGGTTTCAAAATTATGATTTTAATCCGCTGCACTAATTCACCCCCCCCCTCTTAGTGCCTTTTCGATCCTAACAAGTATGCTCACTTTTGAGCTGTTCATAATCCCTACACTGCTTCTAGTATTGCTCGAATCTTTATGGAGAATATTATAAAATTACATAGGATGCCGAGATCTATTATAAGTGATCGTGATAGGGTCTTCATGAGCAAATTTTGGATAGAGTTATTCCAGATGCAGAGCACTAAATTGAAGATGAGTATGGCATATCACCCACAAATCGATGGCCAGACTGAAGTGGTGAACAGGTGCTTGGAGACATACCTTAGATGCTTCACTAGTGATCGACCAAAAGAGTGGACAAAGTGGCTTCCCTGGGCCGAGTGGTGGTATAATACAACTTATCATTCATCTATAAAATGTACTCCCTATAAGGCTATGTATGGCCGACCTCCCTTTGTAATCCCAAAATATGTGTTGGGCATCTCTAAAGTAGAACAAGTAGATAGGGAATTATAGGACAGGGACAACATGCTGAAGTTGCTTAAAGATAATCTCACTGTAGCTCAAGGATGAAACAGTAATATGATCAACACAAATGCGAAAGAGAATTTTCAATAGGAGATTGGGTCTTCTTATGGCTCCAACCATACAAGCAAACATCAATCCAGACCAGAGCATCTATGAAGCTTTCACCTAGGTTCTATGGACCCTACTAGATTTTGGAGCACATCGGAGCAGTAGCATATAGATTTGACTTACTTGCTAGTTCTCGAATCCATCCATTCTTTCATGTGTCGTGTTTGAAGCTCAAGTTGAGATAAAACGAGATAATCCAAAGCCACCTACCAAATATGACTACTCAAGGAGAGCTCCAAACCAACCGAGTGTCATTATTGATCGATAGATCATGACTCGATGATAACGACCCACTACTGAAGTGGACCCACTACTGAAGTGCTAATATAGTGGCCAACCTACCAACAGAAGATGCCACTTGAGAGAACTATGATGACTTGAAGATTAAATTTTCAGATTTCATGGAGCGTTAGCCTCGAGGACAAGGTTGATTTGAAGAGGGCGGGTCTATTAAGACCCTAGCTAGGAGAATCCTAATTTAGTTTCATTGAAGGGGGCAAACATGTAAACCCTAAAGGTATTCATATAAATCCTATCTAGCCAACCTCTATTAAAGAGGTGAAGAGGCCGGCTAGATTAGGATTAGTTTGGAGGTTGCTTCTTAGAAAAGCATTATGAGTTGATTAGAAGTAAGGGTCTTGAGTATGAGTTCTATTAGGAGTTGGGGTTTAGAAGCCCTTTAAATAGCTATGCATTCATCCTCTTTTCAGGATGAATAGATTAATCCTTTTAGCAGCCTTTAAGTAGCAACTTGGAGGAAGGAACCCTTATAGAGTACCAAGGAGGCTGATCCCCTAAAGAGATCAACCCAAAGCTTAGAATCCGCAAGGGTTCTAACAAAGAATTTGCTAGCTTGTGCATCACAAAGAAAAGCAAAAGTTGCTAACTTACACATTGCAAAGGAAGAAAAACTTGCTAAACTTGCACATCTCCAGAAAGGCAAAACTTGCTAGCTTGCACTTCTCAAAAGAGAAGAAAGAATTTGCTAGCTTGAACATCATAAAGAGAAGCAAAAAGTTGTTGTCTCAAGAAAAGCAAAAATTATGCTTAATTTGCACATCTTTAAAACTTGCTAGCTTGCATGTTATAAAATGATGGAAAACTTGCCAGTTACACTTCTCCTTTTTGTTAATGACAAAAGGGGGAGAAGTTATGATAATGATCATGCATGGAATGATGTAGTGAAATTTTGATTATGCATGATTTTATGATCACATGTTTGGATTCATGATTTTATGAATTCAAAGTTTCTTTTTCATTTTCATCAATATGGCATATTGATAGGGGGAGTTTGGTTTAAACCAAGGATTGAAATTTTGCATAGTATTGGAGCTTCGAGACTTGCTCAGTATGGTACGATACTGTATATCGAGTGGTATATTTTGGTATACCATTTTGTATATATACATATATTTATAGAGAGAAAGGGGGGGACGATGTCATCGAGGTGACATCGTAGATAAAAAAATGTGACATTGCCTCTCTTCTCGGGTGACATCATTAAGGCGACATCATAGATAAAAAAAAATTACGATGTTGCCTCTCTTCTTGGGAGATGTTGTAGATAAAGAAAAAAAATTGCAACAACACCTTGGATGACATTACCTCTCTTCTCGGGCGACATTACAGATAAAAAGAAATTACGATGTCATTGAGGTGACGTCAAAGATAAAAAAAAATTACAACGTCACCCAAGCAGAGAAGAAAAAGTAGCTCGAGAAGGGAAGAAAAAAAATCTTCATCTTTCTTTGCCCCGCGACGTCGATGCCTCTTCTCCCATGCAAGGATGAGAAGTCATCGACAAGAAGAGCGGCGATCACCATCGATAATAACTGGCTCAATCGACGGTACCGCTCGGTAGTGAGCGGTCCATGTACTGATCTGTTGATGGACCGATACATACCACCCTTTACTGGGTGGTATCATTTGATATTGCAAACCTTTGTTAAACTCTTTCATCAATTGGTTGTTATCATCAAAAAGGGTGAGATTGTTGAATCTCATATTTTGATGATGAAATCACTTGATGAGGTTATGATCTAATCTATGTTTTGAGTGATGCAGGACTAGCTTTGATCATGGAGAGATGATTAAAGTAGGAGAAATTAAACATTAGGCCAAAGTGAAACATGTTAGAAGATTAGATGTCGAGCCGAAGGATCGGTCGACGTATTGGCAGAAAGCTTCGTATCATGAGTTCAAGTATTGGGCCAAGAAGAGCGGGCATTATGCTAAGGAGATCGAAGTTACAGAGGTCAACATGTATATTGGGTAATAGGCCGCAAGAAAGGACGATGCGCAGAAAAATTGGATGAAGCGCCACTGAACCAATGATATGTCAGATAACATATTATTCATGTTTTATAATAATTATCTAAATCAAAGTATTTTTAGTTATAATTAGGTAAGAATTAGGCTAACTCAATTAGGGGCCCATTGGGCCTAAGTCAGGGTTGTTTTGAGCTAAGAGAAAGGCCCAAACAGTGATCTAGAGCCACGTTAGGTTGTGGCACCGCCAAGGCTAGTGGTGGAACCACCTAAGACTCAATCTTCGAGACACAATCTTCTAGACTATGTTAGATGATGGTACCACCCAATGTAAGAGCAAACTAGGCAGTGGTACCGCCCAACACTAGCAGTGGTACTGCTATTACTCCAAAATCTTAGGGTGTTTGAAATTTTGACTCTATTTTTAAAGCCAATTGGAGTCTATAAATACCCTAGCTACTCTTGCTTGGAACAACAAGAATTAAGCAAAAAAAGAGAGCAAAATCTCTATGAATCTAAGGTTGTAGCCCTTATAAAGTATAGAGTCCCTTCTCCTAAAGCTTAGAGACTATTTTAAGGGAGAATGTGAGGGAAACCTTATAAAAAGGGAGTGTAAAGGTTCTCTCTTGAGCTTGACAAAAGGAGAAAGTGCTGTAAGGGTAGTTGATCTTCGCCCGTTAGAAAGAAAATTGTTAGTGGATGCTGGTGGTCTTGATGGAAGAGGAATCAGGAGTGGATGTAGGTCACGATGACCGAACCAATATAAACTCCGGTGTGCTCTTTTCTTTGCTTTTTAATTTTGCTTCTTACTGAGTTGCTCACTTCATTTTATACTTACTCTAAGTAAAGCATATTTTGATATCATTTTTGATACAGGATTTCATCAAAAGTTTTGATCGAACTAAGTTTTCGAAATTGACATTTTTATCAAACGCACTAATTCACCACCCCCTCCTCCCCTCTTAGTGCCGATTTTGGTCCTAACATAACCTACGTCCACTCTCGATTCCTCCTCTGTCAAGGCCACTAGCGTCCACTAACTGTCTTCTTTCAATGGGGGAAGACCAACTACCCTCTTATAATACTTTTCTCCTTTTCACAGGTTTAGGAGATAACATTTTCAAATCACTCACCCATCTCTCAAATTGAACTCAAAACTTAGAGCTAAAGAAAGAGAACTCTTAAGGAATTACAATAGTGTTTTCACTCTAATTTTTGTTCAAGATCATATATATGCTAGGCAGGGATAAGAGGGGTATTTATATACCTCAAATGGCTTCAAAAACGGAGCCAAAAAATCTAGTTATGGGCGGTACTACTGCCTAACACACTTTGCATTAGCAGTACTATCACTTGGCAAAGTCTCAGAGACTGAGCTCTAGTGGTACTATCGCTAGTTTGGGTGGTACCATCGCCTAGTAATATTAACTAACGATGGTACCACCGCTTAGTTTGGGTGGTACCACCACCTAGACTTAGCCTGGGATGCCAAGCCTCAAGCAATTCCACCGCCAACCCTAGTGGTTCCACCGCTAGCCCTGGCGGTGCCACTACTTTACATGGCTCCAAGTCATTGTATAGGCCATCTAGCCGGCCCAATTTAATCATGGTTTAGGCCCAAGTGGCCCCTAATTGAGTTAGTAGGATTTCTCCCAAAACTAACTCAAATTGAAACCTTAACTATGATAATTGAGGCTAAAACGATTATGATACAAGCAATCTCAATTGTCCGACATATCAATTATTCATCCAAACTCTCGGTGAACTTTCGGTGAACTCCTAATAAACTCTCGATGAACTTTCAGTGAACTCCTGGTGAGCTTCCAGCACATTATCTGAACCTTTGGCATATCGCCCATTCTTATCGGCATGTTAACTATTACAACATCCATTTTCAGCACATTGTCCGATTCTTCTAGCCCGATGCTTGATCTTTGACTATGGCCTAGCATTCGATTATTTTTCTTTAATTATTTTATCTTTTCATGATCGTAGTTAGTCCTGCATCACTTTTCTCAACACATAATTAGATCATAAATTCATTAATTGATTTCATAATCAAAATTCGAGATTCAACGTGCTTCTTATATTGCAATTACCTTTGAATCCCAACTTTTTAGAAGGGATCTTAGAATTTTATTAACAAGTTCAAAATTAGTAAAACATTTATCAAAAGCTTTCAAACCATTGACAACATCCATAAAACGGGTGTACATATCACTAATGGTTTCACTTGGCTTCATTCTAAATAATTTATAACTATGTACTAAAAGATTTATCTTAGATTTTTTTACTCTACTTGTGCCTTCATGAGTAACTTCATGTGTATGTCAAATATCATTTATAGTTTCACATATAGAAATATGATTAAACTCATTCTTATCTAAAGCATAAAATAAAGCGTTCATGGCTTTTGCATTTAAAGAAAACATTTGCTTCTCTAGATCATCCCATTCATTCATAGGTCTAGAGGATTTTGAAAACCACATTCAATAATATTCCATAAATCAAAATCCATAAAAATAAAAAAATCCTCATCCATATTTTTGAATATATGTAGTCTATCCCATTAAAAGCAGGAGGATGAGTGATAGAGTGACCCTCTTGTTAGGTCTCGAATTTTGATGATGAAACTAATTGATTGTGTTTTATTGTCTAACTATATTTTGAGTGACACAGGTCTACTTGATCAGGATTAGACAGTTGACACAAGAGGAATTGACATTATGCCAAAGGAAATCACGTCAAAAGATTGGACGTCAAGCTAGAGGTCCGGTCGATAATTGTCAGAAGGCTTAGGACGACAGGCATCGGGCCAAGAAGAGCATAGTTGTGCCAAGTATATCGGGGTTGCGGAGGTCAACCATCGATTGAGTAATAGGCTGCAAGAGAGGACGATGCATCGAAGAATCAGACGAAGCGCCAACCAATGACGTGCAGAGCAACACAATATCAATTCGTGTTGTAATAACTAACTAGATCGAAGTAGAGTTAAGTTTTATGTGTGCAAGATTAACTACGATAATGATGAAGATGTAAAGTGAAACAAGTGCTAGAGTCAAGTGCGATGGATCGTTAGGAGTTTGATGGAAGTCCGAAGATTCATAGGAGTGCTGCTGGAACTGGCCGAGAACGAGTAGGAAACTTGTCGAAGGGTTTTCGGAAGTTCACTAGAAGGTTCATCGGAAGTTCACGGAGCTCGTCAAGAAAGATCAGAGCTTGCCGAAGAAGCTCATCAGAACTCGTCAAGATCAATCATGAAGTCCAGGGGCTTGTCGGGAGTCCGCAGAATGGTATCTGAGGGTTTATCGGAAGACCGCCGGAAGCTCATCGGAGAAAGTAGTCTTGACTTACGAACTTTGTAATAGTTTAGGAAATATCTTTAATTTCATAGTTAGCATATAATTATGGTTAGGATTAGGTGTTCATCCTTTAACCCTGTTAGGGGCCTATTGGGCCCGGTATTGGATTGGTTTGAGCCGAGTTTAAGGCATAACCAGGAATGCTGGACATTGTCTGGCGATGGCACCGCCAGATTAGGGCAGTGGCATCACCCAGGTCCAGCTTCCCAAGCAGTCTGGGGCAGTGGTACCACCCTAGGGTAGAGTGCCTGGGCGGTGGCACCGTTGGCTCGGCGGTGGTACCGCCCAATACACTGACCGTATCATTGTCTCAAGCGATGGTACCATTAGACTCAGCGATGGTACCGCCCAGTGTTAGAGTCAGACTGGTAGTGGTACCGCCATTGACAAGCGATGGTACCGCCAGTACTCTAGAAATCCGGGGTGATTCAAATTTGGGCTCTAAATTTAAACCCTCTTAGGGTCTATAAATACCCCAGATGTTCTTGCTTGGGACAGCAAGAATTGTGCAAGAAACTAAGGGAAAACTCTATTAGTTTTAGTTGAAATCCCTCCTCAAAAGTCTAAAGTTGTCTTTAAAAGAGGTGTTGACGAGAGCCTTTTAAACAAAGTTTGTAAAAGGGAGTTTATCCTCACCCGTTAGAAGGAGGATAGCTAGTAGAAAAGTCGATGGTCTCAAGTGAAGAGAAATCGGGAGTGGACATAGGTCATATGACCGAACCACTATAAAAATTTTAGTTTGCATTTCTATTATTGTTATTTACATTTCTACAAACCATCTTCTCTTGCTGTTCCATTTTATCTTCTCTAAATATTCTCAAGTTTAAGTTAGAGCTTTTCCGAAATCATTTTTAATCAAAACGCTATTCCTTTTGCATGAAGTTTCCGAACCTGTTTTAATCACTGAAATTTATCATCTTTATCCATTGCACTAATTCACCCCCCCCCTCTTAGTACCATTCTCGATCCCAATAATTGGTATCAGAGTCACATTATTTCTCTTTCAGATTCACACCCATGAGAAATGGCTCTTCACGAGGGTTTTTTGATTGTTCATCCTTTGTTCTTTAATGGGTCGGACTACACATATTAGAAAACTCGAATGAGAGTTTTTTTATTTCTTTAAATTTAGATTTATGGAAAGTTATTGAAAATGGTTTTCAACTTCCCTCTAAACCGACGAACGAATAGTCGGATTTGGAGAAAAAATCTTTTTCGTTAAATGCAAAAGCTATGAACACCTTATATTTTTCTTTAGATAAAATTGAGTTTAATTGGATTTCAACATGCAAAACAGCTTTCGATATTGGGCACACTCTTGAAATCACACACGAAGGAATGAGTAGAGTCAAAGACTCGAAAGTTAATATTTTGATGCATGATTTTAAGCTTTTTCGAATGAAACCAAGCGAGACTATAGGTGACATACACACCCGTTTCATGGATGTCGTTAATAGTCTAAGAGCTCTTGGTAAATCTTTTTCAGATTTTGATCTCGTAAATAAGATTTTAAGATCCCTTCCAAAAGGATGGGATTCAAAAATAATGACGATACAAGAATCTAAAGATTTAAATAATTTTTGATTGGAATAACTCATTGGCTCATTGATAACATATGAAATGAGCTTCCTTGAACACTACGAACATTTGAACCACCTTCCAAAGAATAGGAAGGATTTGAAATTTCGGACAAATGAAGACCTCTTGAGTGATAACTCAAGTGATAAGGACACTGTTGAGAACTTTAAACAAAAATCAAAAATCAAAAATGAACTTGAACGGAGGAAGAGGACAAAGAAGAGGAAGGCACTTAAAGATGAATCAAGAACTTCCGAAAGGCAAATGACAAATTACGCTTTGACAATCTTCGACAACAAGGTAAGCAATTAACCAAAGCTCCTTTGCTTTATGAAATTACTTGAAATTTTTCATGAGTGCTTAGTTTAGTTGGTAGGAAATAAAAAAATTATTCTACTTTTTCTTCTAGAATTTTTGAAAAATAAAAATTTGAATGATGATTGTATGATGTGTGATAATGTGTGTACACCTAATTGGACTAATACATGCATGTGTATCTTGATGAGTTACATTGATTTTCTGTTCTAAACATGATGCTTGATGATTTTATATCATGCATGAGTTTTTGAAGTATTGTTGATTTGAAACTCTATGTTTTGGATTAATGTGCTTTTGGTCTAATCGTTTTCATGTCAAATTAAGATGACATTTTAAGATGACATAATTCCATGTATACTTTCCTTGCCGATTTTCGATTCTAAACATGATATATATCTATGTATGAATTTCTTGAAAGTCTTTTAATGATAAGATGTATGTATCATGCTTATGATTTGAAAATTTCTATCTTGGATTAATGGGTCTTAATCGATTTTATGATAAAACTTATGTCTCATTTTTAAATATTGATACATGTTTTTATAAAAGACTTGAACATGCTCACATAAAATTTGCTTGAAATGAAAATGGATTTTCTATCCTATTGAGATTAATGAACTCATTTCATGAATTTTGTGAATCTCATGAAAATAATTATAATCAATGTTTTGAAAATAAATATGTGTATTATGTTTTTGGTCTTAACGATTTCTCTTGAAACCTGCTTTTCAGATCTTATATAAAAACATGAGCATACTCATATGAAAATAGCTAACTTAAAGTGAAACATATAAAATGAGAAAATGTACTATCATGATGTTTTGTGTTTCATGCATTTGGTCTTGGTGGCTTTAACAAAACCTTGTTTCAAATTTACAAGATGATGGTTTTTGTATAAAAAAAAAACTTTGAACATGCTTATATGAAATCAATTTGCATCAAACGAAATACATAAAAATGATAGAGTACTATCATGATGTCTTATGCTTGATGTGTTTTGTCTTGATGGTTTTTGTGACAAAATTTTTCTTTTACTCTTGAATGTGATACTCATCTTTATTAAGGGCAAAAGCATGCTTATATGAAGCAAATCACTTGAATAGAAACTTGTAAAAATGAAATGCAATCCTCAATCTCAATCTTATCAATTTTTTAATAAGAAATTCATGAATCTATGCTTGTCATGTATGAATTTACTGAATATGAATTTAAGGATGATTTCGGATTTGACAAATACTTGATTCGTATTTACGATATAAGATACATTTTAAATATGAATCATGCTTCAATGCTTCAATTATGTTCTATCTCTCTTAATTCATTTTGTTCTCCTATAATTTCTTTTTATTTACTAAAGAGGAGAACCTTCCAAATGAATCATGAATTCAAATAAAATGATAAAATGAATCATGACTTGATCTTTGATATTAATATGTTTTTATCATGATTCCCTTATATTGATTGTATACTCCTTATCATGAATTAAAAATTGATGCTAAGAGAATATTTACAATTCATGATCTTGATCTCTCGGATTTACAACTTGAACTCTTTTTGAATCAAGATCCTTTTAAGAGAAGTTTTTCATGATCTTGATGTTTTATACTTAGAAGACCTTCTAAATGAATCATGATCTTTATACTTAATGTCTATGATTCTTTAAGAATTCTTTATAATACTTGCTGAAAAGGAGAGTTATTGAAATAATTCATGGACTTCACGAATTGATCCTTATCCTTCTTTTTTTCATTTATATCCTTCATGACATGATTTCTTTGCATTGTTGTCTTGTATGCATCATGTGATGATTGAAATATTGATTGATGCAAATTTACAATTGATGTAAAAGCCTATATCATTGGTCCCTCTCTTCTTTTTGATAATGATAAAGGGGGAGCTAGATTGCTAGCATGGGCATCAACAAACAAAAGTTTGCTAGCTTGAACATTGAGAAGCAAAAAATTGCTATCTCAAGAGAGGCAAAATTTTTGCTCAACTTCACATTTTCAACAAAATTGCTTGCATTTTTGTTACCAATTGTTGAATCTCATGCAAGATTATTTGAAGTATTATTCCCTCACTTATTTTTGACAATGATAAAGGGGAAGATAGTTTGCTATCATGCACTTCATGAAATAAAGCAAAGATTGATAGCTTGCATATTTCAAAAGTTGTTATGTTAAACATCATAAAGAAAAGCAAAGAAGTGCTATCTCAATAGAAGCAAAAATGCAAAACTTAGAGAATTGATAATCTCACACTTGCCATGAAGAGTTAGGTTGCATGTTTAAAGTGATGTCATTTTTGCAAAAAATTGCTTGCTAGCAAAGGAAAGCTAGTTGCACTTCTCAAAAGAAAAGGAACAATTGCTACCTTGCAATCTTAAGAGAAGCAAAGTGCAAACTTGAACAAGAGCAAGTAAAAATTGCCATGCTTAAATTTAAAAGTTGCTATGATTGAATGTGGAAAATCTAGCTAGTATGATTGTAAAACTTACATATCTTTTAAACTAGCTATGATGCTACTCCTTTTTGTTGATGACATAGGGGGAGAAGTAGATTGATAAATTCATGCATTGTAATGATAGTTTTATATATTTGCATGATGTTTTTGTAATATATATTGCTTGGATTTGGCATAATCCAAGGGTTCTATCAATATGGCATATTGATAGAGAGAGTTTGGTTAAACTTTGGGGAGTTAAGGTTAACTCCATTAGTCATCAATTAGTTATCATCATCAAAAAGGGGAAGACTATTAGGTCTTGAATTTTGATGATGAAACTAATTGATTGTGTTTTATTATCTAACTACATTTTGAGTGATGTAGGTCTACTCGATCAGGATTAGACAATTGGCGTAAGAGGAATTGATGTTGTGCTAGAGAAAATCACGTCAGAAGATTAGACGTCGAGCCGGAGGTCCGATCGATAATCGACAGAAGGCTTCGGACATTAGGCATTAGGCCAAGAAGAGTGGAGTTACGTCAAGGATATTGGGGTTGCGAAGGTCAACTACCGATTGGGTAATAGGCCACAAGAGAGGATGATGCGTTGAAAAATCGGACGAAGCGCCAACCAATGACGTGCCAGGCAACAGAATGTCAATTCACGTTGTAATAACTAACTAGATCGAAGTAGAGTTAAGTTTTATGTGTGTAGGATTAACTACGATAATGATGAAGATGTAAAGCGAAACAAGTGCCAGAGTCAAGTGCGATGGATTGTTGGGAGTTCAAGAGTTCGACGGAAGTCTGAAGATTCATCGGGAGTGCTGCCAGAACTAGCTGAGAATGAGTAGGGAGCTTGCCGAAAAGCTTTTAGAAGTTCATCGGAAGGTTCGTCAGAAGTTCGTGAAGCTCGTCGAGATAGATCGGAGCTTGCCAAAGAAGCTCGTCAGAACTCGTCAAGATCAATCGTGAAGTCCAGGAGCTTGCCGGGAGTCTATATAATGGTATTCAAGGGTTCATCGGAAAACCACTAGAAGTTCATCGAAAGCTTATCGGAGAAAGAAGTCTTGACTTGCAGACTTTATAATAACTTAGTAAATATATTTAATTTCATAATTAGCACATAATTAGGGTTAGGATTAGGCATTAATCCTTTAACCCTATTAGGGGCTAACTAGGACCGATATTAGATCGGGTTGGGCCGGGTTTAAGGCCCAACCAGGAGTGCTGGACATTATCTGGTGATGGCACCACCAAACTGGGGTAATGGCACCACCCAGGTCTAGCTTCCCAGGCAGTCTGGGGTAGTGGTACTGCCCAGACTGGGCGATGGTATCGTTGGCTAGGCGGTGGCACTACTGGCTGGGCAGTGGTACCGCCCAATACACTAACCATGTCAATGTGTTAAGCGGTGGTACCGCAAGACTAAGTAGTGGTACCACTCAGTGTCAGAGTCAGACTGGCAGTGGTACCGCCATTGACAAGTGATGGCACCGCCAGTACTTGGAAATCCAGGGTGATTCAAATTTGGACTCTAAATTTGAATCCTCTTGGGGTCTATAAATACCCCAGATGTTCTTGCTTAGGACAACAAGAATTGTGCAAGAAACTAAGGGAAAACTCTGTTAGTTTTAGTTGAAATCCTTCCTCTAAAGTCTGAAGTTGTCTTTAAGAGAGGTGTTGAGGGAAGCCTTGTAAACAGAATTTATAAAAGGGAGTTTGTCCTCGCCCGTTAAAAGGAGGATAGCTAGTGGAAAAGCCGGTGGCCTAAGTGAAGAAGAATTAGGAGAGGATGTAGGTCGTATGATCGAACCACTATAAAAATTTTGATTTTCATTTCTGTTATTGTTATTTACATTTCTGCAAACCATCTTCTCTTGCTGTTCCATTTTATCTTCTCTAAACGTTCTCAAGTTTAACTTAGAGCTTTTTCAAAATTATTTTTAATTGAAATGCTATTCCTTTCATATGAAGTTTTCGAACCAATTTTAATCGTCGAAATTTATTATCTTTATCTACTGCACTAATTCACCCCACCTCCCCCCCTCTTAGTGCTGTTCTCGATCCCAACACCTCTTGATTGCCAAAATATATCATTTAATCTTTCTTGGATGTTAAACCAATTGAAAAAACTTAGCTCTGATACCAACCGTTAGGATCATAGTGACACCTAAGGAGAGGGGGGGGGGGTGTTGGATAAATTAGTGCATTCAAAAAGAATAATTTAAAAAAATTTTGTTTGATTAAACCCATATTAGAAATATGTTTAACTTGGATTGAGACCAAAAGTGCCGAACAACTAAATCAATAAGTAATAAGAATGAAAAACACAAAGAAAAAGCACACCAGATTTATAGTGGTTCGGTTGTTGTGACCTTCGTCCACTCACAATTCCTCCTCCGTCGAGGCTACAAGCTTCCACTAACCATCTTCTTTCAATAGACGAAGATCAACTATCATTTTACCTTTTCATAAGTTTCGAAAAATTATTTCAAAAAATTTCGTTTGATTAAACCCATATCGAAAATATGTTTAACTTAGAATGAGAGCAAAAGTAGTGAGTAACTAAATCAGTAAGCAATAAGAATGAAAAGCACAAAGGAAAAGCATATTAGATTTATAGTGGCTCGATTGTTGCAACCTATGTCCACTCTCGATTTCTCCACCGTCGAGGCCACCGGCTTTCACTAACGAACTTCTTTTAATGGATGAAGATCAACTACCCTTTTTACAACCCTTTCTCCTTTTTATAAGTTTAATAAAGAACCTTTACAAGTCTCACACCTCCCTTAGAATGAACTCTTAAACTTTAAATATGAGGGAAACACTCAAGAGTTTACAATAGAGTTTACACACTTAGAATCACAAGTTTTTTGTTCACTATTTTTATATAAACCAAGTAAAGATAAGTGGGATATTTATAGGCCCCAAATAGCTTTAAAAATAGAGCTAAAAATGTCTCATCCAAAGTTTTCGATGTATTGGCGATAGTACCATCAATACTACACAGTACCACCACTTGTAGCACTGAGCACTAGTAGTACCATCGTCCAGTCTAGGCAGTACTATTGCTTGACACCCTAGATTACTTTGTACTAGTGATAGCACCACCAATCTGGGTGGTACCACTGCTAGGTCTTCTAAAAAATATACACTTCATATGTATCAACTCATAGGTAGTTCCATCGCCTGGTTTGTGTTAGGATTGCAGTTAGCACTAAGAGAGGGGGGGGTGAATTAGTGCAGCGATAAATCATTCGATTTTACAAAAAACTTCATACAATGAAAGATTCTTTTTGATGAAATCCATATTGGAAATGCTCTAACTTGAAAGCGTTTATAAGTGAGTGATGACGAAGTAGAGTAGTGAGCAAGTAAAGTAGTTTGCAATAGTAAATAAACAAATGGAGTAAGATGTGCAAATCGATTTATAGTGGTTCGGTCGCCCCGACCTACGTCCACTCTCGATTCCTCTTTCATCGAGGCCATCAGCTTTTACTATCAATTTTCATTCAATGGGTGAAGACTAACTACCCTTACAACTCTCTTCTCCTTTTAACAAGTTTAGGAGAACAACCTTTTACAAGCCCACTCACCCCTCTCTAAATAGAATTCTAATTTTGAAACAAGAGGAGGGGATCTCTCAAGTGATTACAATAGAATTTTCCCTCTTTTTATTCTTAGTTAGTGTATTTGCTAACTAGGGGTGAGTGAGGTATTTATAGGCCTTAAAGGGATTTAAACTTTGAGCCAAAATTTAAATCACCCCAAGTCTTCAGGGTACTAGCAGTACCACTACCAATACTAGGTGGTACCACTGCCTGACATAGTCTCGGAGACTATGTCTTGGAGACTAAGCCACCAGTATTTCTATCGCCTGTTCTAGCAGTGCCATCGCTTGACCCACCTATTGGGTTATTGTTTAGGTCTTTCACTTAGCCCAACATAGCCTAAACTTGGGCCCAATTGGCCCCTAACTGAGTTGGCCTAATTCTAACTCAATTACACTTTAAACCTACTTCAATTTAGACAATTATTATAAAGTGTGAATCAATTTGTTGTGTAGCATATCATTGGTCCATCGGCACTTCATTTAATTCTTCGACGTATCATCCTCTCTTACGACCTATTGCCTAATCAACAATTATCCTCCATAACTCCGATCTCCTTAGTGTAATTTAACTCTTCTTGGCCTGATGCTCGAACTCGTTGTTCGAAGCCCTCTATTGATATGTCAACCAATCCTTCGACTCGATGTCCAATCTTTTGACATATTCTCCTCCGGCCCAACTTCCGATTCCTTCTGCTTTAATTGTCCCTCTCTAATTGAAGCTTTCTCTATCACTTAAAATGTAGATTAAATCTTAAACACTATCAATTGATTTCATCATCAAAATATAAGATTCAACAATCTCTTTTTCATGATGATAACCAATTGATGATGGAGTTAACCTTAGCTACCCCTATCAATATGTCATATTGATAGAACTTTTGAATTCAAAAATCCAAGCAACATGCCAAAAAAAAATCATGCATAATCAAAATTTCAATTCAACGAAGTTCATGCATGATCATCATCATATTTCTCCCCCTTTATCATCAACAAAAAAGAGAAGTGCATCTAGCAAGTTTTTAAGATACACAAGTTTTGCAATATACAATATAGCAATTTATCACTTTACAACATGCAAGCATAGCAAGTTTTAAAGATATACAATTTTGCTTCTTGAGATGTGTAAGTTTGCACTTTTGCTTCTTATGATAGGCAAGATAGTACTTTGCTTCTCTTGAGATTATAAGCTTACAATTTTTGGGGGCGTTCATGATATCAAGTTCTTTCTTCTCTTTTGAGAAGTGCAAGCTAGCAAGTTTTGCCTTTCTAGCAATTTTGCCTTTCAAGCTAGCAATTTTGGTTCATTTACAATGTTCGAGCTAGTAAGTCTTTCTCTCTCCTTATCATTATCAAAAGAAAGGGAAGAATATAATGGTAAAAAAAAATCCTTTACATTAATTTTCAAGTTTTGACAAATATAAATCACAAATACAAAGGAGTATTGAAACATAGGAGAAAAATCAATTTATGCATATAATGTTTCAATCATCAAAGCACATAATTTCAAATTGTGAGTACAATGAAACATTATGATTCATTTGAACAAATATTCTCTTTCATAACATGAGAGAATCATATGAGAGTATAGAGTAAGAGATCTTGAAAATCTCAAGTTATCAAGATCACGATATAGATAAAACTTCCCTTTAGCAAATAGTAATAAGAAACATAAGATATCAAATAAAAGATATTGATTCACAAAAAACTCTCAACTATCAAATATCAAGAAGTCAAAATCATGATTATGATAGAGCTCATTCAAATTCAAAAAATCATTTTCATAGTTCAAGAGATTCATTAATAATGGTATACATAGATTCATCACTTGTCTCTTATTGAAAAATCAAAGACTTTAGAGATAGAGAAATTTTCAAGAAACATGCATTTTCTTTCTATGTATTTCAATTTGTGATTTATTTCATATAGGTATACTCAAGTTTTTCATACGAAAACCATGCATCATCATATAAATCCGAAATCATCATCAAAATCACTTTTCTTTCATTTTGAAAATTTATTGATAGCAACATAGATTAATTCCTATAAGATTAAAAGTAGCTAAAGTTCTTTTAGGTCCAAATTTTGTGATTGATTACATGTAAGCATGCATCAACATTTAAAATCGAGACATAAGTTCCATTATAAATATCATCAAGACCAAAAACATATACAACACATTATTCCAAAACATAGGATTTCAAATCATCATTAATTTAAATCCTTATGCATGATACCATAATATAAAATCATCAAACATGATACAAAAAATTTTAATAGTTTCAATACATCATTAAAATTATCAAGCATGATTTCATAAGGCATCTTCAAAATTATTTTAGTCTCAATGATTTTTCTTTTATTGTTGTTAGTTGTAAGAAGACATTTTCCTTCTTAAAATAATCTAGCTTAGTGTGAAAAGTTAACATGTAATTGTCATTCATAATTTTTAATTTTCAAAAATCACTAGAAGGAAAAGCATGATAAAATAATATTAATTATTTTTTTAACTAATTCAAATCATGGAAAAACACTAAATTCATTGTAAGGTAAAATCAAATTGATTGAGTTAGTTACCTTGTTGTTGAAAGTCATCAAAGCGCAGTTCGCCACCTCGCCTTCGGATGCACTCGATTTGTCCCATGTTATCTTGAGTCTTTTCTTCTTCTTTTGTGACCTCTCATTCTTAAGTTTACTTTTATTTTTAGATTCTTGTTTTATGAATTTTTTAAATTTTATTGTCAAAAGTTCTAAGTCATCATCGTCACTTGAGCTTTCGCTCGAGTAGTCTTCTTTTGTTCTCAATGCAAAATCTTTTCTATTTTTTGGAAGGTTGTTCTCATGTTTATTATATTTGATACGAGTCATTTCATAGGTCATTAAAGACTCGATAAGTTCTTCGAGAGAATAATAGTTTAAGTCTTTTGACTCTTGTATAGCTGTCACTTTAGGATTCTAATTTTTAGGAAGAGAACATAAAATTTTATTAACAATTTCAAGATTCGAAAATCTTTTACCAAATGCTTTGAAACCATTGATGACATTCGTAAACCCGATGTACATATCTCCAATAGTTTCACCTAATTCCATTTGAAAAAATTCAAAACTATGCATCAAAAGATTAATTTTTGAATCTTTAACTCTAATAGTGCCTTCGTGCATGATTTCAAGTATGTGTCAAATGTCAAGCATAGTTTCACAAATAGAAATCTAATTAAATTCATTCTTATCAAGAGCACAAAACAAATCATTCATCACTTTAGCATCTAATGAAAAAGTCTTCTTCTATAAATTATTCCAATCATTCATTAGTTTGGAAGACTTTTGAAAACTATTTGTGACAATATTCTATAAGTTCAAATCTAAAAAAAAACTCTCATTCGAGTTTTTCAATATGTGTAGTTCGTCCTATTAAACATAGGAGGATGAATAATCGAGTGACCCTCTTGAAAGCCGAAAAGAGTCATTTCTCTAGGGTGTTAAACCAAAACGAGAAATAACAAGGCTTTGATACCAACTATTAGGATTGTAATCATCACTAAGAGAGGGGGGGGGGTGAATTAGTGCAATGATAAATCATTCAATTTTTTGAAAAACTTCATATGATGAAAGATTCCTTTCGATGAAAGCCATATCGGAAATGCTCTAGCTTGAAAGCATTTGCAAGTGAGTGATAACGAAGTAGAGTAGTGAGCAAGTAAAGTGGTTTGCAGTAGTAAATAAATGAACAGAATAAGATGTGCAAACCAATTTATAGTTGTTCAGTCATCTTGACCTACGTCTACTCCCGATTCCTCTTCCATCGAGATCACTGGTTTTCACTATCAGTCTTCTTTCAATGGGTGAAGACTAACTACCCTTACAACCCTCTTCTCCTTTTCATAGGTTTAGGAGAACAACCTTTTACAAGCCCACTCATCCCTCTCTAAACATAATTCTAATTTTGAAACAAGAGGAGGGGATCCTTAAGTGATTACAACATAATTTTTCCTCTTTTAATTCTCAGTTGGTGTATTTGCTAACTAGAGATGAGAGGAGTATTTATAGGCCTCAAGGGGATTTAGACTTGGAGCCAAAATTTAAATTACCCCGAGTCTTTAGGGTACTGGTGGTACCATCGCCTAGTTTGGTGGTACCACCATTTGACACTATCTCGGAGACTAAGCCACCGGTGGTTCCACCGCTTATTCTGGTGGTGCCACCGCCCGACCCACTTGTTGGGTCACTATTTGGGCCTTTCACTTGGCCCAACATAACCCAAACTTAGGCTCAATTGGCTCCTAACTGGGTTAGCCCAATTTCAACTCAATTATACTTTAAACCTAATTTGATCTAGATATTTATTTATTACAAATGTGAATCAATTTGTTGTCCGACATGTCATTAGTCCATTGGTGCTTCATCCGATTCTTCAGCACATTATCCTCTCTTGTGGCCTATTGCTCAATCGGCAGTTGTCCTCCGCAACTTTGATCTCCTTGGTGCAATTCTGCTCTTCTTGGCCTGATGCCTGAACTCATCGTCCGAAGCCTTTTGCTAATATGTCGATCGATCCTTTGGCTCGACGTCCAATCTTCTGACATGTTCTCCTCTAGCCTAACTTCCAATTCCTTTGGCTTTAATTGTCTTTCTCTGATCGAAGTTTCCTACGTCACTCAAAATACAGATTAGATCTTAAACATTATTAATTGGTATCATCATCAAAATTTGAGATTCAATAGTTTGGCGGTGCCACCGCTTGACCCAACTGTAGGTCACTAAATAGACCTTCCAATAGGCCCAAATCAGCCCTGATTTAGACCTAATGGGCCCTAATTGAGTTAGCATGGTTACACCCAAGATTAACTCAATTAAGACCTAATCTATGATGATCAAAAGATAATCAATTACAAAACATGAATCTTATGTTGTCCGACATATCATTGGTTCATTCGAACTCTTAGCACATCATGCTTCTCTTCGATGTATTGCCCGATCCATCAGCATGTTGACTCCCGCAACCTCTGGTCTTCGTGCAATGTCTGATTCTTCCAACCCGATACCTGATCTCTGACTCCAACCTAACATCTGATTCTCCTACTTTAATCGATTTGTCTTTTCATGATAGAAGATAGTCCTGCATCACTTTTTTAAACATAGATTAGATCATAAACTTAACAATTAATTTCGTCATCAAAATTCAGAATTCAACAGGATTAACATCTTGACCAATTAGAGTAACTTAGTCATCCTCCATGTCATCTTCACCATCATATTCATCATTGACAAGGGCTAGTTGTCTCCTATGTTGAGGTTCACCCCACCATAGAACCCAAGACTCTGCTCTAGCAGTAGTACCACTAAACTGGCTAGTGGTACCGCCAGACTGAGCAGTGGTACCGCCAGACTAGGCAATGGTACTGCCCAGTGTCAGGGTCAACTGGCGATGGTACCGCTAGCTCTTAGAAATCCGAGATAAAACATTTTTTGGCTCCAATTTTAAGTCAATTGAGGCTATAAATACCCCTTACTTCTTAACTATTAAAGCATAATGAGAAGTGATAAGAATTGAGTCAAAACTATACTGAAATAGCCTTAAAAATTTTGAGTGTTCACCGCCCGAATTCTCAATTGTAAAAATTCTATAAAAGAGTGTGAGCCACTTATAAAATTCTGTAAAAGGGATGTTTCATCTTTTCTCTTCAAGAAGGATTGATAGTGGAAGCTGGTAACCTCATCGGAGGAGGTTTTGGGAGTGGACGTAGGTCAATTGACCGAACCACTATAAAATTGCTATGTTCATCTCTTAGTGCGTAAATTTAATTTACTACATTTAATTTTTTTACTTGGCTGTAATCTTTCAATCTGCCCTTCTCTACTCTCCTATGTATTCAATTGAATTAATCTCTTTATCAAAATTATTTTCATCGAATGAAATTTTCTCAATGCACAAAGTTTTCTAAAATCGCTTCAAATCGTCGATTTTTCTCTGCTGCACTAATTCCATACCCACCCCCTCTTAGTTGTAATATCCCTTATTTCTGAAATTTATGTAAGGATTTATTTTGAATCATTCATAAGGATCTATTTGTAAAAGTCAAGGACTTATTTATCAAATTGGAGGACCAACATATAAATATAGAAATTTCAGAGGCTATATTGTTAAGTTGAAAAAAAATGTCAGCCTTATCCCACAGCCCCCCATGCACCTCTATTTCCCATGTGTTGCATTGGGAAATAGAGGAGAGGCAAGTGTCATGCATCGGGGAAGAAGAAGAGGAGAGGGGGCTGCATTGTGGAGAAGGAAAAAAGAGGAGAAGAGAGGGAAGAGGAAAAGAGGGCTGCGGCATGGCTGTGGCTATGGCTGTCGCTACAGTTGTCATTGGGAAAGAAGCAAAGGAAGGAAGAAGAATGGAAGAGGAGGAGGGAAGGAAGGCTGTGGCTGCAGCTGTGGTAGCTGTGGCTGGGAAAGAAGAGGCTATGGCTGAGAGAGAAGGAGAGGAAAATAGCACAGTGGAAAGGACTATGGCTGTGGATGCCGCCGTGGCTGCAGTTGCGACAGCGGCAACTGCGACTATGATAGTTATGGTTGAGAAAAAGAAAGGAAAAGCAGGTGACTGTGACCTCCTATGTTCTGCATGAGCTGCAGCTACGGAGAAAGAAAGAAGATAGCTGAAGAAAATGACACATGGAGAGGAGATGGAGGAAAGGTAGAAGGATTTGGGCTTACAATTTTGTTGGGTTGAAATCTTCAAAAGGAAAGTGTTTCACTCCTTTCTATTACAATTCTAACCTTTGCTTTTGCCTTGGATATGAAAATTTTGAATTGTTCTAGCCTTGAAATTTGATATCTCTATTGTTTGGAATGTAAATGTTTGAATCTGGAAAATTATCAAGATTCTGACCCTTCTACATTGTTTCGGCTATAAATCACTGCACAAATTTCCAATTTAGGCAAAACATGTTTGATCTCAATATAGACTTGTAAATTTTCTTTTGACAATTTACTTATATGATTTAGAGTAAATTTTCCTATACAAACATCAAATTGAATCAACTCTACGAAATCTGTAAAACACAGACTATAAGTTCTGACCTTTTGATACTAAACTGCCTATAACTCTCTACTGGAAACTCTTATTTATACAAAACTTATTTTGTTGGAAATTAGACTTAAGATCTTTCTTTTGATACCTAGATTGAAAGGTTTGGAGTCCAAATGACTGCCCAGAATTCTGTTGAATTTGATCCTATCGTTTCTGAAAATAGAAATTTTGTTCCCTAACTCTTGGTCATTGAATCATTTGTAATTCCTTGCTGGAAACTCTAATTTGTATAAAGCTTATTTTACCTGAAGGTAGATCAATTAGCTTTCCAATGATACCTTTCTTGATTAATTTAGAGCATAATTAATTATCTAAATAATTCATGAAATGTACCTTTCAAATTATGCTAGAATCAAGTTCTTTTGTTGATGTGGTCTATTCACGTTTCATCATATTGGAAACTGATTTCAGCTAAATTCTTCTTCAGTTAAGCTTTATATTAGTCCTTTACAATTCTTGTATTATTCATCCTGAAGTTGTTTGTATACCTGAAATCTATTATATAATGTTCATGTTTGCATTATCTTGTTTCATAAAGGCACACGCATATTTTCGTTGTTCTCCATGTGCTTTTGATATGTGCCAATGTTATTGTTCATACAACCCTTTTGTACTCTGGTTTCTTGTGAGATGATTTGGACCTTTGCTAGAAGTGGTAAAGGGTATATGATGAGAGCCCCACGAATGCTTTGTCGGCCCCATTGATTTCACTCAGACGTGAGTGGATGGAGCTCCCAAACGTGGGAGACTTATGTTTAGTGGTCCATGCTTTGAATGGACCATACATTCTATTTGGGTCCATGCTTTGAATGGACCATATTATGTTTAAGATCCCACTACACCCTCTATGTTTTTGATATGATATCCAAAGCTTTGGTTATGTGCTTCTTTATGTGCTTTGGAAAAGAATGAAATGAATGTGACACCAAATATGGCATTCGAGCTTCTGTTTCTTATTTGTTATATTGCTATGCTCTGAAACATTTTATATGCTATTGATATTATTCCAAAATATTTTATTCGCTCTTGATATGCCCCGAAAACATTTCATACATCATTGATATATTCCAAAATATTTCATTTGCTCTTGATATGCTTCAAAACATTTCATACGTCTTTGCTATGTTCTAAAATATTTCCTTTGCTCTTGATATGCTTCGAAAATATTTTATGCGTCATTGATATATTCTGAAATATTTTCCTTACCCTTGATATGCTCCGAAACATTCCATATGTCATTAATATGTCCGAAATGTTTCTTTTGCTCTTGATATGATTCAAAAATACTCCATACGTCATTAATATGTTCTGAAATATTTCCCTTACCCTTGATAGGCTCTGAAACATTTCATGCATCATTGATATATCCGAAATATTTCCTTTGCTCATGATATGCTTCAAAAACATTCTATACATTATTGATATGTTCTGAAATATTTTTCTTACCCTTGATATGCTCCAAAACATTCCATACGTCATTGATATGTCCAAAATATTTTCTTTTCTCTTGATATGCTTCGAAAACATTCTATACGTCATTGATATATTCTGAAATATTTCCCTTACCCTTGATATGCTCCAAAACATTCCATACATAATTGATATGTCCGAAATATTTCCTTTGCTCTTGATATTCTTCGAAAACATTCCATACATCATTGATATGTTCTGAAATATTTCCCTTACCCTTGATATGCTCCGAAACATTCCATATGTCATTGATATGCCTGAAATGTTTCCTTTCCTCTTAATATACTTCAAAAATATTCCATACATCATTGATATATTCTGAATTATTTACCTTACCCTTGATATGCTCCGAAACATTCCATACGTCATTGATATGTTTGAAATATTTCCTTTGCTCTTAATATGCTTTGAAAACATTCCATACTTCATTGATATGTTCTGAAATATTTTCCTTACCCTTGATATGCTCCGAAACATTCCAAACTTCATTGATATATCTGAAATGTTTCCTTAGTTTTTAATATGCTTCGAAATATTTCATACGTCTTTGCTATGTTTCGAAATATTTTCTTTATACTTGATATGCTCTGAAATATTCCATACGTCATTGATGTGTACGAAATGTTTCCTTTGCTCTTGATATGCTTCAAAACATTCTATACGTCATTGATATATTCTAAAATATTTCCCTTACCCTTTATATGCTCCGAAACATTCCATACGTCACTTATATGTCCGAAATGTTTCCTTTGCTCTTGATTGCTTCGAAACATTTCATACGTCTTTGCTATGTTCCGAAATGTTTTCTTTACCCTTGATATGCTGCGAAACATTCTATACGTCATTGATATGTCCAAAATGTTCTCTTTACTCTTGATATACTTTGAAATATTTTATACGTCTTTGCTATGTTCCGAAATGTTTCCTTTGCCTTTGATATGCTCCGAAACATTCCATACGTCATTGATATGTCTGAAACATTTTCTTTGCTCTTGATATGCTTCGAAACATTTCATATATTTTTGTTATGTTTCGAAATGTTTCCCTTTGCCCTTAATATGCTCTGAAACAGTTCATACGTTATTGATAAGTTTCAAAATGTTTTATATGTCATTGAATATGCTTTGAAACATTTTATACATCATTGATATGCTCTAAAATGTCCTATGTGCCATTAATATGCTCTGAAATGTCGTGTGCACCAATTATATGCTCTGTAATGTCCCACATGTCATTTGATATGCTCCGAAATACTATTTACATCATTTGACAAGTTCCAAGTACTCTTTATCCCATTTGTTATGAACCAAATATGTTTTGAATGAAATAATATTTGTGATTTTGTATCTAATATGCTTATATCCATGAATTCTTATATCTCTACTTTGCATTTGGATACCAAGTCTGTTTGAAGCTATTCTCCTCTTGTTTTGGATATGTTTGCCACTTGGTGAGCTTTGTAGCTCACTCCGTTGTTATATAACCCTTTTTCAAGTTAGCTTGTTACTTGCTAAAATGTTAGAATTAGGTCGAGGCAGTGAAAAGCTATTCAAATTTTGGCAAGTCATTGTGGATTATTATGTTATTATTTTATAAATATATTTTTTATTAAATGAGATGTTTTCGACAGATTTGGATTAATGTATCATGTAAAAGCTTTAAAAGACCTCGCATGATTGAAATTTTGGAATGTTGAGTTTAGTTTATGATGATATGAAATTATGGTAAATGGTTGGAATTCTAATTTGTATAATTCTTACACTTGTGGAATTATAAGTGAGGTTAATATTTTGTTTAGTGGGTTTGGGTTCTTATAAAATTTCGTGTGATGTGATATATGATTATAACTGCACAGGTTTTATGGACATGACTGATATTTGAATGTTTCTCTGTATCCTCAAATGTTAGTTTAGATTCTGGGATTGGATCATGGTTAAAATTTTAATGTTATGGATTTTAAGACAGGGTCACACCTCCTGAACAAGATTAAAAAATTCGGGGGGCGTGATAGAGGTTGTATCAGAGCATGGTTTGAGGATCACAGGGATATTAATATGTTTGATATGAAAATATATTGATGTTTAGTAAATTATATAGAGATCGATGATATTTTTCTTTGATGTATTTAGGATTCTAGGATGCTGAGGACATATGGTCCTTTTAGTTCATCTCCTTTTGAGTAATTGAGTGGGATGAAAGGGTTGATTGGGGACATCAAATTAGAATAGACTGAGAATGAAATAATTTAAGAAGCTTAGTCTTTTTGTTTCCGTAGTGAACCTGATCCATTGGTGGTAGAATAATGGTTGATGCTAATGGAGAAAATATTTGATGTCTTAAATTGCCCGAATGAATCAGAAGATTTATTTGGCCATCTTATGTTTGAGGGACAGATTAAGCACTAGTAGAAAACCATAAAAAAGAATTCCTGGAGATTAAGAGCAAAAATAGCAAGGATAAGTTTACCAACAAAAATAAGAGAGAAAATAAATCAGAAAGTGATAATAAGAGGGTCAATACATTTAGATTTGAAACAGGAAGCCATTGCAGAGGACTCAATCATAAGTAAAATGTGGGTTAAATCATAGAACAAGTCTGTGTTTTCAGGTGATTGGAGTTTGTTTAGCTTGTGGGAAGTTAGATCATAAAATAAAAGATTACCCATTGAAGAAGAAGAAAGAACTATTGTCTCCTAAATCATCAGCCTATGCTAGAGCACAAGCTATCCCTGAATATGATTTTAGAGCTTCTAAATCAGTGGTCAAATGTATTATTCATGTTTATGATAGGATGCCAAAAATTTTGTTTGACCATAGTTTCGATCTATATTTTATTTCATAATATTTTGCTTATCACTTAGGCATTTCACCTAGACCACTGGATTATATGCTGTGTAACTATGGCTATTAGGGATTCTCTGACAATAAATTTGATTTAGTTATCTTGTCTGATTTATATTGGAGAACATGAATTTCTTGCTGATTTGGTTCTCCTAGAGATTTGGAGTTTTAATATTATATTTGGCATGGATTAATTATTTTCTTATCATGCCAATATAGATTATTATACAAAATAATCGCTTTTGCATACGAGATCAGCTCATCTTTTATTTTGAGAGTATTAGGCATGATTTACCTCTTTGCTTGATATCAGCTTCAGCTACTCATTTTATGCAGAAGGAATATTTTTGTTATCCTGAATGTGTAAAGGAGCAAACTAGATCAATAAACTAATCTAGATGAAATTTCGATAATTAGAGAGTTCTTTGACTTATTCCAAGATGATTTGCTTGTATTACCTCCAGATCAAGAGAGTAAATTTACTTTTGATTTAGTCCTTAGGACAATCCTCTATATCTAAGCCTCCGTATAGAATAACACAACTTGAGTTAGTGGAAATAAAGAAGCAACTACAAGAACTGTTAGATAAGGGTTTTATTTGGCCTAGTGTTTTACCATGAGGTATTCTAGTGTTCTTAGTTAAGGAGAAGGAATGGAACATTGAGGTTTTGTATTGATTATAGACAATTGAATCAGGTGAAAAAAAAAAAGAAGGGATCATTCCTCTAGTCAAAGTGATTTGGAAGCATTATCCTATTGATGGAACTATTTTGGACCTAAGGGAGGGATGAAGAAAAAAATTTTAACTTTATCTTTTCATCGATTAAGTTATGACCAATTTAGAGGACTAAATTTTCTTTTAAGGGGGGGGGAGAGTATAATATCCCTCATTTCTGAAATTTATGTAAGGATTTATTTTAAATCATTCATAAGGATCTATTTGTAAAAGTCAAGGACTTATTTATCAAAATGGGGGACCTACTTGTAAATATAAAAATTTCATGAGCTATATTGTTAAGATGAAAAAAAAAATGTCAACCTTGTCCCACAGCCCCCCCATGCACCTCTATTTCCAACATAGTGCATTGGGGAACAGAGGAGAGGCAGGTGTCATGCATCGGGGAAGAAGAAGAGGAGAGGGGTAGGTCTTTGTGGAGAAGAAGGGAAAAAGAGGAGAAGAGAGGGAAGAGGAAGGGAAGGGAAGAGGAAAAGCGGGCTGCGGCGTGGCTGTGGTTGTGGCTATCACTGCAGCTGTGGTTAGGAAAGAAGCAGAGAAAGGAAGAAGAAGAGAAGAGGAGGAGGGAAGGAAGGCTGTGGCCACAGTTGTGGCAGCTGTGGCTGGGAAAGAAGAGGCTATGGCTGAGAGAGAAGGAGAGGAAAATAGCGCAGTGAAAGGGACTGTGGCTATAGTTGCGGTCGTGGCTGCAGCTGCGGCTGCGGCAGCTGCGACTATGGCAGCTATGGTTGGAAAAAAAAAAGGGAAAGCAGGCGACTGCGACCTCCTATGTTCTACATGAGCTGTAGCTATGAAGAAAGAGAGAAGATAGGTAAAGAAAATGACACATGGAGAGGAGATGGAGGAAAGGTAGAAGGATTTGGGCTTACAATTTTGTTGGATCAAAATCTTCGAAAGGCAAGTTTTTCACTCTTTTCTATTATAATTCTAACCTTTGCTTTTGCCTTGGATATGAGGAATTTGAATTGGTCTAGCCTTGAAATCTGATATCTCTATTGTTTGGAATGTAAATGTTTGAATTTGGAAAATTCTCAAGATTCTGACCCTTGTACATTTTTTTAACTATAAATCCCTGCAAAGATTTCCAATTAAGACAAAACTTATTTGATCTGAATATATACTTGTAGACCTTTCTTTTGACAGCTTACTTATATGATTTGGAGTAAATTTTCCTATACAAACATCAAATTGAATCAACTCTACGAAATCTGTAAAACAGAGACTATAAGTTCTGACCTTTTGATACTAAATTGCCTATAACTCTCTTCTGGAAACTCTGATTTATACGAAACTTACTTTGTTGGAAAATAGACTTACAGATCTTTCTTTTGATACCAGATTGAAAGGTTTAGAGTCCAAATAACTGCCCAGAATTCCGTTGAATTCGATCCTATCATTTCTGAAAATAGAGATTTTGTTCCATGACTCTTGGTTACCGAATCATTTGTAATTCCTTGTTGGAAACTCTAATTTGTATGAAGCTTATTTTACTTGAAAGTAGATCAATTTATCTTTCCAATGATACCTTTCTTGAGTAATTTGGAGTAAGATTGATTATCCAAATAATTCATAAAATGTACCTTTCAAATTCTACTAAAATCAAGTTTTTTTGTTGATGTGATCTATTCACGATTCATCCTATTGGAAATTGATTTTAGCTAAATTCTTCTTCAGTTGAGCTTTATATTAGTCCTTTGTAATTTTTGTCTTGTTCATCTTGATATTGTTTGTATACCTGAAATATATTATGTAATATTCTTGTTTGCATTATCTTGTTTCGTAAAGGTACATGCATATTTTTATTGCATGTGCTTCCGATATGTGCCAATGTTATTGTTCATACTACCCTTTTGTACCCTGGTGTCTTGTGGTATAATTTAGACCTTTGCCAGAAGTGGTAAAGGGTATGTGATTAGAGCCCCACGATTGCTCTGTCAGCCCTATTGACTTCACTCAGACGTGGATGGATAGAGCTCCCAAACGTAGGAGACTTATGTTTGGTGGTCCATGCTTTGAATGGACCATGCATTCTGTTTGGGTCCATGCTTTGAATGGACCATATTATGTTCGATATCTCATTGCACCCTCTATGTTTTTGATATAATATTCAAAGCTTTGATTATGTGCTTCTATACATGCTTTGGATAAGAATGAAATGAATGTGACACCAAATATGGCATTCGAGCTTCTGTTTCTTATTTGTTATATTGCTATGCTCTAAAACATTTTATATGTTATTGATATCATTTTGAAATATTTCATTTGCTCTTGATATGCTCGAAAAACATTTCATACATCATTGATATATTCCAAAATATTTTATATGCTCTTGATATGCTTCAAAACTTTTCATACGTCTTTGCTATGTTCCAAAATATTTCCTTTACCCTTGATATGCTTTAAAAACATTTCATACATCATTGATATGTTCTGAAATATTTACCTTACCCTTGATATGCTCGATAAACATTCCATGCATCATTGATATGTCCAAAATGTTTTCTTTGCACTTAATCTGCTTCAAAAACATTCCATACGTCATTGATATGTTCTGAAATATTTTCCTTCCCATGATATGTTCTGGAACATTCCATTCATCATTGATATGTCCGAAATATTTCCTTTGCTCTTGATATGCTTCGAAAACATTCTATACATTATTGATATGTTTTGAAATATTTCCCTTACCCTTGATATGCTCTGAAATATTCCATACATCAATGATATGTCCGAAATATTTTCTTTGCTCTTGATATGCTTCGAAAACATTCTATACATCTTCACTATATTCCAAAATATTTCCTTTGCCATTGATATGCTCGGAAACATTCCATACATCATTGATGTGTCCGAAATGTTTCCTTTGCTCTTGATATGCTTCAAAAATAGTTCATACATCATTGATATGTTCTGAAATATTTTCCTTACCCTTGATATGCTCTGAAACATTCTATACATCATTGATATGTCTGAAATATTTCCTTTGCTCTTGATATGCTTCGAAAACATTCTATACATTATTGATATACTCTGAAATATTTCCCTTACCCTTGATATGCACTGAAACATTCCATACGTCATTGATATGTTCGAAATATTTTCATTACTCTTGATATGCTTCGAAAACATTCCATACGTTATTGATATATTCTGAAATATTTCCCCTACCCTTGATATGCTCTGAAACATTCCATACATCATTGATATGTTTGAAATGTTTCTTTTGCTCTTGATATGCTTCGAAAACATTCCATACGTCATTGATATATTTTGAAATATTTTCCTTACCCTTGATATGCTCTAAAACATTTCAAACGTCATTGATATATCTAAAATATTTCCTTTGCTCTTGATATGCTTCGAAACTTTTCATACGTCTTTGTTATGTTACGAAATATTTCCTTTGCCCTTGATATGCTATGAAATATTCCATACATCATTGATGTGTTCGAAATGTTTCCTTTGCTCTTGATATGCTTCAAAAACATTCCATACATCATTGATATGTTCTGAAATATTTCCCGTACCCTTGATATGCTCCAAAACATTCTATACATCATTGATATGTCTGAAATATTTTCTTTGCTCTTGATATACTTCGAAACATTTCATACGTCTTTGCTTTGTTCCAAAATGTTTCCTTTGCCCTTGATATGCTCTGAAACATCCTATATGTTATTGATATGTCTGAAATGTTCCCTTTACTCTTGATATACTTCGAAACATTTTATATGTCTTTGCTATATTCTGAAATGTTTCCTTTGCCCTTGATATGCTCCAAAACATTCCATACGTCATTGATATGTCTGAAACATTTTCTTTACTCTTGATATGCTTTGAAATATTTCATATGTCTTTGCTATGTTTCGAAATGTTTCCCTTTGCACTTGATATGCTCTGAAACAGTTCATACATTATTGATAAGTTCTAAAATGTTTTATATGCCACTGAATATGCTTTGAAACATTTCATATATCATTGATATGCTCGGAAATGTCCTATGTGCCATTGATATGCTCTGAAATGTCATGTGCACCAATTATATACTCTGTAATATCCTACATGTCATTTGATATGCTCCGAAATACTATTTATGTCATCTGATAAGTTTCAATTACTCTTTACTCCTTTTGTTATGAACCAAATATGTTTTGAATGAAATAACATTTGCGATTCTGTATCTGATGAGTTTATATCCAAGAATTCTTGTATCTCTGCTTTACATTTGGATACCAAGTATGTTTGAAGCTATTCTCCTCTTGTTTTGGATATGTTTGCCACTTGCTGAGCTTTGTAGCTCACTCCGTTATTATATAACCCTTTTTCAAGTTATCTTGTCACTCGCTAAAATATTAGAATTGGGTCGAAGTAGTGAAAAGTTATTCAGATTATGGCAAATCATTGTGGATTGTTATGTTTTTGTTTTATAAATGTATTTTGTATGAAATGAGATGTTTTCGACAGATTTGGATTAATGTATCATGTAAAAGCTTTAAAAGACCTTGCACGATTGAAATTTTGGGATGTTGAGTTTAGTTTACGATGATATGAAATTATGGTAAATGGTTAGAATTCTGATTTGTATAATTCTTACGCTTGTGGAATTATAAGTGAGGTTAATATTTTGTTTAGTGGGTTTGGGTTATTATAAAGGTTCGTGTGATGTGACATATTATTATAACTGCATAGTTTTTATGGACAAGGCTGATATTTGAATATTTCTCTATATCCTCAAATGTTAGTTTAGGTTCAGGGATTGGATTATTGTTAAAATTTTAATGTTATGGATTTTAAGACAGGGTCACACCTCCTAAACAAGATTAAAAAATTCGGGAAGCGTGATAAAGGTGGTATTAGAGCATGGTTTGAGGATGACAGAGATATTGATATGTTTGGTATGAAAATATATTAAGTTTTAGTAAATTATATAGAGATCGATGAAATTTTTCTTTGATGTCTTTAGGATTCCAGGATGTTAAGGACATCTGGTCCTTTTAATTTATCTCCTTTTGAGTAATTGAGTGGGATGAAAGGGTTGATTGGAGATATCAAATTAGAATAAACTGGAAATGAAATAATTTAAGGAACTTAGTCTTTTTGTTTCCATAGTGAACCTGATCCATTGCTGGTACAATAATGGTTGATGCTAATGGAGAAAATATTTGATATCTTAAATTACCCAGATAAATCAAAAGATTTCTTTGGCCATCTTATATTTAAGGGAGAGATTAAGCACTAGTGGAAAACCATAAAAAAGAATTTCTGGAGATTAAGAGCAGAAATAGCAAGGATAAGTTTACCAACAAAAATAAGAGAAAAAATGAATCAGAAAATGATAATAAGAGGGTCAATACATTTAGATTTGAAACAAGAAGCCATTGAAGAGGACTCAATCATAAGTAAAATGTGGGTTAAATTATGGAACAAGTCTATGTTTTTAGGTGATTAGAATTTGTTTAGCTTGTGGGAAGTTATATCATAAAATAAAAGACTGCCCATTGAAGAGGAAGAAAGAACTATTGTCTCCCAAATCATCAGCTCATGCTAGAGTGCATGCTATCCTTGAACATGATTTTAGAGCTTCTAAATCAGTGGTTGAATATATTATTCATGTTTATGATAGGATGCTAAAAATTTTGTTTGACCATAGTTCCGATCTATGTTTTATTTCATAATATTTTGCTTATCACTTAGGCATTCTACCTAGACCACTGGATTATATGCTATGTGTAACTATGACTATTAGGGATTCTCTGACAATAAATTTGATTTGGTCATCTTGTCGCATTTATATTGGAGAACACGAATTTCTTGCTGATTTGGTTCTCTTAGAGATTTGAAGTTTTAATATTATACTTGGCATGGATTAATTATTTTCTTATCATGCCAATATATATTGTTATACAAAATAATCGCTTTTGCATACGAGATCGGCTCATTTTTATTTTGAAAGTATTAGGCATGATTTACATCTTTGCTTGATATCAGCTTCAGCTACACGTTTTATGCAGAAGAAATATTTTTGTTATCCTGAATTTATAAAGGAGCAAACTAGATCAAGAAACTAATCTAAATGAAATTTTGATAATTAAAGAGTTCGTTGATGTATTCCAAGACGATTTGCTCGTATTGCCCCCAGATCAAGAGAGTGAATTTACTTTTTGATTTAGTCCTTGGGATAATCCTCTATATCTAAACCTCCGTATAGAATGACACAACTTGAGTTAGTGGAAATAAAGAAGCAACTACAAGAACTATTAGATAAGGGTTTTATTTGGCCCAGTGTTTTACCATGAGGTACTTCGGTGTTCTTAGTTAAGGAGAAGGAATGGAACATTGAGGTTCTGTATTGATTATAAACAATTGAATCAGGTGAAAAAAAAATGAAAAGAAAAAGAAGGGATCATTCCTCTAGTCAAAGTGATTTGAAAGGATTATCCTATTGATGAACTATTTTGGACCTACGAGGGGGATGAAGAAATAAATTTTAACTTCATCTTTTCATCGATTAAGATATGACCAATTTAGAGGACTAAATTTTCTTTTAAGGGGGGAGAGAGTGTAATATCCCTCATTTCTGAAATTTATATAAGGATTTATTTTGAATCATTCATAAGGATTTATTTGTAAAAGTCAAGGACTTATTTATCAAATTGGAGGACCTACTTGTAAATATAGAAATTTTAGGGGCTATATTGTTAAGTTAAAAAAATGTCAGCCTTGTCCCACAGCCCCCCCATGCACCTCTATTTCCCACGTGGTGCATTGGGAAATACAGGAGAGGCAAGTGTCATGCATCGGGGAAGAAGAAGAGGAGAGGGGGTTGTGCTGTGGATAAGAAGGGGAACAGAGGAGAAGAGAGGGAAGAGGAAGGGAAGAGGAAAAGTGGGCTGCGGCGTGGCTGTGGCTGTGGCTATCGCTATAGCTGTGGTTGGGAAAGAAGCAGAGGAAGGAAGAAGAAGAGAAAAGGAGGAGAGAAGGAAGGCTGTGGCCGCAGCTATGGTAGCTGTGGCTGGGAAAGAAGAGGCTATGGCTGAGAGAGAAGCAAGAGAGGAAAATAGCGCAGTGGAAGGGACTGTGGCTGTGGTTTCGGCCGTGGCTGCAGCTATGGCTGTGGAAGCTATGACTATGGTTGGGAAAAAGAAAGGGAAAGTAGGTGACTATGACCTCCTATGTTCCGCATGACTGCAGCTACGGAGAAAGAAAGAAGATAGGTGAAGAAAATGACATGGAGAGGAGATGGAGGAAAGGTAGAAGGATTTGGGCTTACAATTTCGTTGGATTGAAATCTTTGAAAGGCAAGTGTTCCACTCCTTTCTATTACAATTCTAACCTTTGCTTTTACCTTGAATATGAGGAATTTGAATTGGTCTAGCCTTGAAATCTGATATCCCTATTGTTTGGAATGTAAATGTTTGAATTTTGAAAATTCTCAAGATTCTGACCCTTCTACATTGTTTCGGCTATAAATCCCTGCACAGATTTCCAATTTAGGCAAAACTTATTTAATCTGAATATAGACTTATAGACCTTTCTTTTGACAGCTTACTTATATGATTTGGAATAAATTTGTCTATCTAAACATCAAATTGAATCAACTCTATAAAATCTATAAAATAGAGACTATTAGTTCTGACCTTTTGATACTAAAATGCATATAACTCTCTACTGGAAACTCTGATTTATACAAAACTTATTTTGTTAGAAAAAGACTTATAGATCTTTCTTTTGGTGCAAGATTGAATGGTTTGGAGTCCATATGACTGCCCAGAATTCTATTGAATTCGATCCTATTGTTTCTGAAAATAGAGATTTTATTCCATGATTCTTGGTTACCGAATCATTTGTAATTCCTTGTTGAAAACTCCAATTTGTATGAAGCTTATTTTACCTAAAAGTAGATCAATTTAGCTTTCCAATGACACCTTTATTGAGTAATTTGGAGCATAATTAATTATCTAAATAATTCATGCAATGTACCTTTCAAATTATGCTAGAATCAAGTCTTTTGTTGATGTGGTCTATTCACGTTTTATCCTATTGGAAACTGATTTCAGCTCAATTCTTCTTCAGTTGATCTTTATATTAGTCCTTTGTAATTCTTGTATTGGTCATACTAAAATTATTTGTATACCTAAAATCTATTATGTAATGTTCATGTTTGCATTATCTTGTTTCGTAAAGGCACACGTATATTTTTGTTGTTCTGCATGTGCTTCCAATATATACCAATGTTATTGTTTATACTACCCTTTTGTACTTTGGTATCTTGTGGGATGATTTGGACCTTTGCTAGAAGTGGTAAAGGGTATATGGTGAGAGCCTCACAATTGCTCTGTCGGCCCCATTGACTTCACTCAAACATGGGTAGATGGAGCTCCCAAAAGTGGGAGACTTATGTTTGGTGGTACATGCTTTGAATGGACCATGCATTCTGTTTGGGTCCATGCTTTGAATGGACTATATTTTGTTTAAGATCCCACTACACCCTCTATGTTTTTGATATGATATCCAAAGCTTTGGTTATGTGCTTCTATATGTGCTTTAGATAAGAATAAAATGAATGTGACACCAAATATGGCATTCGAGCTTCTGTTTCTTATTTGTTATATTTCTATGCTCTGAAACATTTCATATGCTATTGATATTATTTCGAAATGTTTCATTCACTCTTGATATGCTCCGAAAATATTTATACATCATTGATATATTTTGAAATGTTTTATTTACTCTTGATATGCTTCGAAACATTTCATACGTCTTTGCTATGTCCAAAATGTTTCCTTTGCTCTTGATATACCTTGAAACATTTCATACGTCTTTTCTATATTCTGAAATATTTCCCTTGCCCTTGATAAACATTGAAACATTCCATACATCATTGGTATATTCGAAATGTTTCCTTTGCTCTTAATATGCTTCGAAAACATTCCATATGTCATTAATATATTCTGAAATATTTTCCTTACCCTTGATATGCTCTGAAATTTTCCATACGTCATTGATATGTCTGAAATATTCTTTTTTCTCTTGATATGCTTCGAAAACATTCGATACATCATTGATATGTTCTGAAATATTTCCTTTACTCTTGATATGCTCCGAAACATTCCATACGTCATTGATATATCCGAAATGTTTCATTTACTCTTGATATGCTTCCAAAACATTCCATACGTCATTGATATATTCTGAAATATTTCCCTTGCCCTTGATATGCTCCAAAATATTCCATACGTCATTGATATGTTCGAAATGTTTCCTTTGCTCTTGATATGCTTCAAAATATTCCGTACGTCTTTGTTTTGTTCTGAAATATTTTCCTGCTACATCTCTTCGCCCCACGATCTCTCTAATAAGCTAGAACCTCCTCAGACCACTTCTGATAAGACCTAGGTTCCCTTATTTGAGTAATCGCCTGGTAGTTATCATAATATAAGGAAATCAGCTCCTCGTTGCTCGGCATGACTCTCAAATCTATGATGAACTACTTCATCCAAACTCCCTCCTTGACTGCCTCTACTATAGCAATGTACTCCGCCTCTATAATCGAGTTAACAGTAGTATTTTGCTTGGAACGCTTCTGGCATATTGCTCCTTCATTCATGGTAAACACATGCCCTAAATTGGCTTGCCATCATTGACATCGGATTGGAAGCTCGAGTCTATGTAGCCCTCAACCTTGAGGCTATTTTCCCTAAATACCAGTAAAAGATCCTTAGTCCTTCTCAAGTACTTAAGGATATACTTTACTGCTTTCTAGTGCTCCAAGCCTGAATCTGCTTGATACTTGCTCGTGACACTAAGAGCATGTGCTATATTAGGACTGGTACATAGCATAGTATGCATGATAGACCCTATCGCTAAGGCATAGAGTATCCTATCCATGTGTGCCCTTTCTTCAGGAGTATTTGGGGATATACTCCTAGAAAGTGATAGTCTATGTCTCATCGGTATGAGACTTCTCTTGGAATTTTTCATGTCAAGCTTTTTAACAATGGTGTCTATGTACCTAGACTGGAACAAGTCAAGCATCCTCTTGGATTTATCTCTATAGATCTGAATTTCCAAAATGTAGGATACTTCCCCTAGGTACTTCATAGAGAAGTGTCTAGATAATCAAGCTTTTATTGTGGAGAGCATTCCTACATCATTTCCAATGATCAGGATGTCATCTACATACAACACTAAGAAGGTGATAGTGCTCTCAGTTACCTTCCTGTATACATAAGGCTCATCTTCATTCTTAACGAAGTCATAAGATTTGATCGCCTTATCAAATCTTATGTTCCAACTTTAGGAAGCTTGCTTCAGTCCATACATTGCCCTAAGCAATCTATAACCCTATCTGTACTATCCTTGGACACAAATCCCTTAGGCTATATCATATACCTCCTCTTTGAGGTTGCCATTAAGGAATGCAGTTTTCACGTTCATATGCCAGATCTCATAATCATAGTGTTCTACAATAGCCAATAGAATTCGGATGGATTTAGCATAGCTACGGGTGAGAAGGTTTCATTATAGTCAACACCTTGGCTTTGACGATACCCTTTATAGCCACAAGCCTTGTTTTATATATCTCTACCTTTCTATCTACTCCGATCTTCTTCTTGAAGATCCACTTGCAGCCAATGGGTACGATACCCTCGAGTGCATCAACTAGGTTCCAAACTTTGTTAGAGTACATGAAATCCATCTTTAAATTCATGGCTTTTTGCCACTTCCCAGAGTTTATAATCGTAATAGGCTCCTCATAGGTTTGAGGATCAATATCCTCAACATCCACTCTTCTAATATGTCCCACATACTCTTAGGAGGATGGGAAACTCTACCGTACCTACATAAAGTCGAAGTTTGTATGTTGGGTACCTAAACAAACTCTGGCAATGGAATGGTACTTGAGCTAGGTTCTCCATCCTCGCTCAACTCTATCACGCTCCTACTATCTCCACCAAGAATGTATTCCTTCTTAAGGAACACTACTCTTTTGGTTACAAAGACCTTTTGGTCCTTGGGGTGATAGAAATAATACCCACAAGTTTCCTTAGCATATCTCATGAACTTGCACCATTCCATCCTGAATTCTAACTTGTTGGCCTTGTGTCTCTTAACGTGGGTAGGGTAGCTCTAAATCTTAATAACCTTAAGATCGGACTTCCCTTCCATATCTCATATGGTGTAGACAGTATCAACTTAGTTGGAACTCTATTCAGAAGATAAGCTAAGGACTCTAGGGCATATCCCTAGAATGAGATGGATAGGTCAGCGAAACTTATCATGGACCACACCATGTCAAACAATATGTGATTCCTCTTTTCGGATACACCATTAAGCTAGGGTGTATAAGGAGGTATCTATTGGGATATAATTTCATGGTCCTTGAGGAATTGGGTGAACTCTGTACTCAAATACTCACCTCCTTAATCTAATCGAAGAGTCTTAATACTCTTTCAAGTTTGAACCTCTACTTCATTCTCATACTCCCTGAATTTCTTGAAGGCTTCGAACTTGTACTTCATTAAGTATATATATCTGTACCTAGAGAAATCGTAAGTGAAAATAATGAAGTAGGAATAATCACTAATGGCCTGAGTTGACATGAGACCATATACATCACTATGTATAAGTTTCAATAACTCAGTGGCTCTCTCTCTAATTCCACTAAATGGAGAGTTGGTCAGCTTTCCACGAAAGCAAGGTTCACAAGTCATTTATGACTCATAGTCAAATGGATCTAGCTATCCATCCTTCAGCAACTCTTGAATCCTTCCTTCATGGATATGACCTAGCTTATAATGTCATAGGTATGCACTGTTCACCTCATCTTATTTCCTCTTGGACTCACTTACATTCATGATATGCGGAGTAGTGTCTAGCATAATCAAACTGCTAATTATAGGTGCCCTACAAGCCAATCACATGAGTGAAGGCACATGTAACACGCTATGTTAATCTGTTGCTTATGATTATAGATATTTTTTTATATTATCTGGATGTATATTGTGATGTCATTAAATCTGTGCAATGGGAATTGGATCGTGATGAGATCACGATAATGAGACCAATTCACCTTTAAACATAGACCCTAAATAATCCCGATCATAGGTTACTCGTGAGGGACATCAAGATAACCGAACAGACTAGTGTGCTGTATACCCATCCATATGATGGAGGTAGTTGGTCTCATAGCTACTCGTGTGGGGACACTAAGATTATAGTGCAGGTGCTCATTGGAGAATGAGTTCATTGATTGATCTGTTTACGGAATACTGGATGGATATTGATACCTCACGTTAGACAGCGATTCCATAGTCATAGTAGTGCATCTGGTCCTTAGACTTGAGACACCAAGAATGTTCTGTATGAGTACTCCATTCTTTGATACCAGACTTATAGGTTTGGAAGTTCTAGATCTAGTACAATTGGTTATTGGGAGTGGTAGCCAACCTTACGAGGGCTATTGAGTGTCAATAGAGGATCATCCACTCTCGGTATCATGAGAGAAATATCTAATGTGTTCTGGCTCAAGCAAATCCCTAGTCAGGGCCATTCTGATTGAGAGAGAAAGAGTTCTCCAAGAGAATCCAATTAGAGCGAGACTCAACTAGAAACTATATGGGCCTGACAGCACCATGCCCGATATACGATCTCTGGGATATTAGATGGATGAGGGACTATAGGTACATGGAAATTGAGGGAAGATAGGTTCAAAGGATTGGATTCCCTTGTATCATCTGGGGACTGCAGCATAGTGGCCTAGTACGTCCGTAGTCGATGAGTCAAGTGAATTATTATGGAGATAATAATTCACTGAGTCAGAAGGAGTTCTGACAGGTATGACTCACGGCCAACTCGATATTGGGCCTAGAGGGTCACACACATATGGTAGGTGTTACGACGAGTAGAGGTTCAGATATGAGATATCCGTTGGAGCCCTTATCTTATTTGATATCTAATAAGCCCCTGTATTATTGGATCCCATGGATGAGATCCAATAAGAGCTAGATTATTGGGTAGAGACCCATTAATCTAAGAGGCTTGGGTAATTGGATGGAGATCCAATACCCAATAGGGCAGGATCCATTAGGGTTTATAGGAGGCCTCTATAAATAAGAGGGAACCAAAGGTCCATAGGCTAGGGTCTTTTTGGTAGCCACTTTCTATTCTCCTCTCCCTAGAGAGGAGCATCGATGTAGTCCATGTCGTGTGGATATCACTAGAGAGGAGGACGTTTGACCTCCTTCATCCTCCCCATGGATCTATAGGAACTCAAGGATATATGATCTCCCTAAATATCTTCTTTCTTAAATACGCAGTTTTCAGATTTATTTTTGTGCATCGATCTTCGCATGACGACAGAATCTTTCATGGAAATCTAGGATTTTTATTTTTTGTTCTTCCGCTGCGCATGAGATGTCACCCCCTAGATTTCCCAACAGTGGTATCAGGGCCAGGTTGTTTGTATGAAGATCGAATTTTAACTCCGTATGTTGTATTTTGGATGCGCTTTTGAAGCCAAAATCATTAACGCAAGTGCTAAAAAGGGAAGCAACTATTTCTACCCTTGCTATATTCACAAGGCTACTTGCAGCCTTGGCTGCCACCGACGGCCTACTAGCAGTGGCGGCGGCTGCAAGTAAAGGGGACCCGTAGGCAGGCCACCCATAGGCTACAAGCGACACCCCCCGTGGGCAAGCCGCCTGTAGGGGCTATGCTTGCTTGCAAGAGGCGGCCTCATCGCAGCAGCGGTGTCACCCGTGAGCAAGCTGTCGCAGGGGCGCCCACTCACGGGCACACCGCTCGTGGGCAAGCCACTACAGCCACGTGCGGGGAAGGCTTTTGCATATAGTGGTGCTTGCGGGCTCGACCCACGGGGGCGGGTGCTATGCCCGCATACTACAGTGGCATCGTGTTGGGAAATCCTTTCTGGGTTGTGACATCACATGCGTAGCAGAAGAATAAAAACAAAACCTCAGATTTCCTGTAGAAAGTTTCTATCGGTCGTGCGAAAATTGGTGCGTCAAAAATAAATCCGCAAAACTGCACGTGTAAAAGAAGATACCTAGGGAGATCATATATCCCTGAATTCCTACAGATCTATGGGAGAGGATGAAGGAGTTCAAGCGTCCTCCTCTCTAGTGGTATCCATATGACAGGGATTGTGATGATGCACCTCTCTCTTTGGGGAGAGGAGAACAGGAGGTGGCTACCAAAAGAAACCCTCAGCCTATAAAGCTTTGGTTCCCTCCTATTTATAGAGGCCCCCTAAAAAACCCTAATGGATCTTTTGCCCTATTGGGTATTGGATCTCCATCCAATTATCCAAGCCTCTTGGATTAGTGGGTCTCTACCCAATAATCTCTTATTGGAAATTATTGGATCCCATCTCAGGATCCAATAATTCAAGGGCTTAATGGATATCCAATAAGATAGGGGGTTCAACGGATATCTCATATCCGAACCTCTACACATCGCAACACCTACCATATGTGTGTGACCCTCTAGGCCCAATATCGAGCTGGTCGTGAGTCATACTTGTCAGAACTCCTTTTGACTTAGTGAATTATTATCTTTATAATAATTCACCCAACTCATCGACTGCGGACGTACCAGGCCACTATGCCGTAGCCTCCAAACAATATAGGGGAATCCAATCCTTTGGACCTATCTGTCCTCAGTTACCATGTATCTATAGTCTCTCATCCATCCAATATCCCAAAGATCCTATACTGGGCATGGTGTTGTCAGGCCCATACGGTCTCTCCTCGAGTCTTGCTCTTGTCAGATTCTCCCGGAGAACCCTTTGTCTCTCAATCCGAATAACCTTAGCCAAGGATTTGTTCGAGCAAGAACACATGGGATATTCCTCTCATGATACCAAGAGCGGATAATCCTCTATGGACCTCAATAGCCCTCGTAAGGTTGGCTACCACTCCCAATGACCAGCTGTACTAGATCCGGAACTTTCCAAACCTATAAGTCCGGTATCAAAGAGTGGAGTACTCATACAGGACATCCTTGGTGTCTCAAGTCTAAGGACCAGATACACTACTGGGACTACGGAATCGTTGTCTATCATGAGGTATCAATGACCACCCAGCATTCCGTAAGCGAATCAATCAGTGAACTCATTCCCCAATGAGCACCTGCACTATACCCTTAGTGTCCCCACATGAGTAGCTATGAGAGTAGCCACCTCCATCATATGGACGGGTATATAGCACACCAGTCTATCCGGTTATCTCGTTGTCCTTCTCGAGTAACCTATGACTAGGATAATTTAGGGTCTATGTTTAAAGGTGAATCGGTCTCATTATCGTGATCTCATCACAATTCGATTCCCATTACACAGATCCAAGGACATCATAGTATATGCAACATGCAAGATAAAGTGATAAAATGCCTAATAATAAGCAAAGAGATAAAGTGCATATTAAGTCACAAGTGTCATCACTCATATGATTGGCTTGCAAGGCACATATGACTAGCAATCTCCCACTTGACCTAAAGCCAATCACCAACATGTCTGATCCCCATTAGACCTTTGTGACGCTCAAAGATAATCTGAGTCAATGGCTTTGTCAATGAATCTGCAATGTTATCTTCGGATGGAACTCTTTCCATTACTACATCTTTTTGGGCCACGATCTCTCTAATAAGTTAGAACCTCCTCAGAACACTTCTGATGAGACCCGGGTTCTCTTATTTGAGTAATCGCCCCGTAGTTATCGCAATATAAGGGAATCGGCTCCTTGCTGCTCGGGACGACTCCTAGATCTATGATGAATTTCTTCATCCAAACTCCCTCCTTTGTATTCCGCCTCTGTGGTTGAGTCAACAGTAGTGTTTTGCTTGGAACTCTTCCAACATACTGCTCCTCCATTCAGGGTGAACACATATCCTGAATTAGACTGCTATCATCGACATCGGATTGAAAGCTTGAGTCCGTGTAGCCCTTAACCTTGAGGCTACTACCTCCATATACCAGTAAAAGATCATTAGTCCTTATCAAGTATTTAAGGATATTTTTTACTACTTTCTAGTGCTCCAAGCTTGGATCTGCCTGATCTGCTTGTAACACTCAAAGCATGTGCTATATCAGGCCTGGTACATAGCATAGCATACATGATAGATCCTATCGCTGATACATATGGCATCATATCCATATGTGCCCTTTCTTTAGGAGTCTTTGGGGACATACTCCTAGAAAGTGATATTTCATGTCTCATTGGTATGAGACATCTCTTGGAATTTTCCATGCCAAACCTTTTGACAATGGTGTCTATGTACCTGTACTGGGACAAGCCAAGCATCCTCTTGAATTTATCTCTATAGATCCATATCCCCAATATGCAGGATGCTTCCCCTAGGTCCTTCATGGAGAAGTGCCTAGATAACCAAGTCTTTACTGTGCAGAGCATTCCTACATCATTCCCAATGATCAGGATGTCATCCACATATAATACCAAAAAGTTGATAGTGCTCCCACTTAATTTCCTGTACACACAAAGTTCATCTTCATTCTTAAAGAAGTCATAAGATCTGATCGCCTCATCAAATCTTATGTTCTAACTTTGGAAAGCTTGCTTCAATCCATAAATGGACCTAAGTAACCTGCACAACTTATCTGGGTTATCTCTAGACATGAATCCCTTAGGTTGTATCATATACACCTCCTCCTCGAGGTTGCCATTGAGGAATGCGGTTTTGACGTCCATCTGCCAGATCTCATAATCATAGTGTGCTGCAATAGTCAATAGAATTCGAATGGATTTTAGCATGGCTACAGGTGAGAAAGTTTCATCATAGTCAATACCTTGCCTTTGATGATACCCCTTAGCCACTAGCCTTGCTTTATAGGTCTCTACCTTTCCATCTACTCCAATCTTCTTTTTGAAGATCCACTTGCAACCAATGGATACAATACCCTCGGGTGCATCAACTAGGTTCCAAACCTTGTTGGAGTACATGGAATCTATTTCTGAATTCATGGCTTCTTACCATTTCCTGGAGTCTATGCTCATAATAGCCTCCTCGTAGGTCTGAGGATCAATATCCTCAACATCCTCTCTTCTGATATGTCCCACATATCTCTCAGGAGGATGAGATACTCTATCGAACCTATGTAAAGTTGGAACTTATGTGTTAGGTATCTGAATAGATTCTAGAATGGTACTTGAGCTAGGTTCTCTAACCTCGCTCAACTCTATCATGCTCCCATTGTCTCTATCAAGAATGTGTTCCTTCTCAAGGAACACTGCTCTCTTGGCTACAAAGGCCTTTCGGTCCTCAGGGTGATAGAAATAATATGCACAAGTTTCTTTGGGGTATCCCACGAACTTGCACCGTTCCGTCCTAGATTCCAACTTGTCAGGGTTGTGTCTCTTAACATGGGCAAGGTAGCCCCAAATCTTAACAACTTTAAGATCAGACTTTTTCCCATTCCATATCTCATATGGAATAGACATCACTGATTTAGTTGGAATTCTGTTCAGAAGGTAAACTACGGTCTCTAAGGCATATCCCCAAAATGAGATGAGTAGGTTGGCGAAACACATCATGGAACGCACCATGTCTAACAGTGTGTGATTCCTCCTTTCAGATACACCATTAAGCTGTGGTGTATAAGGAGGTATCCATTGGGATAGTATCCATTGGGATAATATCCCATAGTCTTTGAGGAATTGGGTGAACTCTATACTCAAGTACTCACCTCCTCGATCTGATCAAAGGGTTTTAATACTCTTTCCAGTCTGGTTCTCCACTTCATTTTTATATTCTCTGAATTTTTCAAAAGCCTTAGACTTGTACTTCATCAAGTACACATGTCCGTATCTTGAGAAATAATCAATGAAGGTAATAAAGTAGGAGTAACCACCTATGGCATGAGTCGATATGAGACCACATACATCACTATGTATGAGTTCCAGTAACTTAGTGGCTCTCTCTCCAGTTCCACTAAATGGAGAGTTGGTCATCTTTCCCCGAAGGCAAGGTTCGCAAGTCGCATATGACTCATAGTCAAATGGATCTAGATATCTATTCTTCAGTAACTTTTGAATCCTTCCCTCATGGATGTGACCTAGCCTACAATGCCAAAGATATGCATTGTTCACCTCTTCTCATTTCCTCTTAGACTTGCTTACACTCATGATATGTGGAGTTGTATCTAGCATATATAAACCATTATTCAATATTCCTCTTGTGATGATCTCATCATCTAATATTATTAAACAACCATTGTTCTCAAAAACTAATTTATATCCAATAACTGTTAAACATGAAATGAAAATAATATTTTTGATAATAGAAGGAACATAATAGCATGTATCTAATGCAATAATAGCTCCACCAAGCAGATGTAAGGTGACCTTGCTAATAGCCACTGCAGCAACCTTTGCTCCATTGCCCATCTTAAGGTCCATCTCGCCTGTGTTCAATCTCCTAAGTCCTACTTGAACCTGCAATGAATTACAGATATGATAAGCACTCCAGGTATCCAATACCCATGTGTTATTATAAGATTCTAACAAATGGAAATTGATCATGAATGTACCTGAAGCTTCTCCAAGCTTCTGTTTCGCACTCTCTGCAAGATACTCTTTGCAGTTCCTCTTATAGTGCCCATCTTTACCATAGTGGAAGCACTGGCCTTTGTCCTTTGTTGGGTCTTTCTTGGTAACTTTTGCCTTACCCATTTTGCCCTTGCCCTTGCCCTTCTTAAGGGTCTTCTTTGCCTTCCTTTTCTTTCTGGTCTCACGAGTGTAGAGAACCGGCTTCTCTTTCTTGATGGTGCTCTCTACTTCTCTCAACATATTAAGGAGCTCTGAGAGGGTCACCTCAAGTTTGTTCATATTAAAATTCATTACGAACTGAGAAAACGAATCTGGTAGGGACTGAAGTACAAGATCTACACACAGGTTATCTTCTAGGACCATTCCTAAACCTGTGAGTTTCTCGATCCACTCAATCATCTTAAGGACATGGTTCTGAACCGGTGTCCCCTTAGTTATCCTAGCATGAAAAAGACTCTTTGATATCTCATATTGCTGAGTTCTTCCCTGTTCCTCAAACAGTTTACGGAAATGCAGGAGTACGGAATTAGCATCCATATTTTCATACTGTCTCTGTAACTCAGTAGTCATAGAGGCCAACATATAACACTGAGCAAGAGTGGAATCATCTAAGTACTTCACATAACGAGTGATCTCATCCTCGCTTGCCCCTTCATCGGGTGTAGGGATCACTATATCAAGGACATACGTGATTTTCTCCGTCATGAGAACGATTCTCAGATTGCGAAGACAATCTATATAATTTGGACCAATGAGGCGGTTGGCATCAAGTATGCCACGTAAAAGATTTGAAAGCGATATTTTTCTGAAATAAAAGATGTAACAGAAATACATAACATGCAGACTTTGTAGAAATTTAAATAATTAAGATAAGGACTTCTATCTTAATGTATTCCCACTAATTTTTCGCGAGACACACAACACCCTCCGGTATGTGAATTGGAGACCCTCGGCGGATCTCTAGTAGGGATCAAGATCCAATCGACGTCTTAACGTAACCTCGAGGGACTCAACCAATCACGTTAAGCCCGTAAAGGTAGGCAACTCTTGCCAATCATAACTCCTTGTGATTCCCATCCTGTTCGGCCTCCGAACCACCATGGCCTCGAGGGACTTGACCAACCATAATATTCGGTTAAGTCATCACCATCGTTACCAGATGAGTCTGATTCGGTGATATACTCTCGAGGGACTCGACCAAGCATACCATGTCCTCAGGTTACCAATGATATCTCTATATCGTAGATAAGATAGCAAAACGTGATATAGATGAGTCTCGAGGGACTCGACCAACTCAACCTACACTGGGAATCGGTTCCTATCTATAACGATGGAAGGCCATATGGGTCAATCTAATTACCACATGTTTACCGACTTAATATTATTAATAGAGGAGATTTTGGTTTGGTCTCCTAATATAATATGTCACACACATACATATATGTATTTAATATATATATATATATACATCTATATCGCATGTATATATATATATATATATATATCTAGTAGGTGTATAACTAATCACACATCACATGAGCAATCACACTAGATGATCATAGACCACATCCTAATGTGATCAGGCCCGAGCCAATGGGCCCAATCACTCACATCAAGATCTATGTGTGCTTCGGCACATTTCCATGCCCTATGATCGTCCATCTCGCTTCGTCGGATCCGTCGACATCTCAACGCATCTCCATGCGTCGGATTGTCCGTCTCGGCCTTGTGGGTCCTGTATGGCCGCAAGCCGTCGCCAGCAGTGCAGCCTACCTACGCCGAGAGCTGTCGATCGGCGATCGCTGTCAGGCAGCAAAGAAGGCTGCAAGCAGCCTTGCGGCCGCTGCATGAGCGCAGCAAGTGCAGCAATAGTTGCTACCCTTCTTGACCTTTTACGCCAACGATTTTGGCGTCAAAAGTAGATCCAAAACACAACACACGTAGTTTAAGATTCGATCTTCGCATGAACAACCTGGCTCTGATACCACTATTTGGAAATCCTTTCGGGGGAGCGACATCAAATGCGCAGCAGAAGAACAAAAACAAAACCTCAAATTTCCTGTAGAAAGTTTACATCGGTCATGCGAAGATCGGTGCGTCAAAAACAAATCCACAAAACTGCACGTGTAAAAGAAGATACCTAGGGAGATCGTATATCCCTGAATTCCTGCAGATCTATGGGAGAGGATGAAGGAGGTCAAACGTCCTTCTCTCTAGCGGTATCCACACGGTAGGGATTACGACGATGCACCTCTCTCTCTCAGGAGAGGAGAATAAGAGGTAGCTACCAAAAGAAACTCTCAGCCTATAGAGCTTTGGTTCCCTCCTATTTATAGAGGCTCCCTATAAACCCTAATGGATCTTTTGCCCTATTGGGTATTGGATCTTCATCTAATTACCTAAGCCTCTTGGATTAGTGGGCCTCTACCTAATAATCTCTTATTAGCAATTATTGGATCTCATCTCAGGATCCAATAATTTAGGGGCTTAATGGATATCCAATAAGATATGGGGTTCAGCAGATATCTCATATCTGAACCTCTACTCGTCGCAACACCTACCATATGTGTGTGACCCTCTAGGCCTAATATCGAGCTGGCCGTGAGTCATACTTGTCAAAACTCCTTCTAACTTAGTGAATTATTATCTCTATAATAATTCACCTAACTCATCGACTACGGACGTACCAAGCCACCACGCTACGACCCCTAGACGATATAGGGGAATCCAATCCTTTGGACCTATCTATCCTTAGTTACCATGTATCTATAGTTCCTCATCTATCCAATATCCCAGAGACCCTATACCGGGCATGGTGCTCTTATTGGATTCTCCCGAAGAACCCTTTCTCTCTCAATCCGAATAACCTTGGCCAAGGATATTCGGATTGAGAGAGAAAGGGTTCTCCGGGAGAATCCAATAAGAGCACCATGCCCGGTATAGGGTCTCTGGGATATTGGATAGATACACTACTATTCCTCTCATGATATTTGTTCGGGCAAGAACACATGGGATATTCCTCTCATGATATCGAGAGCGGATGATCTTCTATTGACACTCAATAGGCATCGTAAGATTGGCTACCACTCCCAATGACCGGCTGTACTAGATCTGGAACTTTCCAAACCTATAAGTTCGGTATCAAAGAGTGGAGTACTCATACAAGACATCCTTGGTGTCTCAAGTCTAAGGACCAGATACACTACTGGGACTACAGAATCGCTATCTGACGTGAGGTATCATTGACCACCCAGCATTCTGTAAGAGGATCAATCAGTGAACTCATTCCCCAATGAGCACCTGTACTGTACCCTTAATGTCCCCACATGAGTAGCTATGAGACTAGCCACCTCCATCATATGGACGGGTATACAGCACACCAGTCTATCCGGTTATCTCGATGTCCTTCTTGAGTAACCTATGACCAGGATAATTTATGGTCTGTGTTTAAAGGTGAATCGGTCTCGTTATCGTGATCTCATCACGATCTAATTCCCATTACACAGATCCAAGGACATCACAGTATTTGTAACACGCAAGATAAAGTGATAAAACGCCTAAAAATAAGCAAAGAGATAAAGTACATATTAAGTCATAAGTGCCATGACTCATGTGATTGGCTTGCAGGGCACATATAACTAGCACATCGCTCACTAGCAAGGGTAGCACCTGCGGTCGTTGCCCTGCGGTTAGATGCCTGCTCGCAACAATGCCATTTGCTGGCGATGGTCACAACGCTGCAGCGAGAGAGGGTTTAGGGTTTTGATCAAAAAATAATTTTGCCCCTAGGAATTTTTAAAATTCTAATTTTGTCCTTTTTGTCGAATGACCAAAATGCCATTTAGAATTTAGAAAATTCCCTGCATGTCTCTTATTTCAGTAAAAATATTAGTTAATTAAAAGATTTAATTAACTATTATTATTTTTCTAGTAGTCCTTTATGATGATATATACATGTGATGTACGATGTGGACAGATGATCTTGGATCGTGTGATGTGTGTACATATGATTATTATTATTTGGGCCTATGAGCCTTTATTTTTCTTGTTTATTGTCAAGCCTGCATACTTGTAATTATGTTGTAATTACATAAGGAGGCGTAGCGAGAGCGTGGAAACGATAGCAGGACCTACGAGGCCGAGACGGACGATCCGACGCATAGAGATGTGTTGAGATACCGATGAAACCGACGAAGTGAGATAGACGATCACAAGGCATGGAGATGCGTTAATACAAACATAGATCTTGATGTGTGTGATTGGGCCCATTTGCTCGGGCTTAATCATATTAGGATATGGTCCATGATCATCTAGTGTGATTACTCAAGTGATGTGTGATTACTTATACACCTACTATATATATATATACATACATATATATATTCACATATGATATAGATATATATTAAATATGTATATGTGTAACACATAATATTAGGAGACCAAATTAAAAAATCCCCTCTCTCAATAATATTAAGTCGGTAAATGTGATACAATTAGATTGACCCACGTGGCCTTCCATCGTTATAAGTAGGAACCGATTTCCGGTGTAGGTTGAGTTGGTCAAGTCCCTAGAGACTCACCTATATCGCGATTCGCTATCTTATCTATGACATAGAGATGTCATCGATGACCTAAAGACATGGTATGCTTGGTCGAGTTCCTCGAGGGTATATCATCGAATCAGACTCATCTGTAACGATGGTGATGACTTAACCAAACATCATGGTTAGTCAAATCTCTCGAGGCCATGACAGTTCGGAGGCCGAATAAGATAGAAATCACAAGGAATTGTGATCGGATAGAGTTGCCTACCTTTTGGGCTTAGTGTGATTGATCAAGCCCCTCGAGGTTACACTAAGATGCCAATTGGATTTCGATCCCCACTAGAAGTCTATCGGAGACTTTCGTTTCACGTGCTTAAGGTGTCGCATGACTCACCAGAAAAATAGTGGGAGCATGCCAAGATAGAAGTCCATATCTTAATTATTTATATTTCTACAAAATCTGTATGTTATTTATTTACTACTGCATCTTTATTTTTTAGAAAATATTGCTATTAGACTCTCTGTGTGACATACTTGATGCCAACCGCCTTATTGGTCCAAATAATATGGATTGGCTCCGCAAGCTGAGAATCATTCTCATGATGAAGAAAATCACATATGTCCTTGATATAGTGATGCGTATGCCTAAGGAAGGAGCAAGTAAGGATGAGATCGCTTGCTATGTGAAGTACGTAGATAACTCCACTCTTGCTCAGTATTACATGTTGGGCTTCATAACTCCCAAGTTATAGAGACAACATAAAAAAGATAGATGGCAGTGTTACGATCCTTTTATTTTTTAAAATTTTTAAATAATATTTATTGAGTTATGTTTAGTATAGAAAGAGTTGAATAGGGGTTTATTTAATATTTATTTATTATTAAGAGTCCAAGTTCTAGTGGACTCTAGGTAGAACTCTATAAATAGGGTTGTATTTGTTTATTTTCATCAAGCAATGAAATCAATAAAAAGTTATTTCAATTGTTTAGTAAACCCTAGGAGGTCGATCCCCTTGAAGCGATCAAAGAAGGCTGATCCCCGCGAAGTGATAAAAGAGACCGATCCCCTCGAAGCGATCATTTATTCCCTTTTCTTCCACCTCTTTCGCTTCTCCTCCGTTTCTTTCGTTTCTTCTACCATAAAATCCTAAGGGGTCTTATCAAGCATATCCAAACTCCTATATCTCTGCAAAATGTTTGAGGAACAGGGAAGAACTCAACGATATGAAATATCGAAGAGTCTCTTCCGTGCTAGGATGACTAAGAGGACACTAATTCAGAATAGTGTCCTTAAGATGATTGAGTGGATAGAGAAACTCACAGGTCTAGGAATGGTCCTAGAGGATAACCTGTATATGAATCATGTGCTTCAGTTCCTACTCGATTCCTTTACATAGTTATCTATGCTAGTAAGACCAAAAAGAAAAGGAAGACAGAAAGTCTCTTGAGAGGGGCAAATGATAAGGGTAAATCGGGTAAAGCAAAGGTTGCTAAGAAGACTTGGAAAAGGATAAAAGTCAATGCTTCCATTGTGGCAAAGATGGGCATCGGAAGAGGAACTACAAAGAGTACATTGTAGAGAAGGCGAAACAGAAGCTTAAAAAAGCCTCAAATATGCATTCATGATTAGTCTCTATCTGTCAGACTCATATGATAACACATAGGTATTGGATACCAATAGTGTTTATCATATCTATAATCCATTGCAGGTTCTAGCAAGACGTAGGAGAATGATGAGAGACAAGATGGACCTTAAGATGAGCAATGAAGTAAGAGTTGCTACTATTGCTATTAGCGAGGTCACCCTATATTTGCATGTTGGAGCTACTATTGCATTAGATGCATGTTATTTTGTTCTCTTTATCATCAAAAATATTATTTTTATTTTATGTTTGACATTGAATGGTTATAAAATAGTTTTTTAGAATAATAGTTGTTCACCTATTGAGGATGATAAGATCATCACGAGAAGAACATTGCATAATGGTTTGATTATGCTAGATACTACTCCACATATCATGAATGTAAGTGTGTCCAAGAGGAAATAAGATGAGGTGAACAATACATACTTGTGACATTGTAGGCTAGGTCATATCTATGAGAGAAGGATTCAAAAGTTGCTGACAGATAGATACCTAGATCTATTTGACTATGAGTCATATGTAAATTGCGAACCTTGCTTTTATGGAAAGATAACCAACTCTCCATTTAGCGGAATTGGAGAGAGAGCCACTGAGTTGTTGGTACTAATACATAGTGATGCATGTGGTCCCTTGTCAACTTAGGCCATCAGTGGTTATTCCTACTTCATTCTTTTCACTGATTATTTCTCTAGGTATGAACATGTGTACTTGATAAAGTACAAGTTCGAAGCCTTCAAGAAATTTAGGAAGTATGAGAATGAAGTAGAGGATCAGACTAGAAAGAGTATCAAGACTCTTCGATCAGATCGAGGAGGTGAGTACTTGAGTACAGACTTTACCCAGTTCCTCAAGGACCAGGAGATTATGTCCCAATGGACATCTCCTTATACACCATCGCTTAATAGTGTATCCGAAAGGAAGAATCGCACATTGTTAGACATGGTGTAATCCATGATGAGTTTCGTCGACCTACTTGTCTTATTCTGGGGATATACCCTAGAGTCCACACCTTACCTTCTAAATAGAGTTCCAACTAAGTCGGCAGTATTTACACCAATGAGATATGGAAAGTGAAGCCTGATCTTAAGGTTGTTAAGATTTAGGGCTACCCTACCCACGTTAAGAGACACAAACCCGATAAGTAGGAATCCAAAACAGAATGGTACAAGTTCGTGAGATACCCTAAGAAAACTTATGGGTATTATTTCTATCACCCCATCTTTGTAGCTAAGAGAGTAGTGTTCCTTAAGAAGGAACACATTCTTGGTGGAGACAGTGAGAGCATGATAGATTTGAGCAAGGTTGGAGAACCTAGCTCAAGCATCATTCCACAGCCAGAGTCTGTTCAGGTACCTAGCACATAAGTTCTAACTTTACGTAGGTGCGGTAGAGTATCCCATCATCCTAAGAGTATGTCGGACATATAAAAGGAGCGGATGTTGAGGATATTGATCTTCAAACCTACGAGGAGGCTATTATTGTTGGGCTGATGGCCTAATTTAGCCCATATGGGCTTTATTAGCCCATAGCCCACTCACTTTTCTAACCTAAACCCTAATTATATTAGGGGTTAATGGTGGCTGCGAAAATAAGAGAAAAAATCACAGCAAAAGGGTAGAAACTTTACAGCAACAAAGAGGATTCAAAGAGAGGAGAAAAGGGCAGAAAAATAAGAGAAAAAGAAAGGGAAGAAGATATGGAACACTTAGAGACTGTTCTTATTCATCCAAATAGTTTTCTCATCTCAGGTTAGATCAGATCTATAGTGAATTTTTTCTATGATTGCTTGAGGAGGTTTTGGATATTATGCATAGTAACATGATCCTTGTATCCCAATTATTCTCTTATAATTATTGCTTGGGTTTTGGGCAAGAGACTTTGAGAATTGTACATTCATTATTTCTATAGTGGATTTTCTCTGGTTTGCCCCATGGTTTTTATCCTTCACGTTAAAGGAGTTTTCCACGTAAATCTTGGTGTTCTATTTAATTATGATTTTCGTTTAATTCCACTATGTGTTATGGCCTGCTAGTATTTGTTCATATACAAAAGTTTTTCCTTGTTTGTTGCCTTTTATCCAATCAACTAGTATAGAGCAAGGTTTTGGTGATTTAATTTTTATGTTTGAACATGGAGGCCGATAGTATTTCTCGTATGATTAGTTTGAATGGAAACAATTGGATGATACGGAAACCAAGAATGGAAGATATCTTGTATTGCAAAGATTTGTATGGACCTTTGCAAGGGGATAGTGAAAAACCCATAACTATGACAAATGATGAGTGGAAGAGGTTAGATTGAAAAACAGTTGAGTTTATTTGATAGTGGCTTGATGATAGTATCTTTCATCATGTTTCTACTGAAAGTTCTGCATATTCTCTATGGAAAAAGTTAAAAGGTCTCTATAAATGAAAAATAACTGGCAATAAAGCTTTTTTATCATAAAACTTGTGAACCTAAAATATAAAGAGGGTGCTTCTATTGTTGAGCATTTGAATGAAATGCAAAGTATTACTAACCAGTTATCTTCTATAAAAATGTCTCTTGATGATGAGTTGCAGGTATTGTTACTTCTCAGTTCATTGCTAGAAAGTTGGGAGACACTGGTGGTTTCTCTCAGTAATTCTGCACCAGATGGTATTGTCACCATGAGTTACGTAACAAGCAGTTTGTGAATGAGCAGTTGAGAAGAAAGAACTTAGCAGCATCTCAGATCAATTCACAAGCACTTATCTCAAAGAACAAAGGAAGGTCAAAATCTAAAGATAGAAGCAGTTCACGTATGGGTAAAAGCAAGTCAAGATCAAGGAAAGATATTATTTGCTACAACTGTGGTGAGAAAAGATATTATAAAAATCAATGTAAGTAACCTAAGAAGAGCAAGAAAAAGGAAAAAAAAGTGGAGTCTACAGAGTCAAAAGAGAATACCACAACTACAGTGGAGGGTAGTGATTATTTGATTTTTGTCCCCTTTTGATGATATTTTTTCTTATGTGTTTCAGGATCTCGAGTGGATAATTGATATAGGAGCTTCTTATCATACTACACCACGGAGGGAGTTCTTTGCTACCTATAGGTTTGAAAATTTTGGTGTTGTCAAGATGGACAACTATGGCACAACAGACGTCATTGGCATGGGTGACATCCACATAAAGACCAACCTTGGCTACAAGTTGGTGCTTAAGGATGTGAGGTATGTGGTTAACTTGAGGCTGAATTTAATCTCAGTTGGAAGACTAGATGATGAAGATTATGATAGCAGGTTTCACAAAGGGCAATGGAAACTTAGTAAGGGTTCTCTTGTTATTGCTAATGGAAAGAAATATCATACTTTGTACAGGTTATAGGCCAAAGCTTATAGTAAGCAGCTAAATACTACAAAGAAAGACTTCAGCATGGAGTTGTGGCATAAGCGATTAGGACACATGAGCAAAAAGGGATTGCAAGCTCTTTCCAAGAGAGAGGTATTGCCTGACCTTAGAGGTATACGTCTGAACCCTTGTATTGATTGTTTAGTTAGTAAACAACATAGAGTTTCTTTTGCTAGTCTTGCTTTGTCTAGAAAAATGCATGCCTTGGACTGTGTTTATATAGATGTATATGGTCCTTTCAAGATAAAAACTCATAGTAGTTCTATTAATGTTCCTAGCATCAATGGTGTACTTTATTTTGTTACTTTTATAGATAACTTTTTTAGGAAAGTTTGGGCCTATACTTTGAAGACTAAGGATCAGGTTATTGATGTCTTCAAAGAGTTTTATACTAGAGTTGAAAAGGAGATAGAAAGATAATTGAAATGCATAAGATCAAATAATGGTGATGAGCATACAGGATTGTTTAATGATTATTGCAGATCACATGACATCCAATATGAGATGACAGTTCCTGGTACACCTCAGCATAATGCAATTGCAGAGAGGATGAACCGCACCATCATGGAAAAGATCAGATGTATGCTTTCATAAGCAAAGCTACCCAAAAGGTTTTGGGATGAGACTTTGAGGACTGTAGTTGATGTGATCAACTTATCTCCTTGTATAGCCCTAGATGCTAATATTGCAGAGCATGTATGGTCTAGGAAAGATGTTTACTATAGGCATTTGAGAGTGTTTGGTTGTCGTGTATTTGCACATGTTCCAGACAATGAGAGATCCAAGTTGGATGGTAAGACAAAAGAATGTGTTTTTCTTGGCTACTTACATGATCAATTTGGTTACAGGCTTTGGGATCCAAAAAAGCAGAAGGTATTTAGAAGTAGAGATGTGGTCTTCTTTAAGGATCAAACCCTTGAGAATTTGAAGAAGGAGGCACCAACCAAGACTTCTGCAGAAGGATTAGCAGATTATGACCCAGTTACTCCTCCAGGATATCAGAGTGATGGGGGAGATGTGCAGGAAGATGGTGTAGAACCATATGTTAATCTACTTGTAGGACATGTTGAGCAAGAAGAAGTTGATGAGCAACTTCCCGCAGAACCTTAGTTAAGAAGATATTCTAGACAACGTCAGCCTTCCAGAAGATACTCTACAAATGAGTATATGATACTTACTGATGCAGGTGAACCAGAGAGTTACCAGGAAGTAGTTGAAAGTGAGCAGAAAAAGAAGTGGCTAGTTGCTATGCAGGAAGAGATGGATGCTCTATAGAAGAACCACACATATGATTTGGTGCAACTACCATAGGGAATAAAGGCCTTGAAGAACAAGTGGGTTTTCAGGTTAAAGACTCAAGAATATTATTCTCAACCAAAGTACAAAGCCAGATTGGTTGTGAAAGGCTTTGGTTAAAAGAAAGGTATTGACTTTGAAGAGATTTTTTCTCCTATTGTTAAAATATCTTCTATTCGTGTTGCTCTAGGTATTGCCACTAGCTAGGACTTGGAGGTGGAGCAGTTAGATGTGAAGACAGCTTTCCTTCATGGTGATTTAGAGGAGAAAATTTATATGGAGCAATTAGAAGGTTTCAAATTCAAAGGTAAGGAAAATTTTGTCTACAAGTTAAGAAAGAGTTTGTATGGGTTGAAACGAGCTCCAAGACAGTGGTACAGAAAGTTTGATTCATTTATGACTGAAAATGGATACAAAAGAATGGCTTCAGATCATTGTGTGTACATCAAACGATTTGGTAAAGATTTTATTATTCTCTTACTTTATGTTGATGATATGCTTATCCTTGGGAAAGATATGTGTATAATTGATATGTTAAAGAAGGAACTGAGTGAGTCCTTTGCAATGAAGGACTTGGGCCAGCAAAGCAAATACTGGGCATGCAGATTTTTCGTGATAGGGAAAATAGGAAGATTTGTTTATCACAGGAGAAATACATCGAAAATATATTAGAAAGGTTCAGTATGAGAAATGCAAAGCCAATTGGTTCTCTTCTTTCAAGTCACTTCAAGTTATACTCAGAACAAAGCCTGTCAAGTGATGAGGAGAAGGAGAAAATGCAAAAGGTTTCTTATGCTTCAATAGTTGGAAGTCTAATGTATGTAATGGTATGTACGAGGCCAGATATCGCATATGTAATAGGTGTTACTAGAAGATTTCTTACAAATCCAGGCAAAGAGCACTAGGCAACAGTGAAATGGATCTTGAGATATCTCAAAGGAAGCTCTAAGGTTTGTTTAAGCTTTAGAGGAGGACCACCTGTGCTAATGGGTTACATAGATGCAGATATGGCTAGAGATATTGATACGAGGAAATCCATATCAGGTTTTGTACTTACTTTTGCAGGGGGAGATGTGTCATGGCAATCTAGATTGCAAAAGTGTATTGCTCTCTCCACCACAAAGGCAGAATATTGTTAGAACCCTCCGCGGATTCTAAGCTTGGGGTTGATCTCTATAGGGGATCGGCCTCCTTGGAACTCTATAGGGGTTCCTTCCTCCAAGTTGCTGCACAAAGGCTGTAAAATATTGATCTATTCATTGATTAAAGAGGATGAATACATGGCTATTTATAGGGCTTCTAAGCCCCAACTCCTAATAGGACTCTTACTTAAGACTCCTACTTCTAACCAACTTCTAATTAGGACTCCTTCTCTAGTTGGACTTCTACTTCTAATAGGACTCTCTTCCAAATAGGACTTCTACTTCTAATAGGACTCTCTTCCTAATAGGACTTCTACTTCTAATAGGACTCTTTTCCTAATAAAACTCTTACTTATAATAGGACTCCTTTCCTAATAGGACTTCTACTTCTAATAGGACTCTTTTCCTAATAGAACTCCTACTTATAATAGGACTCCTTTCCTAAGAAGCAACCTAACCCTAACCTAGCCTACCTCTTCACCTCTTTAATAAGGGGCGGCTAGATAGGATTTACATGAATGCCCTTATCAATGAAACTAAATTAGGACTCTCATAGCTAGAGTCCTAACAGACCCGCCTCTTCAAATCACCTTGTCCACGAGGTGACGCTCCATGAATTCAGAATTTGATCTTCAAGTCGTCGTAGTTCTCCCAAGTGGCATCTTTTGCTGGTAGGTTTGCCCACCGTATTAACACTTCGATGAGCAGTGTCGCGTCGCCGATCAATAATGGCACTTGGTTGGGTCTGGAGCTCTCCTTGGGTAGTTATATTTGGTAGATGGCTTTGGGCTGTCTCGTGTTGTCCCAACTTGAGCTTCAAACATCATGGAAGACTGGATGGATTCGGGAGCTGGTGGGTAAGTCCAATCTATATGCTACTGCTCCGATGTGCTCCAAGAAATATTTTAGGCTTTTATGGTTGGTCTTGATGTGAAAGCGTCGCCCAATTAAGTACGGTCTCCATTTGGACATCGCATGCACAATCGCGAGCATCTCCTTGTCGTAAATAGTCATCTTGAGGTGGGAAGGAGATAACGCCTTACTAGTATAAGTGAGGGGTCGGCCATCTTGCATTAGTACAACACCAATTCCTGCTCCGAGGCATCGCCAATAATAAAAGTCTCATCGAAGTCGGGTAATGCTAGTATTGGTGTTGTTATCATTGCGACTTTAAGTTCGTCGAAGGCGGTGGTGGCTTTGTCCGACCACTGGAAAGCATCTTTTTTTAGCAAGGAAGTAAGGGGTGCACTGATATTTCCATAGTCTTTCACGAACTTACGATAGTAACTGTTAAACCAAGAAAGCCGCAGTGATTTTATGTTCCTCGGGGTTGGCCATTCTGCATTGCTTCAATTTTGGAGGGGTCCACTTGTCACCCATTCCTCTGATATGATATACCCAAGATATTCTATCTTTTGTTGAAGAAAGCAGAAATTCATAGTGACCGCTGTGCGCTCGAAAGGCGCTTTAGGTATGTCTTTTCGCACACTCGTATTTGATGATACCCTGGATCGAAGGTCCAACTTTGTGAAGACTCGTGCTCCTTTAATTCATCAAGCAATTCATCTACTACTGGAATAGGATACTTGTCCTTGACGGTTATGTCGTTGAGAGCTTGGTAATCAACGCACATTCGCCATGTTCCGCCTTTCTTTCGTGATTTAGGAGCACCGGTGAAGAGTAGGGGCTGCAACTTGGCCGAATAACTCCTGTTTCAAGCATCTCTTTTACAATCCTTTCTATTTCATCTTTTGGAGATGTGGATACCAATATGGTCGAGTATTTGCTGGAGGTTTCCCTGGAAGAATCGGTATACGATGATCGTGTCGACTGTTATGAGGTAGGTCAGCGTGGTTCGTCAAATATATCTGAAAATTCAGCAAGCAAGGGAAGTAGGTTTGGATCTTCAAATTTGGTTGGCTCTCCCTTAGGTTGCTGCTCAAGTTGTACCAAAAGCCGCTGCATGCTTTGTGCAAAACTTTCTCCATTCGTTGTGTGCAAATTGTCGTTATGTCGCCCCCACGTTTCCCGTACAGTATCACCTGTTTCCCCTTGCTGTAAAATTTCATAATTAGTTTCAAAAAATTCCAGGAAACATCACCTAATGTCATCAACCATTCAATGCCAAGCACGGCCTCATAATCATCGAGAGAGAGAGGAAAAATCTGCAATTATCTCTTGGTCCTGCAGCAACAGTTTCACCCGTGGGTACTTACGATCACACTTCAAAATTCGTCCATCTGCGACTTTAACATCGAACCTGCTGCAATTCTCAATAGGTAAGGCCATCCGGATAGCAACCTTGCTGTTCATAAAATTATTAGTGCTCCCGGTGTCAATAAGAACGGTGATTGGTTGTTGCTTCGTAAATCCTCCCACTTTCATTGTTTGCGGGTTCGCATAACCGCAAGGGCATGCATCGTAATATCAATTGGCTGCTGTTCTTCATCCGTGACCTCTTCCTCATGCTTCTGGACCTCCTCCTCCATGTCTTCAAGAGGTTCAATCAATAGGAGGTGGCCCCTTTTGCAGCGATGATCGCAATTCCATGGCTCGTCGCAATGCCAACAAAGACCCTTTCTTTGATCGGTCCACGTAGTTCTTCTCTTGTCAATTTTGTGGGTAGCGAAGGATGGTTGGGAGCAGAAGGAGGTTTATATGTTGAGGTTCCAGGAGTGGTTCTCATCCTCTGAGCATCTTGGTTAAGTCGTTCTTCTTGTATTCGGGCAAAAGAAATCGCAGCCATCACGGTACGGGGCTGTCGCGCCTTAACTTCCCCTTTTATCTCTGGCTTGAGTCCTTCGATAAATGTTCCTAACAATTGATGGTCAGTCCAATCACGAGCAAGGTAAGATAGCTTCTCAAACCTGGTTTGGTACTCTTGAATCGTAGAGGTTTGTCGAATCTTTGCGAGTTGGCCGTCGATATTTTCATACTCCGTAGGTCCGAAACGGTTCAGCAGTGCATTCTTAAATTGATTCCATGTCGGAGCCCCATGATTATATTCCAGCCAATTGTACCATTGAATAGCATCTCCTTCAAGGTGGATGACAGCAATCTCCACCATAGCATTATCCGACGTTCGGTAGTAGCGAAAGTAACGTTCTGCGCGCGAAATCCACCCCGCCGGGTCTCCTTCTTCCCATCGTGGGAAGTCCACCCTCATGCGTGGCTGTAGCATGTCCGAGGGCTGTCCCTCCTTCTCTGGGGTCCTTTCTAAATTCTCTCCTTGCTGTAGTTTGGTTGGACTCGATGGTTGTCCAATTCTGAATTCTGCAAACAAAGCGCGCAATTTGTCTTCCAAGCGCGATTCAAGCCGTGATTCAATCCGAGATTCCCATGCTTCAAATTTGGCATCAATTGGATCTTGGGAAGCCATAGCATATGTCTGTAGATCAGAGATGCCCTTGTCTTTTTTCTGTTGACGGGTTAATGGCATGGGGTGGTGGAAGGTTCGGACAATGGATCGGTGATTGAAGGGTTCAGCTGTAATGGTTTACTGTTTTGGGCTGTGGTTTTTTATGCTGTTAGGGTTATAAAACTAGGTTATGATGGCTGCATCTTGAGGCTAGCGGGATGCCCTAAAGACGTCTTGGTTTGTGGCAGCAAGGTGGCTAGGGTTTGGTAGGTTACGGAGAAGAAAAAAGGACAAAGGTGCAATACCAGATTTTTCGCCGAAAAAATTCTAGCAGTAAAGATGTAATTTTTTCCAGAAATTTTCAAAAGAGATTCAAGTAAAACTCAAAGGGGATCTACTGATAAGGAAGAGGTAATACTGTAAAAAATTTCGTAGGAAGAAACGACAATAAGAGGTTTAGCAAAATTGAGAATCACGGAGAGGTATTATAGCAGATTTTTACGTCTAAAGTGCAGCAGATTGGACGTAAAAGATAAGTGGTTTTTATTGAGAATTTTTCGACAAAACCAAAGGGAAAACCACTATTAGGAAGTGTCAAAGCCGTCATAAAAATTTCATAGAGATTTGGATAGAAAAAACGCAGTAGCAAGATCAAAAAGGCAGTGCTATGCGGCTGAAATTCTGCAGTGCGACTTTCGTTGTAGAGATGAAAACTTTACGACGAAAAGTTTTATGCAGCAATTATAGGAACGAATTTTTTTGGAGTTTTTGAATAAGGATAACTAAATTGCAGCAGCAGTAGGGTAGATAACCAGAACCTGTTGCAATTCACGGGAAGATCCAAGGATGATCTACGGTGGTGGAGATGACGGCGGAATTCAGCGATGATCTTCTAAGTAATTTTGGGAATTGCTTTGTGCGGTTGTGGAGGGCTGGTGGATGGTTGTGGAAGGGCAGCGAGACGCCAAGAACGCTGCTCTGATACCAAGTGATAGAACCCTCCACGGATTCTAAGCTTGGGGTTGATCTCTATAGGGGATCGGCCTCCTTGGAACTCTATAGGGGTTCCTTCCTCCAAGTTGCTGCACAAAGGCTGCAAAATATTGATCTATTCATTGATTAAAGAGGATGAATACATGGCTATTTATAGGGCTTCTAAGCCCCAACTCCTAATAGGACTCTTACTTAAGACTCCTACTTTTAACCAACTTCTAATTAGGACTCCTTCTCTAGTTGGACTTTTACTTCTAATAGGACTCTCTTCCAAATAGGACTTCTACTTCTAATAGGACTCTCTTCCAAATAGGACTTCTACTTCTAATAGGACTCTCTTCCTAATAGGACTTCTACTTCTAATAGGACTCTTTTCCTAATAAAACTCTTACTTATAATAGGACTCCTTTCCTAATAGGACTTCTACTTCTAATAGGACTCTTTTCCTAATAGAACTCCTACTTATAATAGGACTCCTTTCCTAAGAAGCAACCTAACCCTAACCTAGCCGGCCTCTTCACCTCTTTAATAAGAGGCGGCTAGATAGGATTTACATGAATGCCCTTATCAATGAAACTAAATTAGGACTCTCATAGCTAGAGTCCTAACAAATATATTGTAGCTATAGAGGTTTGCAAAGAAATATTATGGATGAAAGAATTCTTACAAGAATTGGGGCTAAAATAGAAAAACTATATGGTGTATTGTGACAACCAGAGTACCATCCATTTATGTAAGAACTCAACTTTTCATTCCAAGTCAAAGCATATAGATGTCAGATACCACTGGATTCGAAATGTAATTGAAGAGAAGCAGTTGCAACTTTAGAAAATTCATACAGATGATAATGGAGCAGACATTTCACAAAGACCTTATCGAAAGAGAGGTAGGAGATGTGCCGATAGTTGATCGATATGGATTTATACTGAGAAGCAAAAGGGACAACCTCCCTTATGGGTTGAAGGGGGAGGTTGTTGGGTTAATGGCCCAATTCAGCCCATATGGGCTTTATCAGCCCATAGCCCACTCCCTTTTCTAACCTAAACCCTAATTATATTAGGGGGCAAATGGTAGCTATGAAAATAAGAGGAAAAATCACAACAAAATGACAAAAACTTTGCAGCAACAAAGAGGATTCAAAGAGAGGAGAAAAGGGTAGAAAATAATAGAAAAAGAAAGGGAAGAAGATAAGGAACACTTAGAGACTGTTCTCATTCATCCAAACAGTTTACTCATCTCAGGTTAGATCAGATCTACAGTGAATTTTTTCTGTGATTGCTTGAGAAAGTTTTGGATATTGTGTACAGTGACGTGAACCTTGTATCCTAATTATTCTCTTATGATTGTTGCTTAGGTTTTGGGTAAGAGACTCTGAGAATTGTACATTTATTATTTCTATAGTGGATTTTCTCTAGTTTGCTCGGTGATTTTTACCCTTCATATTGAAGGGGTTTTCCACATAAATCTTGGTGTTCTATTTTATTGTTATTTCTATTTAATTTTGATGTGTGTTACGGCCTGCTAGTATTTGTTCATATACAAAAGTTCTTCTTTGTTTGTTGCCTTTTATCCCATCAATTACGAGGGTATACTTTAACAAGGTTTGGAACCTAGTTGATGCACCCGAGAGTATCGTACCCATTGGCTGCAAGTGGATCTTCAAGAAGAAGATCATAATAGATGAAAAGGTAGAGACCTATAAAGCAAGGTTAATGGCAAAGGGGTATCGTCAAAGATAAGGTGTTGACTATGACGAAACCTTCTTACCTATAGCCATGCTATAATCCATCCAAATTCTATTGGCTATTGCAGCATACTATGATTATGAGACCTGGCAAATAGACATGATAACCAAATTCCTCAACGGCAACCTTAAGGAGGAGGTGTATATAATCAGCCTGAGAGATTCATGTCCAAGGATAGTCCAGATAAGGTGTGCAGGTTGCTTAGGTCCATCTATGGACCGAAGCAAGTTTCCTAAAGTTGGAACATAAGATATGATGAGGCGTTCAGATCTTATGAGTTCGTTAAGAATGAAGATGAGCCTTGTGTATATAGGAAGATAAGTGGGAGCGCTATTACCTTTTTGTGCTGTATGTGGATGACATCCTAATCATTGGGAATGATGTAGGAATGCTCTCTACAATAAAAACTTGGCCATCTAGACACTTCTCCATGAAGGACTTAGGGGAAGCAACCTAAATATTAGGGAATCAAATATATAGAAATAGATCCAAGAGGATACTTGGCTTGTCCTAATCCAAGTACATAAACACTATTATCGAAAAGTTTAACATTTAACATGAAAATTTTCAAGAGAAGTCTTATATCGATGAGACATAAGCTATCACTTTCTAGGAGTATGTCCGCAAAGATTCCTGAAGAAAGAGCATATAGGGATAGGATACCCTATGCCTTAGTGATAAGGTATATCATGTATGTTATGCCATGTACTAGGCTTGATATAGCATGTGCTTTGAGTGTCATCAGTAGGTATCAAGTAGATCTAAGCTTGGAGTACTGGAAAGCAGTAAAGTGTATCTTTAAGTACTTGAGAAAGACTAAGGATCTTTTACTGGTATTTGGAGAAAGTAGCCTCAAGGTTGAGGGTTACACGGACTCGAACTTCCAATCCAATGTCAATGGTGGCAAGCCAATTTAGGGCATGTGTTTACCCTGAATGAAGGAGCAATATACTGGAAGAGTTCCAAGCAAAATACTATTGCTGACTTGATCATAGAGGCGGAGTACATTGCTACAGTAATGGCAGTAAAGGAGGGAGGCTGGATGAAGTAATTCATCATAGATTTAAGAGTTGTGCCTAGTAACAAGGAGCTGATTTCCTTGTATTGCGATAACTACAGGGCGATTGCTCAAATAATGAAACCTAGGTCTCATCAAAAGTGATCTAAGGAGGTTCTAGCTTATTAGAGAGATCGTGGGGCGAAGAGATATAGTAGCGAAAAGATTTCCATCAGAAGATAACATTGTAGATCCACTGATAAAGACATTATCTCAAATTGTCTTTGAGCATCACAGAGATCTAATAGGGATCAGATATGTAGGTGATTGGTTTTAGATCAAGTGGGACATTACTAGTTATAGGTGCCCTACAAGCCAATCACATGAGTGATGTCACTTGTAATACGCTGCGTTAATCTTTTTTCTTATAATTATTGTTAATTTTTTACATTATATGGATGTATATTGTGATGTCCTTGGATCTGTGCAATAGGAATCGAATCATGATGAGATCATGATAATGAGACCAATTCACCTTTAAACACAGACCCTAAATAATCCTGGTCATAGGTTACTCGAGAGGGACATCGCGATAACTAGACAGACCAGTGTGTTGTATACCTATCCATATGATGGAGGTGGTTGATCTTGTAGCTACTCATGTGGGGACACTAAGGGTACAGTGCAGGTGCTCATTGGAGAATAAGTTCACTAATTGATCTGCTTACGGAATGCTCGATAGTTATTGATACCTCACCTCATACAATAATTTTATAATCCCAATAGTGTATCTGATCCTTAGACTTGAGACACTAAGGATGTCATGTATGAGTACTCCATTCTTTGATATCGGATTTATAGGTTTGGAAGTTTCAGATCTAGTATAAATGGTTATTGGGAGTGGTAGCTAACTTTACAAGGGCTATTGAGTGTCAATAGAGGATCATCCACTCTCGGTATCATGATAGGAATATATCATGTATTCTTGCTCAGGTAAATCCCTAGCGAGGGTCATTTAGATTGAGAGAGAAAGAGTTCTCCAGGAGAATCCAATTAAAGTGAGACTCGATTAGAAACCGTATGGGCTTGACCGCATCATGCCTGATATATAGTCTTTAGGATATTAGATGGATGAGGGACTATAGGTACATGGTAACTGAGGGCAGATAGGTCTAAAGGATTAGATTCCCATGTATCATCTGGGGATTGTGGCATAGTGGCCTAGTACGTCCGTAGTCAATGAGTCGAGTGAATTATTATGGAGATAATAATTCACTGAGTCAGAAGGAGTTCTAACAGGTATAACTCACGGCCAGCTCGATATTGGGCCTAGAGGGTCACACACATATGGTAGGTGTTGCGACGAGTAGAGGTTCGGATATGAGATATCTATCGGAGTTTCTATCTTATTGGATATCCAATAAGCTACTATATTATTAGATCCCATGGATGAGATCTAATAAGAGCTAGATTATTAGATAGAGACCTATTAATCTAAGAGGCTTGGGTAATTAGATGGAGATCCAATACCTAATAGGGCAGGATCCATTAGGGTTTACAGGGGCCTCTATAAATAGGAGGGAACCAAAGGTCTATAAGCTGAGGACTTTTTGGTAGCCACATTCTATTCTCCTCTCCCTAGAGAGGAGTATCGTTGTAGTCCCTGCCATATGGATATCGCTAGAGAGGAGGACGTTTGACGTCTTTTATCCTCCCCATGGATCTATAGGAACTCAGGGATATACGATCTCCCTAGGTATTATCTTTCTAATATATGTAGTTTTCAGATTTGTGGATTTGTTTTTGCGCATCGATCTTTGCACGATGACGGAACCTTTTATGGAAATCCAGGATTTTTGTTTTGTATTCTTCTGTTGCGCATTAGATGTCACCCCTTGGATTTCCCAACGCAAACTATTATGCAATGTTCCTCTCGTGATGATCTTATCATCCTTAATAATTGAACAACTATTATTCTCAAAAACTACTTTATAACCATTCACTGTCAAACATAAAATAGAAATAATATTTTTGTTAATAGAGAGAATAAAATAACATATATCTAATGCAATAGTAGCTCTACCAAGCAAATGTAGGGTGACCTCGCTAATAGCAATAGCAGCAACCCTTGCTTCATTGCCCATCTTGAGGTCCATCTTACCTCTCATCAATCTCCTAAGTCTTGTCAAAACCTGCAACGAATTACAAATATGATAAACACTATTGGTATCCAATACCTATGTGTTATTATATGAGTCTGACAAATAGAGACTAATCATGAATGCATATCTGAAGCTTCTCTAAGCTTTTATTTTACCTTCTCTACAATGTACTCTTTATAGTGTTGAATCTCAGATTTTGATGATGAAACTAATTGATTGTGATTTGTGGTCTAATTGTGTTTTGAGTTATGCAGGTCTACTATCGATCAGGATTAGGTAGTTGACACTGGAGGAATTGACGTTGTGCCGGAAGTGATCACGTTAGGATATTGGATGTCGAGCTGGAGGTTCGGTCGATTATCAGCAGGAGGCTTCAGACGTCGGGCATCAGGCCAAGAAGTGAGGAGTTGCGCCATGGATATTGGGGTTACGGAGGTCAACCACCGATTGGGCAACAAGCCGCAAGAGAGGGCGATGTGCCGAAGGATCGGATGAAGCGCCGACCAATGACGTGCCGGGCAACTGAATGTCAATTCACGTTGTAATAACTGTCTAGATCGAAGTAGAGTGTTTGGTGTTTGTTTGTACAGGAGTTACTACGATAAGGATGAAGACGTAAAGCGAAACAAAGGGTCGAAGTCAAGTGCGATGGATCGTTGGGAGTTCGAGTGTTCGATGGAAGTCCGAAGATTTATTGGGAGTGCTGCCGGAACCGGCCGAGAATGAGTAGGGAGCTTGCTGAAGGGTTTTCGGAAGTTCGCAAGAAGGTTCATCGGAAGTTTACGGAACTTGCGAAGAAAGATTGGAGCTTGCCAAAGAAGCTTGGGGGAACTCGCCAAAATCTGCGTGGAGTCCGAGAGCTTGCCGGGAGTCCGCAGGATGATTTCCGAGGGATCGTCGGAAGACCGTCGGAAGTTCGTCAGAAGCTCAACGGAAGAAGACTTGACTTGCGGACTTTGTAATAGCTTAGGAATGTCTTTAATTTCATAGTTAGCATGTTAATTTAGGTTAGGATTAGGTGTTAATCCTTTAACCCAAAGTGGGGGCCAACCGGGCTTCTATTGGGCCGAGTTAGGCCTTAAACAGGGCCCAGTTAGCCTTGACTGAATGGGCCAGGCAGTTGAACCACCGAGCCTGGGGTGGTGGCACCGCCCAGCCTGGGGCGGTAGCACCGCCTGGCTGGGGCGATAGCACCGCCCCTGTACACAGACACAGGCGGTAGCACCGCTTGGCTGGGGCGGTGGCACCGCACCAGTCGCCAGACAGGAGGGGTAGCACCGCCTGGCTGGGGCAATGGTACCACCCCTGTGTGTCAGTCAGCAGACTAACACAGGCGGTGGCACCGCCTCTGACAGGCGGTGGCACCGCCTCTGACACCGCCAAAACTGGGAACTCCAATTTGATTTCAAATTTGGAGCCTAAATTTGAATCCACTTTAGATCAATAAATACCCCCCCTTTCTCAGCTGAAAGAGGAACCCTTAGAGAGTTAGATTTTGAAAATAAGTCTTGGGAAAGTCTTGTTTTTCATTTGCTTAAGTGTTCACCTCATTTCCTTCTTGTGTAATCTTGTAAGAGGATGAACCACTTGTAAAGGGTTGTAAGAGGGGTATTTGGTCCTTCCCCTTCAAAAGGATTTGCTAGTGGAAGAAGGGAGCCTCATCGGAGAAGGCTTCGGAAGTGGATGTAGGTCACTTTGACCGAACCACTATACATCGCTGCGTCTTGATTGTGTGAGTGTTTAAATATCTATTTTATCTCTTTACTTTGCTGCAAGCCTTTACTTTACTTGCTCCACTTCCTTTTCATCTTTGTACGCATGCTTTAAAGTTAGAACGCAACCAAATCGGTTTCAAACGAAACGTTGCTTTCATCGTACGAAGTTTCCGAAGCTTGATTTAAATCGCTAAAAAATCTATCGTTTTATCTGCTGCACTAATTCACCCCCCCCCCTCTTAGTGCCGCTCGATCCCTAACAATTGGTATCAAAATCATGTTCTTTCTCTTTCGGACTTACACCCGTGAGAAATGGCTCTAAATGGTTTTCAAGAGGGCTTTTCGATTTTTCGTCCATCATTCTTTAACGGTTCGGACTACACATATTGGAAAACTCGAATGAGAGTTTTCATGCTTTCAATGAATTTGGATTTGTGGAACATCATCGAAAATGGCTTTCAACCTTCCTCTAAACCGACGAACGAATGGTCGGATTTGGAGAAAATGTCTTTTTCTTTAAATGCAAAGCTATGAATGTCTTATTTAACGCTTTAGACAAGAACGAGTTCAATCGGATTTCAATGTGCGAAACGGCTTTCGATATTTGGCGAACACTTGAAATCACGCATGAGGGAACTAGTAGAGTTAAAGACTCGAAAGTAAACCTCTTATTGCATGATTTTGAGCTATTCCGAATGGCACCAAGCAAAACTATCGACGATATGTACACCCGCTTCACGGATATCGTCAATAGCTTGAAAAGTCTTGGTAAATGTTTTTTGAATTTTGAACTCACTAACAAGATTTTAAGATCCCTCCCTAAGAGTTGGGATCCAAAAGTAACCGCAATACAAGAGACTAAAAATTTAAATGATTTTTCATTGGAAGAACTAATCGGTTCATTAATGATATATGAAATGAGTTTCTTCGAACATTTGGAACATGATGAACATATGAACCACCTTCTAAAGAACAAGAAGGATTTGGAACATCGGACAAATGAATGCCACTTGAGTGATGACTCAAGTGATGAGGACAATGAGGACATTGAACTTTTAATGAATCTTAATAAGTTCATTAAATAAAAATCTAAAATAGATAATGAATTTGAATGGAGGAAGAGGCCAAAGAAGAAGAAGAAGGCTTGCAAAGAAGAATCAAGTAGAGAAGAGGCAAAATGGGCTTTGATGGTTTTCGACAATAAGGTAAGAAACTCACCCAAGTTGCTTCTACCTTATTTTGAAATTACATGATGCTTTCCATGAATGCTAAACTTAGTTAGTAGGATTTTTTTTTTCATGCTTTTCTTGTGTTTTTAGAAATTAAAAAAATATTTTAAAAATTATACTATGTTTTTCTTTATAGTATTTTTGAAAAGTAAAAATATAAATGATGATTGTATGATTTGTGATAATGTTTAGACACCTAATAGAATCAACCCATGCATGAGTATCTTGATGGTTTACATTGTCTCAAAACATGATGCTTGATGATTTAATATCATGCATGAGCATTTGAAGTAATGAATTTTTCAAATTTATAAATAGATGCATGATTTTGGCAAAAATTTAAACATAGCCTTTTAACATAAAAATTGAAAGTGTGCTATCATTTTTATGTATTTGGTCTCGACGATTTTATGACTAAGCTTGTGTTTTATTTTGATACATGTTTTCATAAAAATTTTGAATATGCTCACATCAAATTGCTTAAAATGAAAATGTATTTTTTTTCATTCTATTGAGATGAATGAATTCATGTTATGAGACTTGTGAATCTCATGAAAATAAACATGATAAATATTTTAAAAAATATGCCTCATGTTTTCGGTCTTAATGATTTTTCTTGAAACTTGCTCTTTGGACCTATATGAAAAACATGAGTATACTCATATGAATGTCAAATCACTTGAAATGGAACACATTAAAAATGAGAAATTACACTATCATGATGCTTTACATGTAATGCTTTTGATCTTAATGGGCTAAATGATAACTTATATTTCAAAGTAATACAATGATGACTTTCATATAAATAATTGGACATACCTTATGTAATCATCATTGATAATGATAGTTGGTTGTCATGCTTAATGATTTTATGATATCATGAGTATTTAAAGGCATTATATCTTGATGACAAACTCATGTTTTGGTCTTGAATTTGATACTCATTTTAGAAACATGAGCACACTTGTATGAAACAAACAACTTAAAAAGAAGATATTTTTCCTATCTTGTCGAGATTAATGATTTCATGATATTTTGTGAATCTCGAAATTGATTTTGATGATTCAAGTTAATAATTTGATTTGAATGAGCTTAAACTACATTGTGATCTTGATAACTTAAGTCTTTCAAGATCTCTCACTCCATACCATGATTCTTCCATGTTGTTGAAGAAAAATCCAAATGAATCATAAATTATTTTCTCTTAACTTATTGATACTCAACTTGAGAAAATATGTTTTGAAGATTGAAACATTGCATGCACAATTTGATTTTTCTCTTATGTTTTAATACACATGACTTGATGATTGAAATATTAATGCAAACACTTAAAATATCACTTGTCATGATTTGAATATTGATTTAAAAGAAATTTTGCTTGACTTGATATCTTTTATGAATTTGAATAAGACTTATTAAAGATTCTTGATTCATCTCTTGATCTCTTGAAATCATAACCTTGAATTCTTGACTTGAGATATTTTTGGGAATCAAAATATTCTCCTCTATGATTGCTTCTTTTTATCAGTTACTAAAGAGGAAAACAATTCAAGTTTATGTCATTTGTGAATCTCACAAACTATGTTTATGATTTTGATGATTCGAACTTGAATGAGCTTTATCATAATCCAAGTCTCGATATTTCGATATTTGATACTTGGAATTCTTATGCATGAATCAAGTTACTCTTTGTGCTATATCTTTTTAAATAAATCATGAGCCTTGATGTCATATATTTTATGATATAGAAATGACAAGATTTCTTTGCCTTGTGTGGTAAATTGAACATTTGACATAAATGAAAGTTGCTTTATGATGAATCATGAATGATGTCTTTTGGTGTTGATCTTTATTGATATTTCCTATTGATATCTTTCATGAATTCTTTGCATCTATGTTTTGTATGTATCATGTGATGATTAATATATTGATTGATGCAAATTTTTCATTGGTTCCTCCCTTCTTTTCGATAATGACAAAGGGGGAGTTAGCTTGCTAGCTTATGTATCACAAGTGAAAGTGACAAACATAGCTAGCTAGAACTTACAAAAGGCAAAACTTGCACTTCTCAAAATGAGAAGAAAGAAATTGCAAAGTTGCATTATTTTTTAACTCATGAGCTTGTATGTTTAAAATGTTATAAATTTTACAAAAATTACTAGCTTATTGCAAACAAAAAGTTGATGGCTTGCAAAAGGGAAACTTAGTTATAAAAGAGAAAAATTGAAAGGAAGCTAACTTGCGTGTCGCAAGGTATGTTAGCTTGCTTATCATTATTGATTGCTTGCTTATCATCTTTTTCTCTCATATCATGATTTTTGACTCCCTTGAATTCATGACTTAATATGCTGAAAATTCATGTTGTAAATTTATTATTTTGTCATGATCAAAGTATTGACTATTTGTACTCCACCTTTTTTTTAACAAAAACAAAGGGGGAGAAGATTTATTGCTAGCTTATGCATCACAAAGAAAAATTTTGGTAGCTAGAATATGCAAAGCAAAGAATGTGTAAACTAGCCACGATGAATTGCAAGAAGCAAGTGATGGATTGCTATGCTTGGACATCCTTGAAAAACTTGCCATGATTGAATGTTGAATGATGTGATAAATAGCTAGTGTGTTGTAAAAATTTGCATATCTTTTAAACTAGATATGATGCTACTTCTCCTTTTTGTTGATGACATAGGGGGAGAAGTAGATTGATGACTTCATGCATTGATTGAATATTTTATATATTTGCATGATGGTTTGATTGATTCTCTCACTATATGAATGATATATATTACTTAGATTTGGGATAATCCAAGGGTTCTATCAATGGCATATTGATAGGGGGAGTTTGTGTTAAACTCCGGGGAGTTAAGGTTAACTCCGTTAGTTATCAATTAGTTATCATCATCAAAAAGGGGGAGATTGTTGAATCTCAGATTTTGATGATGAAACTAATTGATTGTGATTTGTGGTCTAATTACGTTTTGAGTTACGCAGGTCTACTATCGATTAGGATTAGACAGTTGACACTGGAGGAATTGACGTTGCACCGGAAGTGATCACGTTAGGATATTGGATGTCAAGCCAGAGGTTCGGTCGACTATCGGTAGGAGGCTTCAGATGTCGGGCATCAGGCCAAGAAGTGCAGAGTTGCGCCGTGGATATCGGGGTTACGGAGGTCAACCGCTGATTGGGCAACAAGTCGCAAGAGAGGGCGATGTGCCGAAGGATCGGATGAAGCGTCGACCAATGACGTGCCGGGCAACTGAATGTCAATTCACGTTGTAATAACTGTCTAGATCGAAGTAGAGTGTTTGGTGTTTGTTTGTGCAGGAGTAACTACGATAAGGATGAAGACATAAAGCGAAACAAAGGGTCGAAGTCAAGTGCGATGGATCGTTAGGAGTTCAAGTGTTCGATGGAAGTCCGAAGATTCATTGGGAGTGCTGCCGGAACTGGCCGAGAAGGAGTAGGGAGCTTGCCGAAGGGTTTTCGGAAGTTCGCCGGAAGGTTCGTCGGAAGTTTGCGGAACTTGCCAAGAAAGATCGAAACTTGCCAAAGAAGCTCGGGGGAACTCGCCAAAATCACCGTGGAGTCCAAGAGCTTGCCGGGAGTCCGCAGGATGGTTTCCGAGGGATCGTCGGAAGACCGTCGGAAGTTCGTCGGAAGCTCGACGGAAGAAGACTTGACTTGTGGACTTTGTAATACCTTAGGAATGTCTTTAATTTCATAGTTAGCATATTAATTTGGGTTAGGATTAGGTGTTAATCCTTTAACCCAAAGTGAAGGCCAACCGGGCCTCTACTAGGCCGAGTTGGGCCTTAAACAAGGCCCATTTAGCCTTAGCTGAATAGGCCAGGCGATTGAACCACCCAGCCTGGGGCGGTGGCACTGCCTAGCCTAGGGCGGTGGCACCGCCCCTGTACACAGACACAGGCGGTAGCACCACCTGGTTGGGGCAATGGTACCGCCCCTGTGTGTCGGCCAAGATGAACTAACACAGCGGTGGCACCGCCTCCTCAACGGTGGCACCGCCTCTGACACCGCCAGAACCAGGAACTCCAATTTGATTTCAAATTTGGAGCCCAAATTTGAATCCACTTTGGATCTATAAATACCCCCCCTTTCTCAGCTGAAAGAGGAACCCTTAGAGAGTTAGATTTTGAAAATAAGTCTTGGGAAAGTCTTGTTTTTCATTTGCTTAAGTGTTCACCTCATTTCCTTCTTGTGTAATCTTGTAAAAGGGTGAACCACTTGTAAAGGGTTGTAAGAGGGGTATTTGGTCCTTCCCCTTCAAAAGGATTTGCTAGTGGAAGAAGGGAGCCTCATCGGAGAAGGCTTCGGAAGTGGATGTAGGTCACTTTGACCGAACCACTATACTTCGCTGCGTCTTGATTGTGTGAGTATTTAAATTTCTGTTTTATCTCTTTACTTTGCTGCAAGCCTTTACTTTACTTGCTCCACTTCCTTTTCATCTTCGTACGCATGCTTTAAAGTTAGAACGCAACCAAATCGATTTCAAACGAAACGTTGCTTTCATCGTACGAAGTTTTCGAAGCTTGATTTAAATCGCTGAAAAATCTATCGTTTTATCCACTGCACTAATTCACCCTCCCCCCCCTCTTGGTGCCGCTCGATCCCTAACATATAGTTCCTCTACCAATGGTCATCTTTTACCGTAGTGGAAGCACTGGCTTTTGTCCTTTTTGGGTCTTCTTAACAACCTTTACTTTACTCGGTCTACCCTTGCTCTTGCCCTTCTTAAGAGACTTCTTTTGTTAGGGATCGAGCGACACTAAGAGGGGGGGGTGAATTAGTGCAGCGGTAAAGAATGATAGATTTTTCAGCGATTTGAACAAGTTTGGAAACTTCGTACGAATAAATGCAACGTTTCGTTTGAACCCGGAAAGATTACGTTTTAACTTTAAAGCATACGTAAGAAGATGAAGATGAAGTTGAGTAAATAAGGTAGCAAATGAAAATGGTTTGCAGCAAAGTAAGTTACGAGAAAGCAAATGCAAACAGATTTATAGTGGTTCAGTCATCCGACCTACATCCACTTCCGAAGCCTTCTCCGATGAGGCTCCCAACTTCCACTAGCAAATCCTTTTGAAGGGGAAGGACCAAACACCCCTCTTACAACCCTTTTACAAGAAGTTCACACTCTTACAGATTTTTCAAAGAGAAAGAAGGAGGTGAACACAAGATATTGAAAACTAGACTTTCCTAAGCCTTTTGCTCAATTTCTAACACTCTAAGGGTTCCCTATTCAGCTGAGAAAGGGGGGATATTTATAGATCCAAAGTGGATTCAAATTTGGGCTCCAAATTTAAAATCAAATTGGAGTTCCTGGTGCTGGCGGTGCTACCACCTGTCAGTCATCAGACTGATAGTGCACAGGCGGTGCTACCACCTGTGCTAGGCGGTACTACCGCCTTTGCCACTAAAGCTAGGCGGTACTACCGCCCTAGGCTCGACGGTAGCATCGCCGAGGCTCGGCTGCCAGGCAGTTCCACCGCCTTGCCTTTTGGCTATTGGGCGGTGGCAATCAACTTATTGGTTTGGGCCAAAAACTTGGCCCAAACCGGTCCTAAACAAGGCCCAATAGGCCCATACTTGGGTTAAAGGATTAATACCTAATCTTAACTCAAATTAATATACTAACTACAAAATTAAAGACATTTCCTAAGCTATTATAAAGTCCACCAAGTCAAGACTTCTTCCGGCGTTCTTCCGGCGAACTTCCGATGGTCTCCCGACGAACCCTCAGAAACCATTCAGCGGACTCCCAGCAAGCTCCCAGACTTCACGATGATCTTAGCGAGTTCCAACGAGCTTCAATGGCAAGCTCCAATCTTTCTTGACAAGCTCCGCGAACTTCCGACGAACCTTCCGGTGAAATTTCGAAAATCTTTCAGCAAGTTCGCTACTCGTTCTCGGCTGGTTCCGGCAACACTTCCAACGAATCTTCGGACTTCCGTCAAACTCTCGAACTCCCAACGATCCATCCCACATAACTTCCGGCACTCTGTTCCATTTTACGTCTTTATTTTCATCATAGTTAATCCTGCATACAAACAAAAACTCTACTTCGATCTAGACAGTTATCACAACGCGAATTGACATTCAGTTGCCCGGCACGTCATTGGTCGACGCTTCGTCCGATCCTTCGGCACATCATCCTCTCTTGCGGTCCGTTGCCCAATCGACAGTTGACCTCCACAACCCCGATATCCTTGGTTCAACACGCTCTTCTAGGCCCGATGCCCGACGTACGAAGTCTTCCACCGATTGTCGATCGAACCTCCGGCTCGACATCCAATAACCAAACGTGATCACCTCCAGCGCAACGTCAATTCCTCCAGCGTCAACTGTCTAATCCTGATCGATAGTAGGCCTACATAACTCAAAATGCAGTTAGACCACAAATCACAATCAATTAGTTTCATCATCAAAATCTGAGATTCAACAATCTCCCCCTTTTTGATGGTGACAACTAATTGATGACTAACGGAGTTAACCATAACTTCCCGGAGTTTAACCAAACTCCCCCTATCAATATGCTATTGATAGAAACCTTGGATTATCCTAAATCCAAACAACATTCATCACAATGTTAGAGAAAACAACAAACCATCATGCAAATATATAAAATATCCAATCAAAATGCATGAAGTCATCAATCTACTTCTCCCTCTATGTCATCAACAAAAAGGAGAAGTAACATTATAGCTAGTTTTCAAGGATATGCAAATATTATAATCATACTAGCTATCAATCACATCATAACTCAAGCATAGCTTTGCAATACAACATCCTATCATACCCTTCAATCATAGCAAGTTTTTAAGGATGGGCAATGATGACAATTTTTTTTTTTTTACTTGCTTCTTGAGATGTGCAAGTTGCACTTTCTTTGCTTCCTTTGCATGTTCTAGCTAGCAAAATTTTTCTTTGCGATACATAAACTAGCAATAAATCTTCTCCCCCTTTGTTTTTGTCAAAAAAGTGGAGTATAAATAGTTAATGCTTTGATCATGACAAAATAACAAATTTACAACATGAATTTTCAGCATATTAAGTCATGAATTCAAGGGAGTCAAAAATCATAATATGAGAGAAAAAGATGATAAGCAAGCAATCAATAATGATAAGCAAGCTAACATACTTTGTGGCATGCAAATTAGCTTCCTTTCAATTCTTTTCTTTTGTAACTAAGTTTTACCTTTGCATGCTATCAACGTTTTGTTTGCAATGAGCTAGCAATTATATATAATCACTTTAAACATATATATGCTAACTTTTCATTAAAACATACAAATATAAAGACATGGTAAGTGTAACATTTCAAATTTTTGAAGTTTTGCATTTTGTTTCTTTTGAGATAGTCAAGATAGCAATATTTGCATCCTTTGAGATAGCAATTCTTAACTCCTTGTAAAATTACAAGGTAGCAATTTTTCTCCCCCTTTGTCATTGTCAAAAAGAAGGGAGGACTAAATGGCTTAAAATTTCAATCATTATACAAGCCATTTTTTATATCAATTATAAATTTGCATCAATAAAAATATATATCAATTGTTCAATCATCACATGATGCAAATAAGACAACAATGCAAAGAAATCATGTCATGAAGGATATCAATATGTAAATTCAACAAGGATCAAAACCAAAAGATATCATTCATGATTCATAATTTTCTTTTTAGCAAGATCAAAATTCATATTTATCAATGTTTAATTCAAGATAAATGTCATACAACCAAGAATCATGATATATAAAAGCATATCAATATCAAGGATCAAATCATGATTACATTAATTCATCATAAGGTAAATTTCTTTTCAATCATCAATTTTTCAATTGCCACATAAGACATAAAAGCCAAAGAATTCTTATCATTTCTATATTATGAAATATATGATAATAAGGCTCATGATTCATTTAAAAAGATATAGCACAAAGAGCAACTTGATTCATGCATAAGAATTCCAAGTATCAAGTATTAAGATATCAAGACTTGGATTGTGATAAAGCTCACTCAAGTTCGAATCATCAAAATCATTAACATAGTTTATGAGATTCATAAAAGACATAAACTTGAATTGTTCTCCTCTTTGGTAAATGATAAAAAGAAGCAATCATAGAGGAAAATATTTTGGTTCGCAAAAATATCTCAAGTCAAGAATTCAAAGTCATGATTTCAAGTGATCAAGAGAGGAGTCATAAAATTATTTAAACTTATTTTGTCAACTTGAAACTCCTAATCAAATCAAAATCATTTTCGAGATTCAAAATGCTAGCAATTTACATTAATCATGACAAGTGATACATCAATAGTCTACATCAATATTTCAATCATCTAGTCATGAAGCATACAAAGTGGTATTGAAACATGAGAGAAATGTTCAAATTACACATGTAATGTTTCAACATTCAAAACACATTTTCTCAAGTTAAGTATCAATAAGTCAAGAGAAAATAACTTATGATTCATTTGGATTTCTCTTTAATAACATGGGAGAATCATAGTATAAAGTAAGAGGTCTTGAAAATCTCAAGTTATCAAAATCTCGATATAAATAAAACTCATTCTAGTTCAATTTATCAACTCATAATCAATTCATCGAAATCACTTTTATAATTTATGATATTCTTAAGATATTACGAAATCATTAATCTCAATAAGATAGTAAATATAATTTCTTTATGTTTCATCATATAAGTATGTCTTTTGCCTTTATATGCCAAATCAAAATATTCAAAACCGAAAGACAAACTTCATTATAAAAATTGTCAAGACAACAATATAACACATTATGAGATTCAATTTATCATGCTAATGTGTTTCATTTTGTTTCAAACAAGTGTGCTCATGTTTCAAAAGATGAGTATCAAATTTAAGACCAAAACATAAGTTTGTCATCAAGATATGATATCACAAGGTCATTAAGCATGATAACAAACTTTTAATATTTTCATTTCAATGATGATTTCATAATGTATGTTCAAACATTTATATGGAACCCATCATTGTATAAATTCAAAATACAAGTTTGTCATTAAATCCATCAAGATCAAATGCATCAAACATCATGATAGTGCATTTTCTCATCTTTATGAGTTTCAATTTAAGTGATTTGATCTTTCATAAGAATGTTCAAATTTTTTCATATGAAAATGTCATGCATCATATTCAAAAACGAAAATATCATCAAAATCATTTTAATTCTTTCTTCCATTAGTTATAACAAGATGATCGATGCTCAAACTTTTGCTAAAATCATACATCATTTTAAAAATCTAAAAAATAATTTTTGTCATGAAAACCATTAAGTCCAAATATAACACAAGGCAATATCAAAACCACATTTCTTTCATTTTAAAAATTTGTGGGTTAGGTCTATATAATTGATTTCATGAAGACATGTATCAATAAAAATTTCATCATAAAAAGGGTTAAAACCCATTAAGCTAAGATGGAAGTTTTCAAATTATAATCAAGATACATACATTTATCATCAAAAGATTTTCAAGAAATTCATACATAGATATGTATCATGTTTAAGATTGAAAACCGATATGGAAATTATACATGAAATTTCATCATCTCAAAATGTCATCTTAATTTGTCATGAAAACAATTAGACCAAAAATACGTTAATCCACAACATAGAGTCAAATCAACATTACTTCAAAAACTAATGTATGTTACAAAATCATCAAGCATCATGTTTAGAAACAAAAAGCAATATAAAACATCAAGATACACATGCATGGATTAATCCTAAGCATTATCACAAATCATGCATCATTCATATTTTTAATTTTCAAAAAATTACTAGAAAGGAAAAAGCATAAAAAATCCTACCAATTATTTCAAGCAACTCATGAAAGGATCATGTAATTTCAAAGTAAGGTAAAAACAACTTGGGTGAGTTTCTTACCTCAATGTCGAAAACCGTCAATGCCCATTTCGCCTCTTCTTTACTTGATTCTTTTTTGTAAGTCTTCTTCTTCTTCTTTGGCCTCTTTCTCCATTCAAGTTCATTTGTATTTTTTAATTTTTGTTTAATGAACTTGTTAACATTCATTGTTATGTGTTCAATGTCCTCATTGTCCTCATCACTTGAGTCATCACTCAAGTGGCATTCATTTGTCCGATGTTCCAAATCCTTCTTATTCTTTAGAAGGTGGTTCATATGTTCATCATGTTCCAAATGTTCCAAGAAACTCATTTCATAGGTCATTAATGACCCGATTGGTTCTTCCAATGAAAAATCATTTAAATTTTTAGTCTCTTGTATTGCAGTTACTTTTGGATCCCACCTTTTTGGAAGGGATCTTAAAATCTTGCTTACGAGTTCAAAATCCAGAAAACATTTACCAAGAGCTTTTAGACTATTGATGATATCCGAGAACCGGGAGAACATGTCATCAATAGTCTCACTTGGTGCCATTCGGAAAACCTCAAAATCATGCATCAAAATATTAACTTTCGAGTCTTTGACTCTACTCGTTCCTTCATGCGTGATTTCAAGAGTTCGCCAAATATCAAAAGCCGTTTCGCACGTAGAAATCCAGTTGAACTCATTTTTGTCTAAAGCACAAAATAAGACATTCATAGCCTTTGCATTTAAAGAAAACGATCTTTTCTCCAAATCTGACCATTCGTTCGTCGGTTTAGAGGGAAGTTGAAATCCATTTTCAATGATGTTCCATAAGTTTAAATCGAGAGAAATCAAGAAAACTCTCATTCGAGTTTTCCAACATATCTAGTCCGAACCGTTAAAGAACGGTGGACAAAAAATCGAAAAGCCCTCTTGAAAACCATTTAGAGCCATTTCTCATGGGTGTAAATCCGAAAGAGAAAGAACATGGCTCTAATACCAATTGTTAGGGATCGAGCGACACTAAGAGGGGGGGTGAATTAGTGCAGCGGTAAAGAATGATAGATTTTTCAGCGATTTAAACAAGTTTAGAAACTTCGTACGAATGAATGCAACGTTTCGTTTGAACCCGGAAAGATTGCATTTTAACTTTAAAGCATACATAAGAAGATGAAGATGAAGTTGAGTAAATAAGACAGCAAATGAAAATGATTTGCAGTAAAGTAAGTTGCAAGAAAGTAAATGCAAACCGATTTATAGTGGTTTGGTCATCCGACTTACATCTACTTCTGAAGCCTTCTCCGATGAGGCTCCCAACTTCCACTAGCAAATCCTTTTGAAGGGGAAGGACCAAACACCCCTTTTACAACCCTTTTACAAGAAGTTCACACTCTTATAGATTTTTTAAAAAGAAAGAAGGAGGTGAACACAAGATATTGAAAACTAGACTTTCCTAAGCCTTTTGCTCAATTTCTAACACTCTAAGGGTTCCCCTTTCAGCTGAGAAAGGGAGGGGGGGTATTTATAGATCCAAAGTGGATTCAAATTTGAGCTCCAAATTTGAAATCAAATTGGAGTTCCCGATGCTGGCGATGCTACCGCCTATCAGTCATCAGACTGACAGCGCACAGGCGGTGCTACCGCCTCTGAAGCTCGGTGGTAGCATCGCCCAGGCTCGGCGGTAGCATCGCCCAGGCTCAGCGGTAGCATCGCCCAGGCTTTGCTGCCACTGAAGCTCGGCGGTAGCACCGCCCAAGCTCTGCTACCAGGCAGTTCCATTGCCTGGCCTTTTGGCTACTGGGTGGTGCCACCGCCCAGCACCAATCAACTTACTGGTTTGGGCTAAAAACTTGGCCCAAACCGATCCCAAACAAGGCCCAATGGGCCTATACTTGGGTTAAAGGATTAACACCTAATCCTAACCCAAATTAATGTGCTAACTACGAAAGTCCACCAAGTCAAGACTTCTTCCGGCGTGCTTCCGGCGAACTTCCGACAGTCCCCCGACGAACCCTCGGAAACCATTCAGCGGACTCCCGGCAAGCTCCCGGACTTCACGATGATCTTGGCGAGTTCCTCTGATCTTCAATGGCAAGCTCCGCGAACTTCTGATGAACCTTCCGGTGAACTTTCAAAAATCTTTAGGCAAGTTCCCTACTCGTTCTCGGTCGGTTCCGGCAACACTCCCAACGAATCTTCGGACTTCCATCGAACTCTCAAACTCCCAACAATCCATCCCACTTGACTTCCGGCACTCTGTTCTACTTTATGTCTTTATTTTCATAGTAGTTAATCCTGCACACAAATAAAAACTCTACTTCGATCTAAACAGTTATTATAACGTGAATTGACATTCAGTTGCCCGGCACGTCATTGGTCGGTGCTTCGTCCGATCCTTTGGCACATAGTCCTCTCTTACGGTCCGTTGCCCAATCGGCGGTTGACCTCCGCAACCCCGATATCCTTGGCACAACATGCTCTTCTAGGCTCGATGCCCGACGTACGAAGTCTTCCACCGATTGTCGATCGAACCTCCAGCTCGACATCCAATAACCAGATGTGATCACCTCTGGCACAACATCAATTCCTCCAACGTCAATTGTCTAATCCTGACCGATAATAGACCTACGTAACTCAAAACGTAGTTAGACCACAAATCACAATCAATTAGTTTCATAGTCAAAATCTGAGATTCAACATCTTTGTCTTCCTTTTCTTTCTGGTCTTACCAATATAGAGAAGAACTATGAAAAGGAATCTAGTAGGGACTAAAATATAAGATCTACACATAGGTTATCCTCTAGGATCATTCCTAGACCTGTGAATTTCTCTATCTACTCAATCATCTTAAGGACATGGTTCTGAACCAGTATCCCCTCAGTCATCCTGCTACGGAAGAGACTCTTCGATATCTCATATCGTTGAGTTCTTCTCTATTCCTCAAACAATTTTGAGGAGATGTAGGAGTATATATCTAATATCTATCTTTTATGTTGTCTTTGTAACTCGGGAGTCATGGAGCCCAACATGTAATACAAAGCAAGAGTGGAGTTATCTATATATTTTATGTAGCAAGCGATCTCATCCTCGCTTACTCCTTTCTTGGGCATAGGCATTACTATAATAAGGACATACATAATTTTCTCCATTATTAGAACTATTCTCAGGTTGCAGAGACAATCCATATAATTTGGACCAGTGAGACGGTTGGCATCAAGTATGCCACATAGAGTGTTTAATTGTGATATTTTTTTAAAATTAAAGATATAGTAAAGATAAATAACATGCAGATTTCGTAGAAATATAAATAATCAAGATATGGACTTTTTATCTTGATATACTCCCACTATTTTTTAGTGAGTCACGCGACACTCTCAGCACGTGAAATGGAAGTCTCCGGTGGACTTCTAGTGGGGATCAAGATCCAATCAGCATCTCAGTGTAACCTCGAGGGACTCAACCAATCACACTGAGCCCAAAAGGTAGGCAACTCTTACCGATCATAACTCCTTATGATTCCCATCTGTTTGGCCTCTGAACCACGATGGCCTCGAGGGACTTGACTAGCCATGATGTTTGGTCAAATCATCACCATCGTTACAAGATGAGTCTGATTCGATGATATACTCTTGAGAGTCTCAACTATGCATACCATGTCCTTAGGTCATCGGTGACATCTCTATGTCATAGATAAGATAGCGAATCGCAATATAGGCGAGTCTCGAGGGACTTGACCAACTCGGCCTACATCGGGAATCGGTTCCTACTTATAACGATGGAAGGCCACGTAGGTCAATCTAATTGACTCGCGTTTACCGACTTAATATTATCGAGAGAGGAGATTTTAGATTTAGTCTCCTAATATAGCGTGCACATTTACCGACTTAATATTATCGAGAGAGGAGATTTTAGATTTAGTCTCCTAATATAGTGTGTCACACACGTACATATTTAATATATATCTACATCGCATGTAAATATATATATATATATATCTAGTTGATGTATAAGCAATCACATATTACATGAGTAATCACAATAGATAAATATGGACTATATCCTAATGTGATCAAGCTCGAGCCAATGGACCCAATCACTTACATCAAAATCTATGTGTGCATCAGCGCATCTCCAGGCCCTGTGATCGTCCATCTCTCTTCGTCGGTTCCGTCGGTATCTCAATGCATCTCCATACATTGGATCATCCATCTCATCCTCGTGGGTCCCGCTATCGCTTCCATGCTCTCGCAGTGCCTCCTCATATAATTACAACATAATTATAGACATGTAGGCCCGACAATAAACAAGAAAAATAGAGGCTCGTATGCCCCAATAATAATAATAATCACATTATACACATACATCACATCACACGGTCCATGATCATCTATCCACATCATACATCACATATAAATGTTATTATATAGGACTACTAGATAATTAATAATAGTTAATTAAACCTTTTAATTAACTAATATTTTTCTAAAATCAGGGGCATATAAGAAATTTTTAGAATTCTAAAGGGTATTTTGGTCATTCAACTAGAAGGGATAAAATTAAAATTTTTTAAATTCCCAAGGGCAAAACTATCTTTTTTTAAAACCCTAATTCCTCCTCTATAGCTTTCCAACCGCTACGTTGTGGTCGCCGCTACCATGCCGGCGGCATCCTCTACGTGGGGGGGGCGCGACGAGGCGCCACCCCCTTGCTGGCAATCGGCGCTTGCAGGTGGGTACAACCCTCCTTTGCGGGCAAGCTGCCTATAGTGGGGCTAGCCTGTGAGCCTAGTGCCTGCAAGCGCCGCCCCTGCTGGGTGCAGCACTGCCTCCGAGCCACCCGCCCTTGTGTCCCTACAGGCGGGTGCAGTGCCCACGCCTAGGTAGGCCGTAGGCTGTAGGTGCTGCCTGCTTACGGCTAGCAAGCTACCACCACTATGGCTGCCTGCATGCAGATGGCAACAAGGGCAACAATAGTTGCTGCCCTTTGCCGCTTTTACATTAACAATTTTGGTCACAAAAGCTTCTCTAATTTACAACATATACAATTAAAATTCAATCTTTGCACGAACAACCTGGCTTTGATATTACTATTGGAAAATCCAGGGGTGACATCGCATGCATAGTAGAAAAATATAAAATAAAATATCCTAGATTTTCATGAAAAGGTTTCGTCATCATGCGAAGATCGGTGCATAAAACAAATCCGTAAATCCAAAAACTTCATATATAAAAAGATAATATCTAGGGAAATCATATATCTCTGAATTTCTACAAATCCATGGGGTGGATGAAGGAGGTCAAGCATCCTCCTCTCTAGCGGTGATCCATACAATAGGGCTACGAAGATGCTCCTCTCTAGATAGAGGAGAATAGGAGGTAGCCACCAAGAAGCCCTAGCCTATGGACCATTGGTTCTCTCCTATTGATAGAGGCCCCTTGTAAACCCTAATGGATCCTGCCCTATTGGGTATTGGATCTCCATCCAATTACCTAAGCCTCTTAGATTAATGGGTCTCTACCTAATAATCTAGCTCTTATGGGATCTCATCCATTTGATCCAATAATACAGGGCTTATTGGATATCTAATAAGATAGGGGCTCCAACGGATATCTCATATCCGAACCTCTACTCTTTGCAATACCTACCATATGTGTGCAACCCTCTAGGCCCAATATCGAGCTGGCCATGAGTCATACCTGTCAGAACTCCTTTTAACTCAGTGAATTATTATCTCTATAATAATTCACTCGACTCATCAACGATGGACGTACTAGGCCACTACACCGTAATCCCCAAACGATACTAGGGAATCCAATCCTTTGGACCTATCTGTCCTTAGTTACCATGTACCTATAGTCCCTAATCTATCTAATATCCCAAAGACCATATATTAGGCATAATGCTATTAGGCTCGTATGATTTTCAATCGGGTCTCACTCTACTCATATTCTCCCAAAGAACTCTTTCTCTCTCAATCTAAATGACCCAGGTCAGGGATTTGCCTAAGCAAGAATACATGGAATATTCCTCTAATGATACCGAAAGTGGATGATCCTCTATTGACACTCAATTACCTTCATAAGGTTGGCTACCATTTCCGAGAACCGGTTGTACCAGATCTAGAACTTTCTAAACCTATAAGTCTAGTGTCAAAGAATAGAGTACTCATACAAGGCATCTTTAGTGTCTTAAGTCTAAGGACCAGATACACTATATAGACTACGAAATTGCTGTCTGACATTAGGTATCAAAAATCATCCAACATTCTACAAGTGGATCAATTAGTGAACTTATTCTCTAATGAGCACCTGCATTGTATCCTTAGTATCCCTACATAAGTAGCTATGAGATTAGCCACCTCCATCATATGGATGGGTATACAGTACACTAGTTTGTCCGGTTATCTCGATGTCTCTCTCGAGTAACCTATGATCGGGATTATTTAAGGTCTGTGTTTAAAGGTGAATCAGTCTTATTATTGGGATCTCATCACGATCCAATTCCCATTGCACAGATCCAAGGACATTAAAATATACATCTAGATAATGTGAGAAAATATCAATAATTATAAGCAAAGAGACTGACATAGCATGTTACATGTGCCATTACTCACATGATTGGCTTGTAGGGCACCTATAACTAACAGACATACTCTTGAAATCACTCACGAAGGTACTAGTCAAGTGAAAGAGTCCAAAATCAATCTTTTAGTGCATTCTTATGAGTTATTTTGAATGAAACCATATGAATCCACTGAAAACATGTACACCTGGTTTACGGATGTCGTCAATGGACTAATAGCACTTGGGAAAAGTTTTTCTAATTTGAACTTGTAACTAAAATTTTAAGATCCCTTCCAAAGAGTTGGGATCCTAAAGTAATGGCCATTCAAGAGGCCAAGGACTTAAAGACCTTCCCTCTCGAAGAACTAATTGGGTCATTAATGACCTATGAGATAACTTGTAACTCTCATGATGAGCTTGAGAACTCCTTTCCAAAGAACAGGAAAGATATATCATTGAGAATATAAGAAGACCACTTGAAAGAAACATTAAGTGATGAGGACTATGATGACGAACTTGCACTCTTGACATGAAAATTCAAAAAATTCATAAGAAGAAATAAAGCTAAAAATGCCTTTAAAAATAAACTTAAACCCAAAAAAAAATAAGTGATATGCTATGAATGCAAAAGCTGGGGCATTTCAAAAGCGAATGCCCCTAAGCAAAGAAGAAATAACCGAAGAAGAAGAAGACACTAAAGGCAACGTAGAATGATTCAAGCAGCTCCGAAGATGAAGAACCTATTAGGATCAAGAGCGGCACTAAGGAGGGGGGCAAGGGGGGGGGCTATGAATTAGTGCAGTGGTAAATTACACAAGTTCGAGTGATTTAAATAATTTTAGAAATTTCATACGATAAAAACAAGTTTCGATAACAAGTGTATTGGAAATACTTGAGTTTGAGTAAGAGGATATCGAAGAAGCCAAATGATTGCAATGGAATGAAATGGTTTACAGCAATATAAATGACAATAAGTAAACGTAAACTGATTTTTATAGTGGTTTGATCATCCGACCTACATCTACTCCTGATTCCTCTTCTCTTGAGGCCATTGGCTTTCCACTAGTTGTCCTTCTTCCAATGGGCAAGGACTGGTTCCCTTACAGTGCCTTCTCCTTTTAACGGGCTTATGAGATAACCCTTATAAGTACTCACTCCCCTCTTTAGGTTGAAAGCTAATAAGAGCTAGAGGGATTTCTAAAGAGAATTCTACATTATTTTCTCACTTTTAAAGTTTGTGTATTTGTTTCTTCAACCCAAGGATAGGAGGGTATTTATAGGCTCTAATCTAATTTAAACTTGGAGCCAAAAACCTTCCTATCCTAGGTTTTTCGAGTACTAGCAGTACCACCGCTTGTCACTAGCAATATCACCGCTAGTGCACTCTAGTTCTATCAGTGTACTAGGCGGTACCACAATCTAGTAGTACCACCGCCCAAATACACTATCAGTGGGTGGTACCACCACCTAGACTCAGTCTTGAAGATTGAGCCTTCAGGCAGTTCCACCACCCAAATACACTATCAATGGGTGGTACCACCACCTAGACTCAGTCTTGAAGACTGAGCCTTCAGGCGATTCCACCACCCAACTAACGGTGCCACTGCTTGACATGGCACTTAGGCACTGTTTGGGCCTTTCATCCAGCACAACACAACCATAATTCAGGCCCAATTGGCCCCTATCTGGTTTAAGGGGATTAACTTCTAATCTTAACCCTAATTATATGTTAACTATAAAATTAAAGATATTTTCTAAGAAAATCTAAATCCAGCATGTCATGGCTTCTTCCGGTGAGCTTCCGGCGGATTTCTGAGAAACTCTCGAACATCTTCCAACGGACTCCCGGTAGGCTCCTAGACTTTACGATGATCTTGGCGAGTTCTGACAAGTCTACTCCAATTTTTCTTGGTAAGCTCCGCGAACTTCTAATGAATCTTTTCGATGAACCCTTCGCCAAGCTCCTGACTCATTCTAGGCCAATTCTGATGGCACTCTTGATGAATCTTCAGACTCTCAGTGAACTCTCAAACTCCTAATGATTTGATCGTACTTGACTCTAGCACATCATTTTGCTTTATACCTTCATCACTATCGTAGTTAATCCTGCACACTAATTAAACCTTAACCTTACTTTGATCTAGACAATAACAAAGTGAATCAACATCCTATTGCCCGACACGTTATTGGTTAGCGCTTCGTCCGGTTCTTTAGCGTATTATCCTCTCTTGCGGCCTATTACCCAATTGACGGTCTTCCATAACCCCGATCTCCTTAGCATAACTTCGCTCTTCTTAGCTCGATGCCCGAACTCTTTATCTGAAGCCTTCTACCGATCGTCGACTTGACCTCTGGCTTGATGCCTAATTTCCTAACGTGTACTTCTCTGGCGTAATGTTGATTCATCCTATTTTAATTATCTAATCTTGATCGAAAGTAGACTTGTGACTCAAAACGTAGTTAGATAAAAAATCACACTCAATTAATTTTATCATCAAAATCCGAGATTTAACAATCTCTCCCTTTTTTATGATGATAACTAATTGATGATAGAGTTAACTTTAACTCCCAAAGTTTAACCAAACTCCCCCTATCAATATGTCATATTGATATAACCCTTGGATTTCAACAAATCTAAGTAACATGTATCAAAAACATCATGCAATATTTTAAAATATATAAAGCATCATACATTGTATGAAATCATTAATCTACTTCTTCCCTAGTGTCATCAACAAAAAGGATAAGTTGCATTAGAGCTAGCTTAAAAGATATGCAAATTTTATAATGCACTAGTAAGATTTACATTACTCAATCATAGCAAGTTTAAAATTCGTGTAAGTATACCAATTTTTCACTTGCTTCATGAGATGTGCAAGTTTGCACTTTTTCTTCTGAAGATAGGCAAGATAATAATTGTTTCTTCTCTTTTGAGAAGTGCAACTTAGTTTTTCCTTTGTTTCTCTTGAGACTTTAAGGTAGCAATTGTTAGGATCTAGAGTGGCACTAAGAGGGGTGGGGGGTGAATTAGTGCAATTGTAACTTTACGATAAATTCAGCTTTATAAATAATTTTAGAAACTTCGTACAATAAAAAGATATTTTGATGAAAATCATGTCAAAAAAGCTCTAACTTAAACTTGAGAATATTTAGAGAAAATGAAAGGCAGTGAACAAGTAAACTAAAGGTTTACGGAAAGGTAAATGCAAGAACAGAAATGCAAATCGATTTTTATAGTGGTTCAATAATCCAACTTATGTTCACTCCCAATTCCTCTTCTCTTGAGGCCACTGGTTTTCTACTAGTTGTCTTCCTCCCAATGGGTGAAGACAAAGTCCCTTACAGCACCTTCTCCTTTTGACAGGCTTAGGAGATAACTCTTACAAGCACTTCACTCCTCTTTTTAGGTGGAGTACAAACGAGAGCTAGAGGAGGGATTTCTAAAGAGAATTTTATAGCATTTTCTTACTTTCAAAGTTTGTGCTTATATCTTCAACCCAGGGATGAGAGAGATATTTATAGGCTCTAATTTGATTCAAACTTAGAGCCAAAAATATCTCATCCTGGGTCAATCGGGTTCTAGCGGTACCAACACCTGGCACTCTGCCACTGGCAGTGTATTGGGCGGTACCACCGCCTAGACATATTGTTAGTGGGCGATACCACCGCCCAGACTTAGTCTTGAAGACTGAGCCTTCAAGCGGTTCCACTGCCCAGCTGGCAGTGCCACCACTTGACGTGGCACTTGGGCACTGTTTGAGCCTTTCATCTGGCCCAACACATCCTTGATTCGAGCCCAGTTGGCCCCTATCTAGTTTAAGGAGATTACCTCCCAATCTTAACCCAAATTACATACTAACTATGTAATTAAAGATATTTTCTAAGCAAATCTAAATCCGACATGTCAAGGCTTCTTCTAACGAGCTTCCAGCAAACTTCCGGTGGACTTTCGATGAACTCTCAGACATCTTCCGGTGGACTCCCGGTAGGCTCCTAGACTTTATGATGATCTTGGCGAGTTCCAACGAGTCTTCTTTGGCAAGCTTCAATCTTTCTCGGTGAGCTCCACGAACCTCCAACAACTCTTTCCAATGAACATTCGATGAACCCTTCATCAAGTTCCTAACTCACTCTCGGCCAATTCTGGTAGTATTCCCAATTAATCTTTAGACTTTCGACTAACTCTTGAACTCTCAACGATTCAATCGTCCTTGAGTTCAGCACGTCGTTTTGCTTTATGCCTTTATCACTATCATAGTTATTCATGTACACTAATTAAATCTTAACCCTACTTCGATCTAGATAATTACAACATGAATCAACATCTTGTTGCTCAACATGTCATTGGTCGGTGCTTCGTCCGGTTCTTCAGTGCATCATCCTCTCTTGCGGCCCATTGCCCAATCGGTGGTTGACCTCCGCAACCCTGATCTCCTTAGCATAACTCTGCTCTTCTTAGCCCGATGCCTGATATCTTTGTCCAAAGCCTTCTGTCAATTGTAGACCAGACCTCCGGCTCAACATCCAATCTCTTGACATGATCTCTTCTAGCACAATCCTGATTCATCTTATATCAACTATCTAATCTTGATCGAGAGTAGATCTACGTGACTCAAAACATAGTTAGATGAATAAAACATGATCAATTAGTTTCATTATCAAAATCTGAGATTCAATAGAAATTTGTGATGGTGTTCATGATAGCAAGTTTTTCTATTCTCCTTTGAGAAGTGCAAGCTAGTAAGTTGCTTTTCTTTGCATTGATCGAACTAGCAATTTTTGCTTGCAATGAGCTAGTAGTTTTGTAAACTTTATATCACTTTAAACATGTAAGCTAACAAGTTAAAAATGTGTAACTTTGTAATTTCTTTCTTCTCTTTTGAGAAGTGTAAGCTTGCTAGTCTTCTTTTGCATGCTAGCAATTTGCTTTCATTTGTAATGCATAAGCTAGCAAAACCCTTCTCCTCCTTTGTCAATATCAAAAAGAGGGGAGGAGCCAATGATACAGACTTTTACATCAATCATAAATTTGCATCAATCAATATTTCAATCATCACATGATGCATATAAGGTAAAAATGTAAAGAAATCATGTCATTAAGGGTATCAATATGAAAAATCAACAAAGATCAATACTAAAGGATGTCATTCATGGTTCAAAGTGTTCTTTCTAGCAAGATCAAGATCAAGACATTATTCATATCATCTCATTCATAAAATAATCATATGAGCACATGATTCATGCATCGAGTCATCAAGATCTAAAGAAAATTTTGAGTATCAAATAAAAATTATCGATTCATGCATTCAAACCATCATGGCTCAATAAGTAATGATTCTAACAAAATAAAGTTATGATTCTGAAAGTTTAAAAATAGAAGTCATGAATCATCAAGAAGTCATCAAGAAATCAAGTGACATATCAAGTTATCAATATCACAAAAAAAAAAATTTCAAGTATATAGTTCCAAGAAATCAAGAGACAAGTCATATTTGCTAGTTATAGGTGCCCTACAAGCCAATCACATGAGTGATTGCACCTGTAACACGCTGTGTCAATCTCTTTGCTTATGATTATTGGTATTATCTCACATTAACTAGATGTATATTGTGATGTCCTTGGATCTATGCAATGGGAATTGGATCATGATGAGATTACGATAATGAGACCGATTCACCTTTAAACATAGATCCTAAATTATCCTGGTCATAGGTTACTCGAGAAGGACATCGAGATAATCGGATAGATTGGTGTGCTGTATACCCGTTCATATGATGGAGGTAGCTGGTCTCATAGCTACTCATGTGGGGACACTAAGGGTACAGTGCATGTGCTCATTGGAGAATGAGTTCACTGATTGATCCGCCTATGGAATGCTGGATGGTTATTGATACCTCATATCAGACAGCGATTTCGTAGTCCCAGTAGTGTATCTGGTCCTTAGACTTGAGACACCAAGGATGTCCTGTATGAGTACTCCACTCTTTGATACCAAACTTATAGGTTTGGAAAGCTCCAGATCTAGTACAACCGATCATTAGGAGTGGTAACTAACCTTACGAGGGCTATTGAGTGTCAATAGAGGATCATCCGCTCTCAGTATCATGAGAGGAATATCTCATGTGTTCTTGCTCGAACAAATCCTTGGCCAAGGTTATTCGGATTGAGAGAGAAAGTGTTCTCCGGGAGAATCCGACAAGTGCAAGACTCGAGGAGAGACCATATGGGCCTAATAGCACCATGCCCGATATAGGATCTCTGGGATATTAGATGGATGAGAGATTATAGATACATGGTAACTGAGGACAGATAGGTCCAAAGGATTGGATTCCCATGTATCGTCTAGGAGCCGTAGCGTAGTGGCCTGGTACGTTCGCAGTCGATGAGTTGGTTAAATTATTATAAAGATAATAATTTACTAAGTCAGAAAGAGCTCTAACAAGTATGACTCACGGCCACTTCGATATTGGGCCTAGAGGGTCACACATATATGGTAGGTGTTGCGACGAGTAGAGGCTCGGATATGAGATATCCACTGAACCCCCTATCTTATTGGATATCCATTAAGCCCCTGAATTATTGGATCCTGAGATGAGATCCAATAATTGCTAGTAAGAGATTATTGGGTAGAGACCCACTAATCCAAGAGGCTTGGATAATTGGATAGAGATCCAATACCCAATAGGGCAAAAGATCTATTAGGGTTTTCATGGGGCCTCTATAAATAGGAGGAAACCAAAGCTCTATAGGCTGAGGATTTCTTTTGGTAGCCACCTCCTATTCTCCTCTCCCCAGAGAGAGAGGTGCATCGTCGCAATCCCTGCCATGTGGATACCACTAGAGAGAAGGATGCTTGACCTCCTTCATCCTCTCCCACAGATCTGCTAAAATTCAGGGATATACGATCTCCCTAGGTATCTTCTTTTACATATGTAGTTTTGTGGATTTATTTTTGACGCACCGATCTTCACATGATGACGGAAACTTTCTATGGAAAATTTGGGGTGTTTTATTTTCTGTTCTTCCGCGGCGCATGTGATGTCGCTCTCCCATGACGAATTTCCCAACAGTGGTGTCAGAGCCAGGTTGTTCGTGCGAAGATCGGATCTTAAACTACATGTGTTGTATTCTAGATCTGCTTTTGACGTCAAAATCGTTGGCGTAAAAGGGCTAGGAAGGGCAGCAACAGTTGCTGCCCTTGCTGTGCTCGTGCAACGGCAGCAAGGCTGCTTGCAGCCGCCGCCCGGTGGGCCGCAGGTCGCAAGCAAGCAGCAAGCAGGCTGCCTGCACCAGCGGCCTACCCGCAGGGGCACCGGCACTGCACGTGGGGCAGCGCTTGCGGGCACTGCGCCCGCGAGGCAGCGGCGGGGCCGCTTGTAGGGATGGCAAGCGCTGCCACCCCGGCGCTGGGTGCCTATGCGCAGAGGCGCCGGTGCCCATGCACAGAGGCGCCGACGCCTGCGGGCGCTATGCCCGCGGGCTAGTGCCGCAGAGGCGCCGGCGGCGGGCACTCCTCCCGCGGGGCAGCGGCGGCGCCGCCGCCCTCCCCGTGAGCAAAAGCATCTTCAAAACCATGTTTCTTTCATTCGAAAAAGTTGTTGATAGCAATGTGGATTGATTAATATGAGCATGCTCAAGTCCTTTTAGTATTATAAAAATGTGTATCAAGTTTAAAACTAAAACACAAGGTTCATTAAATAAAAATGTGATACATCATCTAAAAATTTCATAATAAAAATGATTAAGACCCATTCATCCAAAATGGAAGATTTTAAATCATAAGCATGATACAAGCATCTATCATCAAAACACTTTCAAGACATTAACAAACATAGATATGCATCATGTTTAAAACCGAAAAATAAATTTCATCAAAAAGATCTTCAAGTCAAAAAATATAACATATTAAGCATGCGACATCTTCTAATAAAAAATTTGATTTAAGAGATTCATAACGTGCATAGATGTGTATCACGTTTAAAATCAAAAGACAAGTTTCGCCATCAAAACCATCAAGATCAAATACATCAAACATAAAATATAGGATTTCAAATTGTAAAATCAAGCATGATACAAACATTTTTATTAAATCATCAAACTTATCAAGCATCATTTCAATTCTAATATTCTTTCTTTCATTGTTATTAGTTATACAATGATTTTTCCTTCTTACATGATTTTAGCTTAGTGTTAAAAATCAAGGGTCATGCCAATATCATGCATCATTTTATAAATTCGAAAAGCAATATAAAACATCAAGATACACATGCATGGATTAATCCTATTAGTTATACAAGTATTATCACAAATCATGCAAGTATCATTTTAATTTTCAAAAACACAAGAAAAGCATGATATTAAAAATATCCTACAAACTAAGTTAACTCATGAAAAGATCATGTAATTTTATAACAACGTAAAAACAATTCGGGTGAGTTACTTTCCTTGTTGTCGAAAGCTGTTAAAGCATAGTTTGCATCTTCATCTTCTTTGTGTGCTTTCTTCTTCTTCACTTTTGTGTACTCATTTTTGGAGCTCTCTGACTTCTTGCATTCATAGCAAGAGTTGATGTTCTTTTTAAGTTCATTTATATTGTTCAATTCTTACTTAATGAACTTATTAAATTTCTTAGTCAAAAGTTCAATATCCTCAACATTGTCCTCGTCACTTGAGTCATCACTCAAGTGGCATTCTCTTGTACAAAGTACTAAATCCTTCTTATTCTTTGGAAAGTGGTTCTTATGTTCTTCAAGTTCAAGAGTCATTTCATAGGTTATTAATGATCCGATTAGTTCTTCAAGTGAATAAATGTTCAAGTCTTTAGACTCTTGTATAGTCGTTATTTTTGGATCCCAACTCTTTGGAAGGGATCTTAAAATCTTATTAATGAGATCATAACTCAAAAAAGATTTAACAAGACCTTTTAAACTATTGACGACATTCGTGAAACGAGTGTACATGTCACTGATAGTCTCACTTGGTGCCATTCGAAAAAGCTCAAAATCATGCATTAAGAGCTCTACTAGTGCCCTTGTGTGTGATTTCAAGTGTGTGCCAAATATCGAAGGTTGATTCACAAGTAGAAATCTGATTAAATTCGGTTTTATCCATAGAGCAAAATAAGGCATTCATAGCCTTTGCATTTAAAGAAAAAGATTTTTTCTTTGAATCTGACCATTTGTTCATCAGTTTAGATAGTAGTTAAAAATCATTTTTGACGATGTTCTATAAATCCAAATTCATAGAAAGCAAGAAAACTCTCATTCGAGTTTTCCAATAAGTGTAGTCCGGCCCATTAAAGAAGGGAGGATGAACAATCGAAAAACCCTCTTGAAAGCCGTAAAGAACCATTTCTCATGGGTGTGAATCCAAAAGAGAAATAATGTGACTCTGATACCAACTATTAGGATCAAGTGCAGTACTAAGAGGGGGGGTGAATTAGTGCAGCGGTAAATTACAACAAGTTCATGTGATTTAAACGATTTTGGAGTCTTCCATACGATAAAAAACACATTTCAATGAAAAGCGTATTGGAAATACTTGAGCTTGAGAATGATTGTAAGAGGATATAGAAGAAGTCGAATGATTGCAGTGGAATGAAATGGTTTACAGCAATGTAAATGACAATAAGTAAACATAAATTGATTTTTATAGTGGTTCGATCATTCGAACTTTGTCCACTCCTGATTCCTCTTCTCTTGAGGCCATTGGCTTTTCACTAGTTGTCCTCCTTTCAACGAGTAAGGAATAACTCCCTTACAGTGCCTTCTCCTTTTGACGAGCTTAAGAGATAACCCTTACAAGCACTCACTCCTCTCTTTAGACTGAAAACTAATGAGAGCTAGAGGAGGGATTTCTAAAGAGAATTCTATAGTGCTTTCTCACTTTTAAAGTTTGTGTGCTTGTTTCTTTAACCTAGGGATGGGAGGGGTATTTATAAGCTCTAATCTGGTTCAAACTTGGAGCTAAAAACTATCCCATCCCGAGTTATTCGCCTATCACTAGCGGTACCACTGCTAGTGCACTCTGGTTCTATCAATGTACTGGGTGCTACCACCACCCAAAAACACTATCAATGGGCGGTACCACCACCTAGACTCAATCTTGAAGACTGAGCCTTCAGATGGTTCCACCACCTAGTTGGTGGTGCCATTACTTGACGTGACACTTAAGCATTGTTTGAGCCTTTCATCCATCCCAACATAACCCTGATTCAAGCCTAGTTGGCTCCTATCTTGGTTAAGAGGATTACCTCCCAATCAAAACCTTAATTACATGCTAACTATGAAATTAAAGATATTTTCTAATTTTCAATGAGTGTTTGGTAAACTTCCGGTGAGCTTCTAGCGAACTTCCAACGGACTTCCGATGAACTCTTGGACATCTTCCGACGGACTTCTGGCAGGTTCTGGGACTTTACGATGATCTTGGTGAGTTCTGATAGTCTTCTTTGGCAACTTTGATCTTTCTCGGTGAGCTCTGCGAACTTTCAACGAATCTATCCGGTGAACTTCCGATGAACCCTTCGGCAAGCTCCCGTCTCATTCTTGGCTAATTCCGGTAGCACTCCTGATGAATCTTCAGACTTCGTGCAAACTCTCGAACTCCCAATGATTCAATCATACTTGACTCTGGCATGTCATTTTGATTTATGCCTTTATCGCTATTGTAGTTATTCTTGCACATAATTAAACCTTAACCCTACTTTGATCTAGATAATTACAAAGCAAATCAATATCCTATTGCCTGGCATGTCATTGGTCGGTGCTTCGTCTAGTTCTTCGGTGCATCGTCCTCTCTTGCGACCTATTGCCCAATCGGGGGTCTTCCGCAACCCTGATCTCCTTAGCACAACTCTGCTCTTCTTGGCCCAATGCCTGAACTCTTTGTCCGAAGCCTTCTGTCGATCGTCGACTAAACCTTCGGCTCAATACCTAATTTCCTGATGTGTTCTCCTCTGGCACAATGTTGATTCATCCTACTTTAATTGTCTAATCCTAATCGAAAGTAGACCTACGTGACTCATAACATAGTTAGATCAAAAATCATACTTAATTAGTTTCATCATCAAAATCCAAGATTTAATAGAACTAAGCAACAAGGGGGTCGCCAACTATGCTTGAATGGCTATCGGAGAAGAGGTAAGTAATTTATTAGATGAAAATTTAACTTTCGATGAGCTTTCGAATACTTTTTATAATTTGTTTGATGAGTGTAGAGTAATTAGTAAAAAGTTTAATTTATTAAAAAAAGAGCATGCTCTCTTAGTTAATAAATTTAAAAATCTTAAACTTAACACTCCTTTGCCTCCATGCTCTAAGTGTGAACACTTAGAGGCACTTGAGAAGAAGAATTTGCTACTCAAAGAAATCTTAGATAAATTTAAGGTTAGTAGTAAGTCTTTGGATATGATCCTTGTCGGACAATAAGGGTCATGTTCATAAAAGAAGTAGAATCGGATTTATGAGTGGAGCTCACCAAAATCCAACCACTTTTGTTAAAGGACCTATATTGCATGTATCACCTCACATAAAGTGCAACTTTTTTTGCAAACCTGAACATGTTACTTACAAATGTCTGTTTAATAAATTTAGCCCATATAAATTGATATGGGTTCCTAAAAGAACCATAAAAAATTCAATGCAAAATGATAAAATGAGTAGATCAATTTTTGAGGCACCCAAGGTCAAATGGGTACCCAAAAATCATCTTATATAAGCATCTTTACCATCGTAAGCTAGGAGTGAGTGACGATACCTCAAGCTCACTAGCTCAAGTAATGGAAGACCAATAAGTGCAATGTATTGATTATTTATGCATCATAATTAATGATGTATTAAATCTCTTGAAAAATAATTTTGATGATGGTTTATAAAATCATGCTTGACGAGCTTAAGGATTTAATGAAAACATTTGCATCATGCTTGATTTTATAATTTGAAATCCTATGTTTTGGAATGATGTGTTTTTGATAGTTTTGACGAAAACTTATTTTGGATCTATATGATAATACTTGGCTTACATATAAAAAAATTGGACATTCCTATAAAAGATCAAATCACTTAAATTGAAACACATAAATATGAGAAAACACACTATCATGATGTTTGATGGTCTTGTTGATTTTGATGATGAAATGCAAGTTTTTGTATTCTTCGGAAATCACTTAACTAAACTCCTCTTTTGCTATTCGAGTTATCTTATCTTTGCTTTATCATTCTCCCTTGATCTGCCCAAGGAAAATGTTTCAAATATCTCTTGATTATAGCATCTTCGTTTGATTATTTTTTATGGTTTGATGAGTCATCGCTCTTAATAAAAATAACTTCATAAATAATAAGAGATCAGAGTGATTCAAATGATATCATTTCAACTCAATCAAATACTTGACAATTAAATTGAACATCTATGAGATAGATGTTAAATGAGAAAGTCAAATTGATCAAATAATCAAAGTATTGCTACCCCCAAAAGAAATTGGCTAAGTATGTGTGATGGTGGTGGCACCGCTGAAACCAGCTATAGCACCACTTGGGTTTTATGTTTTCTAGGCGGTGGCACCACCCAACCAGCGATGGCATCGCCCAAAAGGTCCCCTATATAAAGGGACTTTAGGGTCGGCGGTAGAATCGACCCTCTCCTTTGCTGTAGCCCACAAAATCTCTCTCCCACCTCTCAATCTTGATCCTTATCATCTAGAAAACCTAAAAGGGATCTCTACTTCATCGAGATTTGCATCAATCTCAAGAACTAAGGAAGAACTCTACTAAGGTATTCTTTGAAATCCTTCCTTTGAATTCATCATATATTACTACCTTTTTACAATTATTCCTTCATTATCATCATTTGTAGATAAATGACACATAGGAGATCATCTAGGGACAAAGGGAAGAGGAAAGAAGGAGATTCATATGACCCCACCCTATTTAACTATAGTAAAAATGCCCTTAGATACCCTAGTTTTGAATCTAAAAATGTACACAAGAGTAAGTATGTTGATTTAGGAGAACTAGAGGACTTAGAGCCTATACAATGGTTCACTAATTTAGATGTCTTACCTATATTGCAAATCAACGAACCAATATACCCTAGATTAGTTCGGTTGTTCTATAACAACTTAAACGTAGATGAAGCTGACAATGTATCAACCTATCTACTAGGGAACCATATCTCTATTACAGATAATATGATTTGCGACCTAATAGAAATTTTCAAAAAAAGAAGAGGTTGTTATTTTAGAGGCCAATGAGATTTAGATACAATTTGAGTGACCTATTCCAAGGTTTTAGGAATAATTTTTAGAAACCCAAACTTAGCGATAGTCCCTAAAAGTTATGAACACCTATTGCCCTTCAACTCTAAGATTCTCCATCATATCATCATTAGTATCTTAATTCTAAAATAATATCACCATGTTAAAGTCAACCAAATGGAATTAGATACGATGTACTAGATTTTGGCCAGATAAGAAAATTATTTTGGATACTTAATTCTACTGAACATGATTGACATATCAACTAAGGATTTGATGCTTCCATATGGTGGGTTAATCACAAGATTATTACATGCACACAACATTAGGATACCACACAATGAAGAAAGAATAAAAGTAGATAGATATAATGCAATTAATAGAAACCTACTTAAACGATTAAGATACACTTTTAGGAATGAAATTGGACTAGGTTGCCTAGAAGGATCAATCCTCCCCCTCCTGAAGAAGAACCTAAAACACCAATATTTAGCGGTAATGAGTCTCCTCTCTCTAGTCCCTTTGAGGCTGCACCGAAAGATCCAGCTCCTGCATCATCTTCTGATGATCTGATTATGACTGAACTGAATCAACTCAAATCATAGCAAGATAAACTCAAACTACAACAAAACAAGATCCTAAATGAAGTGCATCAAGTACATCGTAAGATCGATACTTCGTATAGACATTTGTTGGGAAATCCAGAGGGCGACATCTCATGTGCAGCGAAAGAACAGAAAACAAAAATCCTGGATTTCCACAAAAGGTTCCGTCATCGTGCGAAGATCAGTTCGTCAAAAACAAATCTGGGAATCCAAAAATTACATGTGTAAAAAGAAAGTACCTAGGGTGATCATATATCCCTGAATTCCTATAGATCCGTGGGATAGGATGAAGGAGGTCAAGCATCCTCCTCTCTAGCAGTATCCATATGGCAGGGACTATGACGATGCTCCTTTCTGGAGAGAGGAGAACAAGATGTGGCCACCAAGATGACCCCAACCTATAGACCTTTGGTTCATTCCTATTTATAAAGGCCCCCTATAAACCCTAATGAATCCTGCCCTATTGGGTATTAGATCTCCATCCAATTACCCAAGCCTCTTAGAACAATGGGTCTATACCCAATAATCTAGCTCCTATTAGATCTCATCCATGGGATCTAATAATATAGGGGCTTATTGGATATCGAATAAGATAGAGGCTCCGACGGATATCTCATATCCGAATCTCTACTCGTCGGAACACCTACCATATGTGTGTGACCCTTTAGACCCAATTTTGAGTTAGCCATAAGTTATACCTGTCAAAACTCCTTCTAAATCAGTGAATTATTATCTCTATAATAATTCACTCGACTTAATAACTACGGACGTACTAGGCCACTACGCCATAGTCCCCAAACGATATAGGGGAATCTAATTGTTTGGACCTATCTGTCCTCAATTACCACGTACCTATAGTCCTTCATCCATCTAATATCTCAGAGATCATATAACGGGCATGGTGTTGTCAGGCCCATACAATTTCCAATCGAGTCTCGCTTTAATCGGATTCTCCTATAGAACTCTTTCTCTCTTAATCCAAATGCTCCTGGCTAAGGATTTGTTTGAGTAAGAATACATGGGATATTTCTCTCATGATACAAAAAGTGGATGATCCTTTATTGACACTCAATTGCCCTCGTAAGGTTGGTTGCCACTCCCAATAATCAACTATACTAGATCTAGAACTTTCAAACCTATAAGTCCGGTATCAAAGAGTGGAGTACTCATATAGGACATCCTTGGTGTCTCAAGTCTAAGGACTAGATACATTAGTGGGACTACGGAATCGATGTTTGACTTGAGGTATCAATAACCATCTAGTATTCTATAAGTGGATGAATCAGTAAACTCATTCTCCAATGAGCACATGTACTGTATCCTTAGTGTCTCCACACAAGTAGCTATGAGACTAACCACCTCCATCATATGGATGGGTATACAGTACACCAATCTATCAGGTTATCTCAATGTCCCTCTCGAGTAACCTATAACCGGGATTATTTAGGGTCTCTATTTAAAGGTGAATCGGTCTCATTATCGTGATCTCATCACGATCCGATTCCCATTGCATAGATCCAAGGACATCACAATATACATCTAGATAATGTGAGAAAATGCCAATAAGCATAAGCAAAGAGATTGATGCCGGGTGTTACAGGTGCTATCACTCATGTGATTGGCTTATAGGGCACCTATAACTAGCAATCTCCCACTTGACCTAAAACCAATCACCTACGTGTCTGATCCCTATCAAACCTCTATGATGCTCAAAGATAATCTAAGTCAATGGCTTTCTCTGTAGATCTGCAATATTATCTTCGAATGAAACTCTTTCCATTGCTATATCTCTTCGGGCCATGATCTCTCTTATAAGTTAGAACCTCCTCAAAACACTTCTGATAAGACCCGAGTTCCCTTCTTTGAGTAATCACCCTGTAGGTGTCGTAATATAAAGGAATCAGCTCCTCATTGCTCAGCACGACTCCCAAATCTGTGATGAACTGCTTCATCCAGACTCCCTCCTTTACTGCCTATACTACAGCAATGTACTCCTCCTCTATGGTCGAGTCAGCAGTAGTATCTTGCTTGGAACTCTTCCAACATACTGCTCCTCCATTCAGGGTAAATACCCCGAATTAGACTTGCCATCATCAACATCAGACTAGAAGCTCGAGCCAATGTAGCCCTCAACTCTGAAGATACTTTCTCCATATACCAGTAAAAGATCCTTAGTCCTCCTCAAGTACTTAAGGATACTCTTTAATGCTTTCTAGTGCTCCAAGCCTAGATCTACCTGATACCTACTCGTGACACTCAGAGCATGCACTATATCAGGCCTGGTACATAACATAACATAGATAATAGACCCTATTACTAAGGTATAGGGTATTCTATCCATGTGTGCCCTTTCTTCAGGAGTCTTTGGGGACATACTCCTAGAAAGTGATAGCTTATGTCTCATCGGTATGAGACCTCTCTTGAAAATTTTCATGCCAAACCTTTTGACAATGGTGTCTATGCACCTGAATTATGACAAGCCAAATATCTACTTGGATCTATCTCTATAGATCTGAATCTCCAATAAGTAGGATGCTTCCCCTAAGTCCTTCATGGAGAAGTGTCTAGATAGCCAAGCCTTTAGTATAGAGAGCATTCCTACATCATTCCCAATGATTAGGATGTCATCCATATACAATACTAAGAAGGTAATAGCGCTTCCACTTATCTTCCTGTACACACAAAGCTCATCTTCATTCTTAATGAAGTTATAAGATTTGATCGTCTCATTAAATCTTATGTTCCAACTTTAGGAAGCTTGCTTCAGTCCATAGATAGACCTAAGTAACCTGCACATCTTATCCGGACTATCCTTGGACATGAATCTCTTAGGCTGTATAATATACACCTCCTCCTCAAGGTTGCCGTTGAGCAACATAATTTTCATGTCCATCTGCTAGATCTCATAATCAAGGTGTACTATAATAGCCAATAGAATTCTGATGGATTTTAGCATGGCTATAGGTAAGAAGGTTTCATCATAGTCAACACCTTGGCTTTGACGAGAACCCTTAGCCACTAACCTTGCTTTATAGGTCTCTACCTTTCCATTTACTTCGATCTTCTTCTTGAAGATTCACTTGCAACCAATAGATACAATACCCTCGGGTGCATCAACTAGGTTCCAAACCTAGTTGTAGTACATGGAATCCATCTTTGAATTCATGACTTCTTACCACTTTCCGAAGTCTATACTCATAATAGACTCTTCGTAGGTCTGAGGATCAATATCCTCAACACTCGCTCTTCTGATATGTCCCACATACTCTTGGGAGGATGTGATACTCTATCGCACCTATGTAAAGTCAGAACTTGTGTGCTAGGTACCTGAACAGATTCTAGCTATGGAATGGTGGTTGAGCTGGGTTCTTTAACCTTGCTCAACTCTATCATGCTCCCACTGTCTCTACTAAAAATATGTTCCTTTTTAAGGAACACTACTCACTTGACTACAAAGACCTTTTGGTCCTTAGGGTGATAGAAATAATACTCACAAGTTTCCTTAGGGTATCTTACGAACTTGCATCATTCCATTCTGGATTCCAACTTATCAGGCTTGTGTCTTTTAATGTGGGCAAGACAGTGCCAAATCTTAACAACCTTAAGATCGGGCTTCCCTTTCCATATCTCATATGGTGTAGACTCTACCGACTTAGTTAGAACTCTTTTAAGAAGGTAAGCTATAGACTCTAGGGCATATCCCCAGAATAAGATGGGTAGGTCGACAAAATTCATCATGAACTATGCCATGTCTAACAGTGTGCAATTTCTCCTTTCGGATATACCATTAAGCTAGGGTATATAAGGAGGTGTCCATTGGAACAAAATCCTCTAGTCCTTGTGGAACTAGGTGAACTCTGTACTCAAGTACTCACCTCCTCAATCTGATCGAAGGGTCTTGATACTCTTTCTAGTCTAAACTTCGACTTCATTCTTATACTCCCTAAATTTCTCAAAGGCTTCGGACTTGTACTTCATCAAGTACACATGTCCATACCTAGAGAAATCGTAAGTGAAAATAAAGAAGTAGGAATAACCACTGATGGCCTGAGTTGACATGGGAACACATACATCACTATATATTAGTACCAACAACTCAGTGGCTCTCTCTTGAGTTCCACTAAATAGAGAGTTGATCATCTTTCCATGAAAGCAAGGTTCACAAGTCACATATGACTCATAGTCAAATGGATCCAGGTATCCATCTATCAGCAACTTTTAAATCCATCTCTCATGAGTGATAGCACCTGTAACATACTGCGTCAATCTCTTTGCTTATAATTATTGGTATTATCTCACATTATCTAGATGTATATTGTGATGTTCCTAGATCTGTGCAATGGGAATCGGATCGTGATGAGATCACGATAATGAGATCGATTCACCTTTAAACACAAACCCTAAGTTATCCTGGTCATAGGTTACTCGAGAAGGACATCGAGATAACCGGATAGACTGGTGTGTTGTATACCTGTTCATATGATGAAGGTAGCTGGTCTCATAGCTACTCGTGTGGGGACACTAAGGGTACAGTGCAGGTGCTCATTGGAGAATGAGTTCACTAATTGATCCGCCTACGGAATGCTGGATGGTTATTGATACCTCATGTTAGACAGCGATTCCATAGTCCTAGTAGTGTATTTGGTCCTTAGACTTGAGACACCAAGAATGTCCTGTATGAGTACTCCACTCTTTGATACCAGATTTATAGGTTTGGAAAGCTCCATATCTAGTACAACCGGTCATTGGGAGTGGTAGCCAACCTTACGAGGGCTATTGAGTGTCAATAGAGGATCATTCGCTCTCGGTATCATAAGAGGAATATCCCATGTGTTCTTGCTCGAACAAATCCTTGGCCAAGGTTATTCGGATTGAGAGAGAAAGGGTTCTCCGAGAGAATCTGACAAGAGCAAGACTCGAGGAGAGACCGTATGGGCCTGATAGCACCATGCCCGGCATAGGATCTCTGGGATATTAGATGGATGAGAGATTATAGATACATGGTAACTAAGGACAGATAGGTCCAAAGGATTGGATTCCCCTGTATCGTCTGGGGGCCGCGGCGTAGTGGCCTAGTACGTCCGCGGTCGATGAGTTGGGTGAATTATTATAGAGATAATAATTTACTAAGTCAGAAGGAGTTCTGATAAGTATGACTCACGGCCAGCTCGATATTGGGCCTAGAGGGTCACACACATATGGTAGGTATTGCGACGAGTAGAGGTTCAGATATGAGATATCCGCTGAACCCCCTATCTTATTGGATATCCATTAAGCCCCTGAATTATTGGATCCTGAGATGAGATCCAATAATTGCTAATAAGAGATTATTGGGTAGAGGCCCACTAATCTAACAGGCTTGGGTAATTGGATGGAGATCCAATACCCAATAGGGCAAAAGATCTATTAGGGTTTTTCGGGGGGGCCTCTATAAATAGGAGGGGACCAAAGCTCTATAGGCTGAGGGTTTCTTTTGGTAGCCACCTCCTGTTCTCCTTCCCCCAGAGAGAGAGGAGCATCATCGCAATCCTTGCTGTGTGGATACCGTTAGAGAGGAGGACACTTGACTTCCTTCATCCTCTCCCACAGATCTGCAGGAATTCAGGGATATACGATTACGATCTCCCTAGGTATCTTCTTTTACATGTGCAGTTTTCGCTGATTTATTTTTGACGCACCGATCTTCGCACGATGATGGAAATTTTCTACAGGAAATCTGGGGTGTTTTGTTTTCTATTCTTCCGCTGCGCATGTGATGTTGCTCCCCCTTGATGGATTTCCTAACAGTGGTATCAGAGCCAGGTTGTTCGTGCGAAGATCGAATCTTAAACTGCGTGTGTTGTATTTTAAATCTACTTTTAACATCAAAATCGTTGGCGCGAAGAGCGAGAAAGGGCAGCAACTATTGCTGACCGCTCGTGCAACAACCGCAAGGCTGCTTGTAGCCTTGCTGCCTGCACAGGCAGTAGCCGGCGGCCTACGGGCCAGCCCGCAGGGGCACCGACGAGCTGCCAGCAGGGCAGCGCCCTCCCACGGGGCAGCGGCACCAGGGCAGCCTTGCTGCATGCATCGGTGTTGGCGCCGTGCGCGTCGAGCGCGCCCGCTGGCGCCGGCGGGTTGCCGCGGGCAACGCCGCAGCGCCGCTTCAGTGGGTGGTGCTTGCGCGAGCGGTGCCCACCCGCGGTTGGGGCAGCGCCTACGAGCGTTGCGCCCACCTGCTGCGGTCGTGCTGCCCGCAACGCCACAACCGGTTGGGTGGCGACGGGCGCTCCGCTTGTGGAGTAGTGGCGCCGCCGCCGCCCTCCCCGTGCGCAAGGGGCACCACCGGCAGGGTGCGCCGGCCGCAACCGCAACGCAGCACCGCAGAGGGAGGGGAGTTAGGGTTTTCGAACAAAAGATGATTTTACCCCTCAAAATTTTAAAAATTTCAGATTCTGTCCCCTTTGATAAAATTACCAAAATACCCTCAAAATTTGAGAAATTTTATTCTCTGTCCCTTTTGGTCGAATGACCAAACTACCCTTAGGAATTTAGAAAATTCTCTCTATGTCCCTATTTTCATAAAAATTAAATATATTAATTAAATAGTTTAATTAACTATTATTTTTTATCTAGTAGTCCTATAAAATAACATATACATGTGATGTATGATGTGGACAGATGATCATGGACTTGTGATGCGGTGTGTGTACATGTGATTATTATTATTGGGGTCTGCGAGCCTCTATTTTTCTCGTTTATTATCGGGCCTGCGTGCTTGTAATTATGTTGTAATTATCAGAGGGGGCGCAGCGGTAGCGTGACTCACGAGGTCGAGACGGACGATCCAACGCATGGAGATGCGTTGAGATGTCGACGGATCCGACGAAGCGAGATGGATGATCACAGGGCATAGAGATGCGCCGAAGTACACATAGATCTTAATGTGAGTGATTGGGCCCACTGGCTCGGGCCTGATCATATTAGGATATGGTCCATGATCATCTGGTGTAATTGCTCATGTGATGTGTGATTAGTTATACACCTACTAGATATGCATATATATATTTACATGCGATGTAGATATATATATTAAATATGTATATGTGACACATTATGTTAGGAGACCAAATCAAAAATCCTCTCCATTAATAATATTAAGTCGGTAAACGTGAGACAATTAGATTGACCCACGTGGCCTTCCATCGTTATAGCTAGGAGCCGATTCCCGGTGTAGGTTGAGTTGGTCGAGTCCCTCGAGACTCACCTATATCGCATCTCGCCATCTTATCTACGACATAGAGATGTCAGAGGTGACCTGAGGACATAGTATGCTTGGTCGAGTCCCTCAAGAGTATATCACCTAATCAAACTCATCTGGTAACGATGTTAATGACTTAACCGAACATCATGGTTGGTCGAGTCCCTCGAGGCCATGGTGGTTCGGAGGCCGAACAGGATAGGAATCACAAGGAGTTGTGATTGGCAAGAGTTGCCTACCTTTATAGGCTTAACGTGATTGGTCGAGTCCCTCGAGGTTACGTTAAGACGCCGATTGGATCCTGATCCCCACTAGAGATCCGTCGGGGGTCTCCGATTCACATACCGGAGGGTGTTGTGTGTCTCGCGAAAAATTAGTGAGAATACATTAAGATAGAAGTTCTTATCTTAATTATTTAATTTTAGCAAAGTCTGCATATTATTTATTTCTGCTACATCTTTTATTTTAGAAAAATATCGCTTTCAAATCCTTTACGTGGCATACTTGATGCCAACCGCCTCACTGGTCCAAATTATATGGATTGGCTTCGCAATCTAAGAATCGTTCTCACGGCAGAGAAAATCGCATATGTCCTTGATACAGTGATCCCTACGCCCGACGAAGGGGCAAGCGAGGATGAGATCGCTCGTTATATGAAGTACTTAGATGATTCCACTCGTGCTCAGTGTTACATGTTGGCCTCTATGACTACTGAGTTACAGAGACAGCATGAAAATATGAATGCTAATTCCATACTCCTACATCTCCGTAAACTGTTTGAGGAACAGGGAAGAACTCAGCGATATGAGATATCAAAGAGTCTTTTCCGTGCTAGGATGACTAAGGGGACACCGGTTCAGAACCATGTCCTTAAGATGATTGAGTAGATCGAGAAACTCACAGGTCTAGGAATGGTCCTAGAGGATAACCTGTGTGTGGATCTTGTACTTCAGTCCCTACCAGATTCCTTTTCTCAGTTCATAATAAATTTTAATATGAACAAACTTGAGGTGACCCTCCCAGAGCTCCTCAATATGTTGAGAGAAGCAGAGAGCACCATCAAGAAAGAGAAGCCGGTTCTCTACACTAGTGAGATTAGAAAGAAAAGGAAGGCTGAGAAGACCCTTAAGAAGGGCAAGGGCAAGGGCAAAATGGGTAAGGCAAAGGTTGCCAAGAAAGACCCAACAAAGGACAAAGGTCAGTGCTTCCACTGTGGCAAAGATGGGCACTGGAAGAGGAACTGCAAAGAGTACCTTGCAGAGAGGGCGAAACAGAAGCTTGCAGAAGCTTCAGGTACATTCATGATTAGTCTCCATTTGTTAGAATCTTGTGATAACACATGGGTATTAGATACTGAGAGTGCTTATCATATTTGTAATTCATTGTAGGTTCTGGCAGAACCTAGGAGATTGAACAAATGCCAGATGGACCTTAAGATGGGCAATGGAGCAAAGGTTGCTGCACTAGCTATTGGCAAGGTCATCTTACATCTGCCTTGTGGAGCTATTATTGCATTAGATACATGCTATTATGTTCCTTCTATTATCAAAAATATTATTTCCATTTCATATTTGACAGTTATTAGATATAAATTAATTTTTAAGAACAATGATTGTTCAATAATATTAGATGATGAGATCATCACGAGAGGAACAGTGTGTAATAGTTTATTTATGCTAGATACAGCTCCACATATCATGAGTGTAAGAGAGTCTAAGAGGAAACGAGAAATGGAGAACCAGACTGAAAAGAGTATTAAAACCCTTCGATCAGATCGAAGAGGTAAGTACTTGAGTATAGAGTTCACCCAGTTCCTCAAAGACTATGGGATATTATCCCAATGGACACCTCCTTATACACCACAGCTTAATGGTGTATCAGAAAGGAGGAATCACACACTGTTAGACATGGTGCGTTCCATGATGTGTTTCGTTGACCTACCCATCTCATTCTGGGGATATGCCTTAGAGACTGCAGTTTACCTTCTGAACAAAATTCCAACTAAATCAGTGATGTCTACTCTATATGAGATATGGAATGGGAAGAAACCCGATCTTAAAGTTGTTAAGATTTGGGGCTGCCCTGCCCACGTTAAGAGACACAACCCTGACAAGTTGGAATCTAGGACGGAACGGTGCAAGTTTATAGGATACCCCAAAGAAACTTGTGGGTATTATTTCTATCACCCTAAGGACCGAAAGGTCTTTGTAGCCAAGAGAGTAGTGTTTCTTGAGAAGGAACACATTCTTGGTGGAGACAGTGGGAGCATGATAGAGTTGAGCGAGGTTGGAGAACCTAGCTCAAGCACCATTTCAGAGTCTATTCATATACCTAACACACAAGTTCTAACTTTACGTAGGTCTGATAGAGTATCCCATCCTCCTGAGAGATATGTGGGACATATCAGAAGAGAGGATGCTGAGGATATTGATCCTTAGACCTACGAGGAGGCTATTATGAGCATAGACTTCGGGAAATGGCAAGAAGCCATGAATTCAAAAATGGATTCCATGTACTCCAACAAGGTTTGGAACCTAGTTAATGCACCCGAGGGTATTGTACCCATTGGTTACAAGTGGATCTTCAAAAAGAAGATTGGAGTAGATGAAAAGGTAGAGAACTATAAAGCAAGTCTAGTTGCTAAGGGGTATTGTCAAAGGCAAGGTGTTGACTATGACGAAACTTTCTCACCTGTAGCCATGCTAAAATCCATTTGAATTCTATTGGCTATTACAGCACACTATGATTATGAGATCTGGCAGATGGACGTCAAAATCGCTTTCCTCAATGGTAACCTCGATGAGGAGGTGTATATGATACAGCCTAAGGGATTCGTGTCCAAGAATAACCCAGATAAGGTGTGCAAGTTGCTTAGGTCCATTTATGGATTGAAGCAAGCTTCTCGAAGTTGGAATATAAGATTTGATGAGGCAATCAGATCTTATGACTTCGTTAAGAACGAAGATGAACCTTGCATGTACAGGAAATTAAGTGGGAGCACTATTACCTTTTTGGTATTATATGTGGATGACATCCTGATTATTGGGAATGATGTAGGAATGCTCTCCACAGTAAAGTCTTGGCTATCTAGGCACTTCTCCATGAAGGACTTAGGGGAAGCATCCTACATATTGGGGATACAGATCTATAGAGATAGATTCAAGAGGATGCTTGGCTTGTCCCAGTCCAGGTACATAGACACCATTGTCAAAAGGTTTGACATGAAAAATCCAAGAGAGGACTCATACCGATGAGACATGGAATATCACTTTCTAGAAGTATGTCCCCAAAGGATCCTGAAGAAAGGGCACACATGGATATGATGTCATATGCATGAGCGATAGGATCTATCATGTATGCTATGCTATGTACCAGGCCTGATATAGCGCATTCTCTGAATGTCATGAGCAGATATCAAGCAGATCCAGGCTTGGAGTACTAGAAAGTAGTAAAATATATCCTTAAGTACTTGAGAAGGACTAAGGATCTTTTACTGGTATATGGAGGTAGTAGCCTCAAGGTTGAGGACTACTCGGACTCGAGCTTCTAGTCCGATATCGATGATAGTAAATCTAATTCAGGGCATGTGTTCACCCTGAATGGAGGAGCAGTATGCTGGAAGAGTTCCAAGCAAGACACTATTGCTAAATCGACCACAAAAGCGGAATACATTGCTGTGGTAGAGGCAGCAAAGGAGGGAGTCTGGATGAAGAGGTTCATCACAGACCTAGGAGTCATGTCGAGCAGCGAGGAGCTGATTCCTTTATATTGCGATAAATACGGGACGATTACTCAAATAAGGGAACCCGGGTCTTATCAGAAGTGTTCTTAAGAGGTTCCAACTTATTAGAGAGATCGTGGCCCGAAGAGATGTAGTAAATGGAAAAAGTTCCATCCGAAGATAACATTGCAGATCCATTGACAAAGCCATTAACTCAGATTGTCTTTGAGTGTCACAGAGGTCTAATGGGGATCAGACATGTTGGTGATTGACTTTAGGTCAAGTGGGAGATTGCTAGTTATAGGTGCCCTGCAAGCCAATCACATGAGTGATAGCACCTGTAACATGCTGCGTCAATCTCTTTACTTATGATTATTGGCATTATCTCACATTATCTAGATGTATATTATAATGTCCCTAGATCTATGCAATGGGAATCAGATCGTGATGAGATCACGATAACGAGATTGATTCACCTTTAAACACAAACCTTCAGTTATCCTGGTCATAGGTTACTCGAGAAGGACATCGAGATAACCGGATAGACTGGTGTGCTATATACCCGTTCATATGATAGAGGTAGCTGGTCTCATAGCTACTCGTGTGGGGACACTAAGGGTACAATGCAATTGCTCATTGGAGAATGAGTTCACTGATTGATCCACCTACGGAATGCTGAATGGTTATTGATACCTTATGTCAGACAGCGATTCCGTAGTCCCAGTAGTATATCTGGTCCTTAGACTTGAGACACCAAGGATGTCCTGTATGAGTACTCCACTCTTGGATACCGGACTTATAGGTTTGGAAAGCTCCATATCTAGTACAACCGGTTATTGAGAGTAGTAGCTAACCTTATGAGGGCTATTGAGTATCAATAGAGGATCATCCGCTCTCGGTATCATGAGAGGAATATCCCATGTGCTCTTTCTCGAACAAATCCTTGGCCCAGGTTATTCGGATTGAGAGAGAAAGGGTTCTCCGGGAGAATCCAACAAGAGCAAGACTCGAGGAGAGACCGTGTGGGCCTGACAACACCATGCCCGGTATAGGGTCTCTAGGATATTAGATGGATGAGAGATTATAGATACATGGTAACTGAGGACAGATAGGTCCAAAGGATTGGATTCCCCTGTATCGTTTGGGGGCCGCGGCATAGTGTCCTAGTACATCCGTAGTCGATGAGTTGGGTGAATTATTATAGAGATAATAATTCACTAAGTCAGAAGGAGTTCTGATAAGTATGACTCACGGCCAGCTCGATATTGGGCCTAGAGGGTCACACACATGTGGTAGGTATTACGACGAGTAGAGGTTCGGATATGAGATATCCGCTGAACCCCCTATCTTATTAGATATCCATTAAGCCCCTAAATTATTGGATCTTGAGATGAGATCCAATAATTGCTAATAAGAGATTATTGGGTAGAGGCCCACTAATCTAACAAGCTTAGGTAATTGGATGGAGATCCAACACCCAATAGGGCAAAAGATCCATTAGGGTTTTTCAGGGGGGTCCTCTATAAATAGGAGGGGACCAAAGCTCTATAGGCTGAGGGTTTCTTTTGGTAGCCACCTCCTGTTCTCCTCCCCCAGAGAGAGAGGAGCATCGTCGCAATCCCTGCTGTGTGGATACCGCTAGAGAGGTGGATACTTGACTTCCTTCATCCTCTCCCATAGATTTGCAGGAATTCAGGGATATACGATCTCCCTAGGTATCTTCTTTTACATGTGTAGTTTTCGCTGATTTGTTTTTGACGCACCGATCTTCGCACGACGACGGAAACTTTCTATGGGAAATCTAGGGTGTTTTGTTTTCTGTTCTTCCGCTGCGCATGTGATGTCGCTCCCCCCTTGATGGATTTCTCAACAGATATGACCTAGCCTATAATGCCATAGGTGTTCACTATTCACCTTATCTCGTTTCCTCCTGGACTTACTTACATTCATGATATGTGGAGTAGTATCTAGCATAATCAAACCATTATGCAATGTTCCTCTCATGATGATCTTATTATCCTCAATAGTTGAATAACTATTATTCTCAAAAACAACTTTATAACCATTCAATGTCAAACATAAAATGGAAATAATATTTTTGATGATAGAGAGAACAAAATAACATGCATCTAATGCAATAGTAACTCCAACAGGCAAATGTAGGGTGACCTCGCTAATAGTAATACCAGCAACTCTTGCTTCATTACCCATCTTGAGGTCCATCTTGCCTCTCATCAATCTCCTAGGTCTTACCATAACCTGCAACGAATTACAGATATGATAAACACTATCGGTAAATAATACCTATTTGTTATCATATGAGTCTGACAGATAGAGACTAATCATGAATGTATATCTGAAGCTTCTTTAAGCTTTTGTTTCGCCTTCTCTATAATATACTCTCTGTAGTTCCTCTTCTAATACTCGTCTTTGCCACAATGGAAGCACTAGCTTTTATCCTCTTTAGGATTTTTTTAGTAACCTTTGCTTTACCCGATCTGCCCTTGCCCTTTTCCCTTCTCAAGGGACTTCTTTGTCTTTCTTTTCTTTCTGGTCTTACCAGCATAGAGAACTGTGAAAAGAAATCAAGTAGGGACTGAAGCACAAGATCTACACATAGGTTATCATTTAGGACTATTCCTAGACTTATGAGTTTCTCTATCCACTCAATCATCTTAAGGACACTATTATAATCAGTGTCCTCTTAGTCATCCTATCATAGAAGAGACTCTTCGATATCTCATATCATTGAGTTCATCCTTATTCCTCAAACAATTTGAGAAGATGCAAAAGTATGGATTTGATATCCATCTTTTCATGTTGTCTCTATAACTTAGGAGTTATGGAGCCCAATATGTAACACTAAGCAAGAGTAAAGTCATCTACGTACTTCACATAGCAAGCAATCTCATCCTCGCTTGCCCTTTCCTTGGGCATAGGCATCACTATTTCAAGGACATATGCAATTTTCTCCGCTGTGAGAACTATTCTCAGGTCACAGAGTCAGTCGACATAGTTTTGACTAATGAGGCAGTTGGCATCAAGTATGCCATGTAGAGAGTTTAATAGTAATATTTTCTAAAAAAAGAAAGATGTAGCAACAAATAAATAACATACAAATTTTATAAATATATAAATAATCAAGATATGGACTTCTATCTTGATATACTCTCACTATTTTTCTAGCGAGTCATGCGACACCCTTAGCATGTGAAACGAAAATTTTCGGCAGACTTCTAGGGAGGATCGGGATCCAATTGGCATCTTAGTGTAACCTTGAGGGACTCGACCAATCACACTAAGCCTAAAAGGTAGGTAACTCTTACCAATCACAACTTCTTGTGATTCCCATCCTGTTCGGCCTCCAAACCATCATGGCCTCGAGGGACTCGACCAAGCATGATATTCGGTTAAGTCATCACTATTATTACAAGATGAGTCTGATTCGATGATATACCCTCGAGAGACTCGACCAAGCATACCATGACTCAGGTCACCGGTGACATCTCTATGTCATAGATAAGATAGAAAATCATGATATAAGTGAGTCTCGAGGGACTCGACTAACTCAACCTACACCGGAAACGGTTCCTACCTATAACGATGGAAGGCCATGTGGGTCAATCTAATTGCCTCACGTTTACTGACTTAATATTATTAATAGAGGAGATTTTTGATTTAGTCTCCTAATATAATGCGTCACAGACATATATATCTAATATATATCTGCATTGCATATAAATATATATACATATCTAGTAGGTGTATAACCAATCACACATCACATGAGCAATCACACTAGGTGATCCTAGACCACATCCTAATGTGATCAAGCCCGAGCTAGTGGGTCCAATCACTCACAACAAGATCTATGTGTGCCTCGGCGCATCCCTATGCCCTGTGATCATCCATCTCGTTTTGTCGATTCCGTTGGCATCTCCATGCATCGGATCGTCCATCTCAATGTCATGGGTCCTGCTACCATTGTGCCTCCTTGTATAATTACAATATAATTACAAGCACGCAGGCCTGATAATAAACGAGAAAAATAAAGGCTCATAGGCCCCAATAATAATCATCACATATACACACATCACAACACACGGTCCATGATCATCTATCCACATAATATATCACATGTATATGTTATTATATAAGACTACTAGATAAATAATAATAGTTAATTAAACATTTTAATTAACTAATATTTTTATGAAATCAAGGTTATTCATGGAATTTCCTAAATTTCGAAGGGTATTATGGTCATTCGGCTAGAAGGGATAGAAATTAGAATTTCTAAAATTTTGAGGGGCAAAACTATCTTTTGGTTGAAAACCTTAATCCCCAGCTTTGCTTGTGCTGCGGCCGCTACCACCCCACGGGCGGGCCACCCCTACCCGCGGGCACAACAGTTGTTGGCGGTTTGTCCGCCAGTGACCACCACCCGCGCAGGTGCCATCCTTGCGGGCGTGCATCCCAGTGGTTGGCTCGCCCGCTGGCTGGGTGACATTGCTACGGGCGGTGTGCCTGCTGCGGCGGTCGCTCGCAAACCTTGCTGGCGTCGCCGGTGCTACGGGCGAGCACTCCTCCCAGTGCGGTTGTGGGCGGCTCGCCCGCGGGTGACGTTGCCCCTTGCGGACATCGCCCGCCCTGCGTCCTTGTAGGGGGGCACAATGCCTACGCGTGACAAGTCGCCTGCGTAGGCAGCCTGCAGCCGTTGCCTACCTGCAGCCCACAGCCCACCGGTCGGCTGCATGCAGATCGCCGGCGATGGCCAAAGGCTGCTTGCAGCCTTTGGCCATTCTACGAGGGCAACAATAGTTGCTGCCCCTTTCTTACTATTGCATCAATAATTTTGACATCAAAAGTACATCCAAAACATAACACACACAGTTAAAATCTGATTTTCTCATGAATAACCTAGCTCTGATACCATTGTTGGGAAATCCAAGGGGCGACATCTCATGCGCAGTAGAAGAACAGAAAATAAAAATCCTGGATTTCCATAAAAGGTTTCATTGTCGTGTGAAGATCGGTTTGTAAAAAATAAAACCGCGAATCTGAAAACTACATGTGTAAAAAGAAAGTACCTAGGGAGATCGTATATCCCTAAATTCCTGTAGATTCATGGGAAAGGATGAAGGAGGCCAAGCGTCCTCCTCTCTAGCGGTATCCACATGGTAGGGACTATAACGATGCTCTTTTCTAGAGAAATGAGAATAGGAGGTGGCTACTAAGAAGACCCCAGCCTATGGATCTTTGGTTCATTCTTATTTATAGAGGCCCCCTTAAACCCTAATGGATCCTACCCTATTGGGTATTGGATCTCCATCTAATTATCCAAGCCTCTTAGATTAATGGGTAGACTCAATAATCTAGCTCTTATTGGATCTCATCCATGGGATCCAACAATATATGGGCTTATTGGATATCCAATAAGATAGGGGCTCTGGCGGATATTTCATATCTGAACCTCTACTCGTCACAACACCTACCATATGTATGTGACCCTCTAGGCCCAATATCGAGCTGACCGTGAGTTATACCTGTCAGAACTCCTTCTGAATCAATGAATTATTATCTCTATAATAATTCACTCGACTCATCGACTACGGACGTACTAGGCCACTATGCCGTAGTCCCTAAACGATAAAGGATAATCTAATCCTTTGGACCTATCTGTCCTCAGTTACCATGTACCTATAGTCCCTCATCCATCTAATATCCCAAAAATCGTATATCGGGCATGGTGCTGTCAGGCCCATATGATTTTCAATCAAGTCTCGCTCTAATCGGATTCTCCCGGAGAACTCTTTCTCTTTCAATCCAAATAACCCTTGCTAGGGATTTGCTTGAGCAAGAACACATGGGATATTCCTCTCATGATGTCGAAAGTGGATGACTCTTTATTGACACTAAATTTCCCTCGTAAGGTTGGTTGTCACTCCCAATAACTAGCTGTACTAGATCTAAAACTTCCAAACCTATAAGTCTGGGATCAAAGAGTAGAGTATGTTGAATCTCAGATTTTGATGATGAAACTAATTGATTGTGATTTGTGGTCTAACTATGTTTTGAGTTATGCAGGTCTACTATCGATTAGGATTAGACAATTGACGTTGGAGGAATTAACGTTGTGCCGGAGGTGATCACGTCAGGATATTGGATGTCGAGCCGAAGGTTCGGTCGACAATTAGCTGAAGGCTTCATACGTCGGGCATTGGGCCAAGATGCATGTTGCACGAAGGATATTGGGGTTGCGGAGGTCATCTATCGATTGGGCAATGGACCGCAAGAGAGGACGATGTGCCGAAGGATCGGACGAAGTACCGACCAATGACGTGCCGGGCAACTGAAAGTCAATTCGCATTATAATAACTATCTAGATCGAAGTAGAGTGTTTGTTTGTTTATGTGCAGGATTAACCACGATGAAGATAAAGACATAAAGCGAAACATAGTGCTGGAAGTCAAGTGGGATGGATCGTTGGGAGTTCGAGAGTTTGATGGAAGTCCGAAAATTCATTGGGAGTGTTGTCGGAACCGACTGAGAATGAGTAGGGAGCTTGCCGAAGGGTTTTCGGAAGTTCACCGGAAGGTTCGTTGGAAGTTCATGGAACTTGCTAAGAAAGATTGGAACTTGCCAATGAAGCTCGTTGGAACTCGCCAAGATCATCGTGAAGTCCAAGAGCTTGCCGGGAGTCGACTGAATGGTTTCCGAGGGTTCATCGGGAGACCATCGGAAGTTCACCGGAAGCATGCCGGAAGAAGTCTTGAATTGGTGGACTTTATAATAGCTTAGGAAATTGCTTTAATTTCGTAGTTAGCACATTAATTTGGCTTAGGATTAGGTGTTAATCCTTTAACCCAAGTAGGGGCCCATTGGGCCTTGTTTGGGATCGGTTTGGGCCGAGTTTTCGGCCCAAACCAGAAAGTTGATTTGTGCTGGGCGATGGCACCGTCCAGCAACCTATGTGCTGGGCAGTGGCACTGCCCAACAGCCAAAATGCTAGGCGGTGGAACCGCCTAGCAGCCGAGTGTTGGGCGGTGCTATCGCCCAGCCTGGGGTGGTAGTACCGCCCAGCACTAGTGTGCAGCGGTGGTAGCACCGCCTGCATGGGGCGGTAGTACCGCCTGTGCATTGTCAGTCTGACGACTGACAAGCAGTAGCACCACCCCTGACAGGTGGTAGCATCGCTAGCACCGGGAAATCCAAATTGATTTCAAATTTGGAGCTCAAATTTGAATCCACTTTTGATCTATAAATACCCCCCCTTTCTCAACTGAAAGAAAACTCTTAGAGAGTTAGAAAATTAAGCAAAAGGCTTGAGAAAGTCTAGTTTTCAATAGCTTGTGTTCACCTCCTTCTTTCTCTTTGAAAAATCTATAAGAGTGTGAACTTCTTGTAAAAGGGTTGTAAGAGGGGTGTTTGGTCCTTCCCCTTCAAAAGGATTTGCTAGTGGAAGTTCGGAGCCTCATCGGAGAAGGCTTCAGAAGTGGATGTGGGTCGGATGACCGAACCACTATAAATCGGTTTGCATTTACTTTCTCGCAACTTACTTTGCTGCAAATCATTTTTATATGCTACCTTATTTACTCAACTTCATCTTTATCTTCTTACATATGCTTTAAAGTTAAAACGCAATCTTTCCAGGTTCAAACGAAACATTGCATTCATTCGTACAAAGTTTTCGAACTTGTTTTAATCACTGAAAAATCTATCGTTCTTTACCGCTACACTAATTCACCCCCTCTTAGTGTCGCTCGATCCCTAACAATTGGTATCAGAGCCACGTTCTTTCTCTTTCGGATTTACACCCGTGAAAAATGGCTCTAATTGGTTTTCAAGAGGGCTTTTCGGTTTTTCATCCACCGTTCTTTAACGGTTCGGACTACATATATTGAAAAACTTGAATGAGAGTTTTCTTGATTTCTCTCTATTTAAATTTATGGAACATTGTTGAAAATGGATTTCAACTTCCCTCTAAACCGACGAACGAATGGTCGGATTTGGAGAAAAGATCGTTTTCTTTAAATGCAAAGGCTATGAATGCTTTATTTTGTGCTTTAGAAAAAAATGAGTTCAACCAGATTTCTACGTGCAAAATGGCTTTTGACATTTGGCAAACTCTTGAAATCACGCATAAAGGAACGAGTAGAGTCAAAGACTCGAAAGTTAATATTTTGATGCAGGATTTTGAGGTTTTCCGAATGGCACCAAGTGAAACTATCGATGACATGTTCTCCCGGTTCTCGGATGCCATCAATAGTCTAAAAGCTCTTGGTAAATATTTTTCAGATTTTGAACTCGTAAGCAAGATTTTAAGATCCCTTCCAAAAAGGTGGGATCCAAAAGTAACCGCAATACAAGAGACTAAAAATTTAAATGATTTTTCATTGGAAGAACTAATCGGGTCATTAATGACCTATGAAATGAGTTTCTTGGAACATTTGAACAATGATGAACATATAAACCACCTTCTAAAGAACAAGAAGGATTTGGAACATTGGACAAATGAATGCCACTTGAGTGATGACTCAACTGATGAGGACAATGAGGACATTGAACACATAACAATGAATGTTAACAAGTTCATTAAATAAAAATTAAAAAACATAAATGAACTTGAACGGAGAAAGAGGCCAAAGAAGAAGAAGAAGGCTTGCAAAGAAGAATCAAGTAAAGAAGAGGCGAAATGGGCTTTGACGGTTTTTGACAATGAGATAAGAAACTCACCCAAGTTGTTTTTACCTTACTTTGAAATTACATGATCCTTTCATGAGTTGCTTGAAATAGTTGGTAGGATTTTTTTTTGCTTTTTCCTTTCTAGTAATTTTTTGAAAATTAAAAATATGAATGATGCATGATTTGTGATAATGCTTAGGATTAATCCATGCATGTGTATCTTGATGTTTTATATTGCTTTTCATTTCTAAACATGATGCTTGATGATTTTGTAACATGCATTAGTTTTTGAAGTAATATTGATTTGACTCCATGTTGTGGATTAACGTATTTTTGGTCTAATTGTTTTCATGACAAATTAAGATGACATTTTGAGATGATGAAATTTCATGTATACTTTCCATATCGGTTTTCAATCTTAAACATGATACATATCTATGTATGAATTTCTTGAAAATCTTTTGATGATAGATGTATGTATCTTGATTATAATTTGAAAACTTTCATCTTGGCTTAATGGGTTTTAACTCTTTTTATGATGAAATTTTTATTGATATATGTCTTCATAAAATCAATTATATAGACCTAACCCATAAATTTTCAAAATGAAAGAAATGTGGTTTTGATGTTGCCTTGTGTTATATTTGGACTTAATGGTTTTCATGACGAAAATTATTTTTCATATTTTTAAAATGATGTATGATTTTAGCAAAAGTTTGAGCATTGATCATCTTGTTATAACAAATGAAAGAAAGAATTAAAATGACTTTGATGATGTATCATGAAAATATGCTTAATGATTGTATCATACTTGATGACTTAAAATCTCATATTTTGAAATAATATATTCATAATGAATCCATGAATCTTGATGATTTTCATCACTTTTTGGCTTTAAATTTGATACATATCTTTCATGCAAAAAGCTTTTGGGCATGCTTATGTGAAATCTTGCTTGATAATGAAAATGCTCCATACATATGATCATTATAAATTCATGAATCTTGATGATTTTATATTACTTTTGATTTCAAACAAGATGCATGATTTTTTATACAAAAAATTAATAGCATGTTTCAAGATAATGCTTGCACACCAAATATGATAAAAAAAATAGAAGCAAGCATATTGATGATTTCATTTTTACATGAAAGTTTTGAACATGCTTATATAAGATCAACCACATAAAATAAAACACAAAAGTTAAAAATATTTTAATCACGATGCTTTATTTATGTTGTGTTTGGTCTTAACGGTCTTTATGACAAAACTTACATCTTGCTTTGAAAAGTTGATACATGCTCACATGTAATCAATTTATGTTGCTCTTATTAAAATTTTCGAATGAAAGATTTTGATGCATTTGATCTTAATGGGTTTAATGATAAACTTGTATTTTGAATTTATACAATGATGAGTTCCATATAAATGTTTGAACATACATTATGAAATCATCATTGAAATGAAAATATTAAAAGTTTGTTGTCATGCTTAATGACTTTGTGATATCATATCTTGATGGCAAACTCATGTTTTGATCTTAAATTTGATATTTATCTTTTGAAACATGAGCACACTTGTTTGAAACAAAATGAAACACATTATCATGATAAATTAAATCTCATGTCTTGAAATGATGTGTTATATTTTTGTCTTGACGATTTTTATAATGAAGTTTATCTTTCGATTTTGAATATTTTGATTTGGCATATAAAGGCAAAAGACATACTTATATGATGAAACATAAAGAAATTAAATTTACTATCTTATTGAGATTAATGATTTTATGATATCTTAAGAATCTCATAAATTATAGAAGTGATTTCAATGAATTGATTATGATTTGATAATTTGAACTTTTCTCTCACGTTTCAATACTACTTTGTATGCTTCATGACTTGTTGATTGAAATATTGATGTAAACTTTTGATGTATCACTTGTCATGATTAATGCAAATTGCTAGCATTTTGAATCTCGAAAATGATTACTTCTTTTTATCATTTACCAAAGAGTAGAACAATTCAAGTTTATGTCTTTTGTGAATCTCATAAACTATGTTAATGATTTTGATGATTCAAACTTGAGTGAGCTTTATCACAATCGAAGTCTTGATATCTTAATTCTTGATACTTGGAATTCTTATGCATGAATCAAGTTGCTCTTTATACTATATCTTTTTAAATGAATCATGAGCCTTATTATCATATATTTCATAATATAGAAATGACAAGAATTCTTTGGCTTGTATGTCTTATGCGGCAATTGAAAAATTGATGATTGAAAAGAAATTTTCCTTGTGATGAATCAATGAATCATGACTTGATCTATGAGAATGATATGTTTTTATGCATCATGATTCTTGGTTGTATACCCTTTATCATGAATTGATATTTGCCGTGTAAGCCTTATATGATTCAAAATTGATGTAAAAGAGTTGTGCTTAATGATTGAATCATTAATTTATTCTTTTATCATGGCTTGAAAATGAATGAAAAGAAAATATGTTAGCACTTGTAATCATGATTTGATCCTTGATATTGATATGCTTTTATATATCATGATTCTTGGTTGTATGACATTTATCTTGAATTAAAAATTGATAAATATGAATTTTGATCTTGCTAAAAAGAAAGTTATGAATCATGAATGATATCTTTTGGTTTTGATCCTTATTGAATTTACATATTGATATCTTTCATGACATGATTTCTTTGCATTGTTGTTTTATTTGCATCATGTGATGATTGAACAATTGATGTATATTTTTATTGATGCAAATTTATAATTGATATGAAAAATGGCTTGTATAATGATTGAAATTTTTAGCCATTTAGTCCTCCCTTCTTTTTGACAAAGACAAAGGGGGAGAAAAATTGCTACCTTGCAATTTCACAAGAAGTTAAGGATTGTTATCTCAAAGGATGCAAATATTGCTATCTTGACTATCTCAAAAGAAGCAAAATGCAAAACTTCAAAAATTTGAAATGTTATACTTGCTATGCCTTTATATTTGTATGTTTAATGAAAAGTTAGCATATATGTTTAAAGTGATTATACATAATTGCTAGCTTACTGTAAATAAAAAGTTGATAGCTTGCAAAGGCGAAACTTAGTTACAAAAGAGAAGAATTGAAAGGAAGCTAACTTGTGTGTCGCAAAGTATGTTAGCTTGCTTATCATTATTGATTACTTGCTTATTATCTTTTTCTCTCATATCATGATTTTTGACTCCCTTGAATTCATAACTTAATATGCTGAAAATTCATGTTGTAAATTTGTTATTTTGTCATGATCAAAGCATTGACTATTTATACTCCACTTTTTGACAAAACAAAGAGGGAGAAGATTTATTGCTAGCTTATGTATCGCAAAGAAAAATTTTGCTAGCTAGAACATGCAAAGAAAGCAAAGAAAGTGCAACTTGCACATCTCAAGAAGCAAGTAAAAAAAATTCTCATCATTGCCCATTCTTAAAAACTTGCTATGATTGAATGGTATGATTGGATGTTGTATTGCAGAGCTACGCTTTAGTTATGATGTGATTGATCGCTAGTATGATTGTAATATTTACATATCCTTGAAAACTAGCTATGATGTTACTTCTCCTTTTTATTGATGACATAGGGAGAGAAATAGATTGATGGCTTCATGCATTGAATTAAATATTTTATATTTGCATGATGGTTTTGTTGTTATTCTCTTAATTGTGATGAATGTTGCTTGGATTTGGGATAATCCAAGTGTTCTATCAATGGCATATTGATAGGGGGAGTTTGGTTAAACTCTGGGGAGATATGGTTAACTCCGTTAGTCATCAATTAGTTGTCATCATCAAAAAGGGGGAGATTGTTGAATCTTAGATTTTAATGATGAAACTAATTGATTATGATTTGTGGTCTAATTGTGTTTTGAGTTACGCAGGTCTACTATCGATCAGGATTAGATAGTTGATGCTGGAGGAATTGACGTTGTGCCGGAGGTGATCACGTCAGGATATTGGATGTCGAGCCGGAGGTTCGGTCGACAATCGACTGAAGGCTTCATACGTCGGGCATCTGGCCAAGATGCATGTTGCGCCAAGGATATCAGGGTTACGGAGATCATCCGCTGATTGGGCAACAGACCACAAGAGAGGATGATATGCCGAAGGATCAGACGAAGCGCCGACCAATGACGTGTCGAGCAACTGAAAGTCAATTTGCATTGTAATAACTGTCTAAATCGAAATAGAGTGTTTGTTTGTTTGTGTGCAGGATTAACTACGATGAAGATAAAGACGTAAAGTGAAACAGAGTGCTTGAAGTCAAGTGGGATGGATCGTTGGGAGTTCGAGAGTTCGACGGAAGTCTGAAGATTCGTTGGGAGTGTTGCCGGAACCAACCGAGAATGAGTAGGGAGCTTGCCGAAGGGTTTTCGAAAGTTCACCGGAAGGTTCATCGAAAGTTCACAGAGCTTGCCAAGAAAGATCGAAGCTTGCCAATGAAGCTCGTTGGAACTCGCCAAGATCATCGTGAAGTCCAGGAGCTTGCCGGGAGTCCACTGAATGGTTTCCGAGGGTTCATTGGGAGACCGTCGGAAGTTCACCGGAAGCACACCGGAAGAAGTCTTGACTTGGTGGACTTTGTAATAGCTTAGGAAATGTCTTTAATTTCGTAATTAGCATATTAATTTGGGTTAGGATTAGATGTTAATCCTTTAACCGAAGTAGGGGCCCATTGGGCCTTGTTTAGGACCGATTTGGGCTAGGTTTTCGGCCCAAACCAGAAAGTTTATTTGTGCTGGGTGGTGGCACCACCCAGCAGCCAAAAGACTGGGTGGTGGCACCACCCAGCAGCCTATGTGCTGGGCGGTGGCACCACCCAGTAGCCAAAATGCCAAGCGATGGAACCGCCTGGCAGCCGAGTGCTGGGCGATGCTATCGCCCAGCCTAGGGCGGTAGTACCGCCCAACACTAGTGTGCAGCGACAGTCGCACCGCCTTCCTGGGGTGGTAGTACCGCCTGCGCACTGTCAGTCTGACAACTGACAAGCGGTAGCACCGCCCCTGATAGGCGGTAGCACCGCCCCTGATAGGTGGTAGCACCGCCAGCACCGGAAAATCCAAATTGATTTCAAATTTAGAGCCCAAATTTGAATCCACTTTGGATCTATAAATACCCCCCCTTTCTCAACTGAAAGAAAACCCTTAGAGAGTTAGAAAATTGAGTAAAAGGCTTGGGAAAATATAGTTTTTAATAGCTTGTGTTCACCTCCTTCTTTCTCTTTGAAAAATCTATAAGAGTGTGAACTTCTTATAAAAGGGTTGTAAGAGGGGTGTTTGGTCCTTCCCCTTCAAAAGGATTTGCTTGTGGAAGTTGGGAGCCTCATCGGAGAAGGCTTCGAAAGTGGATGTAGGTCGGATGACCGAATCACTATAAATCGATCTGCATTTACTTTCTTGCAACTTACTTTGCTGCAAACCATTTTCATATGCTGCCTTATTTACTCAACTTTATCTTCATCTTCTTACGTATGCTTTAAAGTTAAAAAGTAATCTTTTCAGGTTCAAACGAAATGTTGCATTCATTCGTACGAAGTTTCCAAACTTGTTTTAGTCACTGAAAAATCTATCGTTCTTTACCGCTGCACTAATTCATCCCCCCCTCCTCTTAGTGTCGCTTGATCCCTAACAGAGTACTCATACAAAACATCCTTAGTGTCTCAAGTCTAAGAACCAGATATACTATTGGGACTACGGAATCACTGTCTGACGTGAGGTATCGATAACCATCCAGCATTCCATAAGCGGATCAATCAGTGAACTCATTCTCCAATGAGCACCTGTACTATATCCTTAGTGTCTCCACACAAGTAGCTATGAGACTAGCCACCTCCATTATACGGACAGATATACAGCACACCAATCTATCCGGTTATCTCGATGTCCCTCTCGAGTAACCTATGACCGGGATTATTTAGGGTTTGTGTTTAAAGGTGAATTGGTCTCATTATCATGATCTCATCACGATCCGATTCCCATTGCACAAATCCAAGGACAACATAATATACATCCAGATAATATGAGAAAATGCTAGTAAGCATAAGCAAAGAGATTGACGCAACTTGTTACAAGTGCCATCACTCATGTGATTGTCTTGTAGAGCACATATAACTAGAAACATTTTGGCATACCACCTGAGTAGTTTGTAATAAACTTTGTGATCTACTTCTTTACTTTATGTGGTGTGATGGAGTTCCTAACTCCCTTTTGTACTGTTTATGCTATTTTAGTACACTTTAAGTTTCATATAATGCAATATTGAATTGAATGCATGGAATCAAGAGTACTCCTTTTTGGAATTTTTTATTTCATAGTATCATCTTTTTGATTTCGTAAATGGGGCTTTAATGAACTTATCTTCCTCGTATCTCGGTTTGATACTCTTGCTTTGTGAATTTTTGAATTGGTATCAGACTTGATTCTATCATTTTATCATTTGATGACTTTCCTCCCCTCATTCACAATATTTGTTTTCACTCTTGGATTTCATTCAAGCTTTAGCAACATTTTTGAAAAGAGTAAAAACACTCATGAATCTTAGTTGATAAAAGTATCATTTGTCATTTACCCATGATAATTGATTTTTGCAATGACAATGAATTTTATAAAAATGACATTCAAGGACTCTATAAAATAATATATATTAGCCCTTGATGAACTCAATTGCTTTCATGATTCACTTTTCACTTTTTTATGAGATTTTGATGAAAATTAGAAGTTTGATAAATTCTTGATTGCTTGACCGAATTGCCTTCATGGTTCACGAATTTCTCCTCTTTATACATATCTTTATGTCATGATTTCTATATAAAAAGAAGAAGCTCCCATAAACTTTTTATAGCTTGAATACTCTCTTGAATTCAATTCGGATTTCATTCACTTCTCTAAATGCGAATTTAATGATTTCTTAGCTCTTGTGTAAATTTTATGAATTTTTGTGACTTGAATTATTGTTTTCCACTTTTTGTGAATTTTTAAAATTTTCATGGAAATGCCAAGTTAACTCTTATCGGAAATCTCTTTCTATGGCATGAATTTTTTATCATTCAAAAAAATTGTTTCTTATACTTTTCATTACTTTAAATATTTGATTCTTCTTGTTGGCTTCATGTTCATTCCTTCTACCTTTTCTCTTTCAAGAAGAATCCTATCGTAACACTTGTTGTCATAAAAATTGGTATCGATGTCAAAATTTTTCTTGCTTAAAACATGGCCCATTTCCTTTTTATTGATGACAAACGGGGAGAAATATGGCACAATTAATGACATGCTTTGTATCGTAAAACAATTATCATTCTTTGTATCGCAAAATGCTTTCTATCATTAAAAGCATTGCAATGTATTACAAATATATGAAATGTATCAAATGCATCGCAAATGATTGAAGCATATTGCAATGTATCGCAAATGTATCGTATGCATCGCAAATAAATGAAATAAATCATGTATGCTTAAAATGATAATTTTTCTATGATCGTTATCATATCATGCTTATTTATCCTACTTGAATTTGGTATCATGCCTTGATACAATAATTCGGTCTTATTTTTTAATTTTGTATCATTAAATTATCAATTGATATCATGCCTTGGATTGATGAATTATTTGATATCATTTGATTCTTGCTAAATTTTAAAATTAAAGTTGGTATCATTTGTTGAAATGATGATTGTCTATCATCATTCAACATTGGACTTGAAAATGGATGTCATGCCTTGACATCATTTTCATATTGTAAAAATACGAAGTATCATATTTTGGATAAAAAATCATGCTTCTTAAGCATGTCGATAAGTTCGAATGTATGTAACTTATCGGTTTGGGCTTCAATTTAAAGGGTTTGAATTCAAATGTTTCTTTTCTCATGTATGGCATATAGATAGAGAAAGTTAAGGTTAACTCCATCATTAATTGATTGCCATCATTAAAAAGGGAGAGATTATTGAATCTTAGATTTTGATGATAAAGTCAATTGATAAGTTATTTTGATCTAATATATATGTTGAGAAAAGTGTGCAAGATTAATAATGATAACGATGAAGACATAAAGCAAAACAAAGTGCTAGAGTCAAGTACGATTGAATCGTTAAAAGTTTGAGAGTCCGTTGGAAGTCTGAAGGTTTGTTGGAAGTGTTATCGGAATTGGCCAAGGATGAATTAGGAGCTTGCCGAAGGGTTGTCAGTGCTAGTTATAGGTGTCCTACAAGCCAATCACATGAGTGATGGCACTTGTAACGTGCTACGTCAATCCCTTTGTTTACGATATTGATATTTTCTCACAATATCTGAATGTATATTATGATGTCCTTGAATCTGTGCAATGGGAATTGGATCGTGATGAGATCACGATAATGAGTCCGATTTACCTTTAAACACAGACCCTAAATAATCTCGGTCATAGGTTACTTGAGAGGGACATCGAGAAAATTAGACAGACTAGTGTGCTGTATATCTGTCTATATGATGGAGGTGGCTGGTCTCATAGCTACTCGTGTGGGGACACTAAGGGTATAGTGCAAGTGTTCATTAAAGAACAAGTTCACTAATTAATCCGCTTACAAAATATTATTTAGTTATTAATACCTCACGTCAGACAACGATTCCGTAGTCCTAGTAGTGTATCTAGTCCTTAGACTTAAGACACCAAAGATGTCTTGTATGAGTACTCCACTCTTTGATACCGGACTTATAGGTTTGGAAGTTCCAGATCTAATATAGTCAGTTATTGGGAGTGGCAGCCAACCTTATGAGGGCTATTGAGTGTTAATAGAGGATCATCTACTCTCGGTATCATGAGAAGAATATCCTAAGTGTTTTTGCTTAGGAAAATCCCTAGCCAGGGTCATTCGGATTGAGAGAGAAAGAGTTCTCCAGGAGAATTCGATTAGAGTGAGACTTGAGTGAAAACTGTATGGGCCTGACACCACCATGCTCGATATACGGTCTCTGGGATATTAGATGGATGAGGGACTATAGATACATGGTAACTGAGGATAGATAGGTCCAAAGGATTGGATTCCCCTATATCGTTTAGGAACTACGGCGTAGTGGCCTAGTACATCCGCAGTCAATAAGTTGAGTGAATTATTATAGAGATAATAATTTACTAAGTCAGAAGGAGTTCTAATAGGTATGACTCACGACTAGCTCAATATTGGGCCTGGAGCGTCACGCACATATGATAGGTGTTGTGATGAGTAGAGGTTCGGATATGAGATCTCCACCGGAGCCCCTATCTTATTGGATATCCAATAAGCCCCTGTATTATTGGATCCCATGGATGAGATCCAATAAGAGCTAGATTATTGGGTAGAGACCCATTGATATAAGAGACTTAGGTAATTAGATAAAGATCCAATACCCAATAGGGCTGGATCCATTAGGGTTGATAGGGGGCCTCTATAAATAGGAGGGAACCAAAGGCCCATAGGCTGGGGTTTTTCTTGGTGGCCACCTCCTGTTCTCCTCTCTCTAGAGAGGAGCATCGTCACAGTCCCTACCATGTGGATACTATTAGAGAGGAGGACACTTGACCTCCTTCATCCTCCCCCATGAATCTGTAGGAACTTAGGGATATACGATCTCCCTAGGTATTATCGTTCTTTTCATACGTGTAGTTTTCATATTTGCGGATTTGTTTTTGACGAACCGATCTTCGCACGATGACAGAACCTTTCATGGAAATCTAGGATTTTATTTTATGTTCTTCTGCTGTGTGTGTGATGTCACCCTTGGATTTTCAATAGTGGTATCAGAGCTAGGTTGTTTGTACGAAGATCGAAACTTAAACTATGTGTGTTATGATTTAGAACATCTTTTGTCATCAAAATTGTTTGCAAAAAGTGGTGAGGAAGCTACCCTTGCTACACTCGCACATCGGTTGCAAGTCTGCTTGCAACCTTGCTACCTGCAACAGCAATTGGCTGGCGGGCCGCGAGCCGCAAGCAGGTAGTGCCTGCAAGCTACCGACAGCCTAACTACAAGGGGCAGGTGGCACCCGCTTATAGGCGGTCTGCCCGCAAGGGCCGGCACCACCTATAGGCACTACGCCCGTTGGTAGAAGCGCCCGCATGGCTGGCGTTGGCCGCGAGCGGTCTCTCGCACGAGCGACGCATGCGGGCGCTACACCCGCATGGGCGGGGAGGCACCGACAAGCGTTGAGCCCACGGGGGCAGCGGCACCTACGGGGGCTATGGCCTCAAGATGGCGACGGCACCCACAAAGGGGGCATCGGCCCGCACGGGTGGCACCCCCGGTAGTAGTACCACCTGCAAGCGACCTGCAAGCTAGGGCGAGCCGCACCCATAGTGGCAGTGCTGCTTGCGGGGGCAGTGCCACTTACGGGCGACGCCTTCGCCGCTTCCCCCCACAGTCGTCACCACCCAGCAATGCAGTAGAGGGAATTAGGTTTTCAAGCAAAAGATAGTTTTGCCCCTGATATTTTCAGAAATTTCTATTTTGTTCTTTCTACAAATGACCAAAATGCCCTTTAGAATTTAGAAAATTTCCTACATGTTCCTGATTTCAGAAAAAATATTAGTTAATTAAAAGGTTTAATTAACTATTATTATTATTTATCTAGTAGTCCTATATAATAATATATACATGTGATGTATGATGTGGACAAATGATCATGGACCGTGTGATATGATGTGTATATGTGATTATTATTATTGGGGCTTGCAAGCCTCTATTTTTCTTGTTTATTATCGGGCCTGCATGCTTGTAATTATATTGTAATTATACGAGAAGATACAATAAGAGCGTGGAAGCGATAACAGGACCCACAAATCCGAGACGGACGATTCGATGCATGGAGATGCGTTGAGATGCCAACGAAACCGACAAAGTGAGATGGATGATCACAGGGCACGGAGATGCACCGATGCACACATAGATCTTGATGTGAGTGATTGGGCCTACTGGCTCGGGCTTGATCACATTAGAATATGGTCCATAATCATCTAGTATGATTGCTCATGTGATGTTTGATTGGTTATACACCTACTAGATATGTATATATATATATATATATATATTTACATACGATATATATATATATTAAATATGTATGTGTGTGACACATTATATTAAGAGACCAAATCAAAAATCCCCTCCATTAATAATATTAAGTCAGTAAACATGAGGTAATTATATTGACTCATGTGGCCTTCCATCGTTATAGGGAGGAACCGATTCTCAGTATAGGTTGAGTTGGTCGAGTCTCTCAAGACTCACCTATATCATGATTCGCTATCTTATCTATGATATAGAGATACCACCGGTGATCTGAGGACATGGTATGCTTGGTCGAGTCCCTCGAAGTTATATCATCGAATCAGACTCATCTTGTAATGATGGTGATGACTTAACTGAACAATATGGTTGGTCGAGCCTCCCGAGGCTATGGTCGTTCGGAGGTCGAATAGGATGGGAATCACAAGGAGTTGTGATCGGTAAGAGTTGTCTACCTTTTGGCTTAGTGTGATTGGTTGAGTCCCTCGATGTTACACTAAGATGTCAATTGGATCCTGATCACCACTAAAAGTCTATCGGAGACTTCCATTTCACGTGTTGAGGGTGTCGCGTAACTCGCCAGAAAAATAGTGGAAGCATGTCAAGATAGAAGTCCATATCTTAATTATTTATATTTCTACAAAATCTACATGTTATTTATTTATGCTATATCTTTATTTTTGAAAATATCATTATTAGACTCTCTACGTGGCATACTTGATGCCAACCATCTCACTGGTCAAAACTATGTGGACTGACTCCATAACCTAAGAATAGTTCTCACAATAGAGAAAATCATATATGTCCTTAAAATAGTGATGCATATGCCTAAGGAAATGGCAAGCGAGGATGAGATCACTCACTATGTGAAGTACGTAGATGACTCTACTCTTGCTTAGTGTTATATGTTGGGCTCTATGACTCCCGAGTTATAGAGAAAACATAAAAAGATGGATGGTAGATTCATACTCCTACATCTCCGTAAATTATCTGAGGAATAGGGAAGAACTTAATGATATGAGATATCGAAGAGTCTCTTCCATGCTAGGATGATTGAGAGGACAATGGTTTAGAACCATGTCCTTGAGATAATTGAGTGGATAGAGACACTCACAGGTCTAGGAATGGTCCTAGAGGATAACCTGTGTGTGGATCTTGTGCTTTAGTCCCTACTCGATTCCTTTTCATGGTTCTCTATGCTGGTGAGACTAGAAAGAAAAGGAAGACAGAGAAGTTTCTTGAGAAGGGCAAAGGGTAAGGGCAGATTGGGTAAAGTAAAGGTTGCTAAGAAGACCCGGAAGAGGACAAAAGCCAATGCTTCCACTGTGACAAAGACAGGCATTGGAAGAGGAACTCCAAAGAGTATATTGTAGAGAAGGTGAAACAGAAGCTTAGAGAAGCTTCAGATATGTATTCATGATTTGTCTCTATATATCAGACTCATATGATAATACATAGGTATTGGATACCGATAGTGTTTATCATATCTGCAATTCGTTGTAGGTTCTAGCAAGACCTAGGAGTTTGATGAGAGGCAAGATAGACCTTAAGATGGGTAATGAAGTAAGAGTTGTTGCTACTACTATTAGCGCGGACACTTTACATTTGTCTGATGGAGCTATTATTACATTAGATGTATATTATTTTGTTCCCTCTATTATCAAAAAATATTATTTCCGTTTCATGTTTGACATTGAATGGTTATAAAGTAGTTTTTGAGAATAATAGTTGTTTAATTCTTAAGGATGATGAGATCATCACGAGAGGATCATTGTATAATAGTTTGATTATGCTAGATACTACTCCACATATTATGAATGTAAGTGAGTCCAAGAGGAAACGAGATGAGGTGAACAGTGTAAACCTATAGCATTATAGGATGGGTCATATCTGTGAGGAAAGGATTCAAAAGTTGCTGTTAGATGGATACCTAGATCCATTTGACTATGACTCATATGCGACTTGCGAACCTTGCTTTCGTGAAAAGATGACCAACTCTCCATTTAGTGGAACTAGAGAGAGAGCCATTGAGTTGTTGGTACTTATACATAGTGATGTATGTGGTCCTATGTCAACTCAAGCCATCAATAGTTATTTCTACTTTATTAGTTTCACTAACGATTTCTCTAGGTACGGACATATGTACTTGATGAAGTAGAAGTCCGAAGCCTTCAAGAAATTCATGGAGTATAATAATGAAGTAGTGGTTTAGACTAGAACGAGTATCAAGACTCTTCGATCAGATTGAGGAGGTGGGTACTTGAGTACAGAGTTCACCTAGTTCTTCAAGGATCAAGGGATTTTGTCCCAATGGACACCTCCTTATACACCCCAGCTCAATGGTATATTTGAAAGGAGGAATCGTACACTGTTAGATATGGTGCAATCTATGATGAGTTTTATCGACCTACCCATCTCATTCTAGGGAGATGCCCTAGAGTCTGCAACTTACCTTCTGAACAGAGTTCCAATTAAGTCGGTAGTGACTATACCATATGAGATATGGAAAGGGAAGCCCGATCTTAAGGTTGTTAAGATTTGGGGCTGCCCTACCCACATTAAGAGACACATACCCAATAAGTTGAAATCCAAGATGAAATGGTACAAGTTCATGGGATACCCCAAGAAAACTTATAGGTATTATTTCTATCACCCCATCTTTATAGCTAAGAGAGTAGTGTTTCTTGAGAATAAACACATTATTGGTGGAGATAGTGGGAGCATGATAGAGTTGAGCGAGGTTGGAGAACCTAGCTCAAGCACTATTCCATAGCCAGAATCTGTTCAGGTACCTAGTACACAAGTTTCAACTTTACGTAGGTCCAGTAGAGTATCCCATCCTCCTAAGAGTGTGTGGGATATATCAAAGGAGCAGATGTTGAGGATATTGATCCTCAATCCTACGAGGAGCCTATTATGAGTATAGACTCTAGGAAGTGGCAAGAAGCCATGAATTCAAAGATGGATTCCATGTACTCCAACTAGGTTTGGAACATAGTTGATGCACATGAGGGCATCATATACATTAGTTGCAAGTAGATCTTCAAGAAGAAGATCGGAGTAGATAGAAAGGTAGAGACCTATAAAGCAAGGCTAGTGGCTAAGGGGTATCGTCAAAGGCAAGGTATTGACTATGATGAAACTTTCTCACCTGTAGCCATGTTAAAATCCATTTGAATTCTATTAGCTATTATATCACACTATGATTATAAGATCTGGCAGATGGACATTAAAACCGCATTCTTTGAATGGTAACATTGAGGAGGAGGTGTATATGATACAACCTGAAGGATTCGTGTCCAAGGACAGTCCAGATAAGGTGTGTAGGTTGCTTAGATCTATCTATGGACTGAAGTAAGCTTCCCGAAGTTGGAACATAAGATTTGATGAGACGATCAGATCTTATGACTTCGTTAAGAATGAAGATAAGCCTTGTGTGTATAGGAAGGTAAGTGGGAGCACTATTACCTTTTTGACGTTGTATGTGGATGACATCTCAATCATTTAGAATGATGTAGGAATGCTCTCCACACTAAAGCTTAGCTATCTAGACACTTCTCTATGAAGGACTTAGGGGAAGCATCCTACTTATTGGGGATTCAGATCTATAGAGATAGATCCAAGTAGATGCTTAGCTTGTCCCAGTACAAGTACATAGACACCATTGTCAAAAGGTTTGACATAAAAAATTTCAAGTGATGTCTCATACCGATGAGACATAGGTTATCACTTTCTAGGAGTATATCCACAAAGACTTCTAAAGAAAGGGCAGACATGGATATAATACCCTATGCCTTAGCGATAGGGACTATCATGTATGTTATGCTATGTACTAGGCCTGATATAGCGTATGCTCTAAGTGTCACGAGCATGTATCAGGCAGATCCAAGCTTAGAGTATTGGAAAGTAGTAAAGAGTATCCTTAAGTACTTAAGAAGGACTAAGGATCTTTTACTAGTATATGAAGAAAGTTGTCTTAGGGTTGAAGGCTGCAAGGACTCGACCTTCCAATGATGGTAAGCCAATTCAGGGCATGTGTTTACCCTGAATAAAGGAGCAGTATGATGGAAGAGTTTCAAGAAAGATACTATTGCTAACTCAACCATAGAGGTGGAGTACATTACTACAGTAGACACAGTAAAGGAGGGAGTCTGGATGAAATAGTTTATCACAGATTTGGGAGTCATGCCAAGAAGCGAGGAGCTGATTCCCTTATATTGCAACAACTATGGGGCGATTACTCAAATAAGGGAACCCGGGTCTTATCAAAAGTGTTCTAAGGAGGTTACAACTTATTAGAGAGATCGTGGCCTGAAGAGATGTAGCAGTGGAAAGAGTTCCATCCGAAGATAACATTGTAGATCTACTAGCAAAGTCATTAACTCAGATTGTCTTTGAGCGTCACAGAGGTCTGATGGGGATCAGACACATAGGTGATTGACTTTAGGTCAAGTGGGAGATTGCTAGATATAGGTGGACAAGCCAATCTAGTGAGTGATGGCACCTGTAACGTGCTACGTTAATCCCTTTGCTTATGATTATTGGTATTTTCTCATAATATCTAGATGTATATTGTGATGTCCTTGGATCTGTGCAATGGAAATTTGATCGTGATGAGATCATGATAATGAGACCGATTCACCTTTAAACACAGACTCTAAATAATCCTGGTTATAGGTTACTCGAGAGGGACATCGAGATAACTGGATAGACTGGTGTGCTATATACCTGTCCATATGATGGAAGTGGCTAGTCTCATAGCTACTCGTGTGGGGACACTAAGGGTACAGTACAAGTGCTCATTGGAGAATGAGTTCACTAATTGATCCGCTTACGGAATACTAGATTGTTATTGATACCTCACATCAGATAACGATTTTGTAGCCCCAGTAGAGTATTTGGTCATTAGACTTAAGACACCAAGGATGTCCTGTATGAGTACTCCACTCTTTGATATTGGACTTATAGGTTTGAAAGTTTTAAATCTAGTACAGCCAATTATTAAGAGTGGTAGCTAACCTTACGAGGGCTATTGAGTGTCAATAGAGGATCATCTACTCTCGGTATCATAAGAGGAATATCTCATATGTTCTTACTTAGGCAAATCCCTGACCAGGGTCATTCGGATTAAGAGAGAAAGAGTCCTCCAGGAAAATCTGATTAGAGCGAGACTTGAGTGGAAACCATTTGGGCCTGACAGCACCATGCCCAATATATGATCTCTGGGATATTAGATGGATGAGGGACTATATACATGATAATTGAGGACAGATAGGTCCAAAGGATTGGATTCCCCTATATTGTTTTGGGACTGCAGCGTAGTGGCTTAGTACGTCCGTAGTCGATAAGTCGAGTGAATTATTATAGAGATAATAATTCACTAAGTCATAAGGAGTTCTAATATGTATGACTCATGGCTAGCTTGATATTGGGCCTTGAGGGCCATACACATATGGTAGGTTTTGCAACGAGTAAAGGTTCGGATATGAGATATCCGCCGGAGCCCCTATCTTATTGGACGTCCAATAAGCCCATGTATTATTGGATCCCATAGATGAGATCCAATAAGAGCTAGATTATTGGGTAGAGACCCATTGATATAACAGGCTTGGGTAATTGGATAAAGATCCAATACCCAATAGGGCTGGATCCATTAGAGTTGACAGGGGGCCTCTATAAATAAGAGGGAACCAAAGGCCCATAGGTTGGGGTTTTTCTTAGTGGCCGCCTCCGGTTCTCCTCTCTCTAAAGAGGAGCATTGTTGTAGTCCCTACCGTGTGGATACCGTTAGAGAGGAGGATGCTTGACTTCCTTCATCCTCCCCTATGGATCTGCAGGAACTCAGAGATATACGATCTCCCTAGGCATTATCATTCTTTTCATACACGCAGTTTTCGGATTTGCGGATTTATTTTTGACGCATTGATCTTCGCATAATGATGGAACCTTTCATAGAAATCTAAGATTTTATTTTATGTTCTTTCGTTGCACATGTGATGTCGCCCTTGGATTTCCAACAGTCGAAATTTCATCGGAAGGTTCGTAAGAGGTTTGCAGAGCTCACTGAGAAAGATCGGAGCTTACCAAAGAAAACTTGTCGGAACTCGCTAAGGTCATCGTAAAGTCCAAGAGCTTGCCGGGAGTCCGTCGGAAGATATCCGAGGGTTCTTTAGAAGTCCATCGGAAGTTCATCGAAAGCTCGTCGGAAGAAGTCTTGATGTGCCGAATGAAGTTATTGGTTAGAAAATATCTTCAATTTCATAGTTAGCACATAATTAAGGTTAATATTAGAAGGTAATCTCATTAACTCTGGTAGGGGCCAATTGGGCCCGAGACTAAATTGGTTTGGACTAGATTCAAGGCCCAACCTAGTGTTGGACCCTATCTGGTGGTGGCACCACCAGATTGAGGCAGTGGAACCACCCAGGGTTCAGATTCCTAGGTGCTTGGGCTGTGGTATCGTCGGTAGTTATTAACTACTAGGTAGTGGTACCGCTTGTTAAGCGATGGTACCACCCCACCATAGAACCGAGGCTCTGCTCTAGCGGTTGAACCGCTAGACTGGACGGTACCTCAACAGGCGGTGATACTGCTAGCTCCCAAAAATCTGGGATAGGACCTTTTTTGGCTCCAATTTTGAAGCCAATTGAGGCTATAAATATCACTTTTCAACTGGTAAAGCACATTGAGAAGTGATAAGAACTGAGTCAAAACTATTATGAAATAGCCTTGAAAAGTTTGAGTGTTCACCTCCCAAATTCTCTAAGTGTAAAAATTCTATAAAAGAGTATGAGCCACTTGTAAAGTTCTGTAAAATAGGTGTTTCATCTTTCCCTTCAAGAAGGATCGATAGTGGAAGCCGGTAACCTCATTGGAGGAGGTTTTAGGAGTGGACGTAGGTCAATTGATCGAACTAGTATAAAATTGCTACGTTCATCTCTTGGTGCGTAAATATAATTTACTGCATTTAATTTTTTACTTGGCTGCAATCTTTCAATCTCCCATTCTCTACTCTCCTACGTATTCAATCGAATCAATCTATTTACCAAAATTATTTTCATCGAATGAAATTTTCTCAATGCACAAAGTTTTCTGAAATCACTTCAAATCATCAATTTTTATCTGCTACACTAATTCATCCCCCTCTCTTAGTGCCGCTGTTGATCCCAACAACATCATCATGTATTTCTAGATGATCTCTTACATCTCATATCACTTTGAACATACATTCAAATTGTTGTTGCATTGCCTGAATCAAAAGATTATTTGATGAAAAACTCACTTCTTTATCTTTAGACATGTTTATAATCTAAAAGACCAAGTTAGAACAGTCTCACCAATACTCCCTCACATGTTTCACTCAATATTTGATTTACTCAACTCACCAATACTTCTTTATCTTTAGACATGTTTACAATCTAAAAGACAAAGTTAGAAGTCTCACAAATACTCCCTCGTATGTTTCACTCAATATTTGATTTACTCAACTCACTTCTTTATCTTTAGACATGTTTACAATCTAAAAGACAAAGTTAGAATAGTCTCACCAATACTCCCTCACATGTTTCACTCAATATTTGATTTACTCAACTAGTGTTTCACACAAATTTTAGCTTTTCTTGATACTGGTCTCACCACTCTTTTATTTTACCTCTTGTTTTATTTTTTGAGTTCTTAGATTAACTAAGGTACTTAAATAAATAATTCAGATTATGGTAATTTAAGGGTAGTAAAATTAGGTAGGTCTAAAAGTAAATAAAAGATAGGCTAATTTAAAGGTATATGTAATACACTTCAATTATAAGTAAAAATTAGAATTTAAAATATCAAATGAATAAAAAAATTTTCTGAAATGAAGAAAGATTTTTAAACCAAAACAAAAATTCAAAATAATGAAAGATAGAATTCTGTAATTTACAAGAATTTTTTGAATCCATAATTTTTTTTAATTCTGATCTCTTTCTTTTTTTACCTTTGATTCTCTCTCTCTCTCTCTCTCTCTCTCTTTCTCTCACTCTCTCTCTCTCTTTTGACCTTTGATTTTCTCTCTTTTTATTGACTTTTGATTTTCTCTTTTTTTTGGCTTTTGATTTTCTCTCCTTTTTTGGACTTTTTGATTTTTTTTTTACTATAAAGTGAGAAAAAAAAAGAAGAACAATAATAACATAAGAAGCATAACAATGAAGACGAACAAAAAACAACAATTATAGATATAGTGATGAAAGGAGAATAAGAAGAAGCGAAAAGGAAAAGCTAAAAGATAACAAATAAATGGATACACAAGCCTTAAACTTAAGTCGAGCTTTGATACCAAATAATGAAAATCATTAACTTAACAACTATACACTCCAATAGTTAAAGAGTTATGATATATATGGAATATAAATTGATATCCTCTAATGAATTGAAACAAGATAGATCGTTCAATATTGAAGTAAGAAAAATTATTCTAATCACTTTATCAATTAAAAATTGATGAAATAATTAGAATAACACTTTGATTTCCTAAAAATACCATAAACTAAGAAATTTGATAAGTTAAAACAAAAAATAAAGATTTTTAGATTTTGAATACCACAAGTAGAAATGCTTGATAAGTTTGAAAGTTCATATAAGAACTTAAAAAACAAAACACTCAATAGTATTGAAAGATGATTACATTTCTAAATTGTCTTCTTACAAAAGGAGTCAACCTCGTTTATATAATACAAAGACCAAATACAAAAGGAATGAATTCATTAAATGTATTAAATGATATTTATATTTTCAATTCATGAATAGGCTAAAATTCATCATTCTCTTAAAATTGGATTTTTTCTTCATGATTTGGACTTATTTAAATTATGTTAACCATTTTATGCTCTTCTTATATCCATAGAATCTTGACCGATTCTTGACCAGCTTATTCCTTCCAAATGTCTTTCAATAAATAAGTTAAAGCTTCTTTCATCATTTTAATTTTAGCTTTTGTCATTGGTTCTCCATAAATAATTAATGAGTCATTGATAAAATTATGATCTAACTTGCTAGTTCATATCATATATCCTCTAAGAAAAGTAAAATAGTTTACAGTATATAAACTGGTTTATGTTAAACCGATTTGCTTATGTGAATCTAACTGATTATACTCATAGGCTAATTGGCCATATAAGATTATTTTTATCATTTAAAGAAGCAAGGGTACTGTTGAAATTTTTTTAAAATAGGAGTGCTCTATCAGAAATACAAAAAAGTATAGGTTGTTTTTTAATTTACCTAATTTTATTTGTATAAAAAATATAATTATTTTCTTACAGTTATTTTCTGTTCTAATTGTTGTCATTCAACTAGCGATCTGCTTGAAGACATCACAATCATGCATACTTTATGATATGATACATGTCGCTCTTAGTCCAGCAGTATAGATTGATGCACATTCGGATCCCCGGTCCCCATCGAACTACTTACACACATTGTAAGTTACAAACCGACAAGCCTACCCATTGAGTGCCACCAATTGGAGTCCAGCACATTCCAGAGAGGTTGTTACCGCAAAGCTGTGGGTTCATAAAGCAATTCAATGTCCAAATCTAATGTCACAAGTGGGGTTGACTCTTTCCATCCTTCGCGGAGCTTGCCTTCTCAATGGCATGTATATAGCAGCGTAATTAATGATATTAAAATGGCCAGTGATTCCATCGAGTTTCAGGTCATCAATCATTACTCGAATGAAATATTGATTTTGATAGGATAATGATGTGCCAAATCCATTTAGTGAGACTTGAAAATTCGAAATCTTAAATTTTAATACGTGTTGTAGCACACTTATTTATCAAAAATTAATTATTCAAAATTTCATCTGATTAATTTTTTAAAAGATATTAATCAATTTAGCTGAAAAATACCATGACTATTGATAGCAAAGTTGTGGATCAAATCTTATCTTTATCACTTATCATATATATATATAATTAAAAATATAGAAAATTATATTTTTGGCATCATGCTGGATTATATTTTTGGTAATCACTTATGTTTTTTTATTGTTAGCACTCTAAACAACAAAAACCATTTTTCTTATCTTTTTAATCTAGTTCAATCTGATTTTTGACATTTTTGAAACTATGACCCGACCAAATCGCCAATTTCTTTTTTTTTTATTTCAAGTGGATTGTAGCAAACCATTGATTTGAAATAGACGGCTTTGACTAAGGAAAATACTAAAACCATTATTTCGAGTGGATCGTAGCAAATCCCTTAAAGGAAAAATTAAAACCGCAGGGCCGGTTTCAAAAATACCCTTCAGACACTTCCACTACTTTTAACAATACTGCTAACAATCGCAAAACAGGTACTAGGACACATGACCAAAAGAGTAGAAAAGCGCCGCTAAAAAGATTCCTGAAACATAAAGCAGAGGAAGAAAAAAGAAACAACTTCAATTTCCACTCAGATCCACCAGCAAAACATGGTGTGAAACATTCTAAAGCCAGCCCACTTGTCATCATTGGTCTTCATTGCCAACCCTTTTCCCTAAAAGATATGCACACTGGAACATGAGGATGGACCAAATGATGAACTCGTATCAAGTCAACGATAAGAGAGGCAGCATCAATTATTTAATTGCATCTCTGATCATTTGACCTACTTCCTACTGGTCAAATCAATAGCGCTTATAAACAAACCCACAAGAAGTCACATATTGTACAAAACTCTTCCTTCTGCGCTATGAATATGGCTATTTTGTTTACCTTGAAATGCTAGATAGAACATAATCATCATCAATAACAATTACCTTGAAATGCTAGATAGAACATAATCATCATCAATAACAATTATTTCTCATGATTCAGAATGAATCCCCTCCTCCCAAGGGGACATATACACATAAAGAATAGTAATAGAGCAGATGAAGAAAGTGCAGGATTTGGTCCACAAATGAAAAAAGAGCAACCAAACGTAATCGTCACACATACTCCGGTGGGCATGTAATAGTAGTAGTTCCTCGGGCAGGCCTTCAAAAGAGTTCCCAGTCGAACCTTGCGTGGGGCGTGGAAGAGGCGGTGGAGGTGGCCGTGGTGGTGGCCGAGGTGGCCGTGGGGGTGGATGGCGTCAGTAGATCAAACGATTCCCAGTTCGTCGTCGCCACCACCGATTGCTGCTGCGGCAGCAGCCGCTGATGGTCTTGTTGTTGAAATGGGTTGCGTGATTGCTGCAACTCCCATCTCTGCTGAGGCTGAACCGGAAGCTGTGTAGGTCGCGGCTGGTCTTTTGCTCTCGGCGTGGCGTTCTTGATCTTGATCGCATCCAGTGTCTCCACGTACTTCTGCACTCTCTTGATCTGTTCTCGGCAAAGCATCGATCAGCAACCAGTAACGTTGATTGAACACGAAAAGGGGGAGGGTTGACCTGACCTGCATTTTCCTCTGCAGCTTCACATCCCCGTCGGCGACGACGGTGTCCAACTTGATCAGCTCATTCATCAAAGACTCGTTGAGATTGATCACATCATTGTCCACCACCCGCCCGCCTTTGTTCGCAATCGCCTCCAGCGCCGACACCTGATCGATTCAAAGAGGGGTGGCTCATCAATGGCTACCCTACCAAGATCATGGAGGCGGTGGGTTTGGGACTCTACCTTGGTGGCGAGTCGATCGACCTCAAGGCTAATGGCGGAGATGGATTTGGCAGCCTTCTCCATCTTGTCGGTCTTGCGCATCTCGAGTAGGCGTTTGGCCTGCGCCGTGGGATCTTCCACCAACACCACCTTCGACTTGTCCTTCACGCCGGCGATGTCGAGGAACGCCGTCGAATCCCTCTCCTTGCTCTTGTACATCAGCTTCATGTCCAGCGGGTGCAGCCCCGTCCTTACCGACACCTCCTTCTTCAGATCCCCTGACAGCCACCGCCGCCCCCGCCGCGCTCACCTCATCAATTTCCCACCACAGCAGGAGAAGCACGAAAAAGACACAAGGAAAAGATTCGAGGTCTTACCGAAGGTGGCTTGGGAGCTGATATACATCTCGTGGTACACGGCGCCGAACTTGACCTTGACGCGGATGGTGGGCACAGGAGCAGCCGTGAAGTCGGCGTCGGGGTTGCGCATCTGGACGAGCATGCCGCCCGGCCTGACCTCCCACTCCGCCGCCTTATCCGCCGACGGAGACTCCTCGATCGGACTGAAAGCCGCCGCCGCCGCTCTCCCTCCTGTCCTCGAGCGCATTTTGGTCCGTAGATCTTCTAAATCCGGCGAATTCACAGAAGAGAAAGCAAACAATACCACGGCTTCCCTGCTGAGATTTCTTCCGGAACCCGCAGATGGATACTCTTCGAGATGTAGACCAACTCAAGCGTCGGTTTCGGTGAATGAGAGGAGAGGAGAAGAGAGGGAGAAAGAAGAAAGGAAGAAGGTGGGATGGACTGCTGATGGAAAGACGAGGAGAACAACTGGGAGACAAGCGAATATATATATTACTAAACAAATCACAACCCAACAAAAACAATACGCAAGGCGAACAAATATGGAGCACAAACAAGATGGAGAGGCGACACAATGCCCAACTAGTGTTGGATGGATGACCTCGCCCTTCTCTTACCCATCCTCGATGAAAACTCAAAGAAGAACGAGAGAGAGAGAGAGAGAGAGAGAGAGAGAGAGAGAGAGAGGCGAGGGAAGAAAGGTGAACAAAATTACCGAAAGCGATCAGAGTGACAGTGGTCTCCCACCAACCCCCCGTTCACTTTGCCGTTGCAGCCCCGAAGGCGTCTGTGGCTGCCCTTTACCGCTACGTAACACCTCTATTAGCGCACCCACCAACCGCCTAAACCCGGTAGCCTTCTCTTCTCCTCTGGCCGATCAGGACGAACTAACTCTGTGGGAGCCGCCCGGATTATGCACGTCAAGGGATTACACCTTCTGCACTCCCACACGAGGCTTCACCTGGCTAACTCACGACTGCAAATAAAAGTGGGACCCACCGTCGCACGAGTACGTTGCAGCGGGGCGCGCGCCAGCCAGGCCACCGACACTCCCGTCGAGTACGGGGCCACGTGGGGCTCGATCGGCCGTCGATCTTCGTGAAGGATCCCGAAAGCGACGGCACACCGACGACGCCTGATCGCTCCACGCCGCGACGTAGATGATGGAGAAATCATTAGGAACACGTAAAGCCTGGGAGAAAACTATGCTTCCTTCTCATCACGTCAAGTACACATGGCAATAAAGAAAACAATTGATCGCGCATTATTATTATATCATATCCCAGGGGAAGGTGGAGTTTCCATGTCACGTGTCGACTTGAGTGTTCATCCGACACGGATGGCCATCGTCCCCGTGGATATACCGAGGTGGCATTGGCGGAACGGTGTGTTTATGTGTGAGGTGGTAGATCAAGAAGGGGCACAACCCCTGTTTTGGTGTATTGGAGAATAGAGAAAGGGACGTGGTTGGCACGACCATTACGTTGTTGCGGGTGCTACTGATCTCTCAGCCAGCTGAAGGACAAAAGAGGAGTGGGTGGTACATCAATCGGACGGCCAGTGGCCGTCGGATGACGAGATATTGGTCATGAATTGCTCACACGGCCGGCTCCATAGTCGCCCACCCAACCACCTGTCACAGCTGTATTTTTAATGAACGACTGAGATGTGATCAAGGAACGATTGCATCAATTTTGATCATTTGATTGATCGTCCTGTTAGGGATCGATCGGCACTAAGAGGGGGGGTAAATTAGTGTAGCGGTAAAGAACGATAGATTTTTCAGTGATTAACACAAGTTCGAAAACTTCGTACGAATGAATGCAACGTTTCGTTTGAACCCGGAAAGATTACGTTTCAACTTTAAAGCATACATAATAAGATGAAGATGAAGATGAAGTTGAGTAAATAAGACAGCAAGTGGAAAGGATTTGCAGCAAAGTAAATAGCAAGAACGTAAATGCAAACCAGATTTTTATAGTGGTTCGGTCATCCGACCTACGTCCACTCTCGATTTCTCTTGCTTGAGGCCACCGACTTTCCACTAGCTATCCTCCTTCCAATGGGCGAGGATGAACTCCCTCACAGCACCTCTCCTTTTGACGGGCTTAGGAGATAACCCTTACAAAGCACTCTTACTCCTCTCTTTGACTAGAACACTCTTAAGACTTAGGGAAGATTTGACACACTTTCAAGAGAGTTTTCCCCTTCCTTTTTTCAGTTCTAGACCCCCCTAAACTCTGAATGAGTGGGGTATTTATAAGCCTCAAAGTGATTCAAATTTGAAGCCCAAACTTAGAGCCAAAATTTGAACAATTTTGAGTTTCTGTCTTAATATCAATCTTGATCGACACACCTGTGTGGTGCTACTACCTCAGCCAGGCGGTGCTACCGCCTGGCTTTCCAAGCCCCAGGCATTGCTACCGCCCCAGCCAAGCGATGCTACCACCTGGCTTTCCAAGCGCTGGGCGATAGTAGCGAAGCACGCTCTTCCTGCGTAGCTGGCTGGCGGTACCAGCACGCCCAAGACACAAGCTGGCGGCGATGCTACCGCCAACCAGTCTTTGTTCTGTTTGGGCCAAAAACTTTGGCCCAAACTAAGGCCCAATGGCCCCTACTTTGGGTTAAAGGATTAACATAATCTTAACCCAAATTAATGTGCTAACTACGAATTTAAAGATATTCCTAAGCTATTACAAAGTCCGCAAGTCAAGTCTTCTTCCGGTGAGCTTCTGGCGAACTTCCGGCGGTCTTCCGATGATCCCTCGAAAACCATCCTGCGGACTCCCGGCAAGCTCTCGGACTCTACGATGATTTTGGCGAGTTCCCACGAGCTTCTTTGGCAAGCTCTGATCTTTCTTAGCAAGCTCCGCGAACTTCCGACGAACCTTCCTGCGAACTTCCAAAAACCCTTCGGCAAGCTCCCTACTCGTTCTCGGTCGGTTCCGGCAGCACTCCCAATGAATCTTCGGACTTCCATTGAACACTCAAACTCCCAATGATCCATCGCACTTGACTTCGGCCCTTTGTTTCGCTTTACGTCTTCATCCTTATCGTAGTTACTCCTGTACACACAAACACTCTACTTTGTTCTAGACAGTTATTACAACGCGAATTGACATTCAGTTGCCCGGTACGTCATTGGTCGACGCTTCGTCCGATCCTTCGGCACATCGCCCTCTCTTGCGGCTTATTGCCCAATCGACGGTTGACCTCCGCAACCTCGATATCCATGGCGCAACTCCGCACTTCTTGGCCCGATGCCCGATGTCCAAAGCCTCCTGCTGATAGTCGACCGAACCTCCGGCTCGACATCCAATATCCTGACGTGATCACCTCCGGCGCAACGTCAATTCCTCCAGTGTCAACTGTCTAATCCTGATCGATAGTAGACCTGCGTAACTCAAAACGTAATTAGACCACAAATCACAATCAATTAGTTTCATCATTAAAATCCGAGATTCAACACGTCCTACCGAGGAGGATGGAGAGCCAGGCAAGCCCTTCTATTGTAATGGTTGATGCCATGTCATACAAAGAGGGGGATTCATTATCTTATGAGTATCAGGGTTTTGATCATCGATTTTCTTTGTCATCAAACACCAACTTCCTTTATCTTCTGATACTATATTAGCGTTACTAAGTTATCATCGGCTCCCATACACGATATTACGATTTTATAAAGACAGTGATCATCCGCTCAATCCTCATCACAATGATCCCCTTACTAAGTGCGACTTGTTTCTCGCAAAATTATGGAGTCATTTTATTAATTTCTTTGAGAAATTTATCTGTCGCCCCTAAATATTCTACATACCTCTTCTAATACTAAATCAGCATATTAAGATTTGTAGAAGTTGAGATACTTTTACAAAATATTAGAGAGAGAATAAGATTGAATCTTAATATAAAGAAATTGATATGTGGATGTCTCAATGTTATTTTACCACAAGTCCGATGTCCACTCGGATGTGCTATCAATCCTGTGTTGCCCAAGTGAACCAGATTGTTAGTATGGTGATGCTAATCATCATGCTCGATGTTTTGGCCAACTCTCGACGTCTGAGTAATGCCTAACTTCATGAAAATTTTGCTACGAAATAACTCCATATCCACCGCTAGAGTAATTTATAATACGATCTCAAGAGGAATCTCGTTCTCAAACTTCTTTCAAATTATCTTTCTTTCCTATATTTATAACTTACATATCGAAGGAATCTTTATTGGGCATTGCCCTAATCTAATTTTGTGGGTCATCCAACCAAATCTACTTACTACCTTAACGCTGGTACTGAAACAAGATCAGACTTATACCAAGTTTATGTTGGAAAGAGAGAAAAGATCTTAAAACTAAAAGAGAAATCCAAGGGTTAATGAATAAAAAATATATTAAAAAGCTAACATAAGATTTGTATGGTTTGACACTCCTTACCTATATCCAGAGAGAATAAAATCAAATTTTTTACCATGTGAGATTAATTACAATCACCCTTGAATTACACCAAACTCAAGCACAAACCTACTTATACGCACTCTTGTATAAATCTCAAAGAATTTCTTACATTTTTTTCCACAATCTTTGGGTCCCTTAAAAAGAAATCTATAAACACTTGAAGTATTTCTCATATTTTGTTTCTCCATTAAAACTTAGAGATATATGAGTATTTATAATATTAAATATTAATTCAATAGTGACTTGTTTTCCTAATTAAATCCCTTCCACTATTATAGTTTGAAGTCTTCTTGATACGTACTCTAATTTCAAAAGGTTTAAGATAGTCTAAGTTCACAAATATAGATTTTTTTTAATTGAACCCTCTTGATCTAATACATGTAAAAAATATCTTGTAATATAGGTTTATGATGTCGTTGATGGATTCTTATATTTTCATCATTGCTTTAAAGAAAACATGTTAAAAGACTAAGCAAAATAAATTAGTTCTTATGATGATCAGCCAATTTTCAACATTATATATGTATAATAAAAATTATCGTATGAGATATTGAATTCTTTTCTTTTGATAAGTATATATGATACAGCTTGCTATAGATATAAAAAGCTAGACGACAAACATCACGTGCAATAAGATGACACGCCATGTACACCACGATATTTCTTGTTCTTATCCATGAGTAATTCCATAATAAGCATATAACTATATCTTTCATAAAAATTATATTTATCTGTAAAAAGAAAATGTAATATAGATTTTTTAATAAATATAATTGATTTTTGTTGAGTGTTACTATTCACAAAGTCGATTCCTTCCTTTCTACATACATGACTCTTATTGGCAAGAATCATGTTTAATGATATGTTATCAATTTTTAAATTTTTTAATGTTTGTTGTGTTGAATCTTGGATTTTGATGATGAAGTCAATTGATAGATTATTTGATTTAGTCCATATTATTGAGATAAGTATGCATGATTAACTATGATAGCGATGAAGACATAAAGCAAAGTATCAGAGTCAAGTATGTTGGGAGTTCAAAAGTCCGCTAGAAGTCTGAAGGTTCGTTGGAAATATTGTCGAAACTAGCCGAGAAATTGGGGACTTATCAAAGGAGTGTTGAAAGTTTGCTGGAAGGTTTATCGAAGGTTCGCGGAGCTCACCGAGATAATCAGAAGCTTGCCAAAAGATTCGTCGGAACTCATCATAAAGTCTAGGAGCCTACTAGAAGTTTGTCGGAAGATATTCGAGGGTGTATCGGAAGTCTGTTGGAAGTTCACCGGAAGCTCACCGGAAGAAGACTTGATGTGCCTATTTACGATTTTACTTAGAATATATTTTTAATTTCATAGTTAGCATATAATTAAGATTAGGATTAGGTGATAATCCTAATTAACCCTAGTAGGGGCTGTTGGGAAATCCAAGGAGGCGACATCTCATGTGCAGCGGAAGAATAGAAAAATAAAACCCTTGGATTCTTACAAAAGTTCGTCATCATGTGAAGATTGATGCATCAAAAATAAATCCGTGAAAACTGCATGTGTAAAAGAAAGTACCTAGGGAGATCATATATTTCTGAATCCCTGTAGATCTGTAGGAGAGGATAAAGAAGGTCAAGTGTCCTCCTCCCTAGTGGTATCCACTCAACAAGGACTATGACGATGCTCCTCTCATGGGTAGAGGAGAATAAAAGGTGGCTACTGAGAGAACCCTAGCCTATGGACCTTCAATTCCCTCCTATTTATAGAGGTCCTCGATAAACCTTAATGGATCCTGCCCTATTAGGTATTGGATCTCTATCCAATTACCCAAGCCTCTTAGATTAATGGGTCTCTACCCAATAATCTCTTATTAGCTCTTATTGGGTCTCATCTTAGGATCCAATAATTCAGGGGCTTATTGGATATCTAATAAGATAGGGGCTTCGGTAGATATCTCATATCCGAACATCTACTCATCGCAATACCTACTATATGTATGTGACTCTCTAGGTCCAATATTGAGCTGGCCATGAGTCATACTTGTTAGAACTCCTTATGACTTAGTGAATTATTATCTCTATAATAATTCACTCGACTCATCGACTACGGACGTATTGGGCCACTACGCTGTAGTGCCAAACGATATAGGGGAATCCAATCCCTTGGACCTATCTGTCCTCAGTTACCATATATCTATAGTTTCTCATCCATCTAATATCCCAGAGACCCTATACCGGGTATGGTGCTGTCAGGCCCATACGGTCTCTCCTCGAGTCTCGCTCTTATCGGATTCTCCCAGAGAACTCTTTCTCTCTCAATCAGAATAACCTTGGCTAAGGATTTGTTCGAGCAAGACTACATGAGATATTCCTCTCATGATACTAAGAGCGGATGATCCTCTATTGATACTCAATAGCCCTTGTAAGATTGACTACTACTCCCAATAACTAACTGTACTAGATTTGGATCTTCCAAACCTATAAGTCTGATATTAAAGAGTGGAGTACTCATATAGGATATCCTTGGTGTCTCAAGTATAAGGATCGAATATACTATTTGGACTATGGAATCGCTATCTGACGTAAGGTAACAATAACCATCTAGTATTCCTTAAGCGGATTAATCAGTGAACTCATTCTCCAATGAGCACCTGTACTGTATTCTTAGTGTCTCCACACGAGTAGCTATGAGACCAACCACCTCCATCATATGGACAGATATACAATACACCAGTCTATCCGGTTATCTCGATGTCCCTTTCGAGTAACCTATGACTGAGATTATTTAGGGTCTATGTTTAAAGGTGAATCGGTCTCATTATCATGATCTCATCATGATCCAATTCCCATTGCATAGATCCAAGGACATCATAATATATGCAGCACGCAAGATAAAGTGATAAAATACCTAATAATAAGCAAAAAGAAAGAGTGCATATCAAGTCATAAGTGCCATCACTCATGTGATTGGCATGCAGGGCACATATGACTAGCAATCTCCCACTTGACCTAAAGCCAATCACCTATGTGTTTGATCCCCATCAGGCCACTATGATGCTCAAATATATCTTGAGATAATAGCTTGGTCAGTATATCTATAATGTTATCTTCGGATGGAACTTTTTCCACTACTACATCTTTTCGGGTCACGATCTCTCTAATAAGCTAGAACCTCCTTAGAACACTTCTGATGAGACCTGGGTTCCCTTATTTGAGTAATCGTCCATTCTTGTCAGAATATGAGGGAATCGGCTCCTCGCTGCTCAACACGACTCCCAAATCTGTGATACACTTCTTCATCTAGACTCTCTCCTTTGCAGCCTCAACCGCAATAATGTATTCCGCCTTTGTGGTTGAGTCAATAGTAGTATCTTGCTTGGAACTCTTCTAGAATACTACTCCTTTATTCAGGGTGAACACATACCCTGAATTAGACTTGCTATCATCGATATCGGACTGGAAGCTCGAGTCTGTGTAGCCCTCAACCCTGAGGCTACTGCCTCTATATACTAGTAAGAGATCCTTAATCCTTCTCAAGTTCTTAAGGATGCATTTTACTGCTTTCCAGTGCTCCAAGCCTAGATCTGTCTGATACCTACTCGTGACACTCAAAGCATGTGCTATATAAGGCCTAGTACATAGAATAGCATACATGATAGATCCTATCACTGAGGCATATGATATCCTATCCATGTGTGCCCTTTCTTCAGGAGTCTTTGGGGACATACTCCTAGAAAGTGATATTCCATATCTCATTGGTATGAGACCTCTCTTGGAATTTTTCATGCTAAACCTTTTGACAATGGCGTCTATATACCTGGATTGAGATAAGCCAAGCATCCTCTTGGTTCCATCTCTATAGATCCATATCACCAAATACGCAGGATGCTTCCCCTAAGTCCTTTATGGAGAAATGCCTAGATAGCCAAGCCTTTACAGTAGAGAGCATTCCTACATCATTCCCAATGATCAGGATGTCATCCACATACAGTACCAAAAAGGTGATAGTGCTCCCACTTACCTTCTTGTACATACAAGACTCATCTTTATTCTTAACGAAGTCATAAGATCTGATCACCTTATCAAATCTTATGTTCCAACTTCGGAAAGCTTGCTTCAGTCCATAGATGGACCTAAGCAACCTGCACACCTTGTCTAGGTTATCCCTAGATATGAATCTCTTAAGTTGTATCATATATACCTCCTCTTCGAGGTTGCCATTGAGGAATGTAGTTTTGACATCCATTTGCTAAATCTCATAATCATAGTATGCTGTAATAGTTAATAGAATTCAAATGGATTTTAGCATGGCTACGAGTGAGAAAGTTTTGTTATAGTCAATACATTGCCTTTGACGATACCCCTTAGCCACTAGCCTTACTTTATAGGTCTCTACCTTTTTATCTACTCCAATCTTCTTTTTGAAGATCCACTTGCAGCCAATGGGTATAATACCCTAGGGTGCAATAACCAAGTTCCAAACCTTATTGGAGTACATAGAATCCATTTATGAATTCATGGCTTCTTGCCATTTCTCGGAGTCTATGCTCATAATAACCTCCTTGTAGGTCTGAGGATCAATATCCTTAATAGTATCTCTTCTGATATATCTCACATATCTATCAGGAGAATGAGATACTCTACAAGACCTACATAAAGTTGGAACTTGTGTGCTATGTACCTGAATAGATTCTAACTGTGGATTAGTGCTTGAGCTAGGTTCTCCAACCTCGCTCAACTCTATCATGCTCCTACTGTCTCCACCAAGAATGTGTTCCTTCTCAAGGAACACTGCTCTTTTGGCTATAAAGACATTTTGGTCCTCAGGGTGATAGAAAAAATACCCACAAGTATCCTTGGGATATCCTGTGAACTTGCACCATTCCGTCCTATATTCTAACTTATCGGGGTTGTCTCTTGACGTGTGCAGGGTAGTCCCAAATCTTAACAACCTTAATATCGGGCTTCTTCCTATTCCATATCTCATATGAAGTAGATACTACTGACTTAGTTGGAATTTTGTTTAGAAGGTAAGCTATGGTCTCTAGGGCATATCCCCAAAATGAGATGGGTAGGTCGGTGAAACTCATCATAGAATGCACCATGTCTAACAGTGTGTGATTCCTCCTTTCTGACACACTATTAAGCTACGGTGTATAAGGAGGTGTGCATTGGTATAAAATCCCATGGTCTTTGAGGAACTACGTAAACTCTGTACTCAAGTACTCACCTCCTCGATCTGATCGAAGGGTTTTAATACTCTTTCCAGTCTGGTTCCCACATTATTCTTATATTCCCTGAATTTCTCAAAAGCCTCAGTCTTATACTTCATCAAGTACACATGTCCGTATCTTAAGAAATCATCAGTGAAAGTAATGAAGTAGGAGTAACTACCTATGACATGAGTCAATATGGGACCACATACATCGCTATGTATGAGTTCTAGTAATTTAGTGGCTCTCTCTAGTTCTACTAAATGGAGAGTTGATCATTTTTTCCTAAAGGGAACGTTCGTAAGTCGTATATAACTCATAGTCGAATTGATCTAGATATCCATTCTTCAACAACTTTTGAATCCTTCCCTCATGGATGTGATCTAGCCTACAATACCATAGATATGCATTATTCACCTCTTCTCATTTCCTCTTAGACTCACTTACACTCATGATGTGTGGAGCTATATCTAACTTAAATAAACCATTATACAATGTTCCTTTCGTGATGATCTCATCATCTAATGCAATTGAACAACCATTGTTCTCAAAAACTAATTTATATCCACTAACTGTCAAACATGAAATGAAAATAATATTTTTGATAATAGAACGAACATAATAGCATGCATCTAAAGCAATAATAGCTCCACCAGGCAGATGTAAAGTGACCTTGCCAACAGCCACTACAGCAACAGCCACTGCAGCAACTTTTGCTCCATTGCCCATTATAAGGTCTATCTCACCTCTCTTCAATCTCCTAGGTCCTACCAGAACCTACAACGAATTACAGATATGATAAGCACTCCTGGTATCCAATACCTATGTGTTATCATAAGATTCTAACAAATGGAGACTGATCATGAATGTACTTGAAGCTTCTCTAAGCTTCTGTTTCGCCCTCTCTGCAAGGTACTCTTTGTAGTTCCTCTTCTAGTGCCCATCTATGCCGTAGTGGAAGTACTGATCTTTATCCTTTGTTGGGTCTTTTTTGGCAATCTTTACCTTATCCATTTTGCCCTTGCCCTTGCCCTTGCCCTTGCCCTTCTTAAGGGACTTCTCAGCCTTCCTTTTCTTTTTGGTCTCACCAGAATAGAGAACTGGCTTCTCTTTCTTGATGATGCTCTCTATTTTTCTCAATATATTAAGAAGCTCTGTGATAGGACTCTAGCAGGGTTGGGTCCTACTCAACCATGTAGCAGCTAATAAAAATCCTGTGAGAGTGTAATAAACCCCACCTAGCCACTTCTATCCTATAAAGAAGAGAGGCTAGGGTTTACATTTGGGTCTTTGGGCTTCTTAGTCATCGCCCGCCTTGTTACTGGGTCGGCCCGCTATGGTTGAGGGCAAATTGGGTAGTTTACTTAGGAAGTAGCTCCTAGGGCTAGGGTTTGGAGCTCTATATAAGCATGTAGCCTCCATCTCTTGGGAATAAGAAGAATCATCTATAATTGCAGCCACCAGGCTACTTGGAGGGTGGAACTCCTATAGTGTTCCAAGGATTGATCCCCCTCAAAGATCAATCTACATAGAATTTCTCTGAGGTTCTATCATCTAGTATCAGAGCAACGATCTTGCTGCTTTTACTGCCATCCCTGCTGCCCACCATCAACCAAGCAATTCCCACAATTGCTCTTAATGTCGCTGTCTCCACCTTCATCTTCTGCCATAGATCAAATCAATCTACCATTGCCGCTTCTAATTGCATCAGAGATCTCGTATTCTCTTATCACTAATATCTTTTGCTGCTATAATTTGCCATTCAAAATACTAAAAAAGGGTCTTACTGTCTATCCCTTGCTGCAAATTCCTTTCATCGCAAAAGTTATCATCTTTGCGAACGAAGGATTGCTGTAGAGAATTTCAACCGCATATTGCTACCTCTAAACCGATCTATTGCTATCCTTTTTGAACGAAAATTCTTGAGCACCTCATAGATCATCTTGGCTTTCATCTGGGATGATCTATCATGGAATTCATCTCTGAAACATTACTATGTTGCTGCAAGTTTTCGTCACAAACCACTGAAATTTTTCGATGAGAATTTTACTATCGCAACTTGCACCGAATTCTTTACTATTATGCTACCAAAATTTTCTTGATCCAAGTTGTCATCCTTGCTGTTATTTAAACTGAGATTCTACTATCAAATCCCCTCCTCAAATTTCTGGGTTCTCGTTGGAAATTTCATCGAGAAACCATTGTTTCTTCGATGACAATTCTGCTTTTACGAGATAGCATATATCGGTAGCAACTTCCATTGAATTCTGTCAAATCTCTACTACCATCTACCATAGATCTAAAACCCTCTTCCCTAACCTTCATCTGCTACCATCTCAGCCCAAAACTCTATCAAATCGTAGCCCCAAACTGCACCCAAAATAGCCATAAAACAAGCCTAAACCGCAGCCTACATCCACCAATCCACAAACCCTTTCGGCCACCACTTCCCTCAAACAATACATGCCTTTAACCCAATAACAAAAGAGAGATCTTAATATTATAGATCTGGAGGCATATACTATGGCATATGAGGAGGCAATCAATACTAAGTTTGAAGCCTTCTAGACGCGGATGGAGGAGAAGATTCGGACCCTCTTTGCCGAACTTAGCTTGGGTCGACCACCAAGCCCAAAGAAATCACATCAAGGAGAGAGCTCTGATCGAAGAGATAACTTCTAGGAGAGGGGAAGCTTTATGACCGATCCCTACTACCCATGCATGAGGATGGACTTCCCTAGATGGGAAGAAGGAGACCCGATTGGATGGATCTCGCGCGCGGAGCGATATTTCGGTACCACAAAACCACGGACGCATCTATAGTGGAAATTGTAGCTGTACATCTTGAAGGGGATGCCATACAGTGGTTTGATTAGTTTGAACACACTCATAGAGTCCTCTCATGATGACAATTCAAAGGACTGCTGATCCGCTTTGGACCAACCGATTACGAGAACATCGATGGACAACTAGCGAAGATCCGACAAACCTCCACCATTCAGGAGTATCAAACCAGGTTTGAATGGTTATCTAATCAAACTCATGATTGGTTTGAAAAATAGCTATTGGAAATGTTTATTGAGAGCTTGAAGCTGGAAATCTGGGGAGAAGTTAAAGCATGGCAGCCATACACACTTATGGCAACTATCTCTTTTGCACGACTTCAAGAGGAGCGATTGAACCACGAAGCCCGGAGGACTAGGGTCGCTCTCCAATTAGTAGTACCAAAGCCCTCAACCCCCCTACTGTCAGCCGAGCTTCTGCACCAAAAAAGTTGACAAGAGAAGAGCTTCGGGAGCGATCTACAAAGGGGTTATGTTGGCATTACGATGAGCCATGGAGCCGCGAGCATCACTATAAAAAGGGGAGAATTCTTATGATCGAATCAGTGGAAGAACAGGTCATTGAACAGCCAAAAGAGAGCCTTGAATTTGAGGAAGGAGATGCAGAAGAAGAATCACAATCGACTGACTTTATGGTACACGCATTAGTAGGCTACTCAAACCCGCAAATGATGAAAGTTGGAGGCCTTCTCAAACAACAACCGATCACCGTTCTCATCAACACGGGCAGCACAAATAACTTCCTAAATAGTAAGGTCATTGCTCGAATGGTGCTCCACATCGAAGGTTACAGCAAGTTTGACGTAAAGGTCACCAACGGTCGAATCCTAAAGTGCAACCAAAGATGCCCGCAAGTGAAACGATTATTACAAGACCAAGAAATTATCGTCGACTTTTTCCTCCTACCAATTGATGATTATGAGGCTGTGTTGGGCATAGAATGGCTGACAATGCTAGGTGACCTCTCCTAGAACTTTTTCAAATTAATTATGAAATTCTATTATAAGGGCAAACAGGTCACCCTACGCGGGAAGCACGGAAGCAATGTAACCACCATTTCGACTCAACGAATAGAGAAAGTTTTACACAAGATAAATGGTGGATTTTTAATGCATCTCTAGCAGCAATTAGAGGGGAAGAAAATAGAAATTGATGATCAAAATCTCACCTAATTGCTTGCTGAATTTGACGTTGTTTTTATCGAACCACGCAGTCTTCCTCCTACTCGACAATATGACCATCGAATTCCAATTCTTCTGGGCAAACCACCAGTGAACACTTGGCCATACCGCTATTCTCACCTCCAGAAGGATGAGATTAAGAAGATCATGAAGGAGATGCTTGAAATAGGGGTGATTCGGCCAAGTTGCAGCCCCTATTCCTCACCGGTACTACTTGTACGCAAGAAGGACGGAACTTAGCAGATGTGCATCGACTACCAAGCTCTAAATGACATCACCATCAAGGATAAGTACCCAATACCAGTGGTGGATGAACTTCTTGATGAGTTAAGAGGAGCTCGAGTCTTCACGAAGTTAGATCTCTGATCCGGTTACCACCAAATTTGGGTATGTGAAGACGACATCCCAAAAACAGCATTCTGCACTCATAACGACCACTATGAATTCTTGGTAACGCCTTTTGAACTCACTAATGCTCCTTCAACTTTCCAAAGTCTCATGAACGAAATTTTTCAGAGCTTTCTTTGCAAATTCATGCTGGTATTTTTCGATGATATTATCATTTACAGCCATTCTCTTGAGACTCACTTTCAGCATTTGTGGTCTGTTCTGACGATCCTTTGGGAGAATACTCTTTTTGTTAAACTATCAAAGTATAACTTTCTCCAAGAAAAAGTAGAGTACCTTGGGCACATAATATCAGAAGGAGTGGTAGTAGACTCAACAAAAATCAAGGCAATGCAGAGCTGGCCAAAACCTACAAATGTGAAATTGCTGTGTGGGTTCCTGATAGAACCCCAGAGGAATTCTATGGAGATTGATCTTTGAGGGGGATCAACCCTTGGAACGCTATAGGGGTTCCACCCTCCAAATAGCCTGGTGGCTGCAATTGTAGATTGATCTTTCTTATTCCAAAGAGGTGGAGGCTACAAGCTTATATAGAGCTCCAAACCCTAGCCCTAGGGGTTGCTTCATAAGTGAACTACCCAATTTGCCCTCAACCTTAGCGGGCTGGCCCAGTAACAAGGGGGCGACGGCTAAGAAGCCCAAAGACCCAAATATAAACCCTAGCCTCTCTTCTTTATAGGATAGAGGTGGCTAGGTAGGGTTTATTACATTCTCACAGGGTTTTTATTAGCTGCTACATGGTTGAGTAGGACCTTACCTTGCTAGGGTCCTATCAAGCCCGCCCTCTTCAAATTAGCCTTGTCCTCAAGGCTGGGATTCCATGAACTCAGGGAACCGGGACTTCAGCTCCTCATATGATTCCCAAGTGGCATCTTCGAGTGGTAAATTAGTCCAATGTACTAGTACTTCAGTAGAGGGACGTCGATAACGCATCACAACTCTACGGTCGAGGATGGCTTGTGGTTGGGCTTGAATATTTTCATCATCAGTGGTGTTGGGCAGTTGGATCTGGGGTGTCTCGTGTTCTCCCAACTTGGGCTTCAAGCATGACACGTGGAAGACAGGGTGAATTTTGGCATCTTTAGGTAATTTAAGTGCAGACGCCCACAGGCCAATACGCTCTATGATCTGATAGGGCTCATAAAAACGTGGAGATAGCTTTATGGAGGCTCGTGTGTTGATGGATAGTTGCTTGTATGGTTGTAGGCGAAGATAAACCCAGTCTCCTACTAAAAATTCTCTTTCACTTCTTCGTGTGTCAGCTTGCTGCTTCATTCTAGCTTGAGCGGTAGAGAGATTATCCTTTAGCAGCTGTAGGAGTTTGTCCCTGTTAATTAAATCTTGGTCGACCTGATCTACCTTAGCCAAGCCAATTACATACTTTGGAATCACAGGGGCCGACCGACCATATAATGCTTCATATAGGGTACATTTGTAGATGAATGATATGTAGTATTGTACCACCATTCGGCCCAGGAGAGCCATTTCGTCCACTCCTTTGGTCGATCACTAGCGAAACACCGAATGTATGTCTCTAAACATCTATTCACCACTTCTGTTTGGCCGTCAGTTTGTGGATGATATGCAGTGCTCATCTTAAGTTTGGTGCCCTGTAACTGAAATAACTCGGTCCAAAATTTACTAGTGAAGACCCTGTCACGATCACTTACGATGGACCTTGGCATCTCATGTAGTTTGACAATATTTTCTATGAAAATCTAAGCAATACTAATAGTAGTGTAGGGATTTCGCACAGCACAAAAATGAGCATATTTCGTAAGTCGATCAACCACCACAAGGATTGTGCTTTTACCTTTGGAAGGTGGCAGCCCTTCGATGAAGTCCATAGAGATGTTAGTCCACACCGAGTCTGATATGGGTAGTGGTTGTAGTTTCCCTAGACTCGCCACTATTTCACCTTTTTGCTGTTGACATACATCACATTGTGCTACGCATTCAGAAATAATTTTTTTCATCTCTTTCTAATAAAAGTTTTTCTTCACTCTTTTGTAGGTTCTTAGAAATCTGGAGTGCCTTGCTAAAGGTGTGGAGTGCATTTCGTGCAGAATGACTTTGATGCAAGGGGAGTTTAGTATAAGCACAATACGACCTTTATAGCGTAGATCCCTCGAATCCCAAGTATAGTGAGCTATTGCACTTGGATCCTCCTCTAATTTTTTGATGATGTTGCTGGTTTCCGGATCCTTCTTCCATTCCTCCCTAATGCCCTCGAGAAAGCCGATGGTAGGAAGAGAGATAGCTAAAAATTCAGCTTGCTGAGGGAGCCATGAGAGTGCATCTGCAACAACGTTTTCTTTCCCCTTTTTGTTAATAATTTCATAATCAAATCCTAAAAGTTTGGTTACCTATTTTTGTTGCTCCGGGGATGATATCTTCTACTCCAAAAAGTACTTAAGGCTTCTATGGTCGGTTTTAATCTGAAATCGTCGGCCAATCAGGTAGGGTCTCCACTTTGTTACTGCGTGCACAATGGTGAGCATCTCCTTATCATAGATAGATATTTTTTGATGGGAGGGAGACAACGCCTTGCTAGTGTATGCGAGTGGTCGACCATCTTGCATGAGAATAGCTCCAATTCCAACTCCAGATGCATCGGCCTCAATGATGAAGGGTCGACTGAAATCTGGTAGTGCTAGCACCGTGTGTTGTTGTCATGGCTGTCTTAAGTCTATCGAAGGCAGCTGAGGCTTTGTTCGACCATAGGAAGCCATCTTTTTTCAGTAGAGAAGTGAGGGGGGCACTAATCTTCCCATAGTCCTTCACGAATTTTCGGTAGTAGCCCGTTAGTCCAAGGAACCCACGCAGCAATTTCACATTTGTAGGTTTCGGCCAACCTTGTATTACTTTGATTTTTGTTGGGTCTACGGCCACTCCTTCTTCTGATATTATATGCCCAAGGTACTCTACTTTTTGCTGGAGAAAGCTACACTTTGATAGCTTAACGAAAAGAGTATTCTCCAGCACAAATTTACGAAGAAAGCTCCGAAAAATATCATTCATGAGACTTTGGAAGGTTGAAGGAGCATTAGTGAGTCCAAAGGGCATTAACAAGAATTCATAATAGCTGTTATGAGTGCGAAGAGTAGTTTTTGGGATGTCGCCTTCACATACCCGAATTTGGTGGTAACCGGATCGAAGGTCCAACTTCGTAAAGACTCGAGCTCCTTTTAATTCATCAATAAGTTCATCCACCACTGGTATAGGGTACTTATTCTTGACGATGAAGTCATTTAGAGCTCGGTAGTCGATGCACATCCGCCAGGTTCCGTCTTTCTTGCCCACAAGTAGCACCGGTGAGGAGTAGGGGCTGTAGCTTGGTCGAATCACCCCTGTTTCGAGCATTTCCTTCACAATTTTCTCAATTTCATCTTTCTGGAGGTGAGGATAGCGGTAAGGCCGAGTGTTTGCTGGTGGTTTGCCCGGAAGGATTGGAATCTGGTGGTCATGTTGCCGAGTAGGAGGAAGACCGTGCGGTTCGGCAAAAACATCATCAAATTCAACAAGCAGTTGGGTGATCTTTTGATTTTTAATTTCTGTTTTCTCCCCCTCTGGTTGCTGCTGAAGATGCATAAGAAAGCTACCATTTATCTTGTGTAAAACTTTCTCCATTCGTTGAGTTGAAACGGTGGTTATGTTGCTTCCGCGCTTCCCGCGTAGGGTGACCTATTTACCTTTGCAATAGAATTTCATAATCAATTTAGAAAAGTTCCAAGAGATATCACCTAGTGTCGTCAGCCATTCTATGCCTAGCATAGCCTCATAATCATCAATTGGTAGGAGGAAGAAGTCAGCAACAATTTCTTGGTCCTGTAGTAATAGTTTCACCTGCGGGCATCTTTGGTTGCATTTTAGGATTCGGCCGTCGGCGATCTTTACGTCGAACTTGCTACAACCTTCGATGTGGAGCACCATCCGAGCAGCAACCTTACTATTTAGAAAGTTATTAGTGCTGCTTGTATCAATGAGAATGGTGATCGGTTGTTGTTTGAGCAGGCCTCCAACTTTCATCGTTTGCAGATTTAAGTAGCCGACTAGCGCATGTACCATAAAGTCGACCGATTGTGGCTCTTCTTCCATATCTTCATCCTTATGTTCAAGACTCTCTTCTGGCTGTTCACTGATCTCTTCTTCCACTGGTTCAATCACAAGAAGTCTCCCCTTTTTACAGCGATGCTCGCGGCTCCACGGCTCGTCACAATGCCAACATAACCCCTTGGCAGATCGGTCTCGAAGCTCTTCTCTTATCAACCTTTTTGGTGCAGGAGCTCGGCTGATAGTAGGGGGGGCTGAGGGCTTCAATATTGCTGGTCAGGGAGCGACCCTAGTCCTCCGAGCTTCATGGTTCAATCGCTCCTCCTGAAGTCGTGCGAAAGAAATGGCTGCCATAAGCGTGTACGGTTGTCGCGCTTTAACTTCTCCCCGGATCTCCGGCTTCAAGCCCTCAATAAATGTCCCCAATAACTATTTTTTAGACCAATCACGAGTTTGATTAGATAATATTTCAAACCTGGTTTGATACTCCTGGATGGTGGAGGTTTGTCGGATCTTTGCTAGTTGTCCGTCGATGTTCTCGTAATCGGTTGGTCCGAAACGGATCAGTAGTCCTTCTTTGAATTGTCGCCATGAGAGGACTCCATGAGTTTGTTCAAACCATCAAACCATTGTATGGCATCTCCTTCAAGATGTATAGCTGCAATTTCTACCATAGATGCATCTGCGGTTTTGTGGTACCGAAAATATCGCTCCACGCGCGAGATCCAACCAATCGGGTCTCCTTCTTCCCATCAAGGGAAGTCCACCCTCATGCGTGGATAGTGGGGATCGGTCATAGAGCCTCCCCTCTCCTAGAGGTCATCTCTTCGATTAGAGCTCTCCCCTTGATGTGATTTCTTTGGGCTCGGTGATCGACCCAAACTAAGTTCGGCAAAGAGAGTCCGAATCTTCTCCTCCATTCGTGTCTCAAAGGCTTCAAATTTAGCATCAATTGCCTCCTCGGATGCTATAACATATGTCTCCAAATCTGTAATATTAAGATCTCTTTTTGACTGTTGAGTTAAAGGCATGTATTGGTTGAGAGAAGTGGTGGTTGAAAGGGTTGGTAGATTGGTGAATGTAGGCTGCGGTTTAGGCTTGCTTTGTGGCTATTTTGGGTGCTGTTTGGGGCTGCGATTTGATGGAGTTTTGGGCTGAGATGGTAGTGGATGAAGGTTAGAGAAGAGGGTTTTAGATCTGTGGTAGCTTGCAGCAAGGATTTGACAAAAATCAGTAGAAATTGCTGCCTATATGCGCTGTCTCGTAAGAGCAGAATTGTCGTCGAAGAAATAGCGGTTTCTTGACAAAATTTCCGGTGAAAACTCAGGGGTTTTAGGAGGGGGTTTGATGGTAGAATCTTAGTTTAGATAGCAACAAGGATAACAAATTGGATCAAGAAATTTTGGTAGCAAAGAAGTAAAGAAATCGGTGCAAGTTGCGATAGCAGAATTCTCGTCAAAAAATTTCAACAGTTTGTGATGAGAGATTGCAACAACACACGAATTTGTTTTTGTGATGAATTCCACAATAGATCAATCACGGATGGGAGCCAAGATGATCTATGAGGTGCACAAAAAATTTCGTTCAAAAAGGATAACAATTAGATCAGTTAAAGGCAGCAACACACGGCTGAAATTTTCTGCAGCAATCCTTCATTCGCAAAGATGGTAACTTTTGCGACGCATGGAATTTGCAGCAAGGGATCGATAGAAAAACTTTTTTTTGATATTTTAGATGAAAAATTGCAGCAGCAAAAGGTATTGGTGGTAGAAAAATACCATATCTCTAATGCAATTAGAGGTGGCGACTGTAGATTGATTTGATCTACGTCAAGAGATGACGGTGGAGACGACAACATCAAGAGCAATTATGGGAATTGCTTGGCTAATGGTGGGTGGCAGGGATGGCAGCAAAAGCAGCAAGATCGCTACTCTGATACCAGATGATAGAACCCTAGAGGAATTCTATGGAGATTGATCTTTGAGGGGGATCAACCCTTGGAACGCTATAGGGGTTCCACCCTCCAAGTAGCCTGGTGGCTGCAATTGTAGATTGATCTTTCTTATTCCAAAGAGGTGGAGGCTATAAGCTTATATAGAGCTCAAAACCCTAGCCCTAGGGGTTGCTTCATAAGTGAACTACCCAATTTGTCCTCAACCTTAGTGGGCTAGCCCAGTAACAAGGGGGCGACGGCTAAGAAGCCCAAAGACCCAAATATAAACCCTAGCCTCTCTTCTTTATAGGATAGAGGTGGCTAGGTGAGGTTTATTACATTCTCACAGGGTTTTTATTAGCTGCTACATGGTTGAGTAGGACCTTACCCTACTAGGGTCCTATCAGTTCCTTGGACTAACGGGCTACTACCGAAAATTCGTGAAGAACTATGGGAAGATCAGTGCACCCCTCACTTCTCTACTGAAAAAAGATGCCTTCCACTGGTCGGACGAAGCTTCCGCTGCCTTCGATAAACTTAAGACAGCCATGACGACGACGCTGGTGCTAGCATTACCAGATTTCAGCTGACCCTTCATCATTGAGGCCGACGCATATGGAGTCAGAATTGAGGTTGTTCTCATGCAAGAGGGTCGACCGCTCGCATACACCGGCAAGGCATTGTCTCCCTCCTATCATAAAAAAGTCTATCTATAATAAGGAGATGCTTGCCATTATGCATGCAGTAACAAAGTGGAGACCCTACTTGATCGGCTGACGATTTCATATTAAAACCGACCATAGAAGCCTTAAGTACTTTTTGGATCAGAAGATATCATCCCCGGAGCAGCAAAAATAGGTAACCAAACTTCTAGGATTTGATTATGAAATTATTTACAAAAAGGGGAAAGAAAATGTTGTTCCAGATGCACTCTCATGGCTACCTGAGCAAGCTGAATTTTCAGTCGTCTCTCTTCCTACCACTGACTTCCTTGAGGACATTAGGGAGGAATGGAAGAAGGACCCAGAGACTAGTAATATCATTAAAAAATTAGAGGAGGATCCAGGCACAATAGCTCACTATACCTGAGATTCGAGGGATCTACACTACAAAGGTCGTATTGTGCTTACACCCGACTCCCCTTGCATCAAAGTCATTCTGCACGGAATGCACTCCACAACTTCAGTAGGACACACTGGATTTCTAAGAACCTATAAAAGAGTGAAGCAAAATTTTTATTGGAGAGGGATGAAAAAATTTATTTTTGAATACGTGGCATAATGGGTGAAAGGCGAGTCCAGGGAAACCAACCGCTACCCATACCAGAATTAGTGTGGACTGACATCTCCATAGATTTCATCGAAGGGCTGCCACCTTCCAAAGGTAAAAGCACAATCCTCATGGTGGTTGATCGACTTGCGAAATATGCTCATTTTTGTGTTGTACGAAATCCCTACACTACTGCTAATATTGCTCAGGTTTTCATAGAAAATATTATTAAATTTCATGGGATGCTAAGGTCTATTGTAAGTGATCGTGACAGGGTCTTCACTAGTAAATTTTGGACCGAGTTATTCCAATTGCAAGTCACCAAACTCAAGATGAGCACAGCATATCATCCACAAACTGACAGCCAAACAGAGGTGGTGAATAGGTGTTTAGAGACGTACCTCCGGTGTTTTACTAGTGACTGACCAAAAGAGTGGACAAAATGGCTCCCTTGGGCCGAATGGTTGTATAATACTACGTATCATTCATTTATAAAATGTGCCCCATATGAAGCATTGTATGGTTGGCTAGACCCTGTGATTCCAAAGTATGTAATTGGCTCAGCTAAGGTAGATCAGGTTGATCAAGATCTAATTGACAGGGACGAACTCCTACAATTGTTAAAGGATTATCTCTCTACCACTCAAGCCAGAATGAAATAGCAAGCCGACACACGATGAAGTGAAAGAGAATTTTCAGTAGGAGATTGGGTTTATCTTCACCTACAGCCATACAAACAGCTCTCCATCAACACATAAGCCTCCATATCTCCATGTTTTTATGGGCCCTATCAGATCATAGAGCATATTGGAGCTGTGGCATACAGATTTAAATTACCTGAAGATGCCAAAATTCACTCTATCTTCCACGTGTCATGCTTGAAGCTTAAGTTGGGAGAATACGAGTCACCCCAGATCCAACTGCCCAACACCACTGATGATGAAAATATTTAAGCCCAACCACAAGCCATCCTCGACCGCAGAATCGTGATGTGTCGTCGACGTCCCTCTACTGAAGTACTAGTACATTGGACTAATTTACCACTTGAAGATGCCACATGGGAATCATATGAGGAGCTGAAGACCAAGTTCCCTAAGTTCATGGAACCCCAGCCTTGAGGACAAGGTTGATTTGAAGAGGACGGGCTTGATAGGACCCTAACAGGGTTGGGTCCTACTCAACCATGTAATAGCTAATAAAAACCCTGTGAGAGTGTAATAAACCCCACCTAACCGCCTCAATCCTATAAAGAAGAGAGGCTAGGGTTTACATTTGGGTCTTTGGGCTTCTTAGCCACCACCCCCCTTGTTATTGGGTCGGCCTACTAAGGTTGAGGGAAAATTGGGTAGTTCACTTAGGAAGTAGCCCCTAGGGCTAGGGTTTGAAGTTCTATATAAGCATGTAGCCTCTATCTCTTGAGAATAAGAAGAATCATCTACAATTACAGCCACTAGGCTACTTAGATGGTGGAACTCCTATAGTGTTCCAAGGGTTGATCCCCCTTAAAGATCGATCTACATAAAATTCCTCTAGGGTTCTATCACTCTGGGAGGGTCACCTCAAGCTTGTTCATATTAAAATTCATTATAAACTGAAAAAAGGAATCTGGTAGGGACTGAAGCACGAGATCCGCATACAAGTTATCCTCTAAGACCATTCCTAGACCTATGAGTTTCTTGATCCACTCAATCATATTAAGGACATGGTTCTGAACCAGTGTCTCCTCAGTCATCCTAGCACGAAAAGACTCTTTGATATCTCATATCGTTGAGTTCTTCTTGTTCCTTAAACAGTTTGCAGAGATGTAGGAGTATAGAATTAGCATCCATATTTTCATGCTATCTCTGTAACTCAGTAGTCATAGAGGCCAACATAGAAAACTAAGCAAAAGTGGAATCATCTATGTAATTTACATAACGAGCGATCTCATCCTCGCTTGCCCCTTCGTCGAGCATAGGGAACACTGTATCAAGGACGTATGTGATTTTCTCCATTGTGAGAATGATTCTCAGATTGTGAAGTCAATCCGTATAATTTGGACCAGTGAGGCAATCGACATTAAGTATGTCACGTAAAGGATTTGAAAGCGATATTTTTCTAAAATTAAAAATTGTAGCAGAAATAAATAACATGTAGACTTTGCAAAAATCAAACAGTTTAGATAAGAACTTCTATCTTAATGTATTCTTACTAATTTTTCATAAGACACATAATACCCTTCGGTATGTGAATCATGTTGGGAAATCCTATGGGGCGACATCTCATGTGTAGCGGAAGAATAAAAAAATAAAACCACAGATTTTTCATAGAAAGGTTCCATCGTCGTGCGAAGATTGATGCATCAAAAATAAATCTATAAAAACTATATGTGTAAAAGAAAATACCTAGGGAGATCGTATATCCCTGAATCCTTGCAGATCTATAGGAGAGGATGAAGAAGGTCAAGCATCCTCCTCTCTAGTGGTATCCACATGGCAGGGACTGCGACGATGCACCACTCTGGGAGAGGAGAATAGGAGGTGGCTACCAAAAGAACCCCAAGCCTATAGAGCTTTGGTTCCCTCCTATTTATAGATGCCCCTTGTAAATCCTAATGGATCTTGCTCTGTTGGGTATTGAATCTCCATCCAATTACACAAGCCTCTTGGATTAGTGAGTCTCTACCCAATAATCTCTTATTAGCAATTAATGGATCTCATCTTAGGATCCAATAATTCAAGGGCTTAATGGATATCCAATAAGATAGGTGTTCCAGCGGATATCTCATATCCGAACCTCTACTCGTCGCAACACTTACCTTATGTGTGTGACTCTCTAGGCCCAATATTGAGTTGGCCATGAGTCATACTTGTCAGAACTCCTTCTTACTTAGTGAATTATTATCTCTATAATAATACACCCAACTCATCGACTGTGGACGTACTATGCCACTATGCCGCTGCCCCCAAATGATATAGGGGAATCCAATCCTTTGGACCTATCTATCCTTAGTTACCATGTATCTATAGTCCCTCATCCAACTAATATCCCAGAGACCCTATACCGGACATGGTGTTATTAGGCCCATACGGTCTCTCCTAGAGTCTTGCTCTTGTCGGATTCTCCCGGAGAATTCTTTCTCTCTCAATCTGAATAACCTTGGCCAAGGATTTGTTTGAGTAGGAATACATGGGATATTTCTCTCATGATACCGAGAGCGGATGATCCTCTATTGACACTCAATAGCCCTTATAAGATTGGCTACCACTCCCAATAATCAGTTGTACTATAAGTCTGGTATCAAAGAGTGGAGTACTCATACAAGACATCCTTGGTGTCTCAAGTCTAAGGTGAGTACCTATATTGTACCCTTAGTGTCCCTACACGAGTAGCTATGAGACCAGCCACCTCCATCATATGGATGTGTATACAGCACACTAGTCTATTCGATTATCTCGATATTCCTCTTGAGTAACCTTTGATTAGGATGATTTATGGTCTGTATTTAAAGGTGAATTGATCTCACTATCATGATCTCATCACGATCTAATTCCCATTGCACATATCCAAGGACATCACAATATATGCAACACGCAAGATAAAGTGATAAAATACCTAATAATAAGCAAAGAGAAAGAGTGCATATCAAGTCAGAAATGCCATCACTCATGTGATTGGCATGCGGCACATATGACTAGCAATCTCCCACTTGACCTAAAGCCAATCACCAACATGTCTGATCCCCATCAGACCTCTATGACGCTTAAAGATAATTTGAGTCAATGACTTTGTCAGTGGATCTGCAATGTTATCTTCGGACGAAACTCTTTCCACTACTACATCTCTTTGGGTCACGATCTCTTTAATAAGCTAGAACCTCCTCAAAACACTTTTGGTGAGACCCGAGTTCCCTTATTTGAGTAATCACCTCGTAGTTATTGTAATATAAGGGAATCAGATCCTTGTTACTCAACATGACTCCCTAGTTTGTGATGAACTTCTTCATCCAAACTCCCTCCTTTGTTGCCTTTGCTGCAGTAATGTATTCCACCTCTATGTTCGAGTTAGTAGTAGTGTCTTACTTAGAACTCTTCCAGCATACTACTCCTCCATTTAGGGTGAACACATATCCTGAATTAAACTTACTATCATCGACATCGAACTGGAAGCTCAAGTCCGTGTAACCCTTAACCCTGAGGCTACTATCTTCATATACCAGTAAAAGATCCTTAGTTCTTCTCAACTACTTAAGGATACATTTTATTGTTTTCCAATACTCCAAGCCTAGATATACCTGATACCTACTCGTGATACTCAAAGCATGTGCTATATCAGGCCTAGTACATAGCATAACATATATGATAGATCCTATCGCTGAGGCATATGGTATCATATCCGTGTGTGTCCTTTCTTCAGGAGTCTTTGGGGACATACTCCTAGAAAGTAATATTCCATGTCTCATTGGTATGAGACCTCTCTTGGAATTTTCTATGCCAAATCTTTTGACAATGGTGTCTATGTACCTGGATTGGGGCAAGTCAAGTATCCTCTTGGATCTATCTCTATAGATCTGTATCCCCAATGCGCAGGATGCTTCCCCTATGGAGAAGTGCCTAGATAGCCAAGCCATTACTGTGGAGAGCATTCCAACATCATTCCCAATAATTAGGATGTCATCCACATATAATACCAAAGAGGTGAGTGCTCCCACTTATCTTCCTATACACACAAGGCCCATCTTCATTTTTAATGAAGTCATAAATCTGATCGCCTCATCAAATCTTATGTTTTAACTTTGGAAAGCTTGCTTAAGTTCATAAATAGACCTAAGTAACCTGCACACCTTATTTGGGTTATCCCTAGACACGAATCCCTCAGGCTGTATCACATACACCTCCTCGAGGTTGCCATTGAGGAATGGGTTTTTGACATCCATCTGCCATATCTCATAATCATAGTGTGCTGCAATAGCCAATAGAATTTGAATGGATTTTAGTATGGCTACTGGTGAGAAAGTTTTGTCATAGTCAACACCTTGCCTTTGATAATACCTCTTAGTCACTAGCCTTGCTTTATAGGTCTCTACCTTTCCATTTACTCTAATCTTCTTTTTGAAGATCCACTTGCAACTAATGGGTACAATACCCTCGGGTGCATCAACTAGGTTCCAAACCTTGTTGGAGTACAAGGAATCTATTTCTGAATTCATGGCTTCTTGCCATTTCCTAAAGTCTATGCTCATATTAGTCTCCTCGTAGGTTTGAGGATCAATATCCTTAATATCCTCTCCTCTGATATGTCCCACATATCTCTCAGGAGGATGGGATACTCTACCAGACCTATATAAAGTTGGAACTTGTGTGCTAGGTATCTGAATAGATTTTGGCTATGGAATGATGCTTGAGCTAGGTTCTCCAACCTCGCTCAACTCTATCATGCTTCTACTATCTCCACCATGAATGTGTTCCTTCTCAAGGAACACTGCTCTCTTGGCTACAAAGACCTTTTGGTCCTCAAGGTGATAGAAATAATACCCACAAGTTTCTTTAGAGTATCCCACGAACTTGCACCATTCCGTCCTGGATTCCAACTTGTTGGAGTTGTCTCTTGACATGGGCAAGGCAGCCCCAAATCTTAACAACCTTAAGATCGGGCTTCTTCCCATTCCATATCTCATATGGAGTAGACATTACTGACTTAGTTAGAATTCTGTTCACAAGGTAAGCTACGGTCTCTAGGGCATACTCCCAGAATGAGATGGGTAGGTTGACGAAACTCATCATGGAATGCACCATGTCTAATAGTGTGCGATTTCGCCTTTCTGATACACCATTAAGCTGCGGTGTATAAGGAGGTGTCCATTGAGATAAAATCGCATAGTCTTTGAGGAATTGGGTGAACTTTGTACTCAAGTACTCACCTCCTCGATCTGATCGAAAGGTTTTAATACTCTTTCCTGCCTGGTTCTCCACTTCATTCTTATATTCCCTAAATTTCTTAAAAGCCTCAGACTTATCTTCATAAAGTATATATGTCCTTATCTTGAGAAATCATCCACGAAAGTAATGAAGTAGGAATAACCACCTATAGCATGATTCGATATGGGACCACATACATCACTGTGTATGAGTTCTAGTAAATCGGTGGCTCTCTCTCCAGTTCTACTAAATGGAGAGTTCATCATCTTTCCCCGAAGGGAAGGTTCATAAGTCACATATGATTCATAGTAAAATGGATCTAGATATCCATTCTTTAGTAACTTTTAAATCCTTCCCTCATGGATGTGACCTAGCCTACAATGCCACAGATATACATTGTTCACCTTTTCTCATTTCTTCTTAGATTCACTTACACTCATAATATGTGGAGCTGTATCTAGCATAAATAAACCATTATGCAATTTTCCTTTCGTGATGATCTTATCATCTAATATTATTAAACAACCATTGTTCTCAAAAACTAATTTATATCCACTAACTATCAAACATGAAATGGAAATAATATTTTTGATAATAGAAGGAACATAATAGTATGCATCTAATGCAATAATAGCTCCACTAGGCAGATGTAAGATGAGCTTGCCAACAACCACTACAGCAACCTTTGCTCCATTACCCATCTTAAGGTCCATCTTGCCTTTGTTCAATCTCCTAGGTCTTGCCAGAACCTGTAACGAATTACAGATATGATAAACACTCCCGATATCTAATACCCATGTGTTATCATAAGATTCTAACAAATAGAGACTGATCATGAATATACCTGAAGCTTCTCCAAGCTTCTGTTTCACCCTCTTTGCAAGGTATTCTTTGTAGTTCCTCTTCCAGTGCCCATCTTTGCCATAGTGGAAGTACTGACTTTTGTCCTTTGTTGGGTCTTTCTTGGTAACCTTTGCCTTACCCATTTTGCCCTTGCTCTTACCCTTCTTAAGGGACTTCTCAGCCTTCTTTTTCTTTCTGGTCTCACCAGCATAGAGAACTAGCTTCTCTTTCTTGATGGTGCTCTTTGCTTCTCTCAACATATTAAGGAGCTCTAGGAGGGTCACCTCAAGTTTATTCATATTAAAATTTATTATGAACTATGAAAAGGAATCTGATAGGGACTGAAGCACAAGATCTACACACAAGTTATCCTCTAGGACCATTCCTAGACCTATGAGTTTCTCGATCCACTCAATCATCTTAAGGACATGGTTCTGAACCAGTGTCCCCTCAGTTATCCTAGCATGAAAAAGTCTCCTTGATATCTCATATCGCTGAGTTCTTTCTTGTTTCTCAAACAGTTTATGGAGATGCAGGAGTATGGAATTAGCATCCATATTTTCATGTTGTCTCTGTAACTCAGTAGTCATAGAGGCCAACATATAACACTAAGCAAGAGTGGAATCATCTATGGACTTTACATAACGAGCGATCTCATCCTCACTTGCCCCTTCGTCGGGCGTAGGGATCATTGTATCAAGGACGTACATGATTTTCTCCACTATGAGAATGATTCTCAGATTGCGAAGCTAATCCGTATAATTTGGACTAGTGAGGCGGTTGGCATCAAGTATGCCATGTAAAGGATTTGAAAGTGATATTTTTCTGAAATTAATGATATAGTAGAAATAAATAACATGTAGACTTTGTAAAAATTAAACAGTTAAGATAAGGACTTCTATCTTAATGTACTCCCACTAATTTTTTGTGAGACACATAACACCCTCTAGTATGTGAATCGGAGACCCTCGGCAGATCTCTAGTGGGGATCAAGATCCAATCGATGTCTTAACGTAACCTCGAGGGACTCAACCAATTACGTTAACCCCGTAAAGGTAGGCAACTCTTGCCAATCACAACTCCTTGTGATTCCCGTCCTGTTCGACCGCTGAACCACCATGGCTTTGAGGGACTCGACCAACCATTATGTTTAGTTAAGTTATCACCATCGTTACAAAATGAGTCTGATTTGATGATATACTCTCGAGGGACTCGACCAACCACTACTCATGGACACGCCGCCCTTGCCTGCGGTGGGTGTAGCCACAGCAGGCGCTTCTGCTCGTGGGTGAGCACCGCTGCCCCGCGGGTGAGCGCTGTTGCCCCACAGGCAGCGTTGCCGCTGCGAGTGCCACCCGTAGGGACCTCGCGGGCGCCGTTGCCCCACAGGTAGCACAGCCCCATGGGCGAGTGCCGCTGCCCTGCAGGTAGCATTACCTCCGTAGGCACCGCTGCGCCGCAGGCAGTGCTGCTGTCGTGGGTGCTTTGGCCTGCGGGCTATGGGGTAGCGCCCGCAACCACTACTTCCCTCACGGGTGTCTCTGCTCACGCCTTGGAGGCAGGCAGCAGGCTGTCGCCGATGTCGTTGCAGGCAGCAAGGCTGCAAGCAGCCTTGCGGCCGCTGTGCGAGCACAACAAGGGCAGCAACACTTGCTGCCCTTCCTCACCTTTTGCATCAACGATTTTGACGACAAAAATTGTTCTAAATCACAACACATGCAGTTTATGATCTGATCTTTGCACGAACAACCTAGCTTTGATACCACTATTGGGAAATCCTATGGGATGACATCTCATGCACAGCGAAAGAATAAAAAACAAAACCACAGATTTTCCGTAGAAAGATTCCATCGTCTTGCGAAGATCGGTGCATCAAAAACAAATCCGCAAAAACTACATGTATAAAAGAAAATACCTAGGGAGATCGTATATCCTTGAATCCTTGCAGATCTGTAGGAGAGGATGAAGAAGGTCAAGCATCCTCCTCTCTAGCGATATCTACATGGCATGGACTGCAACGATGCACCTCTCTAGGGAGATAAGGATAGGAGGTGGCTACCAAAAGAACCCCCAGCCTATAGAGCTTTGGTTCCCTCCTATTTATAGAGGGCCTCTATAAATCCTAATTGTTCTTGCCCCGTTGGGTATTGGATCTCCATCCAATTACCCAAGTCTCTTGGATTAGTGGGTCTTTACCTAATAATCTTTTATTAGCAATTATTGGATCTCATCTTAGGATCCAATAATTCAGGGGCTTAATTGATATCCAATAAGATAAGGGCTCCAGCAGATATCTCATATCCGAACCTCTATTCGTCGCAACACCTACCATATGTGTGTGACCCTCTAGGCCCAATATCGAGCTGGCCGTGAGTCATACTTATCAGAACTCCTTCTGACTTAGTGAATTATTATCTCTATAATAATTCACCCAACTTATCGACTGCGGACGTACTAGGCCACTACGCCGCAACCCCCAGACGATACAGGGGAATCCAATCCTTTGGACATATCTGTCCTTAGTTACCATGTATCTATAGTCCCTCATCCAACTAATATCCTAGAGAACCTATACTGGGCATGGTGTTGTCAGGCCCATACGGTCTCTCCTAGAGTCTTGCTCTTGTCGGATTCTCCCAGAGAACTCTTTCTCTCTCAATCCGAATAACCTTGGCTAAGGATTTGTTCGAGTAAGAATACATGGGATATTCCTCTTATGATACCGAGAGCGGATGATCCTCAATTGATACTCAATACCCCTCATAAGGTTGGCTACCACTCCCAATAACCGGCTGTATTAGATCTGGAACTTTCCAAATCTATAAGTTCGGTATCAAAGAGTGGAGTACTCATACAGGACATCCTTGGTGTCTCAAGTCTAAGGACCAGATACACTACTGGGACTACGGAATCACTATCTAACATGAGATATCAATAACCATCCAGTAATCCGCATGTGGATCAATCAGTGAACTCATTCCCCAATGAGCATCTTTATTGTACCCTTAGTGTCCCCACACGAGTAGCAATGAGACCAGCCACCTCCATCGTATGGATGGGTATACAACATACTAGTCTATCCAGTTATCTCGATGTCTCTCTTGAGTAACCCATGATCAGGATGGTTTAGGGTCTATATTTAAAGGTGAATCGGTCTCATTATCATGATCTCATCACGATCCGATTCCCATTGCATAGATCCAAGGACATCACAATATATGCAACACGCAAGATAAAGTGATAAAATGCCTAATAATAAGCAAAGAGAAAGAGTGCATATCAAGTCACAAGTACCATCACTCATGTGATTGGATTGCAGGGCACATATGACTAGCAAATCGGAGACCCTCGGCAGATCTCTAGTGGGGATTGGGATCCAATTAGCTTCTTAACATAACCTTGAGAGACTTGACCAATTACATTAAGCCTATAAAGGTAGGCAACTTTTGCCAATCATAACTCCTTGTGATTCCCATCCTGTTCAACTTCCGAACCACCATGGCCTCGAGGGACTCGACTAACCATGATATTCAGTTAAGTCATCACCATTGTTACAAGATGAGTTTGATTCGATGATATACCCTCAAGGGACTCGATCAAGCATATCATGTCCTCAGGTCATCGGTGACATCTCTATATCGTAGATAAGATAGCGAAACACGATATAGGTGAGTCTTAAGGGACTCAATAAACTCAACCTACACCGGGAATCGGTTCCTACCTGTAATAATGGAAGGCCACGTGAGTCAATCTAATTGCCTCACATTTATCGACTTAATATTATTAATAGAGAAGATTTTTGATTTGGTCTCCTAACATATTATGTCACACATATATATATTTAATATGTATATCTACATTACATGCAAATATATATACCTATCTAATAAATGTATAATCAATTACACATCACATGAGCAATAACACTAGATGATCATGGACCACATCCTAATATGATCAGGCCCAAGCCAGTTGGCCCAATCACTCTCATCAAGATCGATGTATGCATCGGTGCATCTCCATGCCCTGTGATCATCCATCTCACTTTGTTAGTTCCGTCAGCATCTCAATGCATCTCCATGCGTCGGATCATTCGTCTCAGCCTCGTGGGTCCCGCTATCGCTTCCACACTCCCGCTGCACCTCCTTTTATAATTACAATAAAGTACAAGCATGCAGGTCCAACAATAAATAAGAAAAATAGAGGCTTGTAGGCCCCAATAATAATAATCACATGTACACACATCACATCACATGGTCCATGATCATCTGTCCACATCATACATCACATGTATATGTTATTATATAGGACTACTAGATAAATAATAATAGTTAATTAAATATTTTAATTAACTAATATTTTCTAAAAATAAGGATATATAGGAAACTTTTTGAATTTCGAAGGGTATTTTGGTCAATTGACCAAAAGGATAAAATTAGAATTTATGTAATTCCCAAGGGCAAAACTATCCTTTGCCCTAAAGCCTTAATTCCCTCACTACCTGCATTATGGCTGCACCGTCGCCACCTTGCCGGTGGTGGCCATGCGCACGGGGGAGGCATCATGGCGCCCATGCCCGCGGCCGTGCCAGAGAGTGCGCAGCGCCGCAGCATCGCTCCTTTTGGCGACATCGCGATCGGCCGGCATCGCCCTTGTGGGTGACCGTCGCCCCCCGCTGGCGCCACCCTTGCGGGCACACGCCCCTACGGGCACCATTGCGGGTTGCTCGCCCACAGGCGAGCATCCCTAGCGACTTTGTGCCCATGGCGGTGGTCGCCCCTACTAGCGAGGCTACCACAGTGGGCGCACGCCACCTCTACGGGCTCTTCTACCGGCGGGCGTAGTGCCCGTAGTCCACCGCCCTTGCGGGGCAATGCTCGCAGGTGAGCGGCTCTCCCGCGGGTGGCGCCGCTGCGGACAGGCATTGCCTCCTCAGGCGGCCTTCCCCTTGTGGGCACCACCCCTGCTGGTGGCTCACCCTCGGGTGGTCTGCCCACGAGTAGAACTACTTCCCCGCGGGCGCAGCGCCCACAAGCACTCCCTGCCCATGCGGGCAGCCGACCATCTATTGCTTGCAGCCAACCTGCGGGCCCCTTGTCCGCACCTGCCATCGCTGCCGTTGCATGTAGCAAGGCTGCAAGTAGCCTTGCGGCCGCTGTACAAGCGCAGCAAGGGTAGCAATAGTTGTTGCCCTTCCTCACGTTTTGCGGCTATGATTTTGACAACAAAAACTGTTCTAAATCACAACACACTCAGTTTAAGATTGCTACAGAAAATTTCAACCGAATATTGCTGCCTTTAAACCGATCTATTGCTATCCTTTTTGAATAAAATTTCTTGAGCACCTCATAGATCATCTTGGCTATCATCTAGCATTGATCTATCATGGAATTCATCTCTGAAACATTACTGTGTTGCTACAAGTTTTTGTCGCAAACTGTTAAAATTTTTTGACAAGAATTCTACTATCGCAGCTTGCACCGAATTCTTTGCTGTTATGGTGCTGAAAATTTCTTGATCCAAGTTGTCATCCTTGCTATTATTTAAATTAAGATTCTACTGTCAAATTTCCTCCTTAAATTTCTAGGTTCTCGTTGGAAATTTCATCGAGAAACCGTTGTTTCTTCGATGACAATTCTGCTCTTATGAGAGAGCGTATATCGGCAGCAACTTCCACTGAATTCTATCAAATCTCTACTACCATCTACCACAAATCTAAAACCCTCTTCCATAACCTTCATCCACTACCATCACAGCCCAAAACTCTATCAAATTGTAGCCCCAAACCGCACCCAAAATAGCCACAAAACAAGCCTAAACTGCAGCCTACATCCACCAATCCACAAACCCTTTCGGCCATCACTTCCCTCAAACAATACATGCCTTTAACCCAATAACAAAAGAGAGATCTTAATATTACATATCTGGAGGCATATACTATGGCATCTGAGGAGGCAATCAATGCTAAGTTCGAAGCCTTTAAGACACAGATGGAGGAGAAGATTCAAACCCTCTTTGCCGAACTCAGTTTGGGTCAACCATCGACCCCAAAGAAATCATATCAAGGAGAGAGTTCTGATTGAAGAGATGACTCCCCTCTGGGAGGCTCTATGATCGATCCCTACTACCCATGCATGAGGATGGACTTCCCTAGATGGGAAGAAGGAGACACGATTGATTGGATCTTGCACATGGAGCGATATTTTCGGTACCACAAAACCACGGATGCATCTATGGTAGAAATTGCAGCTATACATCTTGAAGGGGATTCCATACAGTGGTTTGATTGGTTTGAATACACTTATGGAGTCCTCTCATGGTGACAATTCAAAGGACTAGTGATCCACTTCTGACCAACCGATTACGAGAACATCGACGGACAACTAGCGAAGATCCGACAAACCTCCACCATTCAGGAGTATCAAACTAGGTTTGAATGGTTATCTAACCAAACTCATGACTGGTCTGAAAAATAGCTATTGGGAATGTTTACTGAGGGCTTGAAGCTAGAAATCTGGAGAGAAGTTAAAGTGTGACAGTCGTACACGCTTATGGCAGCCATCTCTTTCGCATGACTTCAAGAGGAGCGATTGAACCATGAAGCCAAGAGGACTAGGGTCACTCCTCGATGAGTAGTACTAAAGCCCTCAGCCCCCCCTACTATTAGTCGAGCTCTTGCACCAAAAAAGTTAACAAGAGAAGAGCTTCGGGAGCGATATATAAAGAGGTTATATTTGCATTGGGACGAGATATGGAGCCACGAGCATTGCTGTAAAAAGGGGAGAATTTTTGTTATCAAACTAGTGGAAGAACAGGTCATTGAATAGCTAGAAGAGAGCCTTGAACATGAAAAAGAAGATGCGAAAGAAGAGCTACAATCGATTGACTTTATGGTATACGCGTTAGCAGGCTACTCAAATCCACAAATGATGAAAGTTGGAGGCCTTCTCAAACAACAACCGATCACCATTCTCATCGACACGGGCAACACAAATAACTTCCTAAATAGTAAGGTCGCTGCTCGGATGGTGCTCCACATCGAAGGTTACAGCAAGTTCGACGTAAAGGTCGCTGACGGTCGAATCTTAAAGTGCAACCAAAGATGCTCGTAGGTGAAACTATTATTGCAAGACCAAGAAAATGTCACCAACTTCTTCCTCCTACCAATTGATGATTATGAGGCTATGCTGGGCATAGAATGGCTGACAATGCTAGGTAACATTTCTTGGAACTTTTCCAAATTAATTATAAAATTCTACTGCAAGGGCAAACAGGTCACCCTATGTGGGAAGCGCGGAAGCAACGTAACCACCGTTTCGACCCAATGAATGGAGAAAGTTTTACACAAGATAAATGGTGGCTTTTTGATGCATCTCTAGCAGCAACCAAAGGGATAGAAAATAGAAATTGAAGATCAAAATCTCACCCAATTGCTTACTAAATTTGATAATGTTTTTATCACCCAATTTCTTCCTCCTACTCGGTAACATGAGCACCGAATTCCAATTCTTATAGGCAAACCACCAGTGAACACTCGGTCGTACTGCTATCCTCACCTCTAGAAGGATGAGATTGAGAAGATCGTAAAGGAGATGCTTGAAACAGGTGTGATTCGGCCAAGCTGCAACCCTTATTCCTCAATAGTGCTACTTGTACGCAAGAAGGATGGAACTTAGCGGATGTGCATTAACTACCGAGATCTAAATGGCATCACCATCAAGGATAAGTGCCCAATACTAGTGGTGGATGAACTTCTTGATGAGTTAAGAGGAGCTCGAGTCTTCACGAAGTTGGACTTCCGATCTGGTTACCACCAAATTCGGGTATGTGAATACGACATTCCAAAAATAGATTTTCGCATTCATAACGGCCACTATGGATTCTTAGTAATGCCTTTTAGACTCACTAATGCTCCTTCAACCTTCTAAAGTCTCATGAACGATATTTTTCAGGGCTTTCTTTGCAAATTCGTGCTGAAATTTTTCGATGATATTCTCATTTATAGCCCTTCTCTTGAGACTCATTTTCAGCACTTGCAGTCTGTTCTGATGATTCTTCGGGAGAATACTCTTTTTGTTAAACTTTCAAAGTACAGCTTTCTCCAGCAAAAAGTAGAGTACCTTAGGTACATAATATCAGAAGAAGGAGTGGTAGTAGACCCAACAAAAATCGAGGCAATGCAGAGTTGGCCGAAACCTACAAATGTGAAATTCTGCGTGGGTTCCTTGGACTAACGGGCTACTATCGAAAATTCGTGAAGAACTATGGGAAGATTAGTGCACCCCTCACTTCTCTACTGAAAAAAATACCTTCCAATGGTTAGACGAAGTCTCTGCTACCTTCGATAAACTTAAGGCAGCCATGACGATGACGCCAGTGCTAGCATTACCAGATTTCAACTGACCTTTCATCATTGAGGCCGATGCATTTGGAGTCAGAATTGGAGCTGTTCTTATGTAATAGGGTCGATCACTCACGTACACTAGCAAGGCGTTGTCTCCCTCCCATCAAAAAATATCTATCTATGATAAGGAGATGCTCGCTATTGTGCACGCAGTAACAAAGTGGAGACCATACCTAATCAGTTGGTGATTTTAGATTAAAACCAACCATAGAAGCCTCAAGTACTTTTTGGAGTAGAAGATATTATCCCCGAAATAGCAAAAATGGGTAACCAAACTTCTAGGATTTGATTATGAAATTATTTACAAAAAGGGGAAAGAAAATGTTGTTGCAGATGCGCTCTCACGGCTACCTGAGCAAGCTGAATTTTCAGCCATCTCTCTTCCTACCATTGGCTTCCTTGAGGACATTAGGGAGGAATGGAAGGACCCAGAGACCAACAACATCATTAAAAAATTGGAGGAGGATCCAAGCGCAATAGCTCACTATACCTGGGATTCGAGAGACTACGCTACAAAGGTCGTATTGTGCTTACACCCGACTCCCCTTGCATTAAAGTCATTCTGCACGAAATGCACTCCACACCTTCAATAGGACACTTTGGATTTCTGAGAACCTACAAAAGAGTGAAACAAAATTTTTATTTGAGAGGGATGAAAAAATTTATTTTTGAATACGTGGCATAATGTGATGTGTCAACAGCAAAAGTGTGAAATAATGGCGAGTCCAAGGAAACTACAATCGCTACCCATACCGAACTCAATGTGGACTGACATCTCCATGGATTTCATCGAAGGGCTGCCACCTTCCAAAGGTAAAAGCATAATCCTTATGGTGGTTGATCGACTTACGAAATATGCTCATTTTTGTACTATACGAAATCCCTACACTACTGCTAGTATTGCTAAGATTTTTATAGAAAATATTATTAAATTACATGGGATGCCAAGGTCTTTTGTAAGTGATCGTGATAGGGTCTTCACTAGTAAATTTTGGATCGAGTTATTCCAGTTGCAGGGCACCAAACTTAAGATGTGCACAGCATATCATCTGTAAACTGATGGCTAAATAGAGGTGGTGAACAGGTATTTAGAGATGTACCTTCGGTATTTCATCAGTGATCGACCGAAAGAGTGGACAAAATGGCTCCCCTGAGCCGAATGGTGGTATAATACTACGTATCATTCATCTATAAAATGTACCCCATATGAAGCATTGTATGGTCAGCCGACCCCTATGATTCCAAAGTATGTAATTGGCTTAGCCAAGATAGATTAGGTCAACCAAGATCTAATTGATAGGGACGAACTCCTACAACTACTAAACGATAATCTCTCTATCGCTCAAGCCAAAATGAAATAGCAAGCCGACACATGACGAAGTGAAAGAGAATTTTCAGTAGGAGATTGGGTTTATCTTTGCTTACAGTCATACAAGCAGCTCTCTATCAACACATGAGCCTCCATGAAGCTATCTCCATGTTTTTATGGGCCATATCAGATCATAGAGCATATTGGAGCTATGACGTACATACTTAAATTACCTGAAGATGCCAAAATTCACCATCTTCCATGTGTCATGCCTGAAGCCCAAGTTTGGAGAACACGAGTCACCCCAGATCCAACTACCCAACATCACTGATGATGGAAATATTCAAGCCCAACCACAAGCTATCCTCGACCGCAGAATCGTGATGCATCATTGATGTCCCACTATTGAAGTACTAGTACATTGGACTAATTTATCACTTGAAGATGTCACATGGGAATTATATGAGGAGCTGAAGACCTAGTTCCCTGAGTTCATGGAACCCCAGCCTTGAGGACAAGGCTGATTTGAAGAGGGCGGGCTTGATAGGACCCTAGCAGGGTTGGGTCCTACTCAACCATGTAGCAGCTAATAAAAACCCTGTGAGAATGTAATAAACCCCACCTAGCCGCTTGAATACATAGCACAATGTGATGTATGTCAACAGCAAAAAGGTGAAACAGTAGCGAATCCAGGGAAACTACAACCACTATCCATACCAGATTCGGTGTGGACTGACATCTCCATGGACTTCATTGAAGGGCTGCCACCTTCTAAAGGTAAAAGCACAATCCTTATGATGGTTGATCGACTTACGAAATATGCTCATTTTTGTGTTGTGCGAAATCCTTGCACTGCTGTTAGTATTGCTCAGATTTTCATAGAAAATATTGTTAAACTGCATGGGATGCCAAGGTCCATCGTAAGTAATCGTGACAGGGTCTTCACTAGTAAATTTTGGACCGAGTTATTTCAATTACAAGGCACCAAACTCAAGATGAGCACTGCATATCATCCACAAACTAACGGCCAAACAGAAGTGGTGAACAGATGTTTAGAGGCATACCTTCGATGTTTCGCTAGTGATCGACCAAAGGAGTGGACGAAATGGCTCTCCTGGGCCGAATGGTGGTACAATACTACATATCATTCATCTACAAATTGTACCCCATATGAAGCATTATATGGTCGGCCGGCCCTTGTGATTCCAAAGTATATAATTGGCTCGGCTAAGGTAGATCAGGTCGACCAAGATTTAATTGACAGGGACAAACTCCTACAGCTGCTAAAGGATAATCTCTCTACTGCTCAAGCTAGAATGAAGCAGCAAGCTAACACACGAAGAAGTGAAAGAGAATTTTTAGTACGAGACCGGGTTTATCTTTGCCTACAACCTTACAAGAAACTATCCATCAACACACGAGCCTCCATGAAGCTATCTCCATGTTTTTATGGGCCCTATCAGATCATAGAGCGTATTGGAGCTGTGGCGTACAGACTTAAATTACCTGAAGATGCCAAAATTCACCCTATCTTCCACGTGTCATGCTTGAAGCCCAAGTTGGGAGAACACGAGACACCCCAGATCCAACTGCCCAACACCACTGATGATGGAAATATTCAAGCCCAACCACAAGCCATCCTCGATCGCAGAGTCGTGATGCGTCGTCGACGTCCCTCTACTGAAGTACTAGTACATTGGACTAATTTACCACTCGAAGATACCACATGGGAATCATATGAGGAGCTGAAGTCTCGGTTCCCTGAGTTCATGGAACCCCAGCCATGAGGACAAGGCTGATTTGAAGAGGGCGGGCTTGATAGGACCCTAGCAGGGTTAGGTCCTATTCAACCATGTAGCAGCTAATAAAAACCCTGTGAGAATGTAATAAACCCCACCTAGCCGCCTCTATCCTATAAAGAAGAGAGGCTAGGGTTTATATTTGGGTCTTTGGGCTTCTTAGCCGCCGCCCCCCTTGTTACTGGGCCGGCCCACTAAAGTTGAGGGCAAATTGGGTAGTTCACTTAGGAAGCAGCCCCTAGGGCTAGGGTTTGGAGCTCTATATAAGCTTGTAGCCTCCACCTCTTTGGAATAAGAAAGATCAATCTACAATTGCAGCCACCAGGCTACTTGGAGGGTGGAACCCCTATAGCGTTCCAAGGGTTGATCCCCCTCAAAGATCAATCTCTATAGAATTCCTCTGGGGTTCTATCACCCTGCCCAGACTTTCTGTCACTGGGTGGTACCACCTCCTGTGCTTGGTGGTACCACCACCTGGCACACTGAGCTTTGTGCACTGGTAAAAAAGTCAATTTCAAAAAAATTATTTCGATGAAAAGATTCATTCGACAATTAAGTTCGTATCAGAAAGATGTTTAGCTTAAAAGCATTTACAAGTGAATGATGTAGAGCAGGTAAAGTGGTTTACAGAATGATAAATGGCAAGGAAGTAAAGGCAAACCAATTTATAGTGGTTCGGTCATCCGACCCATGTCTACTCCCGATTCCTCCTTCGTTGAGGCCACCGTCTTTCACTATCAATTTTCTTTCAATCGGGTGAAGATTAACTATCCTTATAACTCAATTCTCCTTTTGATAGGTTTAGGAGAGAACCTTTACACCGCCACTCACCCCTTTCTTAAACTTGACCAAGACTTAGAGCTAGAGGGGAGGATTTCTCTTAAGATTATAATAGAATTTTCTCTCCTTTTGTTCTCAGTTGATGTGTATTTAACCAAGGATGAGAGGGGTATTTATAGGCCTCAAGGGGCTTCAAACTTGGAGCCCAAATTTGAATCACCCTAGGTCATCAGGGTACTAGTGGTACCACCACCCAAACTTTCTATCACTGGGTGGTACCACCGCCTGTGCTGGGTGGGACCACCACCTAGCACATTGAGTTGATAGTGTACTAGGTGGTATCATCGCCTAGTATTGTAACATCCCTCATTTTTGAAAAAAATTTAAAAGGACTTATTTGTAAATATGAGGGTTTCTTTTAATAATCCTTTAGCACTAAATATTTTTATGTTGAAAGTTGAGTGTTAGGGACCAAAATGTAAATATTAACAATTATATAGGATTTATGAAAGATTGGTATTCAGTTAAAAAAAAAAAGAAAGAAAGAAAAAAAGAGGACAAGTGGCATTAGCTAACATAAGAATGAGCCATTTGTATTAATTATGTGGATGACACATGTTTTTCTCATGCATGCTTGTCACCTATCCTTGTATTAGCTAAAACTTAAGTAAATAGATGAAGAGTTAAGGAAAACTTAACATGAGAAGCTTGCTGCCAACGTAGAGGAGAAGGAGAAGGAATTGAAAGAGAAGAAGAACTTTCATCTTAGCTCAAGGTTTTGCATCAACTCTCCATAATTGGGAATCAAACTTTTATAAGGCAAGTGTTCTAACCCCATCCTAGAGATAAATTTTGATCCTTGTTTCATCTTGATTCTGAGAAAAATTGAAAGATTGTAGCTTCATTGAAGATATCTATGCCATTTATACATCAAATGTTGAATCTGGAAATTTTCGGATTTTTTGACCTTTCAGTACTCATGTGGACATAACTTTCTGTACTAAAGCCTAATTGAGGAGAAACCATTTTCATACGAAAGAAGACTTATAGAGCTTTCATTTGACATAAAAATTTAAAGTTTTGGAGTAAATTTATCTATCCAAATATATGAATGAAAAGACCTCATATATTCGGTGAAACAGACACTATAGCTCCTAACCTTCTGTTACTAAATGGCTAATAACTCTCTGATAAAAATTCTGAATTATCAAAAATTTGATTCTTTGGATACTAGATTCGTGTATCTTTCTTTTGACATATAATTTGGAAATTTTTAATTACGTTTTCCCTCTGAAACATCAGTTTAAATTCATTCTACCAATTCTGCAAAACAGAGATGATCAATTCTGACCTTTCTTTACTCTATTTATTGTAACTTCCTGTTAGAAACTCAAAAATTTACAAATCCGAGTTCATCTGAAATTAGTTTGATACAGCTTTCCAATGACACCTATTATGAGGGAATTGGACCATATTTGGTCACTCAAATAATTCAGGAAATGTACTACTCAATTTCTGTCAGACCTGAAATTTAGTTGAGTTTTGCCTATTCAAGTTTCATCCTATTGGAAATCTAATTTCTGCTAAATTCTTCTTCAATTGAGCTTTATAATGGTCCTTTAAAAATTCTTGTATTGGTCATCCTAAAATTATTTATATACCTGAAATCTATTATGTAATGTTCGTGTTTGTATTATCTTGTTTCGTAAAGGCACACGCATATTTTCGTTGTTCCGCATGTGCTTCCGATATGTACCAATGTTATTGTTCATGCTACCCTTTTGTACAATGGTGTCTTGTGGGATAATGTGAACCTTTGTCAGAAATGGTAAAGGGAGTTATGCTTAGAGTCCGCGATTGCTCTGCCGGCCCCATTGACTTCACCCATACGTGGGTGGATGGAGCTCCCAGACGTGGGAGACTAATGTTTGGTGGTCATCCAGAAATGGATGAATCACATTATGAATGTGGTCCCACAGCACCCTCTATGTTTATTTGATATGATATCCAAAGCTTTGCTTACGAGATTATATTTATGCTTTGGATAAAAATGGAATGCATGCTACATCAAAAATGACATACAAGCTTGTTTTTGTTATTCAGTTCACTTGTTATACTTTGAAGTGCTTTGTATATCATTGTTATGCTCCCAAACACTCTTACACCTTTGATATGTACCTAAATGCTTCTTTTGCTAATGAAATGCTCCAATTTCCTTTCTCCTATTGTTATGTATAATGCCGGTTTCAAATGAGATAACCCTTTGCGATTTTATATCAAATGAGATGCATTTCATTGAACACTTGTAGCTATGCTTTTGTATTTTGATACCAAGCCTGGTTGAACTGCTCCTATCACCATGGATATGTTAGTCGCTTGCTGAGCTCTTTATGCTCACCCCGTTGCTATATATAATTTTTTCAGATTAGCTTGTCACGTACGGAAAAGCTAGAATTGGGTTGAAGTAAAGAAAGGTTAGAAGATTTTTGGGCTAATCTTTGTTAGTTGATAAGTCTTTTGTTGTATAGTATACTTTACTTCTGATGAAATGTTAAGGATATGTTGACACTTATGTGTTGTAAAAGTTTAAATGACCGCTCATGTTGATGGAATGATAAGTTTAAATTGCATAAGGATATGAACTTGCAGTAAATATTATGCTTTGTAATTGTATATATTTCTATGATTATGGATTTGTGTTGTGGTTGATGTTTAGTTGAGTTGGCTTTGGATTTTATGAATCTCTGAGGGAAGTGGAGTATGATATTATAAAATGTATAGGTTGGTGAATTGTGAATATTGATTTGAATGGTTCTTAGGATCCTCAAATTGTTAGAATGGATCCTGGATTGAATTGTTGATGAATTATATTATTATAGATTTAAGACAGGATCACACCTCCTGAATGTGATGATTCGGGGGGGGTGGGGGCGTGACAATTTGTTGCGTGCAGTTTGGTATCAGAGCATGATTTGAGGATTCCTAAGAAATTTGATATGCTAGATGCGTAATAAATTTTGAGGTTTAGTGATTTCAATTTAGAGACTAATCAAAAGTTTTCTTTTGTTGTTTTAGGAAGCAAGGATGACAAGGTCATCTGGTTCTCCTGTTGCATCTACTTCCAATCAATTGAGTGGAATTATGAAAACTCTGGAGGCTATGACACAAGTGATGCAACAACAAGTCCGACAAGGAAGAAATGATGAAGCAGGGACTTCAAATCAGACTGGGTTGGGAATCGAACAATTTAAGAAGCTTAGTCCTCCTAGTTTTAGTGGTGAGCCTGATCCAATGGTAGCAGAACAATGGATGATGCGGATAGAAAAAATATTTGACATTTTAAGTTGCCCTGATGATAAGAAGGTTTCTCTTGCTTCCTTCATGCTAGAAGGTGAGGCTGAGCACTGGTGGTGAACCATGAAGAGGATTTCTGAAGCTCGACAGGAGCCAATCACTTGGAAGGTATTTATAGAAAAGTTCAATGAAAAATATTTTCCAGATTGTATTAGAGAGCAGAAAGAATTGAAGTTCCTGAATCTCATCCAGGGAAATTTGACAATAGCCAAATATGAGTCTAAATTCATTGAGCTCTCTAGATTTGCCACGCATATGATTGACGATGAATCTAGGAAAGCAAGAAGGTTTGAAAGGGGACTAAGGCCAGCAATAAGAAGCCAGATATCAGCTTTAAAACTCCAGGTATACACTGACGTAGTAGAAAGAGCTTTCATACTTGAAAAAGACTTGGAGGAGATCCAAGAAATCAGGGACAAGAACAGCAAGGATAAGTTTGTTGGTAGAAGTAAGAGAGGAAATGAAGTAGAAAGAAGTAACAAGATGGTGAAGGCACCTAGATTTGAGAAAGGAAATCTATCACAAAGAACTCTATCGTGTGCAAAATGTGGACGTAATCATGAAACGAGAGAGTGTTTTCGGGTGACTGGAGCCTGTTTTGCCTATGGAAAGTTGGATCATAAAGTAAGAGACTGCCCACTAAACAAGAAGAAAGAGCCACAGCCCCCTAAGCCAGCAGCCCATGCTAGAGTCTATGCTATCACAGAACAAGATTCCAGAGCCTCTAAATCAGTGGTTGAAGGTATTCTACATGTTTTTAATAGAAATGCAAAAGTTTTGTTTGATCCGGGTTCCAACTTATCTTTTGTATCACACTATTTTGCTTGTCACTTGGGCATTCAACCTAAACCACTAGATTATTTGCTACACGTATCTACTGCTGTTGGGGATTCCTTGACTACAAATTTGGTTTATCCATCATGTTTGATTTCTATCGGAGAACATGAATTCCTTGCTGATTTGATACGCCTAGAAATCCAAGGTTTTGATATTATACTGGGCATGGATTGGTTATCTTCCTATCATGCTAGTATTGATTGCTATACAAAAATAATTACTTTCTACATACTAAATTAGCCTATCTTCCACTTTGAGGGTATTAGGCATGATTTGCCTCCTTGCTTAATATCGGCACTTCAAACTCAACGCCTTATGCAGAAAGGATGTTTTTTTTATGTTATATATGTAAAGGAGCATTCAGAACAAGAAACTCACCTAAACGAAATTTTCGTGGTTAAAGAGTTCCCTGATGTATTCCCGGAGGATTTGCTTGGACAACCTCCAGATAGGGAAGGTGAATTTGTTATTGATTTAGTCCCCGGGACGACCCCAATATCTAAACCTCCCTATAGAATGGCACCACTCGAGCTCGAGAAATTGAAGAAGCAAATACAAGAGTTATTAGATAAGGGTTTCATTCGACCCAGCGTCTCACCGTGGGGTGCTCCAGTGCTGTTAGTTAAGAAAAAGGATGAGATGTTGAGGCTTTGTATTGATTATAGACAGTTGAATCAGGTGACCATCAAAAACAAGTATCCCCTACCCAGGATTGATGATTTGTTTGATCAATTGTAGGGTGCACAAGTATTCTCCAAGATTGATCTAAAATCAGGTTACTATCAGTTGAAGGTCAAGAAGGACGATATTCCAAAAGCAGCCTTTAGAACTCGATATGGTCACTATGAATTTTTAGTAATGCCTTTTGGCTTGACTAATGCTCCTGCAGCTTTTATGGAACTGATGAACAGAATATTTCAGCCACTTTTAGATAATTGTGTAATTGTATTCATTGATGACATATTAGTATATTCAAGGAGTAATCAGGAGCATGAGAAACACTTGAGAAATGTATTATCCATACTAAGAGAAAAGAAGCTGTATGCAAAGTTCAGCAAATGTGAATTTTGGTTGAAGGAAATTGCTTTCTTAGGCCACGTGATTTCAGGAAAGGGCATATCTGTTGATCTAAAGAAGGTGGAAGCAGTAGTTAATTGGGAAGTACCAACAAATGTAACAGAAGTTAGAAGTTTCTTGGGCATGGCAGGTTATTACAGGAGATTTGTGGAGGGATTTTCTCAAATTGCTCATCCCCTCACCAAACTAACTCAAAAGAATGTAAAATTTGAATGGAGTGGTGATTGTGAGCAATGTTTCCAAGAATTAGAAAGAAGATTGACTAGTGCCCCTATTCTCACTATTCCGAGTGGTAACGAAAGATTCATAATTTATACTGATGCTTCAAGAAAGGGTCTTAGATGTGTTTTAATGCAAGAAGGGAAAGTAATTGCTTATGCTTCTAGGCAGCTGAAGAGCTATGAATTGAATTATCCGACTCATGATTTAGAATTGGCAGCAATCATCTTTGCTCTAAAGATTTGGAGACATTACTTGTATGAGCGGACATTTGATATATTTACTGATCACAAGAGTTAAAGTACATTTTTACACAGAAAGAGTTAAATATGAGGCAGCGAAGATGGATAGAACTTCTAAAAGATTATGATTGTACCATCCGTTATCACTCGGGTAAAGCAAATGTTGTAGCTGATGCACTTAGTATAAAATATACAAGTTTTATGGCTAGTCTGGTTGTGAAACATTGGAAGCTATTAGAAAAAAATTATAATTCGAATGTAATGAGGAAAGGGCAAGACTCAATAATGTTGATGGCCTCTATCCAAGTGCAAACTGATCTCATTCAACAAATTAAAGAAGGACAACTACGAGATCCATATTTAATATACTTGAGAAATGAAGTTGAAAAGGGATTGAAGTTGAATTTTCAAATTTCAGTTGATGGCCTATTGAGATTTGGGGATAGAATATGTGTTCCAAATGACTCAGATTTCAAGGATCAAATCTTGAAGGAAGGTCACAATTCAAAGTATACCATGCATCCAGGTAGCACTAAAATGTATAGAGATCTCCAAAGTCATTATTGGTGGAAAGACATGAAGAAGGAGATTATAATATATGTTTCAAGGTGTTTGACATGTCAACAAATCAAAGCAGAACACCAGAGACCTGGAGGTTTGTAACAGCCCTTAGATATTCCTGAATGGAAATGGGAATGCATTACTATGGACTTTGTTTCAGGACTACCCAGAACCTCTAGAAAGCATGATACTATTTGGGTCATTATCGATAGGTTAACCAAATCGGCACATTTCTTACCAATCAATATGACTTATTCCCTTAATAGGCTTGCAGATTTGTATGTTGATGAAATAGTAAGACTTCATGGTGTCCCAAAGGAGATCATCTCGGACAGAGACTCCAGATTTCTTTCTAGATTATAGAGGAGATTACAATATTCTATGGACACCAAAGTAAAGTTTAGCACTGCCTATCACCCTCAGACTGATGGTCAATCTGAAAGAACTATTCAAGTACTTGAGGATTTACTTAGAGCCTATGTTATGGATTGGAGAGGTGAATGGGATAAAGATATTTCTCTTATTGAGTTCACTTACAATAATAGTTATCATTCGAGCATTCAGATGGCTCCTTATGAAGCATTGTATGGGCGAAAGTACAGAACGCCTATATGTTGGGAGGAAGTTGGTGATAGAAAGCTGTTAGCACCAGATAAAGTACAAGAGACTATTGAAAAGATTCAAGTTATCAGAAAGAGGCTAAAGACTGCTCAAAGTCGACAAAAGAGCTATGCTGACAATAGAAGACAAGATATCGAGTTCCAAGTAGGAGATTTTGTATTCCTAAAGGTCTCTCCTTCTAAAGGCATTGTAAGATTTGGAAAGAAAGGAAAGTTAAACCCAAGGTTTATTGGACCCTTTGAAATCCTTGAAAGAATTAGCTCTGTCGCTTACAAAATTGCCTTGCCACCATCATTGTGTCATATCCATGATATATTTCATGTTTCAATACTCAGAAAGTATATACCTGATCTCTCTCATGTCATTGAGTATGAGTCGATTGTGATTGAGAAAGACTTATTTTACAAGGAAGAGCTCATTCGGATTATTGATAAGAAAGAGAAAATCTTAAGAAATAGAATCATTACTCTGGTTAAAGTAATTTGGAAGTATCATTCTACAAATGAAATGACCTAGGAGCTAGAGGAAGAAATGAAGAAAGCTTATCCTCATCTTTTCGTTGAAAGAGGTATGACTAATTTAGAGGACTAAATTTTCTTTTAAGGAGGGGAGAGTGTAACATCCCTCATTTTTGAAAAAAATTTAAAAGAACTTATTTGTAAATATGAGGGTTTCTTTTAATAATCCTTTAGCACTAAATATTTTTATGTTGAAAGTTGAGTGTTAGGGACCAAAATGTGAATATTAACAATTATATAGGATTTATGAAAGATTAGTATTCAGTTTAAAAAAAAAAGAAAGAAAGAAAAAAAGAGGACAAGTGGCATTAGCTAACATAAGAATGAGCCACTTGTGTTAATTATGTGGATGACACATTTTCCTCATGCATGCTTGCCACCTATCCTTGTATTAGCTAAAACTTAAGTAAATAGATAAGGAGTTAAGGAAAACTTAACATGAGAAGCTTGCTGCCAACGTAGAGGAGAAGGAGAAGGAATTGAAGGAGAAGAAGAACTTTCATCTTAGCTCAAGGTTTTGCATCAACTCTCTATAGTTGGGAATCAAACTTTTATAAGGCAAGTGTTCTAACCCCATCCTAGAGATAAATTTTGATCTTTGTTTTATCTTGATTCTGAGAAAAATTGGAAGATTGTAGCTTCATTGAAGATATCTATGCCATTTATACATCAAATGTTGAATCTGGAAATTTTCGGATTTTTTGACCTTTCAGTACTCATGTGGACATAACTTTCTGTACTAAAGCCTAATTGAGGAGAAACCTTTTTCATATGAAAGAAGACTTATAGAGCTTTCATTTGACATAAAAATTTAAAGTTTTGGAGTAAATTTATCTATCCAAATATATGAATGAAAAGACCTCATGTATTCGGTGAAATAGACACTATAGCTCCTAACCTTCTATTACTAAATGGCTAATAACTCTCTGATGAAAATTCTGAATTATACAAAATTTGATTCTTTGGATACTAGATTCGTGTATATTTCTTTTGACATATAATTTGGAAATTTTTAATTACGTTTTCCCTCTGAAACATCAGTTTAAATTCATTCTACAAATTCTGTAAAACAGAGATGATCAATTCTGACATTTCTTTACTCTATTTATTGTAACTTCCTGTTAGAAACTTAAAAATTTACAAATCTGAGTTCATCTGAAATTAGTTTGATACAGCTTTCCAATGATACCTATTATGAGGGAATTGGACCATATTTGGTCACTCAAACAATTCAAGAAATGTACCACTCAATTTCTGTCAAACCTGAAATTTAGTTGAGTTTGCCTATTCAAGTTTCATCCTATTGGAAATCTAATTTCTGCTAAATTCTTCTTCAATTGAGCTTTATAATGGTCCTTTGAAAATTCTTATATTGTTCATCCTAAAATTGTTTATATACCTGAAATCTATTATGTAATGTTCTTGTTTGTATTATCTTATTTAGTAAAGGCACATGTTAGGACTCTAGCTATGAGAGTCCTAATTTAGTTTCATTGATAAGGGCATTCATGTAAATCCTATCTAGCCGACCCTTATTAAAGAGGTGAAGAGGCCGGCTAGGTTAGGGTTAGGTTACTTCTTAGGAAAGGAGTCCTATTAGAGAAAGAATCCTATTAGAAGTAGGAGTTCTATTAGGAAAAGAGTCCTATTAGAAGTAGGAGTCCTATTAGGAAAAGAGTCCTATTAGATGAGGAGTCCTATTAGGAAAAGAGTCCTATTAGAAGTAGAAGTCCTATTAGGGAAAGAGTCCTATTAGAAGTAAAATTCCTATTAGGGAAAAAGTCCTATTAGAATTAGGAATCCTACTAGAGAAGGAGTCCTAATTAGAAGTTGGTTAGAAGTAGGAGTCTTGAGTAAGAGTCCTATTAGGAGTTGGGGCTTAGAAGCCCTATAAATAACCATGTATTCATCCTCTTTTAATCAATGAATAGATCAATATTTTGCAGCCTTTGTGCAGCAACTTGGAGGAAGGAACCCCTATAGAGTTCCAAGGAGGCCGATCCCCTATAGAGATCAACCCCAAGCTTAGAATCCGCGGAGGGTTCTATCAGCACACGCATATTTTCGTTGTTCCGCATGTGCTTCCGATATGTACCAATGTTATTGTTCATGCTACCCTTTTGTACTCTGGTGTCTTGTGGGATAATGTGAACCTTTGCTAGAAATGGTAAAGGGAGTTATGCTTAGAGCTCGCGATTGCTCTGTCGGTCCCATTGACTTCACTCAGACGTGGATGGATGGAGCTCCTAGACGTGGGAGACTAATGTTTGGTGGTCATCCAGAAATGGATGAATCACGTTATGAATGTGGTCCCACAGCACCCTCTATGTTTATTTGATATGATATCCAAAGCTTTGCTTACGAGATTATATTTATGCTTTGGATAAAAATGGAATGCATGCTACATCAAAAATGACATACAAGCTTGTTTTTATTATTCGGTTCACTTGTTATACTTTGAAGTGCTTCGTATATCATTGTTATGCTCCCAAACACTCTTACACCTTTGATATGTACCTAAATGCTTCTTTTGCTAATGAAATGCTCCAATTTCCTTTCTCCTATTGTTATGTATAATGCCGGTTTCAAATGATATAACCCTTTGTGATTTTATATCAAATGAGATGCATTTCATTGAACACTTGTAGCTATGTTTTTGTATTTTGATACCAAGCCTGTTTGAACTGCTCCTATCGCCATGGATATGTTAGTCGCTTGCTGAGCTCTTTATGCTCACCCCGTTGCTATATATAATTTTTTCAGGTTAGCTTGTCACGCACGAAAAAGCTAGAATTTGGTTGAAGTAAAGAAAGGCTAGACGATTTTTGGGCTAATCTTTGTTAGTTAATAAGTCTTTTATTGTATAGTATACTTTACTTCTGATGAAATGTTAAGGATATGTTGACACTTATGTGTTGTAAAAGTTTAAATAACCACTCATGTTGATGGAATGATAAGTTTAAATTGTATAAGGATATGAACTTGCGGTAAATATTATGCTTTGTGATTGTATATATTTCTATGATTATGGATTTGTGTTATGGTTGATGTTTAGTTGAGTTGGCTTTGGATTTTATGAATCTCTGAGGGAAATGGAGTATGATATTATGAAATGTACAGGTTGATGAATTGTGAATATTGATTTGAATGGTTCTTAGGATCCTCAAATTGTTAGAATGGATCCTGGATTGAATTGTTGATGAATTATATTATTATGGATTTAAGACAGGATCACACCTCTTGAATGTGATGATTTGGGGAGGTCGTGACAAGTCTAGTGGTACTACTGCCCAAGCTATCTAATACTAGGTGGTACCACCGCCTAGACTCAACCTTGGAGGCTGAGCCTTCAAGTGGTTCCACCGCCCACCATGGTGGTGCGATCGCTTGACGTAGCTCCAAGTCACTGTTTAGGCCTTTCACTTGGCCTAACACAGCCCTGATTTGGGCCCAATTGACCCCTAATTGAGTTAGCCTAATTCTAACTCAATTACACCTTACTCGTACTTTGATCTAAATAATTATTACAAAGCTTTAATCAAATTTGTTGCTTGGCATGTCATTGGTCCATCGATGCTTCATCCGATTCTTCAGTGCATCATCCTCTCTTTTGGCCTATTGCCTAATTAATAGTTATCCTTTGCAACCCTGATCTCCTTGGTGTAATTTCACTCTTCTTGGCCTAATACCTAAACCTATCGTCTGAAGCCTTCTACCGATACGTTGACCGATCCTTCGGCTCTACGTCCAATTTTCTAACATGTTCTCCTCCGGTCCAACATCGATTCTTCTTGCTTCAATTGTCTAATCCTGATCAAAGGTAGTTCTGCATCACTCAAAATATAGTTAGATCACAAACATAATCAATTAGTTTCATCATCAAAATATGAGATTCAATAATTATAAAGGAACCAAAATTGCCAACAAGCAAAGAAAGGCAAAGCTTGCACTTCTCAGTAGAGAAATTATGGTTGTACCCATTTGACTTACAAAAATTTTAAAAATCACGATTTTGAAACTCATCATCGTGATCACTACGAATACACGAAATCATAAAACCTTTTTTTATTTTGAATAATTTTATAAAAAATTAAAAAATATTTAAAACAATCATTTTTGTATGCCAAAAAATACGTCCAAGTATATCTACTATGATTACAAAAGCGTATTTACAACCTCCTAGACTTTGTTGTATCAATTGGTCCAAATAAGTTCATATAGATTAATTATAGTGGTCTAGAAGCGTTTATTTGATTCTTTGATTTAAAATTATTTTTTATTTATTTTTTTAGTTGGCATGTATCATAAACTTTGTCTTTGACAAATTTGATGCTAGGCATTCCTCTTATTGAGTTCTTTAGTTGTAATTTGTAAGATTAGTTTTATGCTAGCATGACCTAGTCTCTTGTGCCAAAGCTATGCATCATCGTTTAAAGCCGAAAAACATGTTTTATCATAAAAATCATCAATATCAATAATATACACATTATTATTTTTTAAGGCAATCATAGATCTATTTTGTGTGGTATTTCAATTATACAAGCATTAGATTCAAATTTGATGATATATCCTTTATCACACAATTGACTAATTTTAGTAGATTATATTTTAAACCATCAACTAATAATACATCTTCAATCAAAAGGTTTGACTTGTTACCTATGGTTCCTCTACCAATAATTTTTCCTTCGTTATTATCTCCGAAGGTGACGTATCTTTCGTCTTGGCTAGTGAGCTTCGAGAATTGTGTTGGATCTCCGATCATATGTCTTGAGTATCCACTATCAAGGTACCATCTCTTGCTCCTAGCTTTTGATTATAAATAGATCTATAAGAAATAAGATTCTCTTTTAGGTACCCATTTAATTTTATGTCCCTCATTAATAGATCTACCTATCTTTACTATTGGCATTGAGTTATTCATAATTCATTTAGGAACTTAAACTTATTTGTGTAAATTATATTTTTTAAATGAACATCTATAGGTATAATGTCCAAATCTACCATAAAAATTATATTTATTTTCAAGTGAAACATGCAATGTGGGACTTTTAACGAAGATAGTTGGCTTTTGTTGAGTGTTACTCACAAAGCCAATTATTTCCTTTCTATGAACATGACCTTTATTAGCAATGATCATGTTAGAGATTTGTTGCCTATTTTAAAATTTTCTAATATTTCTTGTAATAGAACATTTTCTTTCTTAAGTGAATCTATCTCTTCACACTTAGTGTAAGGAGCTAACATACAATCATCATACTCATATTTTAATTTATCGAATTCACTAGCAAGAGAAGCATGATCTTTTTTTAATTTATACTTTTTACTAACAAATTTAAAATCATCATACAAATCATTAAATGCATTGAATAATTCATCGTAAGATAAGGAAGATTCGTTTGAGTTACATACCTCATTACCAAATGTCATTAATGCATAATTTTTAACATCTTCTTTATTGGTAGGCTCCTTATCTTCGGATGCACTTGAGTCTGTTAGGATCGAGTCAACGCTAAGGAGGGGGTGAATTAGTGCAGCAATAAAAACGTCAACGATTCAAAATCCTTCTGTTTCGATGAAATCTTTAGTCCAATGAAAATTGATATTGAAAGTTTGCTTGCCTTAGAGTAAGTGAACTTAAGCAATTAACTTAGAAAGTAATGACAATGATAATGAAAAGTAGAATAGAAATTGCACACTAAAGTTTATAGTGGTTTGGTCGTCCGACCTATATCCACTCTCGATTCCTCCTTCATCGAGGCCACCAACATCTACTAATCGATCTTTTTTTAATGGGCGAAGATCAACTACCCTTTACAGCCCTTTTTTCATTTTACAGGTTTAGGAGATAACCTTTACAACCCCACTCACCCCTCTCTTAAACTTAACCACAATTTAGAGTTAGAGGGGAGGAATATTCACATAATTATAATAGCGTTTTCTCTCTTTTTGTTCTCAGTTGGTGTGTCTTCTAAACAAGGATGAGAGAGGTTTTTATAGGGCCCAAATAGATTCAAATTTGGAGCTAAAAAGGGTCTCATCCAGGGTCTCATCCTGGGTCTTCTAGTACTAGCGGTACCACCGCCTATGTTGGGTGGTACCACTGCCTGCAGCACTGATACTGGGTGATATCACTGCCTAGTTTGATGATACCACCATCTGACATAGTTTGGGAGACTGTCTAGGTGATACCATCGCCCAGTCTAGCGGTACCATCGCTTGACACTGGGCAGTACCACCGCCCAAACAGCCTAGGAGGCCGAGCCTTCAAGTGGTTCCACCACCAACCCTGGTGATACCACCACCTGACATGGCTCTAGGTCACTATTTGGGCTTTACATCTGACCCAGCACAGCCCTGATTTAGGCCTAGTTAGCCCCTACTTGAGTTGGCCTAATTCCAACCCAATTACAACTTAACACTACTTGGATCTAAACAACTATTATAAAGCTTGAATCATTTATTGTTTGGCATGTCATTGGTTTATCGGTGCTTCATCCAATCCTTCGACGTATTGTCCTCTTTTGCGACCTATTGCCCAATTGACATATTGACCCCACAACTCTGATCTCCTTAGCGTAATTTTTGCTCTTCTTAGTCCAATGCCTAAACCGATGGCACGAAGCCTTTTGCTGATACGTCGACCGATCCTTTGGCTTAACGTCCAATCTTCTAACATGTTCCACTTCGACCTAACTTCTGATTCTTCCTGTTTTAATTGTTTCTTCATGATCGAAGCTAGTCCTGCATCACTTAAAACGTATATCAAATCATAAACCCTATCAATTGGTTTCATCATCAAAATCTGAGATTCAATAATCTCTCCTTGTTTTATGATGACAACCAATTGATGACGGAGTTTAAACCAAACTCCCCCTATCAATATGCCATATTGATAGAACCTTTGAAATCAAAGTATTTCATTCATAATCATCATGATTTCAAATCATCAAAGTATATCATGCATAAAATTTTAAATTATATAAAATTTTAAAGTACAAATGATTCTCATGCATGATCACCAAATCATCATTACTTCTCTCCCTTTGTCATCAACAAAAAAGAGAAGTGCAACTATCCAAGCTTTTGAGATATGCAAGTTTAGCCAATTTTGTTGGGTCTCATATTTTGATGATGAAACTAATTGATTGTGTTTTGTTGTCTAATTATATTTTCAGTGACGCAAGTCTACTATCGATCAGGATTAGACAGTTGACACATGATGAATCAACATTATACTGGAAGAGATTACGTCGATATATTGGACATCGTGTCGGAGGTTCGGTCGATAATCGGTAGAAGGCTTCGGATATCGAGCATCAGGCCAAGAAAAGTGGTGCTGCGCCAAAGAGATCGGGGTTGCGGAGGTCAATCGTCGATTGGGCAATAGGCTGCAAGAGAGGACAGTGCACCGAAGAACTGGACGAAGCACCAACTAATGACGTGTTGTGCAATAGGAGGTTGATTCATGTAACTGACTAGATCGAAGAAGAGTTAAGGTTTATGTGTGCAGGATTAACTACTAGTCATATGTGCCTTGCAAACCAATCACTGTTAGGATCGGAGAGGCACTAAGAGGGGGGGTGAATTAGTGTAGTGGATTAAAACTCGTAAGTTTGAAACCAATTTCATAAATAGCTAGTTCATATGAAAATTTCGATTCGGCGAAAGATGACTTAGTTAAAGTTGCTTGAGTAAAGGAGATGAAAAATCGAATGATTTGTAGCTAAGTAAAGAAACGATTCAGAAATTTAAACACTCACATATTCAAGAATACCACGATGTATAGTGGTTCGGTCAAGTGACCTACATCCACTTTCGAAGCCTTCTCCGATGAGGCTCCCAACTTCCACTAGCAAATCTTTTTGAAGGGGAAGGATCAAATACCCCTCTTACAACCCTTTTACAAAAAGTTCACACTCTTATAGATTTTTCAAAGAGAAAGAGGGAGGTGAACACTAGCTATCGAAAACAAGACTTTGCCAAAGCTTTTGCTCAATTTCTAACTCTCAAAAGGGTGCCCTTTCTGTTGAGAAAGGATGGGTATTTATAGACCCCAAGAGGATTCAAATTTGAGCTCCAAATTTGAATTCTGTTTGGGTTTCCCGGTGCTGGCGGTGCCACCGCTTGTCAGTGGCGGTGCCACCACTTGTCAGTTGTCAGACTGATAGTGCACAGGGAGGTTCCACCACCCAAGGTAGCAGTACCACCACCAATGTCTCGGGTGCTCGGCGGTGCCACCGCCCAGCACTTTTTAGGACATTGTTTTGGGCCTTAAACTTGGCCCAAACTGATCCAAAATAAGGCCCAATGGGCCCCTACTTTGGGTTATAGGATTAACACCTAATCCTAACCCAAGTTACATGCTAACTATGAAATTGCAATATAATTCTAAGTGATTTAAATCAATATTTTTCAAATCTACTTCCGGCGAGCTTTCCGATGAGATTCCGATGGACTTCCGACACTCCTTCAGATTTCTTTCGGCGGACTCCCAACATGCTCCCAGATTTTGTGGTGAGCTCAACGAGTCTTTGGCAAGCTTCCGAACCTTTTCGGTAATCTCCGTAAACCTCCGACGATCTTTGAGGTGAACTACCGAAACCTTCAGCAAGTCCCTGATTCGATCTCAGTTAGTTCCGGCAACACTTCTGATGATCCTTCGGACTTTCGATGAACTCTTGAACTCTCGACGAACTTGACCTCGGTAAATCGCTTTATGTTTTCATCCCATCGTAGTTAATCCTGCACACTTATCTCAATAATATAGATTAGAACAAATAATTCATCAATTGACTTCATCATCAAAATTTGAGATTCAACAATCTCCCCCTTTTTGATGATGACAATCAATTGATGATGGAGTTAATCTTAACTCCCCCTATCTATATGTCATATCATGAGAAGGTAAAAACACTTGAATTCAATCTTCTTAAATTCATCCCAAACCCGATAAGTTTCATTCATTAAACTTACCGTCATGCTTAACAAGCATGATCTTTCATCTATAAATATGAAACTTCGTATTTTTCACAATGTCATGGCATGTTATGCATTTTCTAGTCGAATGATAGTCATTCATCATTTCGACAAGAGAAACTAATCACAAATTGAATTACCACACTGATCAAATGATATCAATGAAGTGCATAAGATCAAGGCATGATATCAAATGAAATATTAGCTTATCATATCAATAAAAAGAACCCAATGATATGATATCAATCTCAAAACACTTGAATTCAATCTTCTCAAGACATTTTATTGAATTGTTTTCATATGTCTCATCAATTTATACATTCTTCTCCCCCTTTGTCATCAACAAAAAGGAGGTGAAGTAGCATATGATATTATACTACAAAAAAATATATCACCACAAGGTATTATACTACAAAAAAAATATGAGTGGTCAATTATCAAGCATATGATAAATGAGTTGAACATAATGCAAAATATGTCATCCTTGACGGAGAAATCCAAAACATGTTTGAATCATTTTTATTCATGTTCATGAGATCCGAAAGAAAACATTAGAGTGTCAAAATACTCATGAAGACTTCATACATGAAGAATATAAGACTCATTTTTTGATTAAGAATTCATAGAATTATGAAAGGATAGATCATTAAAATCATTCATCAAGAATTTCATATTTCAAGGTAAACTCTATGATAATGAGATGTCAAAACTCATAAAACTTTAACGAATGAAATATATCAATATCAAAAATTTGAAGGAAAAAATTTGACGTGGTATTCTTGTAGTGATTCATGAGGAGGAAGTCATAAAACCTTGAATCATAGCGATTAGCACAAGAATAAAATTCGGAAATGAACATTTAAGAGTTTAATTTTTTCACAATTCATAACATTAATTTATGCATATGTTAAGCTTCATGTAAGTCATGAAATTTCTTTAGTCATATTTAAAGGAGAGTATAAAATCAATTTTACTATATCATTAATATCCATTATTTGAAAAAAAGAGGATAACAACATCATGATAGCTTTCATCAAGATTACGATCGAAAGATAAAAAATGAGAGCTCCATGATATAAAGATGTCATCAAAATTCGAAAATATAATATCAATGTAAGACTATCAAAACTAAAATTTTAATCATTTCATCAAAAGGCATGACATAACTCAAAAATTCATCAATCGAAGAGGAGACTTTCGTTCAAAAGATGATATTGTAAAGATGTCATCCAAAAACAAGGAGATAATATCAAGATGAGACAATAAAAGCCGAAGTTGAAAAGTTTCAGAAAAGAAACAACATCATGTATTAGAATAATTTAGCATGCCTAATTCTCTTCTAATGAAGTCAAATTGTTATTCATTTAGGGGTTTTGTGAAGATGTCTGCTAATTGGTATTTTATATCAATAAATTCTAGAATGACATCATTATTGTTGACATGATCTCGTATAAAGTGATGTCTAATGTCAATATGCTTAGTTCTAGAGTGTTGAATTGGATTTTTAGTTAGACAAATAGCACTTGTGTTATCACATTTTATGGGAATGTTCTTTAAATAAATTTCATAGTCTTCTAATGTATTTTTTATCCAAACAACTTATGCACAGCATGAACTTACAGCTATGTATTCGACTTCCGCCGTAGATAGTGCAACCGAATTTTGTTTCTTCGAGGTCCAAGAAACAAGTGCATGTCCTAGAAATTGGCATGTTCCAGATGTGCTTTTTCTATCTATTCTACATCCATCAAAATCCGCATCTGCATAGGCTTTTAAATCAAAGTTATTGGATTTTGGATACCATAATCCTAAATTAGGAGTCCCTTTAAGATATCTAAGGATTCTTTTAATGGTTTTAAGATGAGATAACTTAGAATTAGCTTGAAATCTTGCATATAGACCTACACTAAACATGATATCCGGTCTAGTTGCAATGAGGTAAAGTAAGCTACCTATCATTCCCCTATATGTTTTTTGATCAAAATTTTCACCACTTTCATCCAAGTCTAACTTGGTGAAAATACTCATTGGAGTATTGATGGCTTTTGAACCATCCATGTTAAATCATTTTAACAATTCTAATATATACTTTATTTGATTAAGAAATATACCATCACTAAGTTGTTTAATTTATAATCCTAAAAAAAGGGTTAATTCTCCCATTAGGCTTATTTCAAATTCATGACTAATACACTTGGCAAATGATTCATACAGTGATTCATTCGAAGAACCAAAAATAATATCATCAACATAAATTTGAGCAATAAGAAAATTATTTTTAAAATATTTAATAAACAATGTAGTATCAACCTTGCCTTTAATAAAATTATTTGAAATTAAGAACGAACTAAGCCTCTCATACTAAGCCCTAAAGGCTTATTTTAATCTATAGAGAGCCTTAGTTAGTTTAAACACATGATTAGGAAGAAGAGACTTTTCAAATCTGGGTGGTTGTTCAACATACACTTCTTCGAAAATAAAACCATTTAAGAAAGTACTTTTGACATCCATTTGAAATAATTTAAAATTATTACTACTAGCATAGGCAAGAAGCATCCTAATGGCTTCTAATCTTATCGTACGAGCGAAGGTCTCTTCGTAATTGATACTTTCTTCTTAGTTGAAACTTTTGACCACTAGTCTAGCCTTGTTTCTAACCATGATACCACATTCATCTTGCTTGTTTCTAAAGACCCATTTAGTACTAATAACTAAATGGTCATTAGGTCTAGGAACAAGCTTTCATACCTCATTCCTTTCAAATTGATTCAATTCTTCTTGCATTGCGATAACCCAAGAATCATCTTTCAAGGCATTGTCAATACACTTAGGTTCAATTTGAGAAAGAAAAGCGGCATGGGCATAAAAATTTTTATAAGAAGAACGAGTTTGAACCCCTTTTGATGTGTCTCCTATAATTAACTCCTTGGGATGGGCATCTATATACTTCCATTCCTTGGGTAAAGAAATTTGGGAAGAAGATGCATCCAAGTTGTCATTTTGAGGAGAGGGTTCATTCAAATTTAAATCATCAAAATCAAAATCATCATCAAAATTGTTTTTCTTAAATTTAGAAAGTTCATTAAAAACTACATGAATAGACTCTTCTATAACTAAGGTTCTTTTGTTGAAAACCTAAAAATCTTTAGAAATAGAAGAGTAACCATGAAAGATGCCTTCATCGGATTTAGCATCGAATTTTCCTAAAGTATCCTTTTTATTTAAAATAAAGCATTTGCAACTAAAAACTTTAAAGTAAGAAACATTTGGTTTTTTATTATTTCATAATTCATACGAAGTCTTAGATAGAGATGGTCTTATTAGAACTCTATTCATGACATAGCAAGCCGTGTTCACGGCTTCGGCCCAAAAATATTTGGATAAATTATATTCATTTAACATGGTTCTAGCCATTTCTTGTAAATTTCTATTTTTTCTTGCCACTACTCCATTTTGTTGAGGATTCCTTGGAGTAGAGAAGTTATGGTTACATCCATTTGTTTCACAAAAATTTTGGAAGCCACGGTTTTGAAATTCACCACTATGATCACTCCGAATTGATGAAATCATGAAACCTTTTTCGTTTTGAGTAAGTTTACAAAATTTAGAAAAACATTTGAAACAATCACTTTTGTGAGCCAAGAAATAGGTCCAAGTGTATCTACTATAGTCATCCACAATTACGAAGGCATATTTACTACCTCCTAGGCTTGTAATGTCAATTAGTCCAAATAACTCCAAATGGATCAATTGCAATGGTCAAGTGGTGCTAATTTGATTTTTTGATTTGAAACTAGTTTTTATTTGTTTTCCTAGTTGACACACATCACATACTTTGTCCTTGACAAACATCATATTGGGAATCCCTTGTACTAACTCTCTAGATGATATCTTGGATATTAGTTTTATGCTTGCATGGCCTAATCTTCTATGCCAAAGCTAAGCATCATCTGATATGAACCATCAAGTTGATCATAATTCTATTAAAGACCCTTTAACTATTCATAGAGGACCAATGACAAGAGCTAAAGCTAAGAGGATGAAAGAAGCTTTAACTTGTTTATTGGAAAACATTTGGAAAGATCAAGCTAGTCAAGACTCAGTCAAGATTCTATGGTTGGAAGAAGAGCTTAAAATGGTCAACATGATCATTAAGAGAGAAGGACAAATTTGAAGACCTCATCTTAAAGAATAAAAGTCCATTCAGCCATGTTTACCAAAAATCATAAATTTGGAATATGAATGTTATTTAATGCATTCATTCCCTTTGTACTAAGCCTCATACTATATAAATGAGGCTGACTCCCAGTGTAAGACAGACAATTTGGGAAGTATAACAATTCTTCAACACCGGTGAGTGTTTTATTTTTAAGTTCTTGCATGAACTTTAGAACTTATCAGGCTTTTCTGCTTGTGGCGTTCAAACTAAATCTTTGCTTTTCCTTTGACTTATCAGACTTATTAGTTTGTGGCATCTTAAGGGAATTCAAAGTGCTATTCTAGTTATTTCATCAATTTTCTATTGATTAGTGATTAGAATAGTTTTCCTTACTTCATTCTTGAACAATTCGCCTTGTTTCAATTCATTGGAGGGTATCAATTTGCATTCATATGTATCATAGCTCTTTAGCTATCGGGGTGTATGGTTGCTAAATTGATAATTTCCATCATTTGGTATCAGAGCATGGCTCAAGTTTGAGGTTTGCTTATCCATTTATTTGTTATCTTTAACTTTTCCTTGTTCTCTTATTTCTTCTTTTATCACGATATCCATAAATTGCAATTCTTCCTTCCTCCTTATTGTTGTGTTTCTTGTGCTATTACTATTTATTTTTCTTTTTTTTCCCCTCACTTTATCGTCAAAAAAAGAAAGAGAGCAGAAAGTTAAAAAAAAAGAGAGAGAAAATCAAAAGTAAAAAAAAAGGAGAGGAAATCAAGATCAAAGATAAAAAAAGAGAGGAGAAGATCAAAGGTCAAAAAAAGAAAGAAAGAAAGAAAGAGATCGAAATTATAAAAAAAAAATTGTGAATTCAGGGACTTCTTGAAAATTACAGAATTCTATCTTTATAATTTTGAATTCTTGTTTCAGGTTTGGAATTTTTTTTCTCATTCCAGAAAATTTTCTTTATTCATTTGATACTTGAATTCTAATCTTTGTTTATTATTGAAGTGTATTACACACACCTTTAAATTGGCTTACATTTTAAAGGCCAAATTTGGCTTATATTTTTTTGCTTTTATGTCCAATTTCAATACCCTTGAATTGTCACAATCTGAATTGTTTATTTAAGTTTCTTAGTTAATCTAAGTACTCAAAGAACAAAACAAGAGGTAAAAGGCAAGAGTGGTGAGATCAATATCGAGAAAAGCCAAACATTGTGTGAAAACACGAGTGGAGTGAATCAAATCTTGAATGAAACATATGAGAGAGTGTTGGTGAGGCTATTCTAACTTTGTTTTTTTAGGTTGCAAACATGTCTAAAGAAAAAGAAGCGAGTTCTTCATCAAATGATCTTTTGCTTCAAGTAATGCAGCAACAATTTGAACGTATGTTCAAAGTGATAGGAGATGTAAGAGATCATCTAGAAAGGCATGATGATGCAATTAATAGATTGAAAGGTGAACCACGGCGTAGGACACAACCAGCATTCGTCCACGATGAATATAATAGCGGAGATGACCTCGACGATGACCAAGTCACTCTAATTGGTCAAGATGTTAATCCTACGAGACAAACTAGGAGAGGACGTTTTGATGGTGTAGACAGAAACATAGGCAGCATCAAAATGAAAATTCCTTCTTTTCAAGGAAAGAATAATCCAGATACTTATTTGGAGTGGGAACGAAAAGTGGAGCTGATCTTTGAATGTCACAACTACTCCGAAGAGAAAAAGGTAAAATTAGCCGCCGTTGAATTTTGTGATTATGCTATAATTTGGTGGGAACAATTATTAAAAGATAGGCGTAGAAATGATGAAAGGCCCATAGAGACTTGGTTGGAGATGAAACGAATCATGAGGAGGAGATTCGTCCCAAGTCATTACTATTGGGATTTGCATCAACGACTACAAACTTTGACATAAGGTTCCATGAGTGTTGATAAATATCACAAGGAAATGGAGATAGCCATGATAAGGGCTAATGTGGAGGAAGACCATGAGGCTACAATGGCTCGATTCCTGAGTGGATTAAACAAGAACATTGCTAATCTTGTGGAATTGTAGCATTATGTGGAGATTGAGGATATGGTGAATATGGCCATGAAGATTGAGAGACAAGTCAAAAGAAAAGGCACAAGGTATGATTCAAAACCTTATTCGGGTTTTTCTTCTTCTTGGAAACCGAATTAGAGTAAAAAGGATGATATACCCATTGTTAAGCCTAAAATTGATGGAATTAAAGGCAAAAATGAATTAGGCAGCAAGGGTAAAGGTGAGAATCAACCTAATCAAAGTAGAGGCATTAAGTGTTTTAAGTGCCTTGGGCATGGACATGTAGCACGTGAATGTCCTAATAAGAGAGTTATGATTATAAGAGATGGGAATATAGAATCTGAAAGTGAAAGAGAGGATGATGATGACATTCCAGAGGATACTAGTGATGTAGAGTATGCTAAAGGTGAAATTTTGGTTATTCAACGCACACTTAGTTTGCAAAGTAAAAATGATGAACATGGTGAACAACGTGAAAATCTGTTTCATACTCATTGTTTGATTGCTAATAAGTTGTGCAATGTGATTGTTGATAGCGGAAGTTGTACCAATGTGGAAAGTACCTTGCTCGTGGAGAAACTGAAATTGCCTACTATCAAACATCCAAAACCTTACAAGTTACAATGGTTGAATGATAGTGGTGTAGTAAAGGTAAATCAATAAGTGTTAGTTCATTTTTCAATTGGTAGATATAAGGATGAAGTTTTGGTGTGATGTGGTACCTATGTATGCTGGTCACATGTTGTTGGGGAGACCATGGCAATATGATCGTAGGGTAACACATGATGGGTTCAAGAACCGTTATTCCTTGATTATGGATGGACAGAAATATCAGCTTGGACCGTTGCCTCCGAAGATAATTCTTGAAGACCAGATGCGTATAAGACAACAATATGAGGAGCTTGAGTCTTCATTAACCAAAACTTTTGCGAGGGAGCAAGAAAGAGAGAAAAAAGAAAAAGATGAGATGAGTGATAAAAATAAGAGTATTAGGAAATACAAGGGGAGAGAAAACAAGGAAGGCTTGAGTGAAAGAAAAATGAGTGTTTATGCCAAAATGAGTGATGTAAAAAAGGCCTTAACCATGAGGCAGCCCTTACTTGTACTTATGTACCAGGACATTTTGATTTCTTCTAACAAAATTGATAAAAGTTTGCCTAGTGTTATTGTTGATCTTTTGCAGGAAAATGAGGATATCTTTCTCGAAGAAGTTCCCAATAGTTTGCCACAAATTAGAGGAATTGAGCATCAAATTGATTTCATTCCAGGTGCAAGCATACCAAATAGGCCAGCATATAGATGCAACCTAGAAGAGACCAAGGAAATCCAAAAGCAAGTCAGTGAGCTTATGGAAAAGGGGTATGTGCGAGAAAGTATGAGTCCATGTACAGTTCCTGTTCTTTTGGTGCCTAAAAAGGATGGATCTTGGAGAATATGTGTTGATTGCAGAGCCATCAACAAAATCACGGTAAAGTATCGACATCCTATTCCTAGGCTAGATGACATGTTAGATGAATTGCATGGTTCTTGTTTATTTTCAAAAATTGATTTGAAATCTGGATATCATCAAATAAGAATGCATGAGGGTGATGAATGGAAAACTGCTTTCAAAACTAAACATGGTTTATATGAATGGTTAGTAATGCCTTTTGGCCTAACTAACGCACCTAGCACTTTTATGAGATTGATGAACCATATTTTGCGTGCTTACATTAGAAAGTTTGTAGTGGTTTATTTTGATGATATACTTGTGTATAGCAAAAGTTTAGATGAGCATGTAACATATTTAAAAGCTATTTTTGATGTGCTTAGAAAAGAAAAGTTATATGCTAATCTACAGAAATGCACTTTTTGCACTAATGAAATTACTTTTCTTGGATATGTTGTAAACAATAAAGAAATACATGTTGATCAAGAAAAAGTAAAAGTAATTAAAGAGTGGCCAAAACCCACTAGTGTTAGTGATGTTAGAAGTTTTCATGGTCTTGCTAGCTTTTATAGAAGATTTATTAAAGATTTTTCTACCATTACTGCACCATTAACTGAATGCATCAAAAAGAATATTGGATTCAGATGGGGTAAACAACAAGATAATGCTTTTAACTTGCTTAAAGACAAACTCAGTTCAGCACCTTTGCTTGCTTTACCTAACTTTGCTAAAACTTTTGAGATTGAGTGTGATGTGAGTGGAGTAGGTTTTGGAGGAGTCTTAATGCAAGAGGGTCGACCCATTGCATTCTTTAGTGAGAAGCTAAATGGAGCAATTCTTAACTACTCAACATATGATAAAGAATTTTATGCTCTGGTAAGAGTGTTAGAGACATGGCAGCACTATCTTTGGCACAAGGAATTCATTATACATACCGATCATGAGTCTTTGAAATATCTCAAAGGACAAGGAAAGCTAAATCGTAGGCATGCAAAATGGGTGGAGTTTATTGAATCCTTTCCATACATCATCAAGTACAAACAAGGTAAAGAAAATGTGGTCGCCGATGCTCTTTCTAGAAGGTATGCTCTAATTTCTAAACTTGATGCAAAATTATTGGGTTTTGAATACATTAAAGATTTATACAATTTTGATAATGATTTTGCTAATGTTTATGGGGCATGTGAAAAAGGGGGTTTTGATAAGTTCTTTAGACATGATGGTTTTCTTTTTAAAGAAAACAAGTTGTGTGTTCCTCAATGTTCAATGAGAGAATTACTTGTGAGAGAAGCACATAGTGGAGGTTTAATGGGACATTTTGGAGTTAGAAAAACTTTAGATGTGTTAAGTGATCATTTCTTTTGGCCACACATGAAAAGGGATGTTGAAAGATTGTGTAAGAAATGCATCACTTGTAAACAAGCTAAATCTAAAGTAATGCCTCATGGGTTATATACACCACTTCCTATAGCTAGTGAACCTTGGATTGATATATCCATGAACTTTGTCTTAGGTTTACCTAGGTCAAAAGGAGGAAGAGATTCTATTTTTGTTGTTGTTGATAGGTTTAGCAAGATGGCACATTTCATTCCTTGCCATAAAACAGATGATGCAACACATGTTGTAGGACTATTTTTCAAAGAAATTGTGAGGTTACAGGGTATCCCAAGGATAATTGTGAGTGATAGAGATGTGAAGTTTCTTAGCCACTTTTGGAAAACACTTTGGAGTAAGTTGAGTACAAGATTATTGTATTCAACCACTTGCCATCCATAAACAGATGGACAAACGGAGGTGGTAAAAAGAACTTTATCAACACTTTTGAGGGCCATAATTCAAAAAAATTTAAAAAATTGGGAGGAGTGTTTGCCACATGTGGAGTTTGCTTATAATAGAAGTGTGCATGCTACAACAAACCATTCCCCATTTGAAGTTGTGTATGGGTTCAATCCATTAACTCCTATGGATTTGCTACCTTTACCATTGGAAAAGGCCAATTTAGATGGTAAGCAAAAAGCTGATTTTGTCAAAGCATTGCATGAAAAAGTCCGAACACAAATTGAAAAGAAAACTCTACAATATGAGAAACAACACAACAAAGACCGAAAACAAGTAGTGTTCGAACCTGGTGACTGGGTTTGGGTACACTTAAGGAAGGAAAGATTTCCTAGTCACAGGAAGTCTAAACTAATGCCAAGAGGAGATGGTCCATTTCAAGTTCTTAAAAAAATCAATGACAATGTATATAAGCTGGAACTACCAGGTGAGTATAGCAACATTAATGCAACATTCAATGTTTCTGATCTATCTTTGTTTGATGGAGGCTATGATTCGAGGACGAATCCTTTCCAGGAAAGGGGGAATGATATGAACCAGCAAGTTGATCATAATTCTATTAAAAACCCTTTAACTATTCATGGAGGACCAATGACAAGAGCTAAAGCTAAGAGGATGAAAGAAGCTTTAACTTGTTTATTGGAAAACATTTGGAAAGATCAAGCTAGTCAAGACTCAGTCAAGATTCTATGGTTGGAAGAAGAGCCTAAAATGGTCAACATGATCATGAAGAGAGAAGGACAAATTTGAAGACCTCATCTTAAAGAATAAAAGTCCATTCAGCCATGTTTACCAAAAATCATGAATTTGGAATATGAATGTTATTTAATGCATTCATTCCCTTTGTACTAAGCCTCATACTATATAAATGAGGCTGACTCTCAATGTAAGACAGACAATTTGGGAAGTATAACAATTCTTCAACACCGGTGAGTGTTTTGTTTTTAAGTTCTTGTATGAACTTTAGAACTTATCAGGCTTTTCTGCTTGTGGCATTCAAACTAAATCTTTGCTTTTCCTTTGACTTATCAGACTTATTAGTTTGTGGCATCTTAAGGGAATTCAAAGTGCTATTCTAGTTATTTCATTAATTTTCTATTGATTAGTGATTAGAATAGTTTTCCTTACTTCATTCTTGAACGATCCGCCTTGTTTCAATTCATTGGAGGGTGTCAATTTGCATTCCATATGTATCATAGCTCTTTAGCTATCAGGGTGTATGGTTGCTAAATTGATGATTTCCATCATCATCACTCAAAATTGAAAAATACAATTCATTACTTCATCAATATTAATGGTGTAGACATTATTTTGTTTTAAAGCAATCATGGATATGTTATTGTTTGGTTTTCAATGATGCAAACATTAGATTCAAATCTAACAACATAACCTTTATCGCATAATTGACTAATGCTTAAAAGATTATGTTTTAATCCATCATCTAGCAACACAGCATCTATTAAAAAACTTGATTTGTTACCTATGGTTCCCTTTCTAATGATTTTACCTTTGTTGTTATCTCCGAAGGTGACATACCCTTCTTCTTTGCTAGTGAGCATAGAGAATTGAGATAGATCTCCAGTCATGTGCCTTGAGCATCCACTATCAAGATACCATCTCTTGCTCCTAGCTTGTGATGGTGAATGTGTCTACAAAAGAAAATGGTTTTTAGGTACTCATTTGATTTTGGGTGTCTCAAATATTGATCTACTAACTTTGTCATTTAGTATTGAATTATTTATGATTCTTTTAGGAACCCATATCAATTTGTGTGGACTAATTTTCTGAAACGGACATTTATAAACAATATGTCTGAATTTGTAATAAAAATTATATTTCAAATGAGAGGATACATATAATGTTGGCTCTTTAATGAAGGTGGTTTGAGTTCGGTGAGATCCACTCATGAATCCAATTCCACATTTATTCCCGACGTGACCCTTGTTTGCAAGGATTATGTCTAAGCTCTTGCTACCGACCTTAAACTTATTTAGGGTCTCTTTGAGTAGCAAGTTCTCCTTTTCGATTGCTTCTAAGTGATTACACTTAGAGCATGGGAGTAGAGGGAGAGAATCATGCTCAAGACTTTTAAATTTATCTAGCAATAAAGCATGTTCCTTTTTTTAATAAATTGAACCTTTTTGTAATAGTTCTACATTCATCAAATAATTCATAGAAAGCAATCGAAAGCTCATCGAAAGATAAATCTTCATTAAGTAAATTACTTACCTCTTCTCCCAAAGCCATTAGAGCGAAGTTGGCCTCCTCTTTATTGCTTGCTTCTTCATCCTCGAAGTCACTTGAGTCATCCCATGTAGCCTTCAATGCTTTCTTCTTCTTTGGTTGCTTCTTCTTGGCTTGGGGGCATTCATATTTGAAGTGCCCCAGCTTTTTTCTGTAGAGTTACGCCATGGATATCGGGGTTACGGAGGTCAACCGCTGATTGGGCGACAAGCCACAAGAGAGGGCGATGTGCCGAAGGATCGGAGGAAGCATCGACCAATGACATGTCGGGCAACTGGATGTCAATTCGCGTTGTAATAATTATCTAGATCGAAGTAGGGTGTTTGTTTGTGCAGGAGTAACTACGATAAGGATGAAGACATAAAGCAAAACAAAGGGCCGAAGTTAAGTGCGATGGATCATTGGGAGTTCGAGTGTTCGATGGAAGTCTGAAGATTCGTTGGGAGTACTGCCGGAACCGACCGAGAACGAGTAGGGAGCTTACCGATGGGTTTTCGGAAGTTCGCCGGAAGGTTCGTCGGAAGTTCACGGAGACTTGCCAAGAAAGATCGGAGCATGCCAAAGAAGCTCGGTGGAACTCGCTAAGATCATCGTAAAGTCCGGGAGCTTGCCGGGAGTCTACGGAATGGTTTCCGAGGGTTCATCGGAAGACCGCCGGAAGTTCGCCGGAAGCTCACCGGAAGAAGACTTGACTTGCGGACTTTGTAATAGCTTAGGAATGTCTTTAAATTCATAGTTAGCATATTAATTTGGGTTAGGATTAGGTGTTAATCCTATAAACCCAAAGTAGGGGCCATTGGGCCTTGATTTGGACTAGTTTGGGCCAAAGTTTTTTGGCCCAAACCGAACCAAAGAATGCGTCTTTGGCAAGAGCACCGCCCAGCTCTTGAAAGCCAGCGGTAGCACACTCGGCTGGGGGTAAAGCGATAGTACCGCCCTGCCAGTATCGATCGCTAGATCGACAAGCGTAGCACCGCCTCGACAGTGTGTAGCACCGCCTCAAAGATCGAAACTCAAATTGAGTTCAAATTTGGAGCCCAAATTTGAACCCTCTTTGAGTCTTATAAATACCCCTCCTTTCTCAACTAAAAGGGTAACCCTTTAGAGTTAGATTTTGAGCAAATAAGTCTTGTAAAAGTCTTGTTCTTCATTTGCTTAAGTGTTCACCTCATTTCCTTCTCTTTGTGAAAACTTGTAAGAGTGTGAACCTCTTGTAAAAGGGTTGTAAGAGGGGTATTTGGTCCTTCCCCTTCAAAAGCATTTGCTAGTGGAAGAGGGGAGCCGCATCAGTGAAGGCTTCAAGAGTGGATGTAGGTCATTTGACCGAACCACTATACATCGTGGTGTTCTTGAATGTGTGAGTGTTTAAATTTTGGAATCATTTCTTTACATTGTTGCAAGCCTTTACTTTACTTGCTCCACTTCCTCTTCATCTTCTTACATATTCTTTCAAGTTAAAATGCAATCAAAATGGTTTTAATCGAAACATTATTTTCATCATAGGAAAGTTTCCGAACTTGTTTTAAATCATCGAAAAGTTATCATTTTATCCACTGCACTAATTCACCCCCCCCCCCCCTCTCTTAGTGCCGCTCGATCCCTAACACCTAACTCTTTGGAAGAGATCTTAGAATCTTATTAACGAGATCAAAATTAGAAAAATATTTACCAAGACTTTTTAAATAATTGACAATATCTATAAAATGGGTATACATGTCACCAATAGTTTTACTTAGTTTTATTTGAAACAATTCAAAATCATGTATCAAAAGATTAATTTTTGAATCTTCTACTTTACTTGTGCCTTCGTGTGTGATTTTAAGAAAATACCAAAGCTCATGTGTTATTTCACAAATAGAAATCCGATTAAATTTGTTTTTGTCCAAGGCATAAAACAAAGCATTCATAGCTTTTGCATTCAAAGAAAAAGTCTTCTTTTTCAAATCATTCTATTCGTTCATTGGTTTGAAAGACTTTTAAAAATTATTTTTGATAATATTCCATAAATTTAAATCCAAACAAAGCAAGGAAACTCTCATTCGAGTTTTCCAATATGTGTAGTCCATCCTATTAAATATATGACAATAAAAGATAGAGTGACCCTCTTGAAAGCCGAAAAGAGCCATTTCTCTTAGGTGTTAAACTAAATGAGAAATAACAAGGCTCTGATACTAACTGTAAGGATCACAGTCGGCATTAAAAGGGAGGGGTGAATTAGTGTAGTGATAAAAAGATGTGCAATTTAACAAATTCTTTTAGTTCAATAGAAGCCGTATCGAAAATCATTTAACTTCGAAAACGTTCATAAAGCAAATAAGGCAATATGTAGTATAACTAAATATCAAAGAGGAGAATAAGAGAGTTTATGCCGAAATTTATAATGGTTCGGTCATCCGACCTACGTCCACTCCCGATTCCTTCTTCGTCGATGCCACCAGCATCCACTAGCCGATCTTCTTTCAATGGATAAAGATCAACAACCATTTACATCCCTTACAACCCCGCTCACCCCTCTTTTAGACTTAACAAAAGCTTAAAACTAGAGGAAAAGATTTTTCACATAATTATAGTAGAGTTTTTTCTCTTTTTATTCTTAATTGGTATATCTTCTAACCATGGATAAGAGGGGTATTTATAGGCCTCAAGTGGATTTAAACTTGGAGTCAAAATTTGAACCACCCTGAGTCTTTAGGGTACTAGCAGTACCACCACTAGTACTGGATGGTACCACCACCTAGTCTGCCCTGACATTGGGTGGTACCATCGCCTAGTCTGGTGATACCACTATCTGACACAGTCTTGGAGACTATGTCTTGGAGACTGAGCCATCAATAGTTCCACTGCCTATTCTGGTGGTGCCACCACTTGACCCACATGTTGGGTCACTGTTTGGTCCTTTCACTTGGCTCAACATAGCCCAAACTTAGCCTAGTTGACCCCTAATTGAGTTGGCCTAATTCCAACCCAATTACACCTAATATCTACTTCAATCTAAATAATTATTATAAAGCTTAATCAAATATTGACCAACATATCATTAGTTCATCTAGCGTATCATCATCTCTTACAACCTATTGCCCAATCGGCTAATTGACCTCCGTAACTCCAATCTCCTTAGTATAATTTTCAGTCTTCATGGCCCAAGCCTACTGCCAATACATCAACTGATCCTCCGGCTAGACGTCCAATCTTCTGACATGTTCCACTCCGGCCCAATTGTTGAATCTCAGATTTTGATGATGAAATTGATTGATCGTATTTTGTTTATCTAATTGTGTTTTGAGTCATACAGATCTAGTCTCTATCAACATTAGATAATTAATGCAGGATGAATCAGTGTTGCGCCAGATGAGAATACATCAGGAGATTGGACGTCGAGCCGGAGGTCTAGTCAATGATCAGCAGAAGGCTTTAGATAAAGAAATTGGGCATCAAGCCAAGAAGTGCAGAGTTGCGCCAAGGAGATCGGGGCTGTGGAGGTCAGCTACCAATTGGGCAATAAGCTACAAGAGAGGACGATGCGCTGAAGAACCGGACGAAGCACCGACCAATGACATACCGGGCAATAGAATGCTTACGATTCATGTTGTAATAATTGTCTAGATCAAAGTAGGATTAGGTTAATTGAGTTGTAATTAGGCCAATCCAATTGAGGCCAATTGGGCCTGTACCCAAACAGGTTTGGATAGGACTCAAGGCCCAAACAGGGTTGTTGAACCTTGTCTGGTGGTGGCACCGCTAGACTGGGGTGGTAGTACTACCCAGGGCTTAGTCTCCAAGATTGTCTAAGTGGTGGTACCACCCAGGGTCAGTGTACTTGGGCAGTGGTACTGCCCAGTACACAGACATTAGTAGTGTGCCAAGCGATGGTACCGCCCAGCACTAGCGATGGTACCACCAATACTCGAAAAACCCAAGATGGGAAGGTTTTTAGCTCTAAGTTTGAATCCATTTGGAGCCTATTAATACCCCTCCCACCCTTGGATTGAATACACAATCACATATACTTTAAAAGTGAGAAAACTCTATAAAAGTCACTTGAGAAAACCCTCCTCTAGACTTAGATTGTTTTCAGCTTCAAGTGAGGAGTAAGTGCTTGTAAGGGTTACCTCCTAAGCTTGTCAAAAGAAGAGAGCACTGTAAGAGAGTTTGTCTTCGCCCGTTGGAAGGAAAACAACTAGTGGAAAGCCGATGGCCTCAAGTGAAGAGGAATCGGGAGTGGGCGTAGGTTGGATGATCGAATCACTATAAAAATTGGGTTTGCATTTATTTCTTATTGTTTATCCTTTCTGCAAACCATCTCTACTACTGCTCTACTTTCTCATCTCTGCAAACATCTTTAAGTTAGAGCTTTTTCAATATGGTTTCACCGATACGACTTTCATAATGCGAAGCATGTATTTTATCGTATAAAGATTTCCGAAATCGCATGAGCTTGTCATAATTTAATGTTGTACTAATTCACCCCCCCCCTATTAGTGCCATCGGCTTTCAAGAGGATTTTACGATCATTTGTCCTCCCTTCTTTAACAGGTCGAGCTATACTTATTGGAATACTCGAATGAGAGTTTTCTTGCATTCTATGAATTTAGATTTATGCAACGTCATCAAAAATGATTTTCAACTACTATCTAAACTGATGAATGAATGGTCGAATTTAGAGAAAAAATCTTTTTCTTTAAATGCAAAGGCTATGAATGCCTTATTTTGCTCTTTGAATAAAATAAAATTTAATCAGATTTCTACTTGCGAAATGGCTTTCGATATTTGGCACACTCTTGAAGTCACTCACGAGGGTACTAGTAGAGTCAAAGACTCGAAAGTAAACCTCTTAATGCACGATTTTAAGCTTTTCCAAATGGCATCAAGTGAGACTATCGGTGACATGTACACCCGTTTCATGGATATCATCAATAGTTTGAAAAGTCTTAGTAAATCTTTTTCGAGTTTTGATCTCATTAATAAGATTTGAAGATTCCTTCCAAAGAGTTGGGATTAAAAAATAACAACTATACAAGAGTCTAAAAACTTGAATGTTTATTCACTCGAAGAACTAATCGGGTCTCTAATGACCTATGAAATGACTCTTGAACTTGATGAACGTGAGAACCACCTTCCAAAGAATAGAAAGGATTTAGCACTTCACACAAGATAGTGCCACTTGAGTGATGACTCAAGTGATGAGGACAATGTTAAGGACATTGAACTTTTGACTAAGAAATTTAATAAGTTCATTAAACAAGAATTAAAAAATATAAATGAACTTAAAAAGAATACCAACTCTTACTATGAACGTAAGAAGTCGAAGAGCTCCAAAGACGAGTACACAAAAGTGAAGAAGAAGAAAACACGCAAAGAAGATGAAGATGCAAACTATGCTTTGACGGCCTTCAACTACAAGGCAAGCAACTCAACCAAAATCCCCTTGCTTTATGAAATTACATGATTTTTTTTTTGAGTTACATGATTTAGTTTGTAGGAAATAAAAAATTATTTTCAAAAATTTTATCAAGCTTTTTCTTTCTAGTATTTTTGAAAAGTAAAAAATTAAAATGATACTTGCATAATTGGTGATAATGCTTGTACACCTAATAGGATTAATCCATGTGTATCTTGATATTTTATATTGCTTTTCAAATTTATAAAATAATGCATGATGTTGGCATGACCCTTGATTTTTAACACTAAGCTAAAATCATGTAAGAAAGAAAAATCTTGTTATAACTAATAACAATGAAAGAAAGAATATTAGAATTGAAATGATGCTTGATAAGTTTAATGATTTAATGAAAATGTTTGTATCATGCTTGATGATTTGAAGTAACAATCGTATGTTATGGATTAATATGTTTTCAATCTTAATCACTTTCATGATGAATTTTTTATGCATGATTTTGAACATTCCTATGTGTAATCAAATTAATAAAATTGCATGAAATGAAAATGTATTTTCTATTCTATTGAGATTAATGAACTCATTTCATGAATCTTGTGAATCTCATGAAAATAATTATAATCAATGTTTTGAAAAATAAATGTGTGTATCATAATGATTTCTCTTGAAAGTTGCTTTTCGGATCTATATGAAAAATAAGAGCATACTCATATGAAAACAACCAACTTAAATTGAAACGCATAAAAATGAGAAAATACGCTATTATGATGTTTTATGTTCGATGTATTTGGTCTTGACAGTTTCTATGACAACACTTATGTCTCGATTTTAAATGTTGATACTTGTTTTCATAAAACACTTGAGCATGCTTACATATAATCAATCTATGTTACTCTTAATAAATTTTTCGAATGAAAGATTTTGATGATGATTTTGGACTTATACGATAATGCATATTATGATTTGTTTTATGAATTTTGTCTTTACATCTTGAACTTTCATGCTTGTCTCTATTTGACATTAAAAAACAAAGACATGCTTATATGAAATAAAAAGGAAATACATGATTCTTGAAATTTGTCTATCTCTAGAGTTTTCGACTTTTCGATAAAAGACAAATGAATCCATGTATGTTTTGTGAATCTCATGAATTTCTTGAATGTGATTTTGATGATGTGTTTGGAGTTGATGAATTGAACTAGAATGAGATTTTTCAAAATGATTCATAACTTCTGAACTTTCGGAATCACAACCTTATTTTATTGGAATCATGACTTGTTGAGTAATGATAGCTTGAATGCATGAATCAATGATTTTATTTGATACTCGAAATTTTCTATTGATCTTGATGACTTGATGTTCCTTATGCATGAATCATGTTCTCTCATATGATTCTTTCGCTAATGAAATGATGCATTCGAATGAATCACTTATCGACATTTACAATTGTGATATATGTTTAATATCTTTCAAATGTGATCTTGATGACTTGAAATGTCTTTTGGTGTTCATGACATAATTTCTTTATGACTTATATGTCTCATGATTGAACTATTTTGAGCCTTTGTATCCTCCCATTCTTTTCGACAATAACAAAAAGGGGAAAATATATATATTCATGACTTGACTTTAATGATTGAAACATTGCATACTTAAATTGATTCTTCTCCTATATTTCAATACTTCTTTCTATACATGACTCAATGATGTAAACTTTTAATATATCACTTGTCATGATTAATGTAAAAGAAAAAGTTATTTTTTTTAATCTCTTGTGATGAATCATTATTAAAAGGATTTATCAAATGAATCATGTTCTTCTTGATTTTCTTGAGCTTTGATATCATATCTTTCATGACTTAGAAATGACATGATTACTTTGGCTTGCATGCCCTATGTGATGATTGAAAATTAATTTACTTTATGATGAATCATTGAATCATGATCTTAATACTTCCTAAAATGAATATTTATGAACCATGAATGATATCTTTTGGTATTGATCCTTGTTGATGTTTCATATTGATATCTTTCATGAATTATTTGTATCTATGGCTTGTATGCATCATGTGATGATTGAAAGATTATTATAAACTTTTATTGATGTAAATTTATAATTGATTTAAAAGTCTATATCATTGGATCCTCCACTTCATTTTGACAATAACTAAGGGGGAGCTAGCTTACTAGCTTGTGCATCACAAGAGAAAGAATTTTGCTAGAGCAAGCAAAAATTACTTGCTAACGTATTGCAAAATTGCTAGCATCTTAAAGAGTACCTTAAGTGTTAGCTTGAATGTTAAATTGGCTTTCATAACTTGATTTTGATGATAGAATTCATAACTTGATTTTCATAAATTGATTTTGAATCATGAATGTAAATTTTTGATACCCCATTAATCACTCTTGATAAATATTTATCTTTGTTGATTGTCATAGTTTCAAAATTCATATAAGGGCAAAAGAATTATACCCTTCCCTTCTTTTTGACAAAAACAAAGGGGGAGAAAGTTTTTGCTAACTTGCATATTTCAAAGGAAGGAAAATTTGCTAGCTCTATCATTGCAATGAAAGAACTTACTATCATCAACACTATCAACAATTGCAATCTCGCAATCTAAAGAGAAGCAAAGAATTTCTATCTCAAAAGAAGCAAAAATGCAAAACTTAGAAAATTTATAATCTTACACTTGCTATGCTTCTATGCTTGCATGTTGTAATGAAAATTTAACTTGCATGTTTGAAGTGATGTAAATTATACAAAATTGTTAGCTTATTGCAAACAAAAATTTGCTAAGGCAAAACTAAGCTGCAGTTCTCAAAAGAGAAGAAACAAGTGCTATCTTATTTATCGTGAGAAACGAAGTATAAACTTACACATCTCAAGAAGCAAGTAAAAATTGTCATGCTTGAACTTAAAAACTTGCTATGATTGAATATTGTATATCTTACTAGCTTCATGTTGTAAACCTTGCATATCTTTTAAAATAGCTAGATATAACTTCTCCTTTTTGTTTATGACAAAGGGGGAGAAGTAGATTGATGAATTCATGCAATGTAATGATATATTAAATATTTTAAAATTTTGCTTGAATGTTTTTTATAACATGAAACTTAGATTTTTTTTTTTGAAATCTAAGAGTCCTATCAATATGGCATATTAATAGGGAGAGTTTGTTTAAACTCCAGGAGTTAAGGTTAACTCCGTCATCAATTAGTTGTCATCATCAAAAAGGGGGAGATTGTTGAATCTCAAATTTTTATGATGAAACTAATTGATCATATTTTATTTATTTAATTATGTTTTCAGTCATGTAGGTCTACTCTTGACATAGGATGGATCAGCGTTGCATCGAATGAGAACACATCAGGAGATTGGATGTTGAGCAGGGGGTCTGGTCGACGATTGACAGAAAGCTTCAGACAAAGAAATCGGGCATTGGGCCAAGAAGTGCAGAGTTGTGTCAAGAAGATCAGGGCTGCAGAGGTTAGCTGTCGATTGTTAGGGATCGAGCGGCACTAAGAGGGGAGGGGGGTGAATTAGTGCAGCGGATAAATACGATAAACATCGACGCTTTTAAAATAACTTCAGAAACTTTATACATTGAAAGCAACATTTCGTTTGAAACCATTTCGATTGTATTTTAACTTGAAGGAATACGTAAGAAGGAGACAATGAAGTAGAGCATCAAAGTGAAGATGGTTTGTAGTAATATAAATGACAATAAGATAAACACAAATCAATTTATAGTAGTTCGGTCATACGACCTAGTCCACTCCCGATTCCTCTTCACTTAAGGCCACCGGCTTTTCCACTAGCTATCCTCCTTCCAACTAGCGAGGATGAACTCCCTTACAGCATCTCTCCTTTTGACGGGCTTAGGAGATAACCCTTACAAGGCCTCTCACCCCTCTCTTGGACTAGAACACTCTTAAAACTTAGAGGAAAGATTTTGACACACTTTTAACAGAGTTTAGACTTCCCTTCTAGACTTCCCTTCATCCATGAATGAGAGGGGTATTTATAGGCCTTAAGAGGATTCAAATTTGGAGCTCAAACTTGGAGCCCAAATTTGAATCACCTTGGTTTTCGGTATTCTGGCGATACTGGGCGGTGCCACCGCCTAGCCCTTGGCCTCTAGACAGTGCCACTGCCCATCTCTCTGGTCATGAGCAGTGCCACCGCCCAGCCTATTCCAGCACGTTAGTTTTGGCCTTAAACTCGACCCAAACCGGTCCAAAACAAGGCCCAATTGGCCCCTACTTGGTTTATAGGATTAACACCTAATCCTAAACCAAATTACATACTAACTATGAATTTTAAAGACATTTCCTAAGCTATTACAAAGTCCAACAAGTCAAGACTTCTTCCGACGAGCTTCAAGCGATCCTCCGATGGTCTTCCAACGAACCCTTGGAAACCATTCTATGGACTCCCGACAAGCTCCCAGACTTCATGATGATCTTGGCGAGTTCCAACGAGCTTCATTGGCAAGCTCCAATCTTTCTTGGCAAGCTCCGTAAACTTCCGACGAACCTACCAGTGAACTTCCGAAAACCCTTCGGCAAGCTCCTTACTCATTCTCGGCCAGTTCCGACAGCACTCCCAACGAATCTTCGGACTCCGTCGAACTCTCGAAATCCCAATGATCCATCACACTTGTCTTCTGGTACTTTGTTTCACTTTATATCTTCATCGTCATCGTAGTTAATCCTGCACACACACAAACAAAAACTCTACTTCGATCTAGACAGTTATTACAACGTGAATTGACATTCAGTTGCTCGACACATCATTGGTCGGCACTTCGTTTGATTCTTCGGTGCATCATCCTCTCTTGTGGCTTGTTGCCTAATCGGTGGTTGACCTCCGTAACCCCGATATCCTTGGTGCAACTCCGCTCTTCTTGGCCCGATGCCCGACATCCGAAGCCTCCCACCGATTGTTGACCGAACCTTCGGCTCGACATCCAATATCCTGACGTGATCACTTCTAGCATAACGTCAATTCCTCCAGCATCAACTATCTAATCCTGATCGATAGTAGACCTACGTCACTCAAAATATAGTTAGATCATAAAACACAATCAATTAGTTTTATCATCAAAATCCGAGATTCAACAATCTCCCCCTTTTTTATGATGACAACTAATTGATGACTAATGGAGTTAACCATAACTACCCGGAGTTTAACCAAACTCTCCCTATCAATATGCCATTGATATAACACTTGGATTATCCCAAATCCAAGTAATATTCATCACATATTATGAGAAAACAATAAAACCATTATATAAATATATAAAATATTTAATTCAACGTATGATGTCATTAATCTACTTCTCCCCCTACGTTATCAACAAAAGGAGAAGTTGCATCATAGTTAGTTTAAAAGATATGTAAATTTTATAATACACTAGCTATTAATCACATCATACAACATTTAAGCATAACAAGTTTCTCATCACACATAATGTATTTTATTTTAATTTATTTGTTTCATATGAGTGTGCTCATGTTTTAAAAGATGAGTATCATTTTAAAACAACACATGAGATTCGTCATCAAGATATGATATCATAAAGTCATTAAGCATGATAATAACCTTTTAAATCCTTATGCATGATATCATGAAAATAAACTTTTTATATTTTTATTTCATCATTAACAATGATGATTTCATAAGATATGTTCTAATATTTACATGAAAGCCATCATCGTATAAATTTGAAATACAAGTTTTGTCATTAAGGCTATTAAGATCAAATGCATCATACATAAAACATCATGATAGTACATTTTCTTATTTTTATGAGTTTCAATTTACGTGATTTGATCTTTCATAAGAATGATCAAATTTTTGTATAAAAATGTTATGCATCATATTTAAACATGAAGACATCATCAAAATCATTTTAATTCTTTCTTTCATTAGTTATAATAAGATGATTGATGCTCAAATTTTTGCTAAAATTATTTTATAAATTTCATCATAAAAACGATTAAGACCTATTAATCAAGATTTTCAAATCATAAGCATGATACTATAAAATTATCATCAAAACGTTTTCAAGAATAATATACATAGATGTGTAGTTGATGTATAATTATTATTACAAATCATTCAAAATTTCAAAACATAACATGCATGATATAAAATCATCAAACATCATGTTTAGAATGGAAAAACAATGTAATTCATTAAGATACACATGCATGGATTAGTCCTCATACGTGTACACATTTTCACACATCGTACAATCATTATTCAAATTTTTATTTTTCAAAAATTACTAGAAAGAAAAAGCATAAAAAAAATTCCTACCAACTATATCAAGCAACTCATGAAAGGATTATATAATTTCAAAATAAGGTGAAAGTATTTCGAGTGGGTTACTTACCTCATTGTCAAAAATCGATAAGGCATAATTTGTCGTTTCGCCTTCGAAAGTTCTTGATTCGTCCTTGGGTGCCTTCATCTTCTTTGGCCTCTTCTTCTGTTCAAGTTTATTGTTTATTTTAGATTTTTTTAATGAACTTATTAAGATTTAGTGTTCGAAGTTCAAAGTTCTCAATAGTGTCCTCATCACTTGAGTCATCACTCAAGTGGCATTTCAAAGTTTCGAGTTCCAAAACCTTCTTGTTCTTTAGAAGGTGGTTCATGTGTTCATCATGTTCAAGAGTCATTTCATAGGTCAATAAAGACCCGATTAGTTCTTCAAGTGAATAAACGTTTAAGTCTTTAGACTTTTGAATAGTCGTTATTTTTTTATCCCAACTCTTTGGGAGGGATCTTAAAATCTTGTTAGTGAGTTCAAAGTTCAAAAAACATTTACCAAGACTTTTCAAGCTATTGACGACATCCGTGAAATGGGTGTACATATCGTCGATAGTTTCGCTTGGTGTCATTCGGAAGAGCTCAAAATCATGCAATAAGAGGTTCACTTTCGAGTCTTTGACTCTACTAGTTCCCTCGTGTGTGATTTCAAGTGTGTTAGGATCGGAAAGGCACTAAGAGGGGGGGGTGAATTAGTGCAGCGGCTTAATACCATAATTTTGAAACCGATTTCGCAGAAAGATAAGTTTGTAGGAAGATTTCGATTCGATGAAAGAGAACTTAAAAGAAATTACTTGAGTAAAGTAAATAGAGAGGAACTAAGCAATTTGCAGCTAAGTAATGAAATAACTCAGAAATGTAAACACTTACACATTCATGAACACAATGATGTATAGTGGTTCGGTCAAAAGACCTACATCCATTCTTGAAGCCTTGCAATGAGGCTCTGCACTTCCACTAGCAAATCCTTTGAAGGGGAAGGATCAAATACCCCTCTTACAACCCTTTACAAGAGGTTCACACTCTTACAAGATTTCAAAAGAAGAAGAAGGAGGTGAACACTTAGAAGAGACAAGACTTTTTAAGACTTTTCAAAGACTTTTACTTAAGATTCTAACTCTCAAAAAGGGTACCCTTTCAGCTGAGAAAGGGGGGGGTATTTATAGGCTCAAAATGAATTCAAATTTGGGCTCCAAATTTAAAATTTTTTTGAGTTTCCGGTGTTAACTTTGTCGAGGCGGTGCAACACTTTCATCGAGGCGGTGCAACCGCTGTCGAGGCGGTGCCATCACTTTGTGTCGATCCTGGCAGATCGACACAGAGAGGGCGATACTACCCCCCAGGCGCCGACAAGGGCAAGTGCTACCACCCAGTCAAGCGGTGCCACCCTCAGCTCAGGGGCGGTTCAACCGCTTAGCCCATTCAGCAAAGGCTGAATGGGCCCTGTTTATGTCCCAAGTTGGCCCAGTAAGAGCCCGGTTGGCCCCTACCAAATTTAGGTAGGATTATTTCTAAATCCTTGCTCTAATCACGTGTAAACTATGAATTTAAAACATAATTCTAAGTGATTTAATCTGACATTCTTCAAGTCAACTTCCGGCGAGCTTTGCGGTGAGATTCCAACGGACTTCCGACACTTCCCTCGGATTTCTTCCGGTGGACTTCCAGCATACTCCCGGATTTTATGGCGAGCTCAACGAGTCTTCGGCTAGCTTCCGAATCTTCCCAGTGAGTTCCGCGAACCTTCGATGATCTTTGCGACGAACTTCCAAAAACTTCGGCAAGTCCCTGATTCGATCTTGGTTAGTTCTGGCAACACTTCCGACGATCTCTCGGACTTCCGATGAACTCTTGAACACCCGACGGACTTGATCACGGTAAATCACTTTATGTTTTTATCCCATCGTAGTTATTCCTGCACACTTATCTCGATAACATATATTAGAACAAATATTTCACCAATTGACTTCATCATCAAAATCCGAGATTCAACAATCTCCCCCTTTTTGATGATGACAATCAATTGATGATGGAGTTACTCTTAACTCCCCCTATCTATATGCCATAGATAGTAAAAACTTATCAACACGATATGTTTAACTTATCATCCAACGTATGAAAGAAAAAACTTCATGGTTTACTTAATGATGATAATGTCAATGTATGATACTTATATACATTCATCATTAAGTCAAAGGATGTTTAAATAGACAGGTATCGAATGATATCAATGAAGTATACACAATTAAAAGAAAATGATATCAAGCATTTCAAGCATGGCAAATGCATATAACTTGCAAAGCATGGCAAATGCATTCACTAGTCACATATTTCTCCCCCTTTGTCATCAACAAAAAGGAAGAGAGGGATTCACATACGAGTGAAAATCGAAAATATTTTGAGTGCGTCATCCAAAGATATGTAAAAAAATATCCAAAAAATATCACAAATGAGGGAAAAGAAATCATTCAAAAATTCAAATATCATTCCACAATGCCCAAGAAAATATAGTAAAGATAATTTCAAGGTTGCATAGATGTCAAAGTTGCACAAAAGTTTACAATGTTCAAAAAGAAAATACAACAAACTACTCCTCAGGAGGAATGCCAAAGTGCCTATACATGTGATCTATCTTTTGGTTCATCTTTCGCATTTCCTTCAAAAGTTCAATTTGCTACAATTTAACTTCATTTAATTCTCTCATGATCGGATCGTCAGAAGGTGGAGCTAAAGCTAGCACTGATGGAGCTGTATCAAAGGGATCATGAGGAGAAGATTCACTTCCCCTAAAGACTGGTGTTTCAGGATGTTCTACTGGTGGGGGAGGTATATCACTTCTTCTAGGTTGTCTAACCCCTAATCCATGCTCAAATGTACACCTAAGTCTCCTAAGTAGTTTCATGTCAATGATGTTAAATCTGTCCACTTGTACTACTTCTTCATCAGGTGGAATACTAATATTATGGGCATGCAACAATCTCGTTATCAATCCTCCATATGGTAACATTAACCCTTTAGAAATGACTTCTATCATGTGTTGCCAGATTAGGTATCCAAAATAATAATTCTTTCTGGTCATGATCCAATATATGGTACCTAACTCAGTTAAACTGATCACATCATGATGAAACTGTTTAGGAATAATAATGCTTATAAGAATGTGATGTAAAATTTTAGAGTTAAAAGGCAACAAATGTTCACAACTCTTGGGAATTATGCCTAAGTTCGGATTTGCAAAGATGGTTTCTAAGGCTTCGGAATGGGTGGCTCCGATTGTGTCCATGTCCCATTTCCCTCTAAAATAGCATCCTAACTCATTTTCAACAATTCCAATTAGTGAGTATATCGTACTATCAAATATTTGGATCTCATTTCCTAGAAGATAGGTAGATAAGCCATCATCATTCATGCTTAAATTAGTATAAAATAATTTAATCAAGCGTGGATAAATAGGTTCAACAATTTACAAAATGGGTAAGACCTCTAAGTCAACAAACCACATGATGGGTTCAAGGTTTCCTAATTGATTCAAATCAACATATTTCCCTTTATGAATGGTTCTAGTAACAAGTTCAGAAAACCTAAGGGATGCATCTTTTGATTTGAACAGAGATTAGTCAAATGAATCTACCTCCACCCTTTTCCCTTTGTCTCTTGACGATCTTTTAGGAGTCATTTCTAGTGAAGATAGATCAATAATCAATTTAAAGGAAAGAACTAAACTAGAGAAGAAAAAGGGGAGAAAATTTTCAGATTTTACCTTAGATGTGTTCCCTTGAGATGTAGGAAGCTTGAATCAAGGAAAAATCCCATTCTTAGGCTTCTAGAGGGAGAGAATAAGGCTTGGAAGTGTTTTGTGGGGATTAGGGAGATGAGGAAGAGTTCTCTCGGGTTAGGGGGTGGTTCTACCGCCGGCCCTAACTCACCCCTTTTATAAGGGGTGTTCGGGCGGTTCTACCGCCCAAATAGGTGGTTCTACTACCTGGGGTCTGACTACCCAAGCGGTGTTATCGTCGGATCTGGCGGTGCTACCGCCGGATCTGGTGGTGCTACCGCCGGATTTGGCGGTGCTACCGCCGGTAGCACAAAAATTTTTCCCTTTTTTTTAATTTATTCTGAATTTATTTTCAGAAATTTTAAGGATGGGATGATGTCAAAAAGAAAATCAAAATTTTAAAAAGAAATCCGAGAGGAAGGCAAATCGACGAAAACCGAAATTTCAAAGAAAAATCTCATACAATAAAGCTCATTTATTAGGACAATTTAACATGCCTAATTCCCTTCTAATAAAATCAAATTGTTCTTCATTTAAGGGTTTTGTAAAAATGTCCGCTAATTGATGATTTGTATCAATAAATTCAAGGGTGACATCTTTACTACTGACATGATCACGTATAAAATGATGCCTAATGTCAATGTGCTTAGTTCGAGAGTGTTGAATCGGATTTTTAGTTAGACAGATAGCACTTATGTTATCACATTTTATAGGAATGTTCTTTAAATAAATTCTATAGTCTTCTAGTGTATTTTTCATCCAAATAACCTGTGCACAGCATGCACTTGCAGCTATGTATTCGGCTTCTGCCGTAGATAGTGCAACTGAATTTTGTTTCTTGGAAGTCCAAGAAACAAGTGCATGTCCTAGAAATTGGCATGTTCCAAATGTACTTTTTCTATCTATTTTACATCCACCAAAATCCGCATCTACATAAGCTTTCAAATCAAAGTTATCGGATTTTGGATACCATAATCCAAGATTTGGAGTCCCTTTAAGATATCTAAGGATTCTCTTAATGGCTTTGAAGTGAGATAGCTTAGGATTAGCTTGGAATCTTGCACATAGCCCCACACTAAATATGATATCAGGTCTGGTTGTAGTGAGATAAAGCAAGCTACCTATCATGCCCCTATATGTTTTTTGATCAAAACTTTCTCCATTTTCATCCATATCTAACTTAGTGGAGGTGCCCATAGGAGTGCTAATGTCTTTTGATCCATCCATGTTAAATCGTTTTAACAATTCTAATGTATACTTTGATTGATTTAGAAATATACCATCACTTAGTTGCTTAATATGCAATCCTAAAAAGAAATTTAGTTCTCCCATTTGGCTCATCTCAAATTCATCACTCATATTCTTAGCAAATGATTCACATAGTGATTTATTAGAAGAACCAAAAATAATATCATCAACATAAATTTGAACAATAAGAAAATTATTTTTAAAATATTTAATAAACAATGTAGTATCAACCTTGCCTTTAGTGAAATCATTTGAAATTAAAAAAGAACTAAGCCTCTCATACCAAGCCCTAGGGGCTTGTTTTAGACCATATAAAGCCTTAGTTAGCTTAAACACGTGGTTAAGAAGAAGAGAATTTTCAAATCCGGGTGGTTGATCGACATATACTTCTTCGGAAATAAAACCATTTAAGAATGCACTTTTGACATCCATTTGAAATAATTTGAAATCATTACTACTGGCATAGGCAAGGAGCATCCTAATGGCTTCTAATCTTGCCACTGGAGCGAAAGTCTCTTCGTAATCGATACCTTCTTCTTGGTTGAAACCTTTGGCCACTAGTCTAGCCTTGTTTCTAACTACGATACCACATTCATCTTGCTTATTTCTAAAGACCCACTTAGTACCAATAACTAAGTGGTCATTAGGTCTAGGAACAAGCTTCCATACCTCATTCCTCTCAAATTGATTCAATTCTTCTTGCATTGCGATAACCCAAGAATCATCTTTCAAGGCATCATCAATGCATTTTGGTTCAACTTGAGAAAGAAAAGTAGCATAGGCACAAAAATCTTTGAAAAAAGAGTGAGTTTGAACCCCTTTCGATGCATCTCCTATAATTAACTCCTTGGGATGAGCATCTACATACTTCCATTCCTTGGGTAAGGAAGTTTGGGAAGAAGATGCATCCAAGTTGTCATTTTGAGGAGAGGGTTCATTCAAATTCAAATTATCAAAGCCAAAATCATCATCAAAATCTTTATTCTTAAATTCAAAAATTTCATTAAAAACCACATGAATAGATTCTTCTATAACTAAGGTTCTTTTGTTGAAAACACAAAAAGCCTTAGAAACGAAAGAATAACCAAGAAATATGCCTTCATTGGATTTTGCATCAAATTTTCCTAAGGTATCCTTTTCATTTAAAATAAAGCATTTACAACCAAAAACTTTAAAATAAGAAACATTAGGTTTTTTATTATTCCATAATTCATATGGAGTTTTAGATAGGGATGGTCTCACTAGAACTCTATTCATAACATAGCAAGCCATATTCACAGCTTCGGCCCAAAAATATTTTGGTAAATTATATTCATTTAACATGGTTCTAGCCATTTCTTGCAAACTTCTATTTTTCCTTTCCACTACTCCATTTTGTTATGGATTTCTTGGAGTAGAGAAGTTATGGTTATATCTATTTATTTCATAAAAATTTTGGAAGTCATGATTTTGAAATTCACCTCCATGATCACTTCGAATTGATGAAATCATAAAACCTTTTTCATTTTGAGTGAGTTTACAAAATTTAGAGAAACATTTGAAACAATCACCTTTGTGAGCCAAGAAATAGGTCCAAGTGTATCTACTATAGTCATCCATAATTACAAAGGCATATTTGCTATCTCCTAGGCTTGTTATGTCAATTGGTCCAAATAAGTCCAAATGGATCAATTGCAATGGTCTAGTGGTGTTAATTTGATTTTTTGATTTGAAACTAGTTTTTATTTGTTTTCCTAGTTGACATGCATCATATACCTTGTCCTTGACAAATTTCATATTTGGGATACCTCTTACTAACTCTCTAGATGAAATCTAAGAAATTAGTTTCATGCTTGCATGGCCTAATCTCCTATGCCAAAGCCAAGCATCATCATTCAAAACCGAAAAACACATTTCATTACTTAATTCATCAATATTTATGGTGCAGACATTGTTTTATTTTAAAGCAATCATGGATATGTCATTGTTTGGTTTTTCAAAGATGCAAACATTAGATTCAAATCTAGCAACATAACCTTTATTGCATAATTGACTAATGCTTAAAAGATTATGTTTTAAACCATCAACTAGCAATACATCATCAATTGAAAAACTTGATTTGTTACCTATGGTTCCCTTGCCAATGATTTTACCCTTGTTGTTGTCTTCGAAGGTGACATACCCTTCTTCTTTGCTAGTGAGCATAGAGAAATGAGATGGATCTCCGGTCATGTGCCTTGAGCATCCACTATCAAGATACCATTTCGTGCTCCTAGCTTGTCATTTTGTCTACAAAAGAGGATGGTTTTTAGATACCCATTTGATTTTGGGTGCCTTACAAATTGATCTACTTAATTTATAATTCAACATTGAATTGTTTATGGTTCCTTTAGGAACCCATATCAATTTTTGTGGACTAAATTTCTTGAATGGACATTTGTAAGCAACATGTCCCATTTTACCACAAAAATTACATTTCAAATGGGGTGATACATGCAATATGGGTCCTTTAATGAAGGTGGTGGGATTTTGGTGAGATCCACTCACAAATCTAATTTCACTTCTATTTCCGACGTGACCCTTGTTAGCAAGGATCATGTCCAAGCCCTTGCTACCGACTTTAAACTTGTTTAGGGTCTCTTTGAGTAGCAAGTTCTCCCTTTTTATTGCTTCTAAGTGTTTACACATAGAGCATGGGGGTAGAGAAGGGATTTGGAGACTATTGAACTTATTTTGTAATAAAGCATGCTCTTTCTTAAGCAAATTGAACTTCTTACTAATAGTTCTACATTCATCAAATAACTTATAAAAAGCGATAGAAAGTTCATCGAAAGATAACTCTTCATTAAATAACTCACTAACCTCTTCTCCTAATGCCATTAGCGCGAAGTTGGCCTCCTCTTTGTTGCTAGCTTCGTTAACCTCGGAGTCACTTGAATCATCCCACGTGGCCTTCAAAGCTTTCTTCTTCTTGAATTGCTTCTTCTTGGCTTGAGGGCATTCATTCTTGAAGTATCCCGGCTTCTTGCATTCGTAGCAAATAACTTGGTCCTTTTTGTGTTCAAATTTATTTTTTGTGTCATTTTTAAATTTGTTCTTTCTTATAAATTTCTTAAACTTTCGAGTTAAAAGTGCAGTGTCATTGTCACTGTCCTCATCACTTGATGTTCCTTTCAAGTGGTCTTTTTGTGTTCTAAGTGTCATATTCTTCCTGTTCTTTGGAAGGGGGTTCTCAAGCTCTTCATAAGCATGGCACGTCATCTCATAGGTCATTAGAGACCCAATAAATTCTTCAAGCGGAAATATTTTAAGATCTTTGGCCTCTTGAATGGCCATAACCTTTAGATCCCAACTCTTTGGAAGGGATCTTAAAATTTTAGTTACCAACTCAAAATTAGAAAAACCTTTACCAAGAGCTTTAAGTCCATTGATGACATCCGTAAACCGGGTGTATATGTCTCCAATGGACTCATTTGGTTTCATCTGAAAAAGTTCATAAGAATGCACAAGAATGTTGATTTTGGACTCTTTCACTCGGCTAGTACTTTCATGAGTGATTTCAAGAGTGTGCCAAATATCAAATGCCGATTCGCAAATAGAAACCCGATTAAACTCATTCTTATCAAGTGCACAAAATAAGACATTCATAGCCTTTGCATTGAGAGCAAAAATCTTTCTTTCCGACTCATTCCACTCACTCATCGGAAGAGAAGATTTTGCAAAGCCATTTTCAACAATGTTCCAAAGTTTGAAGTCCATAGAAATGAGAAAAATCCTCATACGAGTCTTCCAATACGTATAATCCGACCCATTAAACATAGGCGGACGAGTAATGGAGTGACCCTCTTGCATACCAGAGTAGGCCATCTCTCTTGGGTTTTAAACCAATATGAGAGTAAACCTTGCTCTAATACCAATTGTTAGGATCGGAAAGGCACTAAGAGGGGGGGTGAATTAGTGCAGCGGATTAATATCATAATTTTGAAACCAATTTCGCAAAAAGACAAGTTCGTAGGAAGATTTCGATTCAACGAAAGAGAACTTGAAAGAAGTTACTTGAGTAAAGTAAATAGAGGAACTAAGCAATTTGCAGCTAAGTAATGAAATAACTCAGAAATGTAAACACTCACACATTCATGAACACAATGATGTATAGTGGTTCGATTAAATGACCTACATCTACTCTTGAAGCCTTGCGATGAGGCTCCGCACTTCCACTAGCAAATCCTTTGAAGGGAAAGGACCAAATATCCCTCTTATAACCCTTTACAAAAGGTTCACACTCTTACAAGATTTCACAAGAAGAAGAAGGAGGTGAACACTTAGAAGAGGCAAGACTTTTCAAGACTTTTCAAGACTTTTCAAAGACTTTTACTCAAGATTCTAACTCTCAAAAAGGGTACCCTTTCAACTGAGAAATGGGGGGTATTTATAGGCTCAAAATGAATTCAAATTTGGGCTCCAAATTTGAAATTTTTTTGAGTTTCCTGTCACTCGGCTTATCGATCGCGGTGCAACCGTCAAAGGTGGAAAGAAAGTGCCACAACTGTGTCGATCCTAGCAGATCGACACATCGATGGTGCCACCGCCACCAGCGGTGCTACCGCCCCAGACTAGCGACAGGGGCGGTGCCACCGCCCTAGGCTTGGCGGTTCAACCGCCTGGCCCATTCAACAAAGGCTAAATGGGCCCTGTTTATGGCCCAAGTTGGCCCAGTAAGAGCCCGGTTGGCCCCTACCAAATTTAGACAGGATTATTTCCAAATCCTTGCTCTAATCATGTGCAAACTATGAATTTAAAACATAATTCTAAGTGATTTAACCTGACATTCTTCAAGTCAACTTCCGGCGAGCTTTGCGGTGAGATTCCGGCGGACTTCCGACACTTCCCTCAGATTTCTTCCGGCGGACTTCCAGCATACTCCGGGATTGTATAGCGAGCTCAACGAGTCTTCGGCTAGCTTCCGAATCTTCCCGGTGAGTTCCGCGAACCTTCGATGATCTTTGCGATGAACTTCCGAAAACTTCGGCAAGTCCCTGATTTGATCTTAGTTGGTTCCGGCAACACTTCCAATGATCTCTCGGACTTCCGATGAACTCTTGAACACCCGACGGACTTGACCATGATAAATCGCTTTATGTTTTCATCCCATCATAGTTATTCCTGCACACTTATCTTGACAATATATATTAGAACAAATATTTCACCAATTGACTTCATCATCAAAATCCGAGATTCAACAAAGTGGTCGCCAAATGTCAAAAGCCATTTCACACATAGAAATCCGATTGAACTCATTTTTGTCCAACGCACAAAATAAGGCATTCATAGCCTTTGCATTCAAAGAAAAAGACTTTTTCTCCAAATCCAACCATTCGTTCATTGGTTTAGAGGAAAGTTGAAAATGATTTTCAACAACATTCCACAAATCCAAATCCATTAAAAGTAAGAAAACTCTCATCTGAGTTTTCCAATAAGTGTAGTCCGATCTGTTAAAGAACGGTAGACGTATAACCGAAAAGTCCTCTTGAAAGCCATGAAGAGCCATTTCTTACGGGTGTAAATCTGAATGAGAAATAATGTAGCTCTGACACCAATTGTTAGGGATTTAGCAGCACTAAGAGGGGGGGTGAATTAGTGCAGCAGATAAATACGATAAACTTTGGCGCTTTTAAAACAACTTCGAAAACTTCATACGTTAAAAGCAACGTTTCATTTGAAACCATTTCGATTGTGTTTTAACTTAAAGGAATACATAAGAAGGAGACAACGACACAGAGCATTAAAGTAAAGATGATTTGCAGTAATGTAAATGACAATAAGATAAACGCAAACCGATTTATAGTGGTTCGGTTATACGACCTACGTCCACTCCTGATTCCTCTTCACTTGAGGCCACCGACTTTTTCACTAGCTATCCTCCTTCCAACGGGCGAGGATGAACTCCCTTACAGCACCTCTTCTTTTGACGAACTTAGGAGATAACCCTTATAAAGTCTCTCACCCCTCTCTTAGACTAAAACACTCTTAAACCTTTTGGTGAACTTCCGAAAACCCTTCAACAAGCTCCATACTCATTCTCGGCCAGTTCCGGCAGCACTCCCAACGAATCTTTGGACTTCCGTCCAACTCTTGAACTCCCAACGATCCATCATACTTATCTTCCAGCACTTTGTTTCGCTTTACGTCTTCATCATCATCATAGTTAATCTTGCACACACACAAATAAAAACTCTACTTCGATCTAAATAGTTATTACAACGCAAATTGATATTCAGTTGCCTGACACATCATTGGTCGGTGCTTCGTCCGATTCTTCGGTGCATCGTCCTCTCTCGCGGCTTGTTGCCTAATCGACAGTTGACCTCCGTAACCCCGATATCCTTGGCGCAACTCCGCTCTTCTTGGCCTGATGCCCGATGTCCGAAGCCTTCTGCCGATTATCGACCGAACCTCCGGCTCAACATCCAATATCCTAACGTGATCACTTCCGGCGCAACGTCAATTGTCTAATCCTGATCGATAGTAGACCTGCGTCACTCAAAATATAATTAGATCATAAAACACAATCAATTAGTTTCATCATTAAAATCCAAGATTCAACATCGATTAAGCAATAAACCGCAAGAGAGGACGATGCACCGAAGAACCAGACGAAGTGTCGACCAATGACGTGCTGGGCAACAAAAGGCTTACGATTCGTGTTGTAATAATTGTCTAGATCAAAGTAGGATTAGGTTAATTAAGTTGTAATTAGGCCAATCCAATTAGGGGCCAATTGGGCCTGCACTCAGATAGGTTTGGGCTGGACTCAAGGCCCAAACAGGGTTGCTGAACCCTATCTGGCGATAGCACCGCCAGATTAGGGCAGTAGTACAACCTAAGGCTCGGTGTCCCAAGTAATCTAGGCGGTGATACCACCCAAGGTTAGTATACCTAAGCAGTGTTATCATTGGCTGAGCGATGGTACCGCCCAGTACACTAATAGTGGCAGTGTGCCAAGTGTTGAATCTCGGATTTTGATGATGAAACTAATTGATTGTGTTTTATTGTTTAACTACGTGTCGAGTTACGCAGGTCTACTATCGATCAGGATTAGATAGTTGACACGTTAGTGGCAGACTACTTATTTGCTGTATAGAAAGGCAGGCTCACAACTCTCAGAGTAGTTGAGGTGAAAAACACAGGGTTGAGGTCATTAGTTGAAGAGTTAGGGCACTGTTAAAGCTAACATAGGGCTTTCACACACACCGGTTAGTATTCTATTATAAGTAGTAGTGAGTTCAAAAGTAAAGTGAGTAGGCTTAATCCAGGTGCAGAGGCTTAATCAAGGGGCTTCCGGCAATAAATCCAATATCAGGTTCAGAGGCTTAATCAAGTATTGGCGTAGGGGAGCTATAGGGCGAGGAAATGCTGGTGCTAGGCCAGTTCCGGTTCATTGATCTGAAGCGGGAAGGACAGAAAGATAGACTCTCGAATCAATCTGTTTGTCTCTATCTGTTCTTTTTAGAAGATGTCATTTCAAAGAAAGCAGAGGCAGAGGCATAGGGTGAGTTAGGTCTACTCGATCAGGGCATTGTCATAACTTCCGGAAGCTGCTAGCGCTTTGTTGCTGACGCCATGAATACTTTACTCGTTAATGACACCGGTGAACAATAGGGGAATGCGATACCAATTTAGTATTATGGCCTGCTTTTGATCTCGAAACTGACTGCGGATTATTAAAACACTTGAGCACTGCTTCAAATACTGCTCTGCTGCTTAATAAGTCTCTGCTGAAGATCCTAGACTAGAGCAGGAACAGGACATGTTTCCACTGAAGTACATCGCAACAGTAAGTATGTATGCCTCGACCTAAAGCCTGTATTCGTCGCTTGTCGGCTTGGCTAGTTTACATGGGTATAGTAGTTTACAGAGGAGTTGTTTACATGGGTATAGTAGTTTACATGGGAGTGAAAGGCTTATTTGTTTGTTTACTACGGAGTGAAAGGCTTTCCAGAGTTGAATCATAAATGTAATCCTATAGAAAGAGAATATCGAATATAGTATGGGCCAGAGCCAAACAGATCCATCTTTCTTGCTTAGCGACCGCCCTCTCCTTTCAGTTATGAATGCCATTGAACCGCTCCCGACTCAAAGCTTTGCTCTTCCTATGATTTATTGTTCTGTTGTGCGATACGGCTTTTTGCTAGCGTTACTAACTCAGTGACTTTTGGTTTCAAATCATTTTCACTTACATGGATATAAGAGCATAACATTACTACAAATATACGGTACTCACTGTTTGCCTTAATCACGAATAGAGGCACCGCACCCCGACGAACGAAACCTAAACTTGCTGGTTTTATTTAGTGCACCTATTCCTATTATAGAAAGGAGTAACTTAACTCATATGTACATATGTTTGCCCTTAGCATCCCGAGTTTATTGTGGCGGTCGTGGTCCAGTCAAAGCATTAAGGTTAAGAAACCCTTATTTGGAGTCTAATAACCTATGTTCAACAGAGCTCATGGCAAATAACCTATGTTGTGCCCATCGAAAGGCTCTAAAAATGCATTGACGCCTAATAAGATATAAGAGAGCCCTGAGACTTTACCTTAAAGCAGTGTTGCACCATCTTAAACACGCTGATGCGGGTAGATCGATAGCCTGCCTAAGTGCATTAGTGAGTGTTCGTCAAGAACAAGTCAAGTTTTCTAAACTCTAAAGTCAGAATGAAATTGAATCTCTGCTGCTGACTTAAGAACAGAAACATCATTTCCTCGCCCTGCTTTTTCTACTGTTAACGATAACAAGCAAAAGAATCATAACCATCTTTATTCGTTTCTATACCATCACTCGAGAACTCTGATTTCTATTAAGCTATATGCCTATGTTCTACTATGCTAATGTAACTTAATTGATACTTGGTAACTGTCTTGCGTCTAAAAAGACCTATAACTATGCTAATTGCTAATGTAATTGAATTGATACTTAGTCACTTTCCTTTAAAACAAACTCATATCATTGTCAAACTCTGTGCTTTCGTGCGTGGAATTCCTATTTCTTTGCTGCCTCAATTCTTAAAGCAATTCGGCTTTCTTCTTTTGCACTCAACTCTCTTCCTTCTTTAGAGTCTGCTCACTCGATAACACTCGAACAGAAAGATCAATTAGGCAATTATGGTCATTAGAAGGCAGGACAATAACAATAAGTGACGTGTTTCAAATCAGTTCCTCTGCTCTGGTCGACCATTACTCGGGAAAGCCTTTCACTCAGCTCTTTCTTCTTTACTTGCTGCTGACCCGGCCCGGTCTTGTATAATGAAATGAGGATAGAGATTGGCTGTTTCATCAGTTATCCTTTCTTATATAAGAGATAATTCAAGTGGCTCTGTTCCTTCTCTTGTGATTGCTTGCCCCGTCACTTGTTGTTGTTCCAGAGTGACTCTCTGTACCCAAAACGGAACTTGAGAATGGAATGTTCGACTTGAATCGTCTTAAGAAGAGAGGAAGATCTTTTTGAATGCGCGGGTAAGAGAAGAGATAGAGTCAAATTGAAATTGCATGTTGCAGTTAAGTCTACTTGTTCTTTCACTTTTTGAGTATTAGGAATCAGTTCTAAAGTCAAGTTTTGTTCTTGCAGAAGAGGAAAGCACATGTATAAGTTTCCGTTTCTTAATGATTTGTTCCACAGATGAAACAGATTCCTATTGATCATCAGCAGCAGCTTATAGTTGCATCTGTTCTAGACTCGAGATAAGGAAGAGTTATTTCTGCGTAGATAAACTCCTAAGCTAGAAACAACACAAAAGGATTTATGGCTGAAAATGCATTTCAGGGGTAATGGCAAAAGTAGGTGGCTACAAAGTAAAAAAGTATGAACCTAGCCTAGCTATAGGAATAGTTAGTCCTGTGAAAACGGACTATATGGAATAGGGCAACCAGTGCTTTGTTAGTACTTTTGCTTCTGCGCTCCAATCTCAAGATTCTATTAAATGATTTTACTGCGCTAAGATCTTATGCTTCTGTGCGAAAATCCATTATTATAGATAATTGCCCTTCTTCCGCTTCAGTATCGGGTGCGAGTTCCTTTGCTTTTAAGAGTCCGGAGCAGTGCTAAAGGAAGCTGTCATATACTCGTCTCCTCTTTCAGTTCGAGGTTAGGAAGCCAGAGAATAACCTGTAGCCAGTGTTGGCGATGAGTCTCTTTATCAGCGTTCCATAAGCCGAATCGAATGCCGCTCTTTTCTAAACAGCGCCCTAAGGATCTTCAGTAGATTCAACAAAGTAAGGAAGTTGCCCGCAGGTCAGTCTATGTTTTTAAGAAGAAATGCATTAGTTGGAGCTTTGATAGGAGATTTCCAACAATTGAGGTTTCCCCTGCCTTAAACAACGAACGAGAAATAAGCCTGATTGACCTTTAAGATAGGGAATTTCCCATTAGCTCTATTGAACCTATGTTCAGGGAACTATCAAGACTAGGGGCATCAATTCATTCTAAGGACGGACTGTTTCGAGTCAGAATCCCTTTTCGTTTTGTCAACAAGAGAATCAGCAGTCGCATATGATGGAAGTTGGTAAAAGAGCCCTGCCCTCTTCAAGACAACTGACTCAAAGCTCTTAAACAGCCTCCTCTAAGCTAAGCTCTGAAATTGCTTCTGTGTCTTTACTGGGTTTGGTTCTATACTACATGTGCTCGATAGATGAAATGAATCAATCAGATCTTCGGCTTATGCACAAGGTAGGGGCGGAAAGAGCACTCACTATGGTAGGGAGGTTATCGCAACACCACGATCTATCTTGTATGAGGACTGGGTGGTTCTCGAAACTCCTAATTCTATTATTAGGCTAGGGTAGGCTGGGATGGTAAACATATCTAAGTAGAGTATAATGGCTTATTCTCTGTAACTTGTGGAGTATAGATACAGGTAGGTTATAACTATTATTCATTATAGATACAGGTAGGTCATATTATTCATTTATATACATGCGCTCTAAAGATCAAATTCCGTATTTGTTGCTTCTGCACTCGCAAGTAAAAGTCCTGGTTTCGGGAGTGAAAGGGACTGTTCAACACCTTTACTTGCATTCCATATACCATGTACTCAATATCAAATCAATAAGAACAAGCTGCAGCGCTATAACAAGTTTAGGCGCCAACGGGAAGGGTAAGAGAAGATACTGGATAAGAAGAAATAGAATCAGCTGTGCGAGCGAGTGTTTCAGTTTCATCCCGAGTTTATTATGTCTTTGTTGTTGGTTCAGAATCATAAAGTGGCACCTCGTAGACAAAGACTTAAAAAGAAAGACACTATATTGAAGTCCACTCGATAAGGTAATAATCAAGGTTAGGGGGGAAAGCTGTAGATAAGGTAATTCCTTTTTTGTCCGCGGGTAAACTAATCTTCATGGGTGGGTGTCGTAGAGAGAAGTGAACATTGTTAAAACTGATTTGTGATAATGAAAGATATTTTGATATTGCTAAATATAGAATACAAAGTTATTTATATACATAGGAGGAGAGGATTTCCCTCAACTGTCCATCGAGATTTTCTCGTGCAGTTGAGGAAATCCTATCTGTTATTATGCCGTCGCAAGATTGTGCTCCTGTCAAGGACACCGATCTTGGACCCGATACAATGAAAATAATTTGCAGGCGAGAGGCTTCGTGAGTGAGTATACTAGTTGATTAGCTGTATATACATGTAAAACACGTAGTTGGTATCTGACAACTTGGTCGTAGACGAAGTGGAAGTCAATGACAATGTGTTTCATGCGTGAGTGAAATACTGGATTGGCACATAGGTAGGTAGCCCCAACATTATCACAGTATATTATAGGAGGAAAGGTAGAGTTGACGTTGAGTTCCTTGAGCAGATTTGTGATCCAATTTAGTTCAGCAGTAGCTGTGGCGATGGCACGGTATTCAGCTTCAGTTGTGGATCGTGCAACTATCTTCTATTTCTTAGAACTCCAACTGATTGGATTAGCTCCAAGGAAAATAATATACCTAGACATGGACATTCTATCATCAAAGTTTCTTACCCAATCAGCATCAGCAAAGGCATGAAGATGAAGCAGCGCGTTTTTTATTGAGAAAAAGGTCATGATTAAGAGTCCCTTTAAGATATCGTAAAATTCGTTTGACCGCAGGCCAATGCATACTAGATGGTCAATGCATGAATTGTGATAATTTTTACTGCAAATGTGATATCTGGACGAGTGAGAGCCAAGTATTGTAACGAGCCCAGTACTTGTCGATATTGAGTAGAGTCTGTAGCAGGGCTTCCATCACATAATCTAAGTGATTCACTAGTGAAGAGAGGAGTTGTAACCTCTTTTGCATCATGCATATTTGTTTTTAATAATAAATCTTGAATATACTTTCTTTGGGATAGGAGGAGACCTAAAGATGTGAATGTTGCTTCCACTCCTAGAAAGTAGCTCAAGGTGCCTAGATCTTTGAGAAAGAATCGAATGATCAATTGCTTTAAGAATGCCTAGATCGCCAAAGGATCGTTACCTGTGACAATAATATTATCTACATATACTAGAAGATATATTGTGTTCTCATTTTGCTGTCGTAGGAATAACGAAGTATCAGATTTGGAGTTGATGAAACCCGTTGACGTTAAGTTCATTATACCAAGCTCTTGGAGCTTGACGAAGTCCATAAATAGCTTTTTGTAGTTTGTAGACATGCCTTGGATATTACGGATGAATGAAGCTAGGAGGTTGCTGCATGAAAACATCTTCAGTTAGAGTTCTTTGTAAAAAGGCATTGTTAACATCTAGTTGTCGTATGTGCCAGCCTTTTGAGACGGCTAAGCTCAAGATAAGCCGGATTGTTGTGGGTTTAACAACTGGACTAAATGTCTCTATGAAGTCAACACCAGGTCGTTGATGAAATTCTTTGGCGACTAGACATACTTTATATCTAGCAATAGATCCATCCGGATTTTACTTAATTCGAAAGAGCCATTTACACCCGATGATGTTTCGTGTGTTATGAGAGGGCATTAGAATCCATGTAGAGTTATGGAGAAGAGTATTATATTCTTCACACATAGCTTTACACTAGTGAGGAGATTTTTGAACTTGAGTAATTATTGTGGGTTCACTGGCCTCACAGGAAGAGTTAGTTATAGCATGCAAATCAATGACTTAACAGGGTTTAAAGATATTATTTTTGGAGCGTGTTGTCATTGGATAGCTAGGGACTACAGAAGTGGGAGGTTGGGTTGTTGGTATAGTCAGTGGTGGATCACCAAGATCAATCAGACCAGTCTGCGGTACTTCAATATCATAAGGCGAGGTAGCTAAGGGCATTGCTTCATTAGTAGAGGAAACTGTTAAAGAAGGGATTGGAGAAATAACGGGGAGAGTGAGGAGGAGTTATTGAATAGGAGGAGTGCACCGACCATGAGGGTAAGGATTAGATGGTGTTATGGGAGATTCGTGTGATGGAATCGAGGAGATACTCCATTAATTATGTTTATCGAAGTAGCTTACATGGTAGGGGATGCATGATTTTGAGAAGGAAAAAAAATTTCACAAAAATAACGTGACGTGATATAAATACTTTTTGAGTTTGTGGATCATAACACTGAAAAGCATTATATTCAAGAGAGTATCATATAAAAATGCAAGGCTTAGATCATGGTGTTAGCTTATGTGAGGCATAAGGACATAGCCGTGGATAACATAGATAACTAAAGACTTTGAGTTTATAAATGTTTGGAAGCTTACGAAATAGTTTTTCAAATGATGACTTATATTGTAGGACTGGAGTGAGCATGTGATTAATGAGATAGACAATAGTTTGAATATCTGCTGATCAAAAAGTTGGTGGCATTGATACCTGATGCAGAAGTGTGAGACCAATTTCAACTATATGTTGATGCTTACATTCAGTAGAACCAATTAATGGAGGACTGAAAGAAATTCTCGACCAACTTTCTAAAGTTGGTAAAGATTGTGGAAACTTCAAATTTATGACGGAGAGGGTAGAACCATATGTACTTAGTGAAATAGTCAACAAAAATGACATAAAATCAAAATTTATCAAAAGAAAGAGTTGGGGCAGGACCCCAAATATCAATATAAATAATTTCAAATGGTTTAGAACAAGATATAGAGGATGTTCCAAAAGGTAGTCTATGACTTTTATTACTACGACAAGTATCACAATAAGTTAAAATGCTGTTAGTAGTAAAGCTAGGAAGTGAATAATGAAAAAATAATTTTTGTTGGATAAAAGACGAGGGATGACCAAGACGTCGATGCTATATATCAACTGAGCTACAACTGAAGAGTGAACATTGGGCTGGTTTGCTTACGATGCTGATGGCCATTCATAAATGTTATTTTTGTTCTGGCCTTGGACTAAAGATGCCCCCGTACTTAAATCCTTGACAAGAAAGGAGTTAAGAAAAAATTGAATTGAGGTATTGTTCTGTTTGCGGAATTGAGAGACAAAAATGAGGTTTCGTTTAATATGAGGTACACACAAAACATCATCAAGTGTGAAGGTTTATAGCAAATGAATTAAGTTTTGTGGAACTAGTATAAGTGATAGGAATTTCTTTACCATCACCGATGATGATGTCTTCATTTCTGCCATAGTTATTGTAAATAGACAAGTTCTAAAGATTAGAGGTGATATGATGTGATGCGCCAGAGTCCACAATCCAATTAGGTTGCCAAGTAGTCAGAGTAGTCATGAGGTTTGCCTAAGGCCACTGTGATGGAGCAGGGAGTCAAGGTCGAGACAGATAGATTTTCGCAGAGTGTCCGACTTTGTCACACAACTGGCAAATAATTCTGTGATGGCTACTGAGGTTAGGACGCCAGGGCTGATGAGTATAGAAGTTGCCACCTTGATTGTGAGGATTAAAGTGTGGATAATGTGGATGAGAGAGGTTTGGTGTGAGACCCTTAGGGTTATGAGGCAACTTAGCCAAACCTTTATTGATGTGCTTATTGTACTGGTTGCCCTTTCTCTTGGATTTTTAATTGACTTGAGCTGTAATAGTTGGTCCGGGCAACCTGTCATTGCACTTCAAATATGTCTCATAGTTAGTCAGCTTGTCATAGAGTTTTTCAAATGATATTGATGAGTCGCGTGCCCGAATTGCGACTGCCAGTTCTTTGTACTCATCTCCTAGGCCATTAAAGGTGTGGACTAGGACTTCTTCTTCACTAAGGGAATGGCCTATCAAAGCCAAGTCATCAATGATAACTTTGATATTTTGTAAATAATCAGTAATAGTACTACCCTCTTATTTTACAATCATCAAATTGGATAAAAGTCCGAGTATGTGAGCGATTTGCCAAGGTGGTTTGTAACTTGGACTATGCTTCTGCTGTAATCATATATGAAGATATTAGTAGGGCGATGGACCTAGTGACTGAGGCTTGAATGGCTTGAAGGATGAGGTGATCTTGACGTAACCATAGTTTGTGGGCTGGATTTGGTACTGGACTTGGTTCTCCTGAGATATTGATCACTGCAGGTGGACAATGGATAGAGTCGTCGATGTAACCTAGTAGGTCCTATCCAAATAGAAGATTAATAAATTATGCATGCCAAGGTGCGTAGTTCCCGCCTTTGGATAGTTTAAAAGGAATGAGTGCTGTAGCATTGATGGTGATAAGGCCTGTAGGTTGAGAAGTACTATGGTTCCCTGTAGGGACAATGACTGGAGTCTTAGAGATAGATGGTGAAGACATTTGAGGATATATTGTTGTCGAAGAGGAAGACAGTAGTGGGAAGATAGCGATGCTTAGGCAGGTTGCTGCTTTGTGATAGGTGGAAGCAATGGGCGACGGTGGTGAAGTCCACTGAGGATTGCTATTGCCATGGGTAGCCGGACGGTGTAGATGTCATGGTGTCAATCAGCTGTGAAATCTACTGGATGTAGGCTACAATGATGTGGAGGAAGAAGTGGTAGACGACACCACCTAGTTGTCACAGAGGAAGCGGAAGACTACAGGTAGGGGTGTCAATTCCTATAGCAGCGACACCTCGATGATGCAGCCTGTTGCATTTGGTGCTTTGGTGCGAGCTATAGCATCGACACCTTGATGTACTTTGGTGTGAGCTGAAAGTGTAGCATGTTGCTTCGCTTCGTGGAGGAGGTCGACAATAAGGCATTGATGGCTGTCACTGTGGCTTGCAACTTTAAAATAATTGTTACTAGAGGAAGCGAAGCCACAAGGGATCCCCAAATAGAATCGACAAGTGAGCTTGAGACCTGAGCCTTGATCAATCGATTGGTCGGTCGACGAGAAGAAAGCGATGGCAGAGGAGAGAGGGTTCTCAGCGGAGGGAGGAAGGGTAGGGTCAACGCACTTGAGCTCGTCGCGCAGGAATAAGGTGGGGGCGCTTGCGTTGGTTGTGGGAAGCACTCTGTTTCACTGCAGAGGAAGCAGCGACAGCTACAGCGATAGAGAACAAGGCTGCGACTGTAGAGGGCAAGGGCTATAGCTGTGACCCAAGGGGAGGCAGCGAGGGGGGGAGAGTGCCGAGGCTAGAAGGAGATGCTGTTTGCGGCTGGGAGGACACCAACGAAGTCGGCAGTGACATTCGTGGCTGATAAGGATTGCAGTGGCAGTAGTAGTTAGGGCAACTACAGAGTGGAGTGGCGGTTGCGGTGATGGTAGTAGAGAGTGCTCGCTGCAAGGGCTTGGTGGCTGGCAGCGGTGGTTGCACGGCTGGAGCAACAACGGTGGTGGTGCGGTGATGATGGTGTGGCTGCGGTGGCCCCGCCGAAGGTTCACTGTGATCGCTAGCGACCACGCGACTGTAGTGAAACGGGCGTGATCGAGGGGTCCACTGGCTGGAGTAGCGGCGAGGAAGCTTCCGCCCGTGGAAGTAGAGGAAGCAGAGGGTGGAGGGGAAGATTTCGCCTGTGCAAGCCGAGGAAGCGGGGGGGGGGGAGATTAGGCGTAAGAGATGACCTAATCGATGGATTCCTCGGCCAGAAAGAGGAAAGATGAAGCCGAGGGAGACTTGTGAGTTCTATTGTGATGCTGCGGCGTTGGCAGCAATGCAGGTGAGAAGAACGCAGCGAGAAGAGTACTTGCTCGTTCGGCTCGTTTAAAGTCCGCAAGTGAGGAAGATCGACGAGGCAAAGGGCAGCCATTGAAGTAGAGAGCGGCTATCGACAGAGTTCCACGAGATCCAGAGGTAGGAAATGCCGCCGGAGAAGGAGCAGAATATCGATCGTAGTGGAGGAAAGAAAGACTCATCGAATGCTGCACCTTTTGCTGAACTTGGAAGATGACAGGCCTCGGTGAGGATCAGTTGCTATCGTCAGACAGCGAGAAAGAGAGCTTGCTCTTAGGCAAGCAGCTCTGATACCATGTTAAAATTGAGTTGTGATAATGAAAGATACTTTGATATTGCTGAATACAGAATACAAAGTTATTTATATACATAGGAGGAGAGGATTTCCCTCAACTGTCCACCAAGATTTCCTCGTGCAGTTGAGGAAATCCTATTTGTTATCAAACATGATTGACTTTAATCATTTATTGAATCATAGGATTGATATACGTTAACTGCACTAACTGTAGTTGTTGACGTTAAGGGAAGTGTCCACTACAAGGTTTCATAATCAAGGAAGCGGGAAAGAAAGAAGCGGAGAGTATTAGCCCCGCAAAAACAGGAATCCTTCCCTGCGCTGAGGATTGCCCGAAGAAGTAAGCGTTAGCGAGTTATGGTATAGACAAAAGTAAATACACTGCTTGGCTTGTTCTTAACCAACCCAGAAGGGCTCTTTCTCGGTGGTATTGTTGTAGGGTGCAAGGAATGAATAAAGTACTAAGTGAGAGAATCAGTAGTTATTGGGAAAAACCTGTTAATGCGGAATAATTCTTTTCCCTCTTTGTGTATCAAAATGGGTTCCTCATCAAAAATACCAACTTGATATAATAAGCAAATATTAACCAGAACAATATAAATAACAGAACAACTGATCAAACACAAGTGAGACTGAATTTTTAACGTGGAAAACCTAATGTGGGAAAAACTACGAGACTGTAGTCCACTTCAAACTTCCACTATCACCAATAATGATAATAGGTTTACAATATATCTTCTCTAAAATAATAAGAGGATCATAATAACATCAAGATCAAATATCTTGGCTCAACAATAGTGCATCATCATCGTATAGATGGATCTCATCTAAGAAAAGCTTTAGATCTCACCAAAATAAGTATATCAGGAAAGCACCTTAGAAAGGATAAACCACAGATCGGTACCGTTAGGATTGTAGAGTTTACTGCAAGGATTCTCCACATCAAATCTGGGCCAAAACCGACGAAGTTTGGCCATCGATCATTAAGCAGAAAACTCAGAATCCTAGTTTTCTTCTTTCCTCTTTATTTCTCTTTCCTTTCTCTCACTGCCCTGTCGCACGCTGCACGCTGCTTCGCTGCTGTTCTGTTTCCTCAACTGCACTCCTTTCAAAAAGAAACCCTTGGCTTCTATTTAATTAATTGATTTGGGCTCAGGCCCAATTATCTGGTCCAAGCCCACCTATGGGCTAGACTCAACAATTCTCCCCCTCCAGCTTATATGGTGGGTTGTACTAATCCCGCTCTTCATCTAAAAACTTCAAGCTTCTCCTTAGGCAAAGACTTTGCTAAGTTATAGGTGTGGTTCTCAAGCAAGGATCTCATCTCTTCTTGCATGGCTTTAACCCACTCATTCTTGTGCTCATGTAGAATAGCTTCCTGGTAAGTTTCTGGCTCTCCCCCATCAGTAAGCATAACATACTCATGTGGAGGATATTTTGTAGATGGTTGTCGCTCTCTTGTGGATCTTTTCAATGGAATCTCAACTGGTGGTGGAGGTGCTTGCTCAGTTGGTTCAACTTCATCAACTGTAGGAGTATCATCACTAACATTTCACCACATTCTTCTTCATCATCTCCCCCATGATCATCATGAACTATAGGTGGAGGAACTGAACCTAAACTCCAAGGAATATAAACAGAGGTTTCTGGCTTCTCAATATTATCACAATCATCAAATAATTGGTCTTCAAGAAACACAACATCCCTGCTTCTAACAATCTTCTTTGTTGTTCACCGGATCCCATAATCTATATTCAAACTCTTTATGACCATATCCCAAGAAAATACATGCCTTTGCCTTATTATCAAGCTTGGATCTCTCATCTTTAGGAATATGTACAAATGCTTTGCACCCAAAGACTCTCAAATGATCATAAGATATATCTTTCCCTTTCCATACTCTCTCTGGAACATCACCTTGCAGAGGAACTGATGGAGAAAGATTTATCAGGTCAACAGTAGTTCTCATAGTCTGCCCCCAAAATGAGGTAGGTAACTTGGCATGGGAAAGCATACACCTAATCCTTTCTTCAATGGTTATGTTTATCCTTTCTGCCACACCGTTTTACTGAGGAGTTTTTGGAACTGTTTTCTCAAGCCTGATACCATGAAACCTGCAATAATTCTCAAAAGGACCCCTGTACTCACCATCATTATCTGCTCGAACACTCTTTAACTTTCTGCCAGTTTCTCTTTCAACACTGACATGAAATTCTTTGAAGACATTGAGTACATGGTCTTTAGATTTCAAAGCAAAAGCCCAAACTTTTCTAGAATGATCATCAATAAAAGTAACAAAATAAAGAGCACCTCCAAGAGTTCTAGTTTGCATAGTACAGACATCAGTATGAACTAAATCAATAATATTTGATCTTCTAGATGGCGGATAAGTATGAAATGCAACTCTATGTGTTTTTCCAACTAAGCAATGATCACAAGATTTAAGAGATGTACCTTGCAACTCTGGTAAGAACTGCTTTCTAGCAAGAGTTTGAAGTCCCTTCTCGCTGATATGACCAAGCCTCTTATGCCAAAGATCTATGCTTTCACCCTTTTGAATTGCATTAATCTCTCCTTTGTGTAGCTTAGCTTCCATAATATAAAAAGAGTTCAACTTCTTTCCTCTCGCCACAACTAGAGAACCTTTAGTGAGCTTCCATTTGCTTTCACCAAAATAATGTGTAAATCCCTCATCATTAAGTCTGCTTATAGATATCAAATTCAGACGAATATCTGAAACATGTCTAACATATTTGAGTATCAATTTGCTCCCAGTACTGGTTTCTAAGCAAATATCTCCAATACCCATAATCTTGGATGTACCATCGTTTCCTATTCTAACATTGCCAAAATCACTAGCAGTGTAGGATCTGAATAAATCATTATGAGAAGTAACATGGAATGAAGTACCAGAGTCAATTACCCAGTTGCTGTCCTGAGCTGTAAGACTAACACATCCATCATCACAAATAGTAATGATATCACCTTCAGCAGCAACTGCATTGGTCTCCTCTTCATTTTTCTTCCTTTCATTCTGTTCTCGCTTCCAAAATTTACACTCTTTCTTTATATGACCTGGCCTATTGTAGTGGAAACACCTGATATCTCTTCTAGACTTGGATCTTCCTCTGTAACCATGTGGATTTCTATTGTGACTTCTTCCACGTCTTTCCTGCTTTTCAGTAACAAGTGCACCAGAAGAAGATTCTCCCTGTTCTTTCCTTCTAGCATCTTCATTCAGTAAACTATCTTTAATCATATCTATAGTTAGAGTCCCCTTTGGCGTGGAGTTACAAATTGTCACCACATACGTTTCCCAACTTTCTGGTAAAGAGCTGAGAAGTAGCAATCACTGCATTTCATGATCTATATTCATTTTCATAGCAACCAACTTATTTGCAAGACTCTGAAATAGGCTTATGCGCTCAACAATGTTGTCACCATCTTTATACTTCAAATTAACAAGCCTTCTAAGGAGAGAAATTCTATTTCTCACTATCTTTTTCGCAAATAGATTTTCTAGCCTTTGCCAAATAATATCAGCTTTGGTTTCATCAGAAATATGCTCATGCAGATTTATATCCATCCATATTCTAATATAAGCAATAGCTTTCCTATGTTGGACCTCCCATTCCTCCTCTTCCATAGTAGAGGGTTTTTCTTTAACTTTGATGGGCTTCTACAAATCTTTGCAATAGAGCAATTCTTCCGTCATACGCCTTCAAGTGGAATAATTTGATAAGTTCAATTTAATCATACCATCTGATTCTTCCATTTCAATCACACAAGAAAAAAACTAGTAGTAAATAATAACCTGCTGCTTGATACCACTTGTTGGAAAAAATCTGTTAATGCGGAATAATTCTTTTCCCTCTTTGTGTATCAAAATGAGTTCCTCATCAAAAATACCAACTTGATATAATAAGCAAATATTAACCAGAACAATATAAATAACAGAACAACTGATCAAACACAAGTGAGACTAAATTTTTAACATGGAAAACCCAATGTGGAAAAAACCACGGGACCGTAGTCCACTTCAAACTTCCACTATCACCAATAATGATAATAGGTTTATAATATGTCTTCTCTAAAATAATAAGAGGATCATAATAACATCAAGATTAGATTTCTTAGCTCAATAATAGTACATCATCATCGTATAAATGGATCTCATCTAAGAAAAGCTTTAGATCTCACCAAAATAGGTATATCAGGAAAGTACCTTAGAAAGGATAAACTATAGATCGGTACCGTTAGGATTGTAGAGTTTACTGCAAGAATTCTTCACGTCAAATCTGGGTCAAAACCGACGAAGTTTGATTACCGATCGTCAAGCAGAAAACTCAGAATCCTAATTTTCTTTTTTCCTCTTTCTCTCTCCTTTCTCTCACTGTGCTGCCGCAAGCTGCACGTTGCACGCTGCTTCAACACCGTTGTTTTGTTTCCTCAACTGCACTCTTTCAAAAAGAAACTCTTGACTTTTATTTAATTAATTAATTTGGGCTCAGCCCAATTATCTGGTACAAGCCCAAGGTGAACTCAACGGTAGTTAAAGATCTTCATCCAAATCTTAGTTCTCTAATAGGGTCCGGGGAGTCGGACAGCCTCTATATTGAGTGGAACAGTAGTTGCTTGTAAGGCAGCGGTTAACTTGGCTCTTTAGTTCAAACGGAGTGGTAGTTTTTGCTCATATCTATATCTATATCTATATCTGGTGCTCTAAAGTAGATGCTTCTATCTATATAGGATGATTAAGGTTTAGCGCCAATAACAGAAAGAGTACTCATGAAAGATGATAACGATGGTTATTACTAGATCTTGTTCTGTCTCGTTAATAATGTAATAACAAATAATAACGATATATATAGCTTGTTTATAGACCTAGACCTCACAATAAATCATTCTTGAACTTTCCCGTTAGCCTTGTAAACAAAGAATTCTTTAACTATCCCGACTGATTGACTTAGCGCTTCCATCAGAGATGAACATAAGCCAACTCCCTCTATATACGCCAAATACTTGAACAACTGAAAGAGACTCTAGAGCAGATGCACTTGGCGTCGAGAGTCTGGGGCGTAGAGTCTTGATAAGGTTATTCCGTAATTACTGGCTTTGATGCCCTACCCTAAGTCAACGAGTGGAATTCGATTGAACACTAGCAGTTCATCATAAGTAAAAGAATGAAACCACTACTAAAGCAGAAGGGGTGTTATAGAAGAAGTCAGTAACTACTTGAATAAGTGGAAGAAAGAGAGGAAGCTACAGAATAGACTGTTCGAGCAGTATAGAATCAAGACCTTAAAGAGGAGTAGGGCTAGGGCGAGTAGGGCCAGTCAACCTTTAATTGACACAACGCTAAGGCACAAGGGAACAATAAGCTCCAAAACAGCTTCAAATGGAATTCTTTTAGGCTTATGGTATCTGTGAAAAACCCCTTTTATGGTTGTTTAAGCCAGGGAAATTCCACTCGAGTATATGCTTGGCACGTTCTTTCAATTTGAACTTATTCCTCTCTTGTCGACTTATCTGCTTGGTTTGTTGACTTTGGATTAACTGTAAATTAAGTATTGACTCCCATCTCGTTTGAAAGAATTATTCCTGGTAGTATTGTTTTGGGTATGAGTATTGTCTAGGTTTGGGCAAGTACCTATCTATACCGACGCACGCTACTCATCTCGCTGGCAACTATAACTATCCTTTGGTTGCTCTCACCTAATCTAATATCAAGTCCAGGTCCAGGTCTAGTTAGCACCCCAATAGACTCAGCTGTATCTGTTGGTTTGGCAAGTCTCACATCGAGACAATCAAGCTTGTTATTTTCTATTGCAACTATAAATAAGGGCTTGGGTTTTGAAGCCAAGAAAAATACAAGAAAAGCCTAATTTTTTGCTTTGGATTTAGTTTCTATTAAGTCCAAACTTAGTTAAATATTTTAGGCTTTTTCTTGTTTAGTAGTTTTAGGTGTTTTTTGGTCTAGGAACACTTTTCTAAGGCATTTGTAATTATCCTTTTTATAGTAGAGTTTTGCTCCTCCTCCGCCCGTGGACGTAGGTTAATTGATCGAACCACGTAAATTTTGTGTCCCTATCTCTTTTATTTTTCTGCTTTATTATAGTCTTTATTGGATTGCCAAATTACCCATTTGTTAATTTCCTGGAACCTCTTCTAACAAACTGGTATCAGAGCCAGGTTTCTTTGAAGGCTCCGGGATCTTTGGCAACAATGACAATAACAAAGCTCGTTGTCGAGAAATTCGATAAAAATGTCAACTTCGGCATATGACAGCTTAAGATGGAGGTCATTCTGATTCAAGACGGAGTTGATTTGGCTTTACAGGGAGCTGAGAAAATTTTAGATGATACGTCAAAGGAAGATTTTGCGGGTATGGATAAGAAGGTTTGATCAAGCATTATTTTAAATCTCTTTGACGAGGTTTTACAGGAGGCAGAAACAGAGACTACGGCTAAGAGCATATGGGACAAGCTTAAAACCTTATATATGAAGAGGACAGTGGAGAATCATCTCTACTTGAAGCAGAGTTTGCATATACTTCGGATGACTAAAGGTATATCTATACTCTCACATCTTAAAAATTTTGATTCCTTAGTTATGGATTTGAAAAATATAGATACAAAAATTAATGACGAGGATAAGGCCCTGTTACTTTTGTATTCTCTTCTCTAATCCTTTAAGTATTTCCATGATACTATGATTTATGGAAAAAAAATAATTTCGTATCAGGAAATTAAATCTGCATTAAAATCTAAGGAGTAGATAGACATGGATATCACTAGGGAAAGTAGTGGGAATTAGGCTGAGGGTTTGGTTGTTAAGGATAGAACGGATAAAAGGAAATTTAACAGTAGTATATCTAAATCTAGTTCTAAATCCAGACATAGAAATTTGGTATGCAGATATTGTCATAAAATGATGCACATTAAGGCTAATTACTTTAAATTAAAAAATAAATTAAAGCAAAAGGGAAAACTTGTTGAGAAAACTACTGAGTCCGCTGAAGCTAGTGTTGTAGCTGATGAGAATGTTGAAAATATTTTCTTTGCTACTGATGACAGGAAAAGGTCTAAAAATGAATGGATTGTAGATTCGGATTGTTCTTATCACATGTGTCCCAATAGCGATTTATTTTCAATATATGAATCTTATAATGGTGGAATTGTTTTGATGGGCAATAATGCTGTGTGTGATGTTGTTGGTAAAGATCAATAACCTATCAATTGACTTCATTATCAAAATTCGAGATTCAACAATCTCTCCCTTTTTGATGATGACAATCAATTGATGACAGAGTTAATCTTAACTCCCTCTATCTATATGCCATATTATGAGAGAAAAATACTTGAATTCAATCTCTTTAAATTCAAGTTGAAACCGATAAGTTTCATCCGTTGAACTTATCATTATGCTTAACAAGCATGACCTTTCATTCATAAATATGAAACTTCATATTTTTCATATTTTGAAAATATTGTCAAGGTATAACACTCAATTTCAAGTCAAATGATGATAGACATTTATCACTTCGACAAATGATACCAATTATAATTTGAAATATAACAAGGATCAAACAATATCAATATAAAAAGCACAAATGCAAGGCATGAAATCATTTTTCCGATACATCATCAAATAATATGATATCTTATCATATCAATGAAAGATACTAAATTTTAAATATGATATGATAATAATCTTTCAAAAATTTACATGTTAAGCATGTATGAACCATTTGCAATACATGTGATACATTGCGATACGCTACAAATTTTATTGTGATGCTTTTAAAGATAGCAACTAATTTTCGATTACAAAGCATGGCAAAAGCAATTATATTGCAATATAAGACATCAAGTCATGGATTTATTTGCCATATTCTTCTCGATGCATGTAAGGCATTAAGTCATCAATTTATTTTACCATTTTCTTCTCCCCCTTTGTTATCAACAAAAAGGAGGTGAATTGTGATTAAAAAAAAAATGGTAAAGGCAATCATCATAAGGTATCGTGATGCTAGTCATTTATCAACCATGTCAAAATTGTAAAGGTAGTCATCAAACGTATATGATACATAAGAATGAGGCTTAAATTTGCTTAGAAAGTAAGTTGAATATCATGTAAAGTATGTCATCTGAGATGGATAAACCTAAAAAGTGATTTGATGATTCTTATTTATGTTTATGAAATCCGAAAAATGATCTTTTATCATTTGTCAAGTCATAAAAGATTCATACATGAAAGAGGTTCAAGATGCAATTTTATAAAATTGTAAAGTGGAAGGATAGATTATTGAAGCTATTTATCAAACATTTAAATTCGTGAGAGAGAGAGAGAGAGATAACAAATTTATGAAAAAGATTAACTTGGCATTTATGAAGTGGAGCACATCAACATCAAAAGTTTCATAGAAAAAGATTCAACTCGGTATTCTTATAAGAATCCATGAGATGGAAGATAAACAATAAAAGCTCAAGACTTAGAGATGAGCACAAGAGTTAAGAATAAAGTCCGAAGAGAGTATAACAAACACTTAAGAGCTTAATCTTTATGCAAAATTCATGACATTAATCTATGCATATTTCAAGTTTCAAATGATATGAAAATCATAAAAACTATTTAGTCATCCCAATAGAGAGAGGGAGTATAAAACCGATTTCATACATCATAGAAGGGGATGATATTACTTAAGGTTCATCAATGAAGAAGGAGGAGAATCAAAATATTACGATCGAAGGATAAAAATGAGAGCTCTATTCAAAATATAATATTATAAAGATGTCATCCAAAATCTGAAAATAATAATAAGTTGAGATTATGAAAACCAAAGTTGAAAAATTTTGAAAAAGGAACATACAACATTCATGTATTAGGACAATTTAGCATACCTAATTCTCTTCTAATGAAGTCAAATTGTTCATTTAGGGGTTTTGTAAAAATGTATGCTAATTGATGTTTTGTACCAATAAATTCTAGAATGATATCATTATTATTGACATGATCTCGTATAAAGTGATGCTTAATGTCAATATGCTTAGTTCTAGAGTGTTGAATGAAACTTTTGGTTAGGCAAATAGCACTTGTGTTATCACATTTTATGGAAATATTCTTTAAATGAATTCCATTGTCTTCTAAAGTATTTTTCATTCAAACAATTTGTGCACAACATGCACTTGCGGCTATGTATTCAGCTTCAGCCGTAGATAGTGCAACCAAGTTTTGTTTCTTAAAAGTCTAAGAAACAAGTGCATGTCCTAAAACTTGGCATGTTCTGGATATGTTTTTTCTATCTATTCTACATCCGCCAAAATCTGCATCCGCATAGGCTTTTAAATCAAAGTCATCAGATTTTGGATATCATAATCCTAGGTTAGGAGTTCCTTTAAGATATCTAAGGATTCTTTTAACGACTTTAAGATGAGATAACTTAGGGTTAGCTTGAAATCTTATACAAAGTCCTACACTAAACATGATATCCGGTCTAGTTGTAGTGAGGTAAAATAAGCTACCTATCATTCTCCTAAATATTTTTTGATCAAAATTTTCTCCACTTTCATCCAAGTCTAACTTAGTGGAAGAACTCATAGGAGTATTTATGGCTTTTGAACCATCCATGTTAAATCATTTTAATAATTTTAATACATATTTAGTTTGATTAAAAAATATACTATCACTAAGTTGTTCAATTTGTAATTCTAAAAAAAAGGTTAATTCACCCATTAGACTTATTTTAAATTCATGACTCATACACTTGACAAATGATTCACATAGTTATTCATTAGTAGAATCAAAGATAATATCATCAACATAAATTTGAATAATAAAAAAATTATTTTTAAAATATTTAATAAACAATGTAGTATCGACATTGCCTTTAGTAAAATTATTTAAAATTAGAAATGAACTAAGTCTCTCATACCTAGCCCTTGGGGCTTGTTTTAACTCATAAAGAGCCTTGATCAATTTAAACACATGATTAGAAAAAAGAGAGTTTTCAAAATCGGGTGATTGTTCAACAAACACTTCTTTAGAAATAAAACCATTTTAAAAAGTACTTTTGACATCCATTTGAAATAACTTAAAATTATTACTACTAACATAGGCAAGGACATCATAATGGCTTCTAATCTTGCCATAAGAGCGAAGGTCTCTTCGTAATCGATACCTTTTTCTTTGTTGAAACCTTTGGCCACTAATCTAACATTGTTTCTAACCATGATACCAAATTCATCTTGTTTATTTCTAAATACCCATTTAGTACCTATAACTGAATGGTCACTTGGTCTAGGAATAAGTTTCTACACCTCATTCCTCTCAAATTGGATTAATTCCTCTTGCATTGCAATAACTCAAGAATCATATTTTAAGGCTTCGTCAATGCACTTAGGTTTAATTTGAGAAAGGAAAGCGACATTGGCACAAAAATTCTTAAAAGAGGAATGAGTTTGAACCCCTTTTGATGTGTCTCCTATAATTAGCTCATTTGGATGAGCATCTACATACTTTCATTCCTTAAATAAGGAAATTTTGGAAGAAGATGCATCCAAGTTGCTATTTTGAGGAGAGGGTTTATTCAAATTCAAACCATCAAAACCAAGATCATCATCAAAATTATTTTTCTTAAATTTGAAAACTTTATTAAAAACTATATGAATAAACTCTTCTATAACCAAGTTTCTTTTGTTAAAAATATGAAAAGCTTTTGAAACAGAAGAGTAACCAAGAAAGATGCCTTCATCGGATTTAGTATCAAATTTTTCTAAGACATTCTTTTCATTCAAGATAAAACATTTACAATTGAAAACTTTAAAATAAGAAACATTTGGTTTTTTGTTATTCCACAATTCATAAGGAGTTTTAGATAGAGATGGTCTTATTAGAACCCTATTCATGTATAGCAAGCTGTATTGATGGCTTTGGCTCAAAAATATTTGGGTAAACTATGTTTATTTAACATGATTTTTACCATTTCTTATAAATTTTTATTATTTCTTTCTACTACTCCATTCTGTTGAGGATTCCTCGGAGTAGAGAAGTTATGGTTATATCCATTAGATTCACAAAAATTTTGAAAGTCACGGTTTTGAAATTCACCATCGTGATCACTCTGAATTGATGAAATCATGAAACCTTTTTTGTTTTGAGCAAGTTTACAAAATTTAGAGAAACATTTAAAGCAATCACTTTTGTGAGCCAAGAAATAGGTCCAAGTGAATCTACTATAGTCATCTATAATTACAAATGCATATTTGCTATCTCCTAGGCTCGTTATATCAATTGGTCCAAATAAATCCATATGGATCAATTGTAATAGTCTAGAGGTGCTTATTTGATTATTTGGTTTCAAGCTAGTTTTTATTTATTTTCCTAGTTGACAAGCATCACATACTTTGTCTATAATGAACTTTGTTGAATCTCGGATTTTGATGATGAAACTAATTGAGTGTGATTTGTGGTCTAACTGCGTTTTGAGTTATGCAGGTCTACTATCGAGCAGGATTGACTACGATAGGGATGAAGACGTAAAGCGAAACAAAGGGCCGAAGACAAGTGTGATGAATCGTTGGGAGTTCGAGTGTTCAAAGGAAGTCCGAAGATTCGTTGGGAGCGTTAGAATCGCGGCCGAAACGAGTAGGAAGCTTGCCGAAGGGTTTTCGGAAGTTCGCCGGGAGGTTCGTCGGAAGTTCGCGGAGCTTGCCAAGAAAGATCGTGCTTGCCAAAGAAGCTCGGGGGAACTCGCCAAGATCATCGTGAAGTCCGAGAGCTTGCCGTGAGTCCGCGGAATCGTTTCCGAAGGTTCATCGGAAGACTGCTTTAAGTTGACCGGAAGCTCACGGAAGAAGTTGTCATGTGGACTTTGTAATAGCTTAGGAAACGTCTTTAAAATTCGTAGTTAGCACGTATTTTGGGTTAGGATTAGATAACCCAAAGTGGGGGCCCATTGGGCCTTGATTAGATGAGTTTGGGCCAAAATTTTGGCCCAAACCGAATCAAGCTACGCATGCATGCATGCTACGTGCATCTTCTTTGTAGCCCTCGCTTTATCGTAGCGCGCCCGCCATCTTGAGCAAGCCCGCCATCTTGTATCGCGCCATCGTAGTGCGCCGCTCGTGAGCAGTGCGTAGCATCGCCGCTTTGCTGAAGCGTAGCACCGCCTTCAGCGACTCTCGTAGCCAGCGCGTAGTAGCACCGCTGGCGTCGCGTAACACCGCTGGTGCGTGGAAAGCCAGGCGTAGCACCGCTGGTGAAGCGGTAGAACCGCTGGGTGTGTCGATCTGCCAAGACTTGATCAAGATCGAAAAACTCAAAGGATTCAAATTTTGGCTCCAAGTTTGGGCTCCAAATTTGAATCGCTTTGAGGCTTATAAATACCCCTTCCTTTTCAGCTGAAAGGGAACCCTTTTTTAGCAAGAAAAAGTTTGAGTCTTGAGCTTTTAAGAGTTTTGAAAAGTGTTGTTTTCTTTGCTAAGTGTTCACCTTCTTCTTCTTCTTGAGATATCTTGTACAAGTGTGAACATCTTGTAAAGGGTTGTAAAAAGGGGTGTTTGATCCTTCCCTTCAAAGGACTTGCTAGTGGAAGAGCGGAGCCTCATCGCAAAGGCTTCAAGAGTGGATGTAGGTCATTTGACCGAACCACTATACATCATTGTGTCCTTAAATGTGTGAGTGTTTATATTTCTGAATCATTTCATTTCTTGGCTGCAAGTTCATAGTTAGTTCCTTTTCACAAGCAATTACTTTCAAGTTCTCTTTCGTCGAATCGAAATCTTCCTACGAACTTGTGTTTCTTTGCGAAATCGGTTTCAAGAATACGAGTTTAATCCGCTGCACTAATTCACCCCCCCTCTTAGTGCCTTTTGATCCTAACAATTGGTATCGAGCCAGGTTCTTTCTCTTTGGATTTACACCCGTGAGAAATGGCTCTAAATGGTTTTCAAGAGGGCTTTTAGGTTTTTCGTCCCACCGCTCTTTAACGCAGTACGGACTACACATATTGGAAAACTCGAATGAGAGTTTTCATGCTTTCAATGGATTTGGATTTGTGGAACATCATTGAAAATGGTTTTCAACCTTCCTCTAAACCGACGAACGAATGGTCGGTTTTGGAGAAAAGGTCATTTTCTTTAAACGCAAAGGCTATGAATGCCTTATTTTGTGCTTTAAACAAGAACGAGTTTAATCGGATTTCTATGTGCGAAACGGCTTTTGACATTTGGCGAACTCTTGAAATCATGCATGAGGGAACTAGTAGAGTTAAAGACTCGAAAGTAAACCTTTTGTTGCATGATTTTGAGCTCTTCCAAATGACACCAAGCGAATCTATCGACGACATGTACACCCGCTTCACGGATGTCGTCAATAGCTTGAAAAGTCTTGGTAAAAGTTTTTCGAATTTTGAACTCACTAACAAGATCTTAAGATCCCTTTCAAAATGGTGGGATCCTAAAATAACGGCGATTCAAGAATCAAAGGATCTAAATAATTATTCTATTGATGAACTCATTGGGTCTTTAAAGACCTATGAAATGGAACATGATGAATATGATGAACATGATGAACACATGAACCACCTTCTAAAGAACAAGAAGGTTTTTGAACTTAGAACAAGAGAATGCCACTTGAGTGATAACTCAAGTGATGAGGACAATGAAGAGGACTTTGAACCTTTAATCGATCTTAATAAGTTCATTAAACAAAAATCTAAAATCAATAATGAACTTGAACGGAGGAATAGACCAATGAAGAAGAAGAAGGCTCACCAAGAAGAAGAAGCAAACTACGCTTTAATGGGCTTCGACAATGAGGTAAGTAACTTAACTTCCTTGAATTATTTTGAAATTACTTGATGATTTCCATGAATGCTTAACTTAGTTAGTAGGAAATTTTTTTTAATGCTTTTCTTGTGTTTTTAGAAATTAAAAAAAATTCGAAATTATACTATGCTTTTCTTTATAGTATTTTTGAAAAGTAAACATATGAATGATGCAAGATTTGTGATAATGCTTAGGATTAATCCATGCATGTGTATCTTGATGGTTTACATTGTCTCCAAATATGATGCTTGATGATTTTATCATGCATGAGCTTTTGAAGTAATAAAGTGTCATATTGTGATGATGAAACATATTTTTCGAATTTATAAATAGATGCATGATTTTGGCAAAAATTTGAACATGGCCTTTTAACATAAAAATTGAAAGTGTGCTATCATTTTTACATATTTGGTCTTGATGATTTAATGACTAAGCTTGTGTTTTATTTTGATACATGTTTTCATACAAATTTTGAATATGCTCACATCAAATTGCTTAAAATGAAAATATCTTTTTTATTCTATTGAGATGAATGAATTCATGTTATGAGTCTTGTGAATCTCATGAAAATAAATATGATGAATATTTTAAAAATGTGCTTCATGTTTTCGGTCTTAATGATTTCTCTTGAAACTTGCTCTTTGGATCTATATGAAAAACATGAGTATACTCATATGAACATCAAATCACTTGAAATGGAACACATAAAAAATGAGAAATTGCACTATCATGATGCTTTACGTGTAATGCTTTTGATCTTAATGGACTACATGACAACTTGTATTTCAAAGTAATACAATGATGATTTTCATATATATAATTGGACATACCTTATGTAATCATCATTGATAATAATAGTTGGTTGTCATGCTTAATGATTTTATGATATCTTATGAATCTTATAAATTAAAATGATTTTGATGATATTTTCGTTTTTGAATATAATGCATGACATTTTCATATGAAAAAGTTGAACATTCTTATGAAAGATCAAATCACTTAAATTGAAACTCATAAAGATGAGAAAATGTATTGTCATGATATTTGATGCATATGATCTTGATGGATATAATGACAAACTTATGTTTTGAATTTCTACAATGATAGGATCCACATAAATGTTTGAACATACATTATGAAATCATCATTGAAATAAAAATACTAAAAGTTTGTTATCATGCTTAATGACTTTGTGATATCATATCTTGATGACAAACTCATGTTTTGGTCTTAAATTTGATACTCATCTTTTGAAATATAAGCACACTTGTTTGAAACAAAATGAAACACATTATCATGATAAGTTAAATCTCATGTCTTGAAACAATGTGTTGTTTTGACAATTTTTATAATGAAGTTTGTCTTCCGGTTTTGAATATTTTGATTTGGCATATAAAGGCAAAAGACATACTTATATGAAACATAAAGAAATTATATTTACTATCTTACCGAGATTAATGATTTCATGATATCTTAAGAATCTCATAAATTATAGAAGTGATTTCGATGAATTGATTATGATTTGATAATTTGAACTTTTCTCTCATGTTTCAATACTACTTTGTATGCTTCATGACTTGTTGATTGAAATAATGATGTAGACTTTTGATGTATCACTTGTCATGATGTCTAGCATTTTGAATCTCGAAAATAATTACTTCTTTTATCATTTACTAAAGAGGAAAATAATTCAAGTTTATATCATTTGTGAATCTCACAAACTATGGTAATGATTTTGATGATTCGAACTTGAATGAGCTTTGTCATAATCTAAGTCTTGATATTTTGATATTTGATACTTGGAATTCTTATACATGAATCTAGTTATTCTTTGTGCTATATTTTTCAAATGGATCATGAGCCTTGATGTCATATATTTCATGATCCTAGAAGTGATATGATTTCTTTGCCTTGTGTGGTAAATTGAATATTTGATTTGCTTTGTGATGAAAGAATCATTGAATCATGACTTGATCTATGAGAATGCTATGCTCTTATGCATCATGATTCTAGGTTGCATATCTTTTATCATGGCTTGAAAGTGAATGAAAAGAAAATATGTTAGTACTTGTAATCATGATTTGATCCTTAATATTAATATGCTTTTATATATCATGATTCTTGGTTGTATGACATTTATCTTGAATTAAAAATTGATAAATATAAATCTAGATCTTGCTAAAATGAAATGTTATTAATCATGGATGATATCTTTTGGTTTTGATTCTTGTTGAATTTACATATTGATATCCTTCATGACATGATTTCTCATGTTTTAATACCATCTTGTATGCATCTTGAAAAAATTGAAATATTGATTGATGCAAAATTATTGCATTGAAATATTATTCATCCCTTCTTTTGATAGTGACAAAGGGGAGTTAGCTTGCTAGCTTATGCATCACAAGTGAAAGTGACAAACATAGCTAGCTAGAACTTGCAAAAGGCAAAACTTGCACTTCTCAAAATGAGAAGAAAGAAATTGCAAAGTTGCATTATTTTTAACTCATAAGTTTGCATGTTTAAAATGTTATAAATTTTACAAAATTACTAGCTCATTGCAAACATGAAGTTGATTACTTGCAAAAGGGAAACTTAGATACAAATGAGAAAAATTGAAAGAGAGCTAGTTTGCGTATTGCAAAGTATACTAGCTTATCATTATTGCTTGTCATAAATTTCCCTCATACCATGATTTGTTTATGACTCTCTTGAATTCATGACTTGATATGTTAAAAATTCATATTGTAAATTTGTTATCTTATCGTGATCAAAGCATTGGCTATTTGTACTCCACTTTTTGACAAAACAAAGGGGGAGAAGAATTATTGCTAGCTTATGTATTGCAAAGAAAAATTTTGCTAGCTAGAACATGCAAAGGAAGCAAAGAAAGTGCAACTTGCACATCTCAACAAGCAAGTGAAAATTACCATCATTGCCCATCTTTGAAAATTGCTATGATTGAATGGTATAACTTAATGTTGTATTGCAAAATGTTGTATGATGTTGTAAAAATCTGCATATCTTGCAAAGTGCAAGCTAGTTTGTTGTAAAAATCTGCATATCTTTTAAACTAGCTATAATGATACTTCTCCTTTTTGTTGATGACATAGGGGGAGAAGTAGATTGATGACTTCATGCATTGATTGAATATTTTATATTTGCATGATGGTTTGTTCTTATTTCACTACAAGAATGATACATGTTACTTGGATTTGGGATAATCCAAGGGTTCTATCAATTGCATATTGATAGGGGGAGTTTGTGTTAAACTACGGGGAGTTATGGTTAACTCAGTCGGGTCATCAATTAGTTGTCATCATCAAAAGGGGAGATTGTTGAATCTCGGATTTTGATGATGAAACTAATTGAGTGTGATTTGTGGTCTAACTGCGTTTTGAGTTATGCGGTCTACTATCGAAAGCGGGATTGACTACGATAGGGATGAAGACGTAAGCGAAACAAAGGGCCAAGACAAGTGTGATGAATCGTTGGGAGTTCGAGTGTTCAAAGGAAGTCCAAAGATTCGTTGGGGCGTTGCGGAACTGGCCGAGAACGAGTAGGAAGCTTGCCGAAGGGTTTTCGGAAGTTCGCGGAGGTTCGTCGGAAGTTCGCGAGCTTGCCAAGAAAGATCGTGCTTGCCAAAGAAGCTCGGGGGAACTCGCCAAGATCATCGTGAAGTCCGAGAGCTTGCCGTGAGTCCGCGGAATGGTTTTCGAAGGTTCATCGGAAGACGCTAAGTTGACCGGAAGCTCGCCGGAAGAAGTTGTCATGTGGACTTTGTAATAGCTTAGGAAACATCTTTAAAATTCATAGTTAGCACGTATTTTGGGTTAGGATTAGATAACCCAAAGTGGGGGCCATTGGGCCTTGATTAGATGAGTTTGGGCCAAAATTTTGGCCCAAACCGACTACTACGCATGCATGCATGCATGCTACGTGCATCTTCTTTGTAGACCCACATCGTAGCGCCCCGCCATCAGAAGCGAGCCCGCCTTTCGTATCGCGCTCACCGTAGTGCGCCGGCTTATCGTGAGCAAAGCGTAGCACGCCGCTTTGCACTGGGCGTAGCACCGCCTCAGATCAGTAGCGCGCGCAGCACCGCTGGTGAAGCGAGTAGCACCGCTGGTGAGTGAAAGCCAGCGCGTAGCACCGCTGGGTCAGAAGCGGTAGAACCGCTGGGTGTGTCGATCTGCCAAGACTTGATCAAGCACGAAAAAACTCAAAGGATTCAAATTTTTGGCTCCAAGTTTGGGCTCCAAATTTGAATCACTTTGAGGCTTATAAATACCCCTTCCTTTTCAAATTGAAGGGAACCCTTTTTAGCAAGAAAAAGTTTGAGTCTTGAGCTTTTAAGAGTTTTGAAAAGTGTTGTTTTCTTTGCTAAGTGTTCACCTTCTTCTTCTTCTTGAGAGATCTTGTACAAGTGTGAACATCTTGTAAAGGGTTGTAAAAAGGGGTGTTTGATCCTTCCCCTTCAAAGGACTTGCTAGTGGAAGAGCGGAGCCTCATCGCAAAGGCTTCAAGAGTGGATGTAGGTCATTTGACCGAACCACTATACATCATTGTGTCCTTAAATATGTGAGTGTTTATATTTCTGAATCATTTCATTTCTTGGCTGCAAGTTCATAGTTAGTTCCTTTTCACAAGCAATTACTTTCAAGTTCTCTTTCGTCGAATCGAAATCTTCCTACGAACTTGTGTTTCTTTGCGAAATCGGTTTCAAGAATACGAGTTTAATCCGCTGCACTAATTCACCCCCCCTCTTAGTGCCTTTTGATCCTAACAAACTTAACATTGCGAATACCCCTTACAAGTTCTTTCATGTGATTTGAGAGATTAATTTCATGCTAGCATGACGTAATCTCCTATGCCAAAGCCAAGCATCATCATTCAAAATCGAAAAACACATTTCATTACTAAGATCATCAGTGTTTATAGTGTAGACATTATTTTATTTTAGTTCAATCATAGATGTATTATTGTGTGGTTTTTTAATAATGCAAGCATCAGATTTAAATTTCATAATATATCCCTTATCATATAATTAACTAATGCTCAAAAGATTATACTTTAAACCATCTACCAATAACACATTTTCAATTGAAAAACTTGATTTATTACCTATAGTTCCCTTGTCAATGATTTTACCCTTATTGTTGTCTCCGAAGGTGACATACCCTTTGTCTTGGCTAGTGAGCTTAGGGAATTGAGATGGATCTCCGGTCATGTGCCTTGAGCATCCACTATCAACGTACCAACTCTTGCTTCTAGCTTGTGTGGGTGAATAAGTTTACAAAATAGAATGGTTTTTAGGTACCCATTTGAACTTAGATGTCTCAAATATTGATCTACTAAATTTGTCATTGTTCATTGAGTTCCTTATCGTTCCTTTAGATACCTATATTAACCTATGTGGGCTAAGTTTCTTATACGGACATTTGTAAACAATATATTTGGATTTACAACAAAAATTGCATTTCAAATGAGATGATACATGTAGTGTGGGTCCTTTAATGAAGGTGGTTGGAGTTCAGTGAGATCCACTCACAAATCCAATTTCACTTCTTTTTCTGACGTGACCCTTGTTTGTAAGGATCATGTCCAAGCCCTTGCTACCGACCTTAAACTTGTTTAGGGTCTCTTTAAGTAGCAAGTTCTCATTTTTTATTGCCTTTAAGTATTCATACTTGGAGCATGGGGGTAAAGAGGGAGTATCGAGTTCAAGACTTTCAAGTTTATCTAGGAAGATAGCATGCTCCTTTTTTAATAAATTAAACTTTTTACCAATAGCTCTACACTCATCAAATAATTCATGAAAAATAATTAAAAGTTCATCTAAAGATAAATCTTCATTAAATAACTCACTTACCTCATCTCCTAAAGCTATCAATGTAAAGTTGGCTTCCTCTTTATTGCTTGCTTCTTCATCTTCGGAGCCACTTGAGTCACCCCATGTCACTTTTAGAGCTTTCTTCCTTTTTGGTTACTTCTTCTTAGCTTGGGAGCATTCACTTTTGAAGTGTCACGGCTTCTTGCATTCATAACATATAACTTGATCCTTTTTGGTTCAAGTTTATTTTTAATATTATTTTTAAATTTATTTATTCTTATAAATTTTTTGAATTTCCGAGTTAAGAGTGCAAGTTCATCATCAAGGTTCTCATCACTTGAAGATTCCTTTAAGTGGTCTTCTTATGTTCTTAATGTCATATCCTTCCTGTTCTTTAGAAGGGGGTACTCTAGCTCATCATAAGTATGACATGTCATTTCGTATGTTATTAAAGACCTAATAAGTTTTTTAAGAGAAAATTTTTTAAGGTCCTTGGCTTCTTGAATGGCCGTAACTTTTGAATCCCAACTCTTTGGAAGGGATCTTAAAATTTTTATTATAAGTTCAAATTAGAAAACTTTGTAAATGCTTTGAGTCCATTGATGATATCCGTAAAACGGGTGTACATGTCTCCGATGGACTCACTTGGTTCATTCGAAATAATTCATAAGAATGGATCAAAAGGTTGATTTTGGACTCTTTCACTTGGCTAGTGCCTTCATGAGTGATTTCAAGAGTGTGCCAAATATCAAAAAGCTGATTCACAAATCGAAACATGATTAAACTCATTTTTATCAAGTGCGCAAAACAAGGCATTTATAACCTTTGCACTAAGAGCAAAAACCTTCTTTTTGATTTATTCCATTCATTCATCGGAAGAGAAGATTTTTAAAATTTATTTTCAACGATATTTCAAAGTTCAAAATCCATAGAAATAAGAAAAATCTTCATAGGAGTCTTCCAATAGGTGTAATCAGACCCATTAAATATAGGCAAATGTGTAATTGAATGACCTTCTTGCTTGCCAAAATAAGCTATCTCTCTTGGGTTTTAAACCAAATGAGAATGACCAAGCTTTGATACCAATTGTTAGGATTTGAGTGGCACTAAGAGGGGGGATGAATTAGTGCAGCGGATAAAACCCGTAAATTTGAAACGATTTCGAAAAGAGTTATTTGTACAAAAATTTCAGTTCGACAAATGAGATTTGAGTAAAGTGATTCGAGAGAATGCGATTGATAGTAGATAGAAGAAGATCAAAAGATTTGCAGCTAAGTAAAGAATAATATGCAACAATTAAAACTTACACATTCAGAGTAGTACGCAGCGATGTATAGTGGTTCAGTCAAATGACCTATGTCCACTTCTAAAACCTCATCCGATGAGGTTCCCAACTTCTACTATCAAATCTTCTTAAAGGGAAAGGATCAAGCACCGCTCTTACAATTTTTTTACAAGTGGTTCACACTCTTATAGAATTTTAACAAAGTAAAAATGTGAGAGATGAACACTCAAGCTATCGAACATGATTTTACTATAGCTTAGACTCAGTTTTTATCACTTCTCAATGTGCTTAGCCAGCTGAGAAGATAGAGTTATTTATAGACTCAATTGGCTTCAGAAATGGAGCAAAAAAGAGTCACATCATAGATTTTTGGGTACTGGTGATATCACCACCAGTTGACCCTGCTCTGTCAGTGTACTGGGAGGTACCATCGCCCAGTCTAGCGATACTATTGCCTGATAGGGTCCTCGGTTTTTGTGGATTGACGGTACCACCACATGTCAGGCAGTACTACCGTTGACAGGCAATAACTGTCAACGGTACTATCGCTGACAGGCAATAACTATTAGTGATACCACCGCCCAAACCACATGGGAATTAGTTCTTGGGACGGTGCCATCGCCAAACATGGTCCAGCACCGCTGAATGGGCCTTGAATCCGGCTCAATTCAATCCAAATAAGGTCTAGTTGACTCCTACTAGGGTTAATCAGGATTATCACTTAATCCTAATCCTAATTATATGCTAACTATGAAATTGAAATATATTCTTAAGAAAATTTTAAACCGACAACATCGAGCTTTCTTCCGACGAACTTCCGACGAACTTCTGACATACCCTCGGATTTCTTTCGATGGACTCCCAACAAGCTCCCGGACTTTATGGCCAGTTCCTCAAATCTTTGGCAAGCTTCTGAACCTTCTCGGTGAGCTCCACGAACCTCCGATGATCTTTCTGGTGAACTTTTGAAATCTTTGGCAAGTCCCCGATTTATTCTCGGCTAGTTCCAACAATACTTCCGACGATCCTTCGGACTTCCGACGAACTTTTGAACTCCCAACGTACTTGATTCCGGCAATTCGCTTTATATCTTTATTGCTATCATAGTTAATCCTTACATTTACCTCAATAATATAGATTAAATCAATAACCTATCAATTGATATTTGAGATTCAAACACATCCATCATGATCTCTATGTTGCGTCTTTTGAAAAAGTTTAGTAGCTTATAGGTTCGGGTGTTATAGCCAACATAAAAGTCACAGAAAGTGTTAATGATAAAATAAAAAGAATTACAAAAACAAATCATCATTGTGAAAAAAGGTTGGCATTTCATTATTATGAATATAAGTAAATATCTGTGTGATTGATGAGATTCTATTGGGATTAATAGCAAGAAGACGTCTTATTCTCCCCTTTGTTCAGCATTAATAATATGTAAATCAAATGTTCACCTGTTTAAGAGGAACAAAATTTGGTGAACAAAGTCGCTTAATACTTGATTCCATATTAATAGTATTACATCAATCAAATTTTTATGAATCACAAAATAATCTTTACATATTAATTTACATAATAATTTACACCAACTTGAACAGCACAAAATCAATGCATATTATTTTGTTATCAACATAGAAAATGATAACAAAATTTACTTCACAGAATAATCCGAAAGAGTTTTTGAAAAACTAAGTGTCAACACGATGCCTAATTATAGGAATATATCAAAGTGCATAAACCTCATTCAGTACAAGTAGGCAATGCCACTGCACCAACTATATAGTTTGAGATCCACCTTACCAAGTTTTACAATGATAGCTAATTTGGATACGAAAGAACAAGTACAAAGGCTTTTAAATCAGAAACTCTACTGTAATATTAATTAGTTTGGTACTTTTTTTTATCCTTTATTGATTTAACAGAGAGATCCATTAAAATCTAAAGATACACGAGCGATATATAACATTAAGTCCTAATTTACTAAGACTCATCTGAATCCCTAATTATAATTTATATCCTAATTTAACAAGTAGTTTGAATCCTCTAAAAACTCAAAAAATACTGATCAACCCTCATAAAAACTTGAAGTATTTTAATTATAGCATGTCTAAAATTCTTGATTAGAACTTTCAGCATAATCACACAGGCTACATGTTATCAAACAGAGACTCTGTGCTACACCATAAAAGAAACTAAATTGAATCTAATTAAGAAATCTAACAAAAATTAGGTATGAAATAAAAACAAAAAGTTATACAAATGGAATCCGGAATTGCGTGTTGGACACTATCGTACGATAAAAATCTCCCTCTCGTGTAGGATGACATCGAAAAAAATATACTAAAAGAAATGTTCGTAAAATCCCCTCACGCACGCACAGATATGGTTCATAAAATCTCTTTCAACTTGAGAAATAAGAAAAGACCTAAGTGAGTGAGAATTTTGACTCAAACGACCACGTATGAATTAACTCATAAAAAAATGAAATCGTCAAAACATTAAATGAGATCAAATAAATTTATTTGCTTAAAACCCAATCGGAATGATGAAAAATAAAAAGAAGAAAAGAAGGGACGCGAGAGAGAGAGAGAGAGAGAGAGAGAGAGAGAGAGAGAGAGAGAGAGAGAAGGAAGGAAAATGAAGTGATCTTTCATACAGAGAAGGAAAATGAAGTGACCTTTCATCATCACCATTTTGTTTGCTAACCCAGGAAAACTTTGGTGTTTAGGTTTAGAGTTTGTGTTAACACACTGTTTTCGGGAGAAGTTAGCAGAACGACGTTATGGATTCTGCAGCCACCTCAGACAACTCTTCTTTAGGTTGTCACTTGGTCGGTGCGAGAGAGCAGCTTCTTGTCGCAGAATAATTGGAGAGAACGGAGGCAATGGATCTTCCCTATCCTTCAGGCTTTTGCTAGCATTCATTTATTTGGCACCACCGGGTAGGTAACCTCCTCCTCACGCTGTCACCACCCCCAACAACATTAATCTCACGTTCCTAAGGGGATTAAAGTTTACTTACGACTGTTAGATTTTTTAATTATGATGATGTTCGATATTCATGTATGATTATTCTGATTAGCATGACTCGTTTATACCTATATTCACATCTAACATGGTATTACAATTATACAGATGAAGCTTGAGTCATGGTGTGAGTTTAGTAAAGTTAATATGCTTTTGGAATGAGCTAAATGAGGTTAATAATTCATGTTATTTAGTTATGATTTGGCTAGATGAGAATGTATCACACCTTAATAATTGACGCTAACAGGTGGGTCATGTCATGATTTAAGATGTTGGTTTGATGACGATGCACCTAAGCTATTCTCGCTCAAGGATCAAATATCTTTTTTCTATATATTTTTTTATCTTAAACATTAGTTTAATCACATCGCTAATTTACCTAATCTATTAACTCGAGGATCATATCTTGATAAGCTAGTTAACTGTGCTAATTCACATCATTTGAGTCAAGATATGATCCTCGAGAGAATAGATTAAGTGCATCGTCAATCTGCTTAAGGTGAATTAGCGAAGTTAGCTAGCTTATCGAGACAAGCAAAATGAAACTCATAATCTAGGTTAAACCATTATTTAATTAATTTTAAAAATATATTACAATCTAATGATAAACAGGAATGAGGTGATCGAAGATAAAAATAGATTTTTTTACATCCCAAGTGTTGTTCTGACGGTAGTGTAGTCTAGTGTAGTGTATACGGCTCGCTCCTTAATTCAATCTATTATTCTTCTTACATGTATTTGACTCATCGAAGATAATAGTTAATTTAATTGGAAAAGATTTTATGAGATCATTATAAAATTTTAGGGTCAATTATCGTTTGTAATAAAAAAATTAAAAAGAAAGATGATCACCCCCATGCATTACTAATCAATGAATATTTTATTCTCTTCAGCTGTTAATGAAAGCTTTGCGGTGGTGTTGTTAACATAATAAGCCTTCTGTCTTAAGGCAACATCATGAATAGAATCCACCTAATGCTCTGTATAAAGTCTGCATATCCTCTTCATCAGCCAGTAAGCTCTCCAACTTACTACAGGGAGGCGGAGAGGTGGTGGCGGTGGCGGTGACGATGATGAGGAGGGAAGAGGATAGAGGAGAGGAGTGGGAGGCGGAGGATATCGACTACGTGTTCAAGATCGTCGTCATCGGCGACTCGGCGGTGGGGAAGACGCAGTTGCTTGGCCGCTTCACCAAGGACGAGTTCTTCCTCGACTCCAAGTCCACCATCGGCGTCGAGTTCCAAACTCGAACCCTCGTCCTCAACCGCAAGCGCTGACCATGTCCAAATTTAGTTTTTGAGTTAGAATTGGCCCTAATAGTCTTTTTCTTTCGGGTCTATGAGAAAACAATTTGTACCAAATATTTGAGTGAGTATTATTCACCAAGAGAATGACCATGTTGAATCTTTGTTTTTGAATCAGAATTTACCTCTCCCCACTCTAATTATCTTTTTCTTTGTGGTCTATAAGAAAACAACTTGTCCCAAATATTTGAGCTAGTATTTTTTATTCACTAAGCAAATGACCATGTTGAATCTTTGTTTTTGAATAAGAATTTACCTCTCCCCACTCTGATGATCTTTTTCTTTGGGGTCTACAAGAAAACAATTTGTACCAAATGTTTGAGTGAGTATTATTCACCAAGAGAATGACCATGTTGAATCTTTGTTTTCGAATCAGAATTTACCTCTCCCCACTCTAATGATCTTTTTCTTTAGGGTATATAAGAAAATTGTTAGGATCAAGAATGACATTAAGAGGGGGAGAGGTGAATTAGTGCAGCGGTAAATATTACGTCAATTTCACGATTTCGGAAAACTCGTTCGATGAAAAGAATCGTTTTGTATGATGAAAGCCATTTCGGTGAAATCATATCAGAAAAGCTCCAACTTAAAATATTTGCAGGTGATAAGGAAGTAGAGCAACAAGTAAAGTGGTTTGCAAATGAATGAAAAGCATAAAATAATTGCAAGCCAGTTTATAGTGGTTCGGTCAGCCGACCTACGATCGCTCCTGATTTTTCCTTCGTCGAAATTATCGGCTTTTACTATCAGTCTTCTTTCAATCGGGTGAAGACTAACTGCCCTTACAGCTCACTTCTCTTTTTCACGGGTTTAGGAGAAAACTCTTACACCCCCACACATACTCTTTTCTTAGATTAGACTAACACTTAAGACTTAGGGGGAGGAATTTGATAATATTACACTAGAGTTTTTTCTCTTTTCTTTCTTAGTTTGTGTGTCGTCTAACCAGGGATGAGAGGGGTATTTATAATTCTCAAGGTGATTCTTAGAGCCAAAATTTAAATCACCACGGTTTTCAGGGTGCTGGCGGTACCACTGCCTATGTTGGGTGGTACCATCGCCCTAGTTTGGCGGTACTACCGCCCAAACCACCTAGGAGACTAAACCCTGGGCGATTCCACCACCCCAGTCTCACGGTGCCATCACCAGATAGGGTTTAGTAACACTATTTTGGCCATGAGTCCGGCTTAAACCAGTTCGGGTACAAGCCCAATTAACCCCTAATTGAGTTGGCCCATTTCCAACCCAATTAGACATAATTCTACTTCGATCTAGACAATTATTACAAAGTGAATCAATTTGTCCAGCATGTCATTGGTCCATCGGTACTTTATTCAGTTCTTCGGCGCATTGTCCTCTCTTGTGGTCTGTTGCTTAATCGGTAGTTGTCCTCCGCAACTTTGCTCTTTTTGGCCTAATACCCGAATCCTTTATTCGAAGCCTTTTGCTGATACGTCAATCGATTCTTCGCTCGACGTCCAATCTTCTGACATGTTTTCCTCCAACCCAACATCGATTTTTCCTACTTTAATTATTTAATCTTGATCGAAAGTAAACCTGCGTGACTCAAAACGCAGTTAGATAAAAAATATAATCAATTAGTTTCATTATCAAAATTCAAGATTTAACAAAAATAACTTGTACCAAATATTTGAGCTAGTATTTATTATTCACTAAGCAAATGATCATGTTGAATCTTTGTTTTTGAATCAGAATTTACCTCTCCCCACTCTATTGATCTTTTTCTTTGGGGTCTATAAGAAAACAATTTGTACCAAATATTTGAGTGAGTATTATTCGCCAAGAGAATGACCATGTTGAATCTTCCTTTTTGAATCAGAATTTACCACTCCCCGCTCTAATGATCTTTTTCTTTGGGGTCTATAAGAAAACAACTTGTACCAAATATTTGAGCTAGCATTTATTATTCACTAAGCAAATGACCATGTTGAATCTTAGTATTTTGAGTCACAAGTGACCTTCCCTGGCCCTTAGTTTTTTTTTCTTTTTTAGGACAATAAGAAAACAGCATTAGCAAATATTTGAGTACATATTGTTTACCAAGAAAATGATCATGTTCAGTCTTAATTTTTTTGAGTCAGAATTGACCTCCCCTGACCCTAATGATTTTATTGGGTCTATAAGAAACCGATTTGTACTAAATGCTTGAGTGAGTATTATTTACTAAGTGAATGATCATGTTCAATCTTCTGGCAGCAGTTAATAGTACTGACCCACCCCAGTCCAACACAGACATGCTTCCATTATGAAGGGAAGCCCTCTCTAGCGTAGATGAACACTGCACATGCAGCATGAAGCTTAGCTGGTTCCCTGTTGTTCTAATGCACTGAAATAAATTATGACCCATCTGGGCTTTAAATAAATACATATGTTGTATATAAGAAGCTTAGGCAGTTCCCATGAATCATGTCAGAAATGTTCATCATACTACACTGAGAGGAGCAGGTGGGACTCATGTGAGCATGTAGGGTCATGAGCCAGTGTCTGTCATGAAGGTTTTTGATCCCTGTATTCCTTTCCTATCCATATATTTCCATGCTGTGAAACTGACTCATGACTTCTCTAGTGTTGATTATTTACTACAACCAGAAACTCTGATCTCTGTGTCCATCTGCCTACGATAACACTGAGATGCTCTCTAAGCTTTTGTATCATATGGCGCTGTGACCTTTTTTTTTTTTTTTTTTTTTTTTTTTTTGTTACTTGTTCCCTTGTTTCCCAAAGCTTATGGTTGTCTTGTATAATTCTAATTTCTTAACAATCTTGATACAGACAGAATGTGCTGTTGGGTTGATAATCCAAATTTAATCCATTGCCCATCCTTTTTTTCCTAAATTCTATTTTAACCTAAACATTAGTTTAAATAGGGGCTAATGGTGGCTGCGAAAATTAAAAAAGAATATTGCAGCAAAGGGCAGAAACTTCGCAGCAACAAAAAGGATTCAAAGAGAGGAGAAAAAGGCAGAAAAATAAGAGAAAAAGAAAGGAAAAAAGTTAAGTAAAACACATAAATTGTTCTCACTCATCCAAATAGTTTCTCATCTCAGGTTAGATCATATCTATAGTGAATTTTTCTGTGATTGCTTAAGGAGGTTTTGGATATTGTATACAGTGATGTGATCCTTGTATCTCAGTTATTCTCTTATGATTGTTGCTTGGGTTTTAGGCAAGAGATTTGAGAATTATACATTCATTATTTCTATAATGAATTTTCTCTGATTTGCCCCGTGATTTTTACCCTTCACGTTGAAGGGGTTTTTCACAAAAATCTTGGTGTTCTATTTGATTGTGACTTCCGTTTAATTTCGTTATGTGTTATGGCCTGCTAGTATTTGTTCATATACAAAAGTTCTTCCTTGTTTGTTGCCTCTTTTTATTCCCCATCAACTGGTATCAGAGCAAGGATTTTGGTGATTTAATTTTTGTGTTTGAATATAGAGGCTGGTAGTATTTCTCGCATGATTAGTTTGAACGGAAATAATTGGATGATATGGAAACCAAGAATGGAAGATCTCTTGTATTGCAAACATTTTTATGGACCTTTGCAAGGGGATAGTGAAAAACCCATAACTATGACAGATGATGAGTGGAAGAGATTAGATCGAAAAATGGTTGAGTTTATTTGACAGTGGCTTGATGATAGTGTCTTTCACTATGTTTCTACTGAAAGTTCTGCATATTCTCTTTGGAAAAAGTTGGAAGGTCTCTATGAAAGAAAAACAACTGGCAACAAAGCTTTTTTATCAGAAAACTTATGAACCTGAAATATAAAGAGGGTGCTTCTATTGCTGAGCATTTGAATAAAATATAGAATATTACTAACCAGTTATCTTCTATGAAAATGTCTCTTGATGATGAGTTGCAGGCATTGTTACTTCTCAGTTCATTGTCAGAAAGTTGGGAGACGCTAGTGGTTTCCCTCACTAATTCTGCGCCAGATGGTATTGTTACCATGAGTCAAGTAACAAGCAGTTTGTTGAATGAGGAGTTGAGAAGAAAGAACTCAGTAGTATCTCAGATTGATTCACAGACACTTATCTCAAAGAACAGAGGAAGGTCAAGGTATAAAGATAGAAGCAGTTCACGCATAGGTAGAAGCAAGTCAATATCAACGAAAGATATTGTTTGCTATAACTATGGTGAGAAAGGACATTATGAGAATCAATGTAAGCAACCTAAGAAGAGCAAGAAAAAGGGAAAAGAAGTTGAGTCTACAAAGTCAAAAGAGAATACCACAGTTACAGTGCAGGTTGGTGATTATTTGATTTTGTCCCCTTCTGATGATATTTTTTCTTGTGTGTGTCAGGATCTCGTGTGGATAATTGACACAGGAGCTTCTTATCATGCTATACCACGGAGGGAGTTCTTTACTACATACAGGTCTGAAATTTTTGGTGTTGTCAAGATGAGCAACCACGGCACAACAGACATCATTGGCATGGGTGACATCCACATAAAGACCAACCTTGGATGCAAGTTGATGCTTAAGGATGTGAGGCATGTGGTTGACTTGAGACTGAATTTAATCTCAGTTGGAAGACTAGATAATGAAGACTATGATAGCAGGTTTCACATAGGGCAATGGAAACTCAGTAAGGGTTCTTTTGTTATAGCTAGTGGAAAGAAATGTCATACTTTATATAGGTTGTAGGCCAAAGCTTGTGGTGAACAACTGAATGCTACAGAGAAAGACTTCAGCATAGAGCTGTGGCATAGGCGATTGGGACACATGAGCAAGAAGGGACTGCAAGCTCTTTCCAAAAGAGAAGTATTGCTTGACCTTAGAGGTATACGTCTGAACCCTTATATTGATTGTTTAGCTGGTAAACAACATAGAGTTTCATTTGCTAGTCCTGCTTTGTCTAGAAAAATGCATGCCTTGGACCGTGTTTATTCAGATGTATATGGTCCTTTGAGGACAAAAACTCCTAGTGGTTCTACTAATGTTCATGACATCAGTAGTGCACTTTATTTTGTTTCTTTTATAGATGACTTTTCCAGGAAAGTTTGGGCCTATGCTTTGAAGACCAAGGATCAGGTTATTGGTGTCTTCAAAGAGTTTCATGCTAGAGTTGAAAGGGAGACAGAAAGATAATTAAAATGCATAAGATCAAATAATGGTGGTGAGTATACGGGATTGTTTGATGATTATTGCAAGTCACATGGCATTCAACATGAGATGACAATTCCTGGTACACCTTAGCATAATGCAATTACAGAGAAGATGAATCGCACCATCATGGAAAAGATTAGATGTATGCTTTCATAGGTAAAGCTACCCAAAAGGTTTTGGGATGAGGCTTTGAGGACTACAATTGATGTGATCAACTTATCTCCCTGTACAGCACTAGATGCTGATGTTGCAGAGCATGTATGGTTAGGGAAAGATATTTCCTATAGGCATTTGAGAGTGTTTGATTGTCGTATATTTGCACATGTTCGAGACAATGAAAGGTCCAAGCTGAATGGTAAGACAAAAGAATGTATTTTTCTTGGCTACTCATATGATTAATTTGGTTACAGGCTTTGGGATCCAGAAAAGCAGAAGATGTTTAGAAGTAGAGATGTGGTCTTCTTTGAGGATCAAACCCTTGAGGATTTGAAGAAGGCACTAGCCAAGACTTCTGCAGAAGGATTAGCAGATTGTGACCCAGTTATTCCTCCAGTATATCAGGGTGATGGGGGAAATATGCAGGAAAATGGTGTAGAACTAGATGTTAATCTACCTGCAGGACATGTTGAGCAAGAAGAAGTTGAGGAGTAGCTTCTCGCAGAACCTCAATTGAGAAGATCTTCTAGACAATGTCAGCCTTCCAGAAGATACTTTGCAGATGAGTATGTAATGCTTACTGATGCAGGTGAACCAGAGAGTTGCCAAGAAGCAGTTGAAAGTGAGCAGAAAAAAATGTGACTAGTTGCTATGCAGGAAGAGATGGATGCTCTACAGAAGAATCATACATATGATTTGGTGCAACTTCCACAGTTAGATATGAAGATAGCTTTCCTTCATGGTGATTTGGAGGAGGAAATCTATATGGAGCAACCAAAAGGTTTCAAAGTCAAAGGTAAAGAAAATTTTGTTTGCAAGTTAAGAAAGAGTTTGTATGGATTGAATCAAGCTCCAAGACAGTGGTACAGAAAGTTTGATTCATTTATAATTGAAAATGGATACAAAAGAACAGCTTCAGATCATTGTGTGTACATCAAACGGTTTGGTGAGGATTTTATTATTCTCTTACTTTATGTTGATGATATGCTTATCCTTGGGAAAGATATGTATACAATTGACAGGTTGAAGAAGGAACCGAGTGAGTCCTTTGCAATGAAGGACATGGGGCTAACAAAGCAAATACTGGCATGCAGATTTCTTGTGACAGGAAAAACATGAAGATTTGGTTGTCACAGGAAAAGTATATCGAGAAGGTATTAGAAATGTTCAGTATGAGTAATGCAAAGCCAGTTGGTTCTCCTCTTTCAGGTCATTTCAAGTTGTGCTCAGAACAGAGTCCGTCAAGTGATAAGGAGAAGGAGAAAATGCAAAAGGTTCCTTATGCTTCAGCAATTGGAAGTTTAATGTATGCAATAGTATGTACGAGGCCGGACATCACATATGCAGTGGGTGTTACTAGCAGATTTCTTACAAATCCAGGCAAAGAGCACTGGGCAGCAATGAAGTGGATCTTAAGGTATCTCAGAAGAAGCTCTAAGGTTTGTTTAAGCTTTGGAGGTGGACCACCTGTGCTAACGGGTTACACAGATGCAGATATAGCTAGAGATATTGATACAAGGAAATCTACATCAGGTTTTATACTTACTTTTGTAGGGGGAGCTGTGTCATGGCAATCCAGATTACAAAGGTGTGTTACTCTCTCTACCACAGAGGTAGAATATATTGCTACTACAGAGGTTTGCAAAGAAATGTTATGGATGAAAGAATTCTTACAAGAATTGAGATTGAAACAGAAAAACTATGTGGTGTATTGTGATAGCCAAAGTGCCATCCATTTATGTAAGAACCCAACTTTTCATTCCAAGTCAAAGCATATAGATGTCAGATATCACTGGATTCAAAATGTACTTGAAGAGAAGCAGTTGCAACTTCAGAAAATTCATACAGATGATAATGGAACAGACATGTTGACAAAGACCTTACCAAAAGAGAGGCAGGAGATGTGCCGACAGTTGGTCGACATGGATTTACATTGAGGAGTCATGGGACAGCCTCCCTTATGGGCTGAAGGGAGAGGTTGTTGGGCTGGCAACCCAAATTCAGCCCATATGGGCTTTATTAGCCCATAGCCCATCTCTTTCTTCCTAAACCCTATCTTAACCTAAACACTAGTTTAAATAGGGGCTAATGGTGGCTATGAAAATTAAAGGAGAATATCACAGCAAAGGGCAGAAACTTCGCAGCAACAAAGAGGATTCAAAGAGAGGAGAAAAGGGCAGAAAAATAAGAGAAAAGGAAAGGGAAGAAGTCAAGGAAAATATAGAAATTGTTCTCACTCATCCAAACAGTTTCTCATCTCAGGTTAGATCAGATCTACAGTGAATTTTTCTATGATTGCTTGAGGAGGTTTTGGATATTGTGCATAGTGACGTGATCCTTGTATCCCAGTTATTCTCTTGTGAATGTTGCTTGGGTTTTGGGCAAGAGATTCAAGAATTGTACATTCATTATTTCTATAGTGGATTTTCTCTGATTTGCCCTGTGATTTTTACCCTTCACGTTGAAAGGGTTTTCTACGTAAATCTTGGTATTCTATTTGATTGTGACTTCCGTTTAATTCTGCTATGTGTTATGACCTGCTAGTATTTGTTCACATATAAAAGTTCTTCCTTATTTGTTGCCTTTTTTTATTCCCCATTATGTGCATGATCAAGTCTTCTTGTGCAGGTACTAGGCCATCACCAGTGCTTCCTATAAAGGAGCTCTTGGAGTAATGTTAGTTTACGACATCATGAAACGACAGACATTCGACCATGTCGTGAGGTGGATAGATGAATTGTGAGCAAATGCCAACAACTCCATCGTCATCATGCTGATAGGCAACAAGTCAAACCTTGCTAAGAAGAGGGTCATCTCAACTGAAGATGTCATGGAGTTTGCAAAGGAACAAGGACTCTTCTTCTCGGAAGCATCAGCACTCAGCGGGGACAATGTGGAGACTATTTTCCTAAGGCTTCTGGAGGAGATATATGGAGTGATCTCTGATAATAGATAGGATTTCCTCAATTGCACAAGGAAATCTTGGTAGACAGTTGAGGAAAATCCTCTCCTTCTATGTATGTAAATAACTCTGTATTCAATCATATAAAATGTACCTTTTATCATTACAACTTAGTTTTAACATGGTATCAGAGCTGCTTGCCTAAGAGCAAGCTCTCTTTCTCGTTGTCTGATGACAGCAATTGACCCTCACCAAGGCCTATCACCTTCCAAGTTCGACGTAAGCGTTGGAGGTGAAGTAGCCTTGGCACCGTTGCACTCCACCTGGTCGGACCCGTAGTCGCTAGTGGTGTAGGAGCCGCATTTGACTGTGTCGAACGAGCACCCTGTGCAAGCCCAGAAGTGGCCGAACCAGTCGAAAAGGACCGGCAGCCGCCATTGCCACTACTGCTACTTCTCCTTGGCTTTGCTGCTGGCTTCTTTTTGGCCTCCGATAGATCTGTTTAACCAGATCCATCTCGCCGTCACTACTCTCAATCCGTGGCCCTCTTCTTTTTCCTCCTCCTACCAGATATCGACTGCAACTCCTCTCTATAGTTGCCCTAACTGCTATTGCCACTATAATCCTTATCGGCCATAAACGTCACTGTCGACTTCGCTGGTGTCCTCCTAGTTGTAGACAGCATCTCCTCCTAGCCATGCCACCACCGCCATCAGCTGTCGTAGTCGCCACGTTCTTCGGTGTCACCAATGCCCCCCTCTGTGGTGTGACAGAGTAGAGTAGCCCCAGCGCCTTCCAACCTCGACACTCTCCCCCCCCTCACTGCCTCCCCTTGTGTCGCAGCCGCAGCCCTTACCCTCTACAGCCGCAACCTTGTTCTCTACCGCTGCAGCCGCTGCTACTTCCTCAACCGCTCGCTGCCTTCCAACAGCCCCTATTCTGTGATTAAATAGAGTGCTTCCCACAACTAACGCAAGTGCCCCCACCTTATTCTTGCACGGTGAGCTCGAGCGCATCGACCCTGCCCTTCCCTCCCTCCGTCGAGAACCCTCTCTTATCTGTCGTCGCTTTCTTCCCAGTGGCAACTATGGCACTTTTTTGGCGAACGACAACTATCTTTCCTGTTGTCGCTCTACACCAGCATCTTTGCCCTCATCCTCCCAGATCTCGACTGCAATCCCTTGTAGCTTCGCTTCCTCTAGCAGCAACTATTCTAAAGTTACAAGCCATAGTAATAGCCATCAATGCCTTACTGTTGACCTCCTCTATGAAGCAAAGCAACAGGCTACACCCTCAGCTCGCACCAAAGTACATCAAGGTGTCACTGCTACAGCTTGCACCAAAGCACCAAAAGCAATAAGTTGCATCATCGAGGTGTCGCTGCTATAGGAATTGACACCTCTACCTGCAGTCTTTCGCTTTCTCTGCGACAACCAGGTTGCTACTTGGTGTTGTCTACCACTTCTTCCTCCACATCATTACAGCCTACATCCAGCAGATTTCACAGTTGATTGATGCCATTGCATCCACACTGTCCGGTTGCCCACGACAATAGCAATCCTCGGAGGACTTCACCACCGCCGCCCATTGCTTCCACCTATCATAAAGCAGCAACCTACCTAAGCGTCGCTATCTTCTTATTACTTCCTTCCTCTTCGATAACAACATATCCACAAATGTCTTCATCGTCTACCTCTAACACTCTAGTTATTGTCTTTGTAGAGAACCATAGAACTTCTTAACCTACAGGCCTTATCACTATCAATGCTACAGCACTCATTCCTTTCAAACTATCCAAAGGTAGGAACTACGCACCTTGGCATGCAGAATTTTTTAATCTTCTATTTGGATATGACCTACTAGGCTACATCGACGGCTCTCTCCATTATCCACCTGCAGTGATCAACATCCCAGGAGAACCCAGTCCAGTACCAAATCCAGCCCACAAACTATGGTTACGTCAAGATCGCCTCATCCTTCAAGCCATTCAAGCCTTAGTCACTGGGTCCGTCACCCTACAAATATCTTCATGTACGACTGCAGCAGAAGCATGGTTCAAGTTGCAAACCACCTTGGCAAATCGCTCACATATTCGTATGCTCGGACTTTAATCCAATTTGATAAAAGCAAAACAAGAGGGAAGTACTATTGCTGATTATTTATAAAATATCAAAGTTATCATCGATGACTTGGCTTTGATAGGTCATTTCCTCAGTGAAGAAGAAGTCCTAGTCCACACCCTTAATGGCTTAGGAGACGAGTACAAAGAACTAGCAGCCGTAATTCGGACACGCGACTCGCCAATATCATTTGAAGAACTTTATAACAATCTAACTGACTACGAGACGTATTTGAAGCACGATGACAAGTTGCCCGAATCATCTATTATAGCTCAAGTCAGTCAAAAATCTAAGAGGAAGGGCAACTAGTACAATAAGCATATCAATAAAGGTTTTGCTAAGTTACCTCATAACCCTAAGGGTCTCATACCAAACCCCCCTCATCCACATTATCCACACTTTAATCCTCACAATCAAGGTGGCAACTTCTATACTCATCAGCCATAGCATCCTGACCTCAGTAGCCATCACAAAATCATCTGCCAGTTGTGTGATAAAGTCGGACACTCTATGAAGGTCTGTCGGTCTCGACCTCGACTCCATGCTCCATCATAGTGGCCTTAGGTGAACCTCATGACTACTCTGACTATTGGCCAACCTAATTAGATTGTGGACTCTAGTGCATCACATCATATCACTTCTGATCTTCGGAACTTATCTATCCACAACAAGGATGGCGAAAATGAAGACATCATCATCGGTGATGGTAAAGGAATTCCTATCACTCATACTGGTTCCACAAAGCTTAATTTACTTACCACAACCTTCACACTTGATGATGTTTTGTGTACACCTCATATTAAACGAAACCTCATTTCTATCTCTCAATTTTGCAAATAGAATAATACCTCAATTGAATTTTTTTCCTGACTCTTTCTTGTCAAGGATTTATACATGGGGGCATCCTTAGTCCAAGGCTAGAACAAAAATAATATTTATGAGTGGCCATCAGCTTCACAAGCAAACCAGCTCAATGTTCACTCTTCAGTAGTAGCTCCAATTGATGTATGGCATCGACATCTTGGTCATCCCTCGTCCTTTATCCAGCAAAAATTACTTTCTCGTTATTCACTTCCTACCTCTGCTACTAACAGCATTTTAACTTATTGTGATGCTTGTTGTAGCAATAAAAGTCATAGACTACCTTTTGGAACATCCTTTATATCTTGTTTTAAACCATTTGAAATTATTTATACCGATGTTTGGGGTCCTACCCCAACTCTTTCTTTTGACAAGTTTCGATTTTATGTCATTTTTGTTGACTATTTCACTAAGTATACATGGTTCTATCCTCTCCATCATAAATATGAAGTTTCTATAATCTTTACTAACTTTAGAAAGTTAATCGATAATTTCTTTCAGTCTTCCATTAAAATAGTTTACTCTGATGGCGAAGGCGAATATCAAGCCCTCACATCCTGTCTTACAACTTGTGGTATACAAGATCTTAAGTCATCCCCTCATACTCCCTAATTAGTTGGTTCTACTGAACACAAGCATCAACATATAGTTGAAATTGGTCTCACACTTCTGTATCAGGCATCCATGCCACCAAATTTTTGGTCAGCAGCCTTTCAAACTATTGTTTATCTCATTAATCGCATGCTCACTCTAGTCCTATAATATAAGTCACTATTTGAGAAACTATTCCGTAAGCTTCCAAACATTCATAAACTCAGAGTCTTTGGTTGTCTATGTTATCCATGACTACGTCCTTATGCCTCATATAAGCTAACACCATGATCTAAACCTTATATTTTTATGGGATATTCTCTTGAATATAATGCCTTTCGGTGCTATGATCCACAAACTCAAAAAGTATTTATATCATGTCATGTTATTTTTGTTGAGTCTTCTTTTTCTTCTCAAAATCATGAGTATCCTATCATACAAGCTACTCCAATAAACATACATCATTGGAGTATCTCCTCAACTCCATCACATGAACCTCCCGTAACACCATCCAATCCTTACCATCATGGTCAGTACACCCCTCCTGTTCAATAGCTCCTCACCCCCTTCGTTATTTCTCCAATCCCTCCTTCACCAGTTTTCCCTATTAATGAAGCAATGCCCTCAGCTACCTCGCCATGCGATATTGAAGTACCGTAGACTGGTCCGATTAATCTCGGTGACTCACCATCGACTATACCAACAACCTAACCTCCCACTTCTGTAGCCCCTAGCCATCCAATGATAACACGCTCCAAACGTGGTATCTTTAAACCTCATCAAATCCTTGATCTCCATACTATAACAAACTCTTCCCTTGAGGACAATGAACCTACCACAATTACTCAAGCTCAAAAATCTTCTTACTGGCATAAAGCTATGTGTGAAGAATATGATGCTCTTCTTCATAACTCTATTTGGACCCTAGTGCCCTTTCATAATACACAAAACATCATCGGGTGTAAATGGGTCTTTCGAATTAAGTGAAACCCGGATAGATCTATTGCTAAATATAAAACACGTCTAGTCATCAAAGGGTTTCATCAACGACTTGGTGTTGACTTCACAGAGACATTTTGTCCAATTATCAAACCCATAATAATCCGACTTATCTTGAGCTTAGCCATCTCAAAAGGCTGGCACATATGACAACTGGATGTTAACCATGCCTTTTTACAAGGGACTCTGACTGAAGATGTCTTCATGCAATAACCTCCTGGCTTCGTTCATCCATAATATCCAAGGCATGTCTGCAAACTACAAAAAGCTATTTATGGATTTCATCAGGCTCTAAGAGCTTGGTATAATAAACTTGGCACATTTTTAACATTGATGGGTTTCATCAACTCTAAGTCTAATACTTCATTATTCCTATTATAGCAAAATGAACACACATTATATCTTCTAGTGTATGTAGATGATATTATTGTCACAGGCAATGATTTTTTGACGATCTAGGCATTCTTAAAGCAACTGACCATTCGATTCTCTCTCAAAGATCTAGGCACCTTGAGCTACTTTCTAGGAATGGAAGCAACATTCACATCTGTAGGTCTCCTCATATCCCAAAGAAAGTATATTTAAGACTTATTATCAAAAATAAACATACAGGATGCAAAAGTGGTTACAACTCCTCTCTCCACCAGTGAATCACTTAGATTATATGATGGAAGCCCTGCTACGGACTCTACTCAATATCGATAAGTACTTGGTTCCTTACAGTACTTGGCTCTCACTCGTCCAGATATCTCATTTGTAGTCAATAAATTATTACAATTCATGCATCGACCATCTAATGCACATTGGTCTACGATCAAACGAATTTTGTGATATCTTAAAGGGACTCTTAATCATGGCTTCTTTCTTAGTAAACATGCTTCACTTCATCTTCATGCCTTTGTTGATACCGATTGGGCAGGAAACTTTGATGATAGAACGTCCACGTTTAGATATATTATCTTCCTTGGAGCTAATCCAATCAGTTGGAGTTCCAAGAAATAGAAGACAGTTGCACGATCCACAACTGAAGCTGAATACCGTGCCATCGCCACAGCTACTATTGAACTAAATTGGATCACAAATCTGCTCAAGAAACTTAATATCAACCATACCCTTCCTCCTACAATATACTGTGATAATGTTAGCGCTACCTACCTATGTGCCAATCTAGTATTTCACTCGCACATGAAACACATTGCCATTGACTTTCACTTCATCCGAGATCAAGTTGTCAGACACCAATTACGTGTTTCTCACGTACATACGACTGATCAACTAGCAGACTCACTCACAAAGTCTCTCGCTCGTAAATTATATTTATTGCATCGGTCGAAGATCGGTATCCTTGACAGGAGCACAATCTTGCGGGGGCATGATAACAGATAGGATTTCCTCAACTGCACGAGGAAATCTCGGTGGACAGTTGAGAGAAATCCTCTACTCCTATGTATATAAATAATTCGGTATTCAGCCATATCAATTGTATCTTTTATCATTACAAACTCAATTTTAATAATCTCGAGGAAGGCATTGGAGTGTGATGAAGCAGGAAGGAATGCTGCGAATGATGTCTTGACCTTGAAAGGGACTACGTTGTAGATTCTTTCGGAAGTGTCGATGATGGAAACTAGTTGTATGAGAAAAGGAACACAGTGTGCTTGCTTGTGATTCTTCCACTACTTGGCTTCTCATGGCTTCTGTTTGCAAGGATTCATATGGCAAGGTCTTGAGAATAAAGTCATGGTTATGATTTGTAATCCAAGTGTTCGATGAAATGAATGTACAATTTACCTCACATTCTGTATCAGTGTATGAATCGTATGGCCGTCTGATTGAAGAAAGGTTTATTGCCTACAAACTTCCTTTCGCCACTTCAACGAAGCATTTCTTCAAACACGTTGTATATTATACAAGGTTCCTGTTTCCGCAACGTGTTTGAGGAAATGCTAGGCAAAAATGAACGCATACGGACGGTCCAATCCATGACGTCGCGTGGCCAATGAAAGTCCCCTCTTATCCTTCGCTCTCAGCGCACGGACGACACGCGTCATCGTAGCTATCCCTAGAGCACGTGCCTTAACACCCTCTCCCGTCTCTTACCGTGCCCACGAGCCCGAAGCCGTCCGCGCCACCTCCTTGCGATGGCCACCACCGCGACGCTCGGCCTCCTCAATCTCCTCCCAAATCCTTCCTCCGCTAGCAGTAAGCCATTCCTCAAACCGCAGCCGCGACGCCACCTCGGCCCCCTTCCTTCTGCCCCTGGCCCCAAACACCTGCTCCTGATCGCCCCACCCCTCCCTGCCACCGCCGCCGCCGCCGTCGCATTCTCCCTTCCTCTCTTCCTCAATCCTCAGGTGAGCTACGTCGTTTCCTCTCTATCCGTCCACTTTGATCTCGGCCTCAGCTGGAGCAGTGGTTCTGTTTGGTTCGAAGGATGCGCTCGCGGTGGGTGGGGAATTCGGGATCTTGGAAGGGCGGACCTTCGCGTTGGTTCACCCGGTGGTGATGGGCAGCCTCTTCGTGTACACGCTCTGGGCGGGATATTTGGGGTGGCAATGGCGGCGGGTCCGGACAATCCAGAACGAGATCAACGAGCTCAAGAAGCAGGTGGCGCCCGCTGCCCCCACGCCCGTCGCCACTGGGGCAGACGGCGGACCTCCGCCGCCACCGCCGACTCCGTCTCCGATCGAAGCAAAGATTCAGCAGCTCACCGAGGTACTTCTCGTTCCTCTTTCCCTAAATCTCGGTAGGTCTTTGTGCTAATGATCAGATTTTTAGTTGTGCTTGTGCGATATCAGGAGAGGAAGGCGTTGCTGAAGGGATCTTACAGGGAGCGGCACTTCAACGCTGGGTCCATACTGCTGGCGTTTGGGGTGTTGGAGGCGGTGGGTGGGTGCCTCAATACGTGGTTTCGGACCGGAAAGCTCTTCCCCGGCCCCCATTTGTTCGCTGGTGCTGGTATGTTACTCTTCTTCCTTACATTTCCTTGTATAGTTTCTTATGTCCAAACGAAACAATTCAGTGGATGAATGATGTAGACACTCATCTCACCAAGAACAGAGCTCATGATTAATTTCTCTTTTCAATGTTCAGAAAGTGACCAGTGTTAAGACTTCATCTATACCATAATTTGCAAGTTCATGATTTGTTATGGGATCTGAGATTGTCGTTGAAATTGAATGTCATTGTCGTATCGGTTTATCTATCCGCATTAAATTATCAGAAATGCTTTAGTTTAACAGGAAATCAATTAGGAAAGAATGGGAATAGCCACGTGTGACTGAAATTGTAGAGTAACCGATCGAATCATGATAACCAATTCAGATTGCTGATGCTATAAATCGAATGGAAATAGTTGGTGTTCTGTGAAAACTCGGTTTAAACAGCCCCAAAAAATTGGAGTTTGGAGTTTCGAGAATCTGACTGACCCAAATGTTCTCATCATATCAAACAAAATTGCATGATGTCTGACTGAGTTCTGCAATTCATAAGTGGATATTTCAGCTCAGAGATTTGGAGAGGTTTTACAGTTGTTGATCATGTAGCTTGTCATGTATCCATATTACATGTATTTTGATATTCACCTATGGACCTCTCAGATGCTTATCTGCATGCCAGTTTTTTTAGATGAGATGGACAAGTTTCAAATTTGTTTCAGATTGAAGAACAATTACAAGTTCAAGTTGTCCAACAATTAGGTGCAAAGCTGATAGTGTGTTATTCTTTGTGGCCCACCTTCGATTTTTTTCTTGTGGCCAATTTCACAGGGACACTGTTGTGTGAATCTCTCTAGTAATTATCAAGTCGTGCAAGTTCTATTAATATTTTGGTTTTTGAAAACATTTATCTGCTCAGTGTTGCATTGTTGAATTTGATGATATAGGACAATAAAACATGATGCATTATTACAAGAAACTAAGCCTCTACAGTTCTGAAAGAAACATTGATTGAAGATCAATCTGATACTTTAGTTCATTACTGTTGTAATTCAATGAAAAATTGTGTATACGAGTTGGGATACTATGGTTGATCAAATTTAGGTCTGAATTCTTGCAAATAAAGCCTTGCTAATTTATGAAAAAAATTGTGATTGCCACCAGTTCAAGGATTGTATAAAATAAAAAACCCTTGGTGATTAGGAAAGAGATGCAGATATACCAATAGTAAGGAACATCTTTGCAGCATATTATTCTGGAGATTGAGTTCTCTGAATTTGATGGTAATTTAGGGTTCTGAAGAACAAAGCAAATGATTCGGAAGATGGTTATACCAAACTTTGTGGCCTGCCTTCAATCCATGGTTGGTCCAAATAGCTCATCTGCAATTTGGTCTTGGTATATCTATGTAAGCTTATAGTTTCAGTGTTCAAGTAATATCTGATTCATATACCAGAGAACACGCAAACACTCAGATGCACATGAAAGTAGCACAGTGGAAAGTGTCATCAGGTTTCTTGATGTGAGGATCCACCAGCAGCTATCATAAGCACCAAACAGTTGGACTTTTTCTTAGTGAAATTTTGAGATGCAGATATATCTATGGAACATCTTTGGAATGTAAGGTTCTGAAGCTTGAGGTCTCTGAATTTGATTGTAATGTAGAGTCACAAAGAATGAGGTGAATGATTGGTAAGATGGCTACCTTTACTTCAATACAGGGGCCATCCAAATAGCTCACCTTTAATTTGCTTTTGTATAAACTAAGCATATGTATGTAAGTTCATAGTTTCACTTCATAAAAGTAAGCTCTGATTAGAGGCACTTACTTTTATTTTCATGCGAGAAATGGAGAAAAGGTGAGCAGATGAAAGGAATTCTCATTTTCCAACAAAATATGTTGTTTCCATTGTGATTAATTTAATGCAATGGTCTTATCCATAAATTCATTCTTTTCTACTTACCCCTTGTGGTTAGATATGATTTGTTGTTAAAGCAATACTGATAGGTTACAAGCACCATCATGTAACCAAGTTGCTCTCATGTATCTTGTGGTCTTTTGTGTTAGAACTGTTTGGAGATGTACATATTGAAAATAACTTGTTTCCAGTGCCAATTTTTGGATTCTGTGATTCGCGACACTACTTTTGACACAGTTGCTGTAGCTATCGATCAATGATATGAATTATGCTATTCTCATACCTTGATGACCATGGTTATCTTAACAATGTTGCATACATGTTGCAGGGATAACAGTGTTGTGGGCATTAGCTGCTGCACTTGTGCCGGCAATGCAGAAAGGAAATGAGACGGCCAGGAACCTCCACATTGCGCTGAATGGCTTAAATGTTCTACTGTTTGTATGGCAGATTCCAACTGGTATTGATATAGTCTTTAAAGTGTTCGAATTCACCAACTGGCCTTGAAGTAGTAGTTCATATCTCTGCTTTTACATTCTCCATTCTCCAATCTTGAGATTATCTTGTATCAAAACCATGAACTCTTCGTAACTATGAGGAAGGTTGAACTCTCCATAATCTTTTTACCTTTTTACTTTTTTACCTGTATATTTATCAAATGATATATATGTTGAAATCTGAGTTTCGACGATAAAATTAATTGATAAATTTAATAAATTAATATGTTTTTGAAATAAGTGGCATAGAAAATACTTCGATCATAAATTTGGATTATTGAAAGGCTAAATGTCTAGCAGGAGAGTTGGATGTTGTGTCAGAAGATTATCATGCTGAAAATAAGATATTAAGCTGGAGGATTAATCGACGTACTGAAGAACGGACTTCATGCTAAAGGTTCAAGTATCATGTTGGAAAAATCAAATATTGCATAAGAAGATCGGATGTTATGGAGAATTTGACATGTTGAAGAATTGGATGATGTGTTGGACGTTCGAACAAACTGTCAAAAGATTGGATAACATACCAAAAGAGTGGGTAATGTGCCAAAAGTTTCAAAGATGTGCTAGACGAGTAGTTGATGAGTTAAGGTCTTGATTGAGGTAATTTTGGGTCAATTTGAGTTGGTATTGAACTAAAACAAAACTCATTTATCAAGAAAATCATTGGGCTTGAAATTGGATTGAATTTGAATTATTAGAAGGCAACATATATGGCCTAAACAACTTAAGTCAACATTGATACTATCTATAGCAATGATAGTAACACCAAAATCAAGTTTGCAACGTCATGTCAAAAATTACGATGGTAGTACTATCAATTATAATATTGTGGTTTCATATAAAAAATTATGATGATAATATTGTGTGAGTCTAGTATTGTAGCTTTGTGTCAAAATTTATGACAAAAGTATTATAGGAGTCTAGTATTGCAACTTCATTTTAAAGATTATAATGGTAGTATCATTCGAAGTTAATGATAGTATCATTTGTATATTGAAATATCAAAATTTTAAATTTTGGCTTCATTTTAGAAGTCTTTTAGGGTTATAAATATCCCATTTGGACTTAGTTAATACTGCATCCATTCTTGAGTCTATTATTATAGCTCTCTATTTGAGTATTATTTGAATCTTTTCCTTCATACTTGAATTTTGTTGTAACATTCAATAACAAGAGATGAGATGCCTCTGACAGTAGTGAGTATAAAGGTACTTGTCCAAGTTTAGAATAAAGGAAAGGTTGCAAAAGATTATTGATCTTCATCTATTGGAATTAAGATTGGTAGCAAAAATTGATGGTCTCGTGGGAAGAGAAATCGAAAATGGACATAGGTTAGGAAGTCCGAATCATTATAAATTAATTTGTATTTCTTCTTTTATTTATGACTTTTGATCATGATTGCTTATTTATTATCACTCATCCTAGTAGTAATTCTTCTTCTTGTGCTTATAAATTTTGACTACAGTTACTTATTATCACTGCATTCAATTCTCGATTATTCTTCTTTCATCCTGATTTTTCTTGATTGAATTTTAAGGTCGGTTCAAATTTGATATAGCGCTAAAATCAATTATTAATTTATTTGTAGCGGAGCACAAAGCAGGATTAAGGCTTGGTTGGAGGTGCTGCTGTACAAATCAATAGAATTATATTGCAAAGCAATTGTAATATTGGGAATATCTCCTATGTATTTATGCTATAATAGCCCGATAATCACATCAAAAACTAGAGATGGTTTTGAATAGACTTATAAAGGATAGATGAGTCTACTATCATGAACTTAGGCATAAGCATTTAGAACGATCTCTTCATAACTTTTTACCTATACATTGATGAGATAATATACAAAATAATTTGATATCAAAATCAATTGTTCTTTTATTTGATTGATTGAAGTTCAGTTGAGCATGAAACGAGATTAATGCTTGATTGTAAGTGCCAATCTACAAATCAACAAAATTATATCATGAGATTAATTATATTATAAAGTAGCTGTCACCTTGGAGATCTCTCGTCCATGCACACGCTGTGCTCCAAAGTTTAGTCATTGAACGGACGAAAGTGGCAGATGATTAGATATATATTATTATTGGTTTGATAGCAAAATATTTTAGGTTAATGATTCAAACTTAATAAAATTAATATGTCAAACATCTCATAAGATTACATCATGATAAATGATCTAATATTGAGTATAATAAATGACTCGAGTATAAAAGAATGATACATGGATACCTTACAGAGTATCTCATGAGGTAGAGTCATCACTTGCTTGAGTCTCATAATTTTGAGCTATGTTGGTCTTTTACTAGCAGCCACTTAACCTCTTAAATAATTCATTGTACGTCGAAAATGAGAGATAATTTGAATGAGAAAAAGATGTACTTTGTAATATAATTTCACTTATTTGTAGCACGGCAATATAAGTTTAAAAAATAATTTGACTAAAAATTATGAGGGCATTGTAAGTTTATTATCATGGAGAAAAAGATGTGCTTCACAAAAGAATTAAAGTTGTTGACACTAAGAAGTGAATGTTAATCAAGGACAACCCAGTCTAAGAAAGTGCTAATCTTTCTCCTTCGGCTAATTGCTTTGTTTAAGCAAGGAGTTGTCGGCGTGTATGATGACAAGTGCAGTGCACTTCAAGTTCTTGTCAAACTGTTTCATCCTCCAATTATGTTATTGACATCTTCCATTACTTCATATCATTGGCGAACAGTTGAAAAAATAAAGGAGATCAGATTTGGTAGGACGTCAAATCGTGAAATATATCGATTGGTGTCGTCATTTATCAGACAACCAATTAGCGTAGGCAACGTTGGATTCTCCCCAAGCTTAAGCACAAACTATGCAAGAGAGAGACATAAATTAAAGCCAAAAATAGAATGTAGTAGCATAATTTATAATCTTGTGTGTGTAGTATCACTTGCCAAAGGCATTATTAATTGTGCAATCTTTCTCGTAAGATTAAAAAAAATTTATATTGTTAGTTTCAACATTGATTATCAACTAATGCGATAAAATTAATCTGAGCTGATCTGTATTTTTTCTTAATTTTTATCACATTTGAAACTTTGGATTAAAATATGATTTGGAAGACTAATAAAGAAACTCCACCGGGGATGATGCATCACTAAGAATTTCTTTTACCGAGCTTTGACTTCAACGGATAATGTAACTTGTTTGAGGGTTAAATTCTCAAGTGTCCGAGAGTAGCTCATCTATCTAAATCGTCATTTAGATATTTCATGTGACACTTGGGTCCGTGATCAATAAGTCCTTCATTTGCCCGTATCGGGCAAAAAACTTTAATAATATTTTTGTCACTAAATTAAAACACAATAATACAATTTCAATTAATGGAAGGCAGAGAAGGCAGTGTGAATGGATGGGAGAGAGAGACGATTAAGACAAAAGGTGAAGAGGCCAGTGATTGGCAATAGAGTAAAAAGCAGGAAAGCGTACCTGGGGCTCCATAATAAAGACGAGATACTTGATAGAATGATAAATTTTTATTGAACTCTTTAGGGGTATATATATATATATATATATATATATATATATATATATATATATATATATATATATATATATATATATATGTAGAGAGATATATATATATATGTAGAGATATATATATATATATATGTAGAGATATATATATATATATATATATGTATATAGATATATATTTATATATATGTATATATATGTGTGTATATATATACATACATATATATATATGTATATGTTTATTTACATATATACATATATATATATATATATGTATATATATACACATATACACATATATATAGGTGTATATATATACACATATACATATGTACCTATATATATGTACATATGTATATACATATATGAATATGTATATATATACATATATATATATATATATACATACATATATATATGCATATATATATTTGTATATATATATGTATATACATTTATATATATATATATATATATATATATATATGTGTATATATATTTGTATATATATATGTATGTATGTGTATATATATATGTATATGTTTATATGTATATATGTGTACATATATATATATATATATATATGTGTGTGTGTGTATATATTTGTATATATATATATATATATGCATGCATATATATATATATATATGTATATACTTATATGTATATATATGTACATATATATATATATACATATATATATATATATATATATGTATACATATATATATAAATGTATACATATATATATATATGTATGTACATATATATATATATATATATATGTACATATATATATATATATACATATATGTAAACATATATATGTATACATATGTATATATATACATATGTATATATATATACATGTATATACATATGTATATATATATATATATATACATGTATATATATATACATATGTATATATATACATATATATATATATATACATGTATAAATATATACATATGTATATGTGTGTGTGTATATCGTTAGTGTTAAACCTCGGATTTTGATGATGAAATCAATTAAGAGTGTTTTTTATCTGATCTGTATTTTGAGTGACGTAGGAAGCTTCGATCATGAAGAGACAATTAAAGCTGGAAGAATCCATATTGGTGTTAGGGATCGAGAACAACACTAAGAGGAGGGGAGTGGGGGGGTGGTGAACCAAAGATAGCGATGAAATTACGACAAGTTTGTGTGATTTCAGAAATCTTCATACGATAAAAATCACGTTTTGTATTATGAAAGCTATATTAGTGAAATCATATTAGAAAAGCTCTAACTTAAAGATGTTTATAGAGATGAGAAAGTAGAACATTAGTAGAGATGGTTTGCAGTAAGGATAAACAATAAGAAATAAATGTAAATTGATTTTTATAGTGGTTTGGTCATCCGACCTACGTTCACTCCTAATTCCTCTTCACTTGAGGCCACCAGCATTCCACTAGTTGTCTTCCTTCCAACGGGTGAAGACAAACTCCCTTACAGTACTCTATCCTTTTGATGAGCTTAGGAGGTAACCCTTACAAGCACTCACTCCTCACTTGAAGCTGAAAATAATCTAAGTCTAGAGGAGGGTTTTCTCAAGTGATTTTTATAGAGTTTTATCACTTTTAAAGTATATGTGCTTATGTGTTCAACCTAGGGATAGGAGGGAAATTTATAGGCATCAAATGGATTCAAACTTGGAACAAAAAAACCTTTATATCCTGGGTTTTCCGGGTATTGTGGTACCACCACCAGTGTTGGATGATACCACCGCTTGGTGTTAGGGATCGAGCGGCACTAAGAGGGGGGGGGTGAATTAGTGCAGCGGATAAAATGATAACTTTTCGGTGATTTAAAACAAGTTCAGAAACTTTCCTACGATGAAACAACGTTTCGATTAAAACTGTTTTGATTGCATTTTAACTTGAAAGCATATGTAAGAAGATGAAGAGGAAGTGGAGCAAGTAAAGTAAAGGCTTGCAGCAATGTAAAGAAATAATTCCGAAATTTAAACACTTACACATTCAAGAACACCACGATGTATAGTGGTTCGGTCAAATGACCTACATCCACTCTTGAAGCCTTCACCGATGAGGCTCCCCTCTTCCACTAGCAAATCCTTTTGAAGGGGAAAGACCAAATACCCCTCTTACAACTCTTTTACAAGAGATTCACACTCTTACAAGTTTTTACAAAGAGAAGGAAATGAGGTGAACACTTAAGCAAATGGAGAACAAGACTTTCACAAGACTTATTTGCTCAAAATCTAACTCTAAAGGATTATCCTTTCAGTTGAGAAAGGAGGGGTATTTATAGACTCAAAGAGGGTTCAAATTTGGGCTCTAAATTTGAACTCAATTTGAGTTTCCCAATGCTAGGGCGGTGCTACCGCCTGTCAGTTTGGCAGACTGACACAGTAGGGGCGGTACCACCGCCCCAGCCAGGCAGTGCTACCGCCTGGCTTTCCAAGCCCTGGGTGGTGCTACTGCATAGCACACAACTGCTGGTTCGGTTTGGGCCAAAAGACTTTGGCCCAAACTAGTCCAAATCAAGGCCCAATGGCCCCTACTTTGGGTTTATAGGATTAACACATAATCCTATTCCAGATTAATATGCTAACTATGAATTTAAAGACATTCCTAAGCTATTACAAAGTCCGCAAGTCAAGTCTTCTTCCGGTGAGCTTCCGACGAACTTCCGACGGTCTTCCGATGAACCCTCGGAAACCATTCCGTGGACTCCCGGCAAGCTCCCGGATTTTACGATGATCTTAGCGAGTTCCACCGAGCTTCTTTGGCAAGCTCCGATCTTTCTTGGCGAGTCTCCGCGAACTTCCGACGAACCTTCCGGCGAACTTCCGAAAACCCATCGGCAAGCTCCCTACTCGTTCTTAGCCGATTCCGGCAGCACTCCCAACGAATCTTCGGACTTCCATCAAACACTCGAACTCCCAACGATCCATCGCACTTGACTTCGGCCCTTTGTTTCGCTTTACGTCTTCATCCTTATCGTAGTTACTCCTGCATAAACAAACACCCTACTTCTATCTAGACAATTATTACAATGCAAATTGACATCCAGTTGCCCGGCACATTATTGGTCGACGCTTCCTCCGATCCTTCGGCACATCGCCCTCTCTTGCAGCTTGTTGCCCAATTGGCGGTTGACCTCCGCTACCCCAATATCCATGGCACAACTCTGCACTTCTTAGCCCGATACCCGACGTTCGAAGCCTCCTACCGATAGTCGACCGAACCTCCGGCTCGACATTCAATATCCTGACATGATCACCTCCGGTGCAACGTCAATTTCTCTAGCGTCAACTATCTAATCCTGATCGATAGTAGACCTGCGTAACTCAACACACAATTAAACAACAAAACACAATCAATTAGTTTCATCATCAAAATCCGAGATTCAACAATCTTCCCTTTTTTGATGATGACAACTAATTGATGACTAATGGAGTTAACCTTAACTCCCTAGAGTTTAACCAAACTCTCCCTATCAATATGCAATTGATAGAACCCTTGGATTATCCGAAATCCAAGTAACATGTATCATTCATGTAGTGAGAAATATAAATCCATCATGTAAATATATAAAATATTCAAGCATCATTATATTGCATGAAGTCATCAATCTACTTCTCCCCCTATGTCATCAACAAAAAGGAGAAGTAGCATCATAGCTAGTTTAAAAGATATGCAAATTTTTACAACACACTAGCTATTTATCACATCATACAACATTTTTGCAATACAATATCAAATAATACCATTCAATCATAGCAAGTTTCAACAATGGGCAATGATGATAATTTTCACTTGCTTCTTGAGATATGCAAGTTTGCACTTTGATTTCCTTAAATTTGCAAGATAGCAATTTTTGATATTTCAAGATAGCAAGTAGCAAGTACTTTTCCTCTTTTGTAGGTAAGCAAGATAGCAAATTTCTTCCTTTTGAATGAGCTAGCAAATTTTTCATGCGAGCTAATAATAAACTTTCTCCCCCTTTATCAATGTCAAATAGAAAGGGAGGATCAAATATGATGATATAAATTTTTCATATAAGTTTACATAAAAAAAAATCAATCTTCAAATCATGATACAAATATATCAATATAATGGATCAAGTCATGATTACAAGTGCTAACATATTTTCTTTTCATTCATTTTTAGCCATGATAGAAGAATAAATCAATGATTCAATCATTAAGCATATTTCTTTTTCATCAAATTTTCAATCATAACATTCAAGTCATGAATATTAATTCAACAAGCTAGCTCCCCCTTTGTCATTTTCAAATAGAAGTGGAGGACTCAATTGCTAAAAAATTTCAAACTATATAAAGAAATCATGTCATGATATTAAGAAATATTTAAGAAGGATATGATTCATTTGACAAATCATTTTAATAGTGTAAAAGAATTATACAATCAAGGATCATGATAAAAATATATCAAAATCATAGATCAAGTCATGATTCATCATAAAAAAAATTAATTTATATCAAATATTTAATTTGCCACACAAGGTAAAGAAATCATGTCACTTCTAGGATATAATATCAAGGCTTAAGAAGAACATGATTCATTTGAGAATTGATAGCACAAAGGGCAGCTTGATTTATGCATAGGAATTCTCATTAAGATCACATTTCATGAGAAATTTCAAGTATCAAATATCAATATATCAAGACTTGAATTATTTTCCTCTTTAATAAATGAAAAAGGAAGCAATCATAGAGGAAAGTATTTCAATTTGTAAAAAAATATCTCAAGTCAAGAATTTAAGATCATGATTTCAAGAGATCAAGAGAGGAGTCATAAAATCATTCAAACTTATTTTGTCAACTCGAAACTCATAATCAAAATCATTTTAGAGATTTAAAATGCTAGTTATATGCATTAAACATGACAAGTGATATATCAAAAGTCTACATCAATATTTCAATTATCAAGTCATGAAGCATACAAAGTGGTATTGAAACATGAGAGAAAAGTTTAAATTGTACATACAATGTTTCAATCATCAAAACATATTTTCTCAAATTGAGTATCAATAAGTTAAGAGAAAATAATTTATATTTTTCTTCATATAATATGGGAGAAGCATAAGAGAGTATAGAGATAAAAACTCAAGTTATCAAGATGATGATCTCATAAAAGTAATTCAAAAACATAGTTTCGCGAAACAAGAGATAAGTTATATTTCATTTGGAAAATTCTCTTTTCAAGTAATTCTTTTTCATCTAAATATGCCTTTGTCTTTATATGCCAAGATAAGCATGAAAGTTCAAGATGTAAAGGCAAAATCTCATAAGGCATCATCAAGACAAAAATGTAACACATTATTTCAAGACATGAGATTCAATATATCATGATAATGTGTTTCATTTTAAGTTATTTGTTTCATGTAAGTGTACTCAAGTTTCAAAAGATGAGTATCAAATTTAAAACCAAAACATGAGTTTGTTATCAAGATATAACACCTTTAAATTCTCATGATAAAATCATCAAGCATGACAACAAACTTTTAATATTTTCATTTTATCATTATCAATGATGATTTCATAAGGTATATTCAAATATTTATTCAGAAGCCATCATTGTATAAATTCAAAATACAAATTTGTCATTAAACCCATCAAGATCAAATGCATCACACATAAAATATCATGATAGTACATTTTCTCATTTTTATGTGTTTCATTTAAAGTGATTTGATCATTCATATGAGTATACTCATATTTTTTCTATAGGTCAAAAAAGCAAGTTTCAAGAGAAATCATTAAGACCGAAAACATGAGACATATATTTTTCATGAGATTCATCATGATTATTTTCAAGAAATTTACATGATTCATGAATCCATTTATCTCAATAGAATGGAAAATGCATTTTCATTTCATACAATTGTTTTCATGTGAGCATATTCAAATCTTTTTATGAAAACATGTATTAACAAAATATAAGTTTAGTCATAAACTCGTCAAGACTAAACACATCAAAAATAAAACATCATGATAACACATTTCAATTTTTATATGTTTTATTTTATGTGGTTGGTCTCATTTAAGCATGTTTAAGCATCATATAAATTCAAAATCATTATCAAAGCCATGTTCAAATTTTTGCCAAAATTATGCATCTATTTATAAATTCAAAAAATAAGTTTCATCATCACAATATGACACTTTATTACTTCAAAAGCTCATGCATGATATAAAATCGTCAAGCATCATGAAAAGCAATAAAAACATTAAGATACACATGCGTGGATTAATCATAATAGGTGTACAATCATTATCACAAATCATCAGTCATAATGTTGCATACATCATTCATCAAAAAATTTACTTTTCAAAAATCCTAGAAAGAAAAAGCATAAAATAAAATTTTATTTCCTACTAACTAAGTTAAGCACTCAAGAAAAAAAAACATCATGTAATTTCATAACAACTCAAGGGAGTTAAGTTACTTACCTCATTGACGAAGCCCATTAAAGCGTAGTTTGCTTCTTCTTTCCTTGATTCTTCTCAGTGAGCCTTCTTCTTCTTCATTGGTCTCTTCCTCCGTTCAAGTTCATTGTTGATTTTAGATTTTTGTTTAATGAACTTATTAAAATCGATTAAAGGTTCAAAGTCCTCTTCATTGTCCTCATCACTTGAGTCATCACTCAAGTGACATTCTCTTGTTCGAAGTTCAAAAACATTCTTATTCTTTAGAAGGTGGTTCAAATGTTCATCATGTTCATCATGTTCCAAGAGTGTCATTTCATGGGTCATTAATGACCCGATTAGTTCTTCAAGTGAATAATCATTCAAGTTTTTAGACTCTTGAATAGTCGTAATTTTTGGATCCCAACTCTTTGAGAGGGATCTTAAAATCTTGTTAGTGAGTTCAAAGTTAGAAAAATATTTACTAAGATTTTTTAAGCTATTGACGACATCCGTGAACCGGGTGAACATATCGCCAATAGTTTCGCTTGGTGTCATTCGGAAGAGCTCAAAATCATGCAATAAGAGGTTCACTTTCGAGTCTATAACTCTACTAGTTCCCTCATGCGTGATTTCAAGAGTTCGCCAAATGTCAAAAGCCATTTCACACATAGAAATCTGATTAAATTTGTTCTTGTCTAAGGCACAAAATAAGGCATTCATAGCCTTTGCATTCAAGGAAAAAGATTTTCTCTCTAAGTCTGACCATTCATTCGTCGGTTTAGAGGGAAGTTGAAAACTGTTTTCAATAATATTCCATAAATCTAAGTCCATTGAAAGTATGAAAACTCTCATTCGAGTTTTCCAATAAGTGTAGTCCGATCCGTTAAAGAACAGTGGACGAAAAACCAAAAAGCCCTCTTGAAAGCCAAAAAGGGCCATTTCTCACGGGTGTAAATCTGAAAGAGAAAGAACATGGCTCTGATACCAATTGTTAGGGATCGAGCAGCACTAAGAGGGGGGGGTGAATTAGTGCAGCGGATAAAATGATAACTTTTTGGTGATTTAAAATAAGTTCGAAAACTTTCCTACGATAAAAACAACGTTTCAATTAAAACCGTTTCGATTGTGTTTTAACTTGAAAGCATATGTAAGAAGATGAAGAGGAAGTGGAGCAAGTAAAGTAAAGGCTTGCAGCAATGTAAATAAATGATTCCAAAATTTAAACACTCACACATTCAAGAACACCACGATGTATAGTGGTTCGGTCAAATGACCTACATCCACTCTTGAAGCCTTCACCGATTAGGCTCCCCTCTTCCACTAGCAAATCCTTTTGAAGGGGAAGAACCAAATACCCCTCTTACAACCCTTTTACAAGAGGTTCACACTCTTACAAGTTTTCACAAAGAGAAGGAAATGAGGTAAATACTTAAGCAAATGAAGAACAAGACTTCACAAGACTTATTTGCTCAAAATCTAACTCTAAAGGGTTATCCTTTCAGTTGAGAAAGGAGGGGTATTTATAGACTCAAAGAGGGTTCAAATTTGGAGCCCAAATTTGAACTCAATTTGAGTTTCCCAATGTTGGGGCGGTGCTACCGCCTGTCAGTCTCGCAGATTGACACAATAGGGGCGGTAGCACCGCCCTAGCCAGGCGATGCTACCGCCTGGCTTTCCAAGCGTTGGGCGGTGCTACCGCCCAGCACGCAGCTACTGGTTCGGTTTGGGCCAAAAAACTTTGGCCCAAACTAGTCCAAATCAAGGCCCAATGGCCCCTACTTTGGTTTTATAGGATTAACACCTAATCCTAACCAAAATTAATATGCTAACTATGAATTTAAAGACATTCCTAAGCTATTACAAAGTCTGCAAGTCAAGTCTTCTTTCGATGAGCTTCCGGCGAACTTCCGACGGTCTTCCGATGAACCCTCGGAAACCATTCTGTGGACTCCCGGTAAGCTCTCGGACTTTACGATGATCTTAGCGAGTTCCACCGAGCTTCTTTGGCAAGCTCCGATCTTTCTTGGCAAGTCTCCACAAACTTCCGACGAACCTTCCGGTGAACTTCCGAAAACCCATCGGCAAGCTCCCTACTCGTTCTAGGCCGGTTCCGGTAGCACTCCCAATGAATCTTCGGACTTCTATCGAACACTCGAACCCAACGATCCATCGCACTTGACTTCGGCCCTTTGTTTTGTTTTACATCTTCGTCCTTATCGTAGTTACTCTTGCACAAACAAACACCATACTTCGATCTAGACAATTATTATAACGCGAATTGACATCCAGTTGCCCGGCATGTTATTGGTCGGCACTTCCTCCTATCCTTCGGCACATCGCCCTCTCTTGCAGCTTATTGCCCAATCGGCGGTTGACCTCCACAACCCCGATATCCATGGCGCAACTCTACACTTCTTGGCCCGATACCCGATGTCCGAAGCCTCCTACCGATAGTTGACTGAACCTCCGGCTCGACATTCAATATCCTGACGTGATCACCTCTAGCGCAACGTCAATTCCTCCAGTGTCAATTATCTAATCCTGATCGATAGTAGACCTGTCACCCTATATTAGTAGCACCTGGTCCTTTTGTTTTCAATTCCATCCAACAACTCAACTGCATTCTTTCATTCAGTTTTATGTAATCCTTTCCTAAGATGTCTTTCAACCGTTGCTTGCTTCTATTGCCTTTTCAACACCTCTTTCTTCTGTGCTCTTTTGCTTTGTCGCGAGAGGGGGGCATAGTTCTGACTCGTGCTACACGGGCATTGTTCTGACTTGCGCTAAACTACGAGAGAATATATGAGAAAATGAGATACGAACTCGATTCAATATCGGACTAATAGAAGTTATAAACGAGTCCTGTGTACAGCGGTAGCAACGGCCAAGCAACGACGTAAGGCACCAAGCCGACAAGCTACTTCTTTAACTCTTTCACTCCCCGGTCAACTAATGAGTAAAGAATTCTTTACCTCGCATCAAAGCCAGATCCAGCTCCTGATGCAACTAGACCAGACCACTTATGGAATTCCTAGACAATGAAATGAAGTTTACTGGAAGAAAGAAAGAACATATATAAAAGAAATCAATCCAGAAATCCACCAAGCCGACCTCTTTTCCTTGGTGCCAGCTAATATCTGCCCTTGCTCGCCTACCAAAAGTAAGTGGTCAAAAGCGGGGAAGAACAGGATTGAGCTCCGTATGTATGTGTATGATAGAGGATTGAGCTCCGTATGTGATAGAAAGAATAGGATAGATTGCTCTGAACCAACCTAGGGCTCTCCACTCGAAAGGAAGAATTGATTGCTACCCGGACTCAGAAAAGGAAGAATTGATTACTATTCGATTTGACCGCATTTGCTTCATGGGTGCCGCGCCTGAGGGGTCTAATAAGAAAGGTAGTCCAGCTCTGGTTCTTGTTGAAGAATAAAGATGCCATGATTTAGAGGATCCTTCACTACTACTAAAGTTGTTGTCGACGAGTATCTTTTCTTCACTATGGCTAATGATTATACTGCCTCTAAAGCCTCTGATCCTGTTGATTCTCTTGAAACTGCTTCCTCACCTGCTTCCGCTTCAGATCTGAGAATAGTACTTGAAACTGGGGAAACTTGACTCTCCTTCTGACCAGGGCCGCTAGACCTATCTTTCCTTCCCGCCTCTACCTCCGACCTCAACACTTATTTCATTGCCAGGGCGAATCCGGACTGCCGCGTCACTCGAAGGAATGGAATTAACCTATAATAGAATTCTCCTATAATAGAATATAATAGAAATAGAAATAGTAGGGACCGAGCATATACTAAGTTAGCAGAGAGGAGCACTAGGGGCGGTAAGTCAACTAATGACTATAGAGTTAAGTCATGCCAGTAGAGTTAAGTCATGTACCTCTTTCTTGCAAACCGACAAGAGAATTAGCTGCCTGCAGTGATGTTGCTCGAAAGAAGGGCAGTTAGTTATTAGCTGGTGCTGGTTGACTCGGCACTCGGAAACTCATTCACTTAGCATTGGCAACCAGACATACTTTATAGGAGACTTGAGACTTTACCGAACAGGGAAGGTTTGCACTACACTGTATACGCGCATAAAGTGTTTCTACAAAACTGGAATAACCGCTTACGACGCCACTTTTCCCACAAACACAGGACTTGGAAATAACTAAAACTAATGGGCTGGGCCACTAACTAATGCTAAGGTAAGGGCGGAGGCAGGCGAGGGAGAGGTCAACTCTTACTTACATAGCAAAGGTCAAGTCTATTCTTAAGGGAAAGAAAGGTGCTGAAAGCCAATCTTCTTAAAGGCAGGAGTGTTAGGCGGACGACTTCACCTCAATCGATTCTTAACCCCCGGCATATGATCTGGTCGATTCCACTCGCAAAGTGCACCACCGCTACTACGTAGGGTAATGTCAATAATGTCTTAGAGTTTGGAACTTCCCTTCCTGCTTACTTCACCTATTCTTTTCTTAAGCTTACTTCACCTATTCTTCTTAAGCTTACTCACCTGCTCTTGAAACTACTTCTTTATAAGATTCAACTCGGGGTGCCGACCTGAACTCGCACTCTCTCTATCTGACATGCCCATCTCTCCTCGAAAGTAACTTAGGATATCCCTCGCCTGCCTGTCGAACAAAATCATTCTTGACTCCGGGGTGCAATACAATAGGACTTGAAAGCGGAATCAGTTGCTTGGCCCGATCCTGTGCTTGCTTTAGCCTACTTTACCTTTGCACCCGTTGCTTGGCTAGAGAGAATCTGCAGTGAGAGTTGAGATCGGAAAGAGATATTATTGTTTCGAAAGAAAGGAGACCGGGCCCGGCTTGATGAAGTTATCGCTCCTATAACCATGGCAACTGGCAACAATGAACTTCATTCGGACAAAGAGAGGAGCCAAGCCTTTTCTACCAGTAAATCCTCTTCTAAAGATCTATAGAAGCAGTGCCAGTTAGGTCTACTAAAGAATTAGCTGTGCCAGGAAAGGAGACCAGAGCAGAGATAGAATCAGAAGTTACAGATGAGGCAGTAAAGTTACGTATTGCCAGCAAAGTCAGTATTGCCGGTGCCAGTTCGAGTTTGATCCTTATCCGAGTAAGCATCAGCAGAAGCAGAATAAGGAGTTGGGTTCTATTAGTTTCCCCTTGCTTAAACGACAATAAATAGGGCTTTCACGCCATTCCCTCAAACACTTGACATTGCCTTTCCTTATCTATTCTTCCAGCCCTATCACTTGGCTTGATCCGAAACTCAACTACCAGAATTGCCAACACCAATGAATGCTACTCGCACTGCTTCCACGTAAATCACTTATTGTTGAAGGGTTTAGGTAGAGCTGGATCATCAGATAGATCAAGAGTGACTTCAGAAGCTGGTAAAGAAGATGGATCAAGATCTGGTTTGTTTCATTGAAGAATTTCAGACAGATGGTGGCTCTAGTATAGATCAAAGTCACCTTACAGCTATAACTCTCTTTGGGCGCTAACGGGCTTGTTTCAAGGACGGGTTAGGGAACTCGATCTTAGCTCGAATCCTAATATCAAATGGATGATTCTGTTCTCAAGTAAAGTTATGGTGTTTGAAGACACAGGTCCAGTTCAGCCAAGTCGACAAGCATTTACTAGGTCGGTCGAGTATAAAGGCTAGTCTAGTATGGAAGTGTTGAGGGCCCATAAATCCTCATTCGGGCGCTAAACAAGTCAAGTGTGGTTTTCGACAAAGATGTAGGTAATCGGTTAGGCGAAAGCATCCTATTCAAGCCAGCAAAAATATTCATAATACAACCAAACTCGCAGTGTAGTGTGTATCCACTAGACTAATGGTATCAATAAAATAGCCTTAAAACAAAAACAACAATGTACAAAAAAGAAAGGAAGTTGGAGATAGTCATTTGGGGTTGAGTGAATGAAGGTGTCCTCAACGCTGTCTACTTAAGGCCTACGCTTTCATAACCTTTCAAAACAATAGTATCTAACCGATAATAGAGAAGAGAAAGAACCGACAAGGCACCAAACTAACAACTACACTACATTAAGATTTTAAGGAAGGATCAAGACTGAAGCTAAGCAAACCCTACCGTAACTTCTCGTTCAGAGTTGACCCGCGTATAATTAATAGAGAGCTACTAATCGAACTCCCTACCCTATTTACTAGAGCTGAAAAAAGAAACAACGGGGACTCTCCTACTATCTCCAGCATCAAGGAAGAAAGAGCCCAAACCTAACAACATGTGATATCTGATTAAGTAACAACGCTCCTCACTCAAAGCTCCAAAACACCTCACCCGCTTACTTAAGCCTTAAAAGGAGTATTGGCTGTAAGCTTACTTTCTTTGTTGAGATACCAGATATTTGACTTGATATCCTTGCTTGAGTTACTTGACTTGACTCTTGATATGACACCCTAGCTTTCGTACAAGAAGCAAGTGGTGGAGTGAAATACTCAATTATATCATATGCTCGATAGATGGAATGAAGTGAACAAGCTACAGAGTCAGGGCAATGAAAAAGCTATGGCAAATGAGCAAGCAACGGAACAAGGGAATAAAGAGACTAACTCTCAGTACACCGCTTATTTAGTAGGGAAGGAAAAGGCCGGACCCTATCTTTCTCGTCGTTGAACAGAGGAGTATAGACTCTTATGGCAAATCCACCATTCAAGGCCGAACAAAAGCTCCTTACGCGCAACGGAACAACTCCATTCTTTATTTCGAGCACATAGTATATAACAAAAAGGTCATCTTCAATTCAAACAAGTAACGGAACGGATCAAGCAAAAAACTCGACTCGCTAACGCGCATGTTTCATTTAGTGTGCACCTAGGAAATAAGCACAGTAACCACATTCAAAACGACTCTAGAACGGAATTATTGCCCTATAGACTATCGTACTTATCTTAGCGCACAACTCACAACTCACGTAACGTTTTAGCATAACGGCTGCTTGTGAGACCTCTTGGTGGTGAGTTTAGCTAACGACCCTATTGCGCTTACGCGAGTTGAAACGCAAACTAAAGAAGCAGCTTCCCCTCAGAGGCACAGATGTCTTATTCTTGCTTGAGCAAATTGTAATCAAATCAAATATTTGATTTAAGATTTAAATATATTTCCTTACATGCTAGTATAAATAGAGAAAGAAATGTAATCAAATCAAATATTTGATTTAAGATTTAAATATATTTCCTTACATGCTAGTATAAATAGGGAAAGATAATGTAATCAAATCAAATATTTGATTTAAGATTTAAATATTATTTCCTTACATGGTAGTATAAAATATGGAAAGATAATCCTATTTCCTTGTTTGCTATTACGAATTAGGAAATACTTATTAAGCATTCCAAATAAGATGAGATCATATTTGTCAGTATATTAAATGAAAATAATTTATATTAAATAAATACAAAAATTTAAAAAAAATTCCTTTAATGGAGGTTCACCTCCTCCTATTTAAGGGGAGGGATTTCTCTCCTTCGTTCCTCGCCGAGCAGAACCTAACAGCGGGAGGAACGAGGAGTTTCATCTTGCTAAAAAGAGGTAGGTTCTCCCTACTTATCTTGAAATTAAAGTTTTTGTTTAGATTTTATGTTGAAAATTTTGATTGATATTAGTTTGAATTAAAATATTTTACCCTTTGGTACCTTTTTAAAAGTTTTCATTTTTAAACATTATGAAATTGTATATGTTTTATGATATCGGATTTCTAAGAATGTTATTCCATTTTATTACAGTTACCTTCTAATCTTATTCATATTTAAATATAATATGAGTAATTCAAAAAAATGATATTCTTAATCCTTTAGATGTTAAAGTTTCTATTAGAATATGTTATTTAAAATTTTTATCCTTTTTAGATTTAAAATGTTATTATTTGATCATGTCGAAATTATTCATATGATTTCTAGTTCTTATTGAATTAAAAATATTGTTTCCTTATGTTGAAGCTTATCCTATCATTTATTTAATATGTTGTTATGTTTTGATGTATTATTATCAGTAGTGAATATATATTGTTATAATTCAAAATTATGAAATTGGATAGGATTGGGTTAAAACAGCCTGCAAGCCAGGCCCACCCATGGGTCGGGCCCTAGCCTACAGGTTAACCCAACCCAACCTAATGTGGGCAGTCATGGGCTGAGGTTGGCCCAACCTGGCATGATGCATGTACAGTCATGTACAATGCACATGACCGATATTTGGGTCGGCTCAATCTAGTCCAATATTATGTAATTATTGAATTTAAGCCCAATTATTGATTGAACTAAACCAGACTTGATTAGTCTAGATCAATTCAGGGTGGTTCCGAATTGATTTAACCTTTCAAGTCAGTTTAACCTAAATTGAATCTAATCTAGTCCAAATTATACTAGTCTAGGGTGGTTCCGCACAGCTTAAATGAGGATTAGAGATCGGTCCAGTTAGGTCCTAATGAATCGAGTTTGATTAGACCGATTTAACTAGGGTTCAAGTCAATTTGAGGCTATTTGGTATTATTGATATTGATATTATTGAAAAGAGATGTTTTGAATGTGTTGTTTCATCCCGAATAGACATGATTAGTATGAGATTATATTTCCCTGCCAAGAGCAGGAAGGGCGATTCCTTCGGGGATTAGCGTGTCGTCGACGTGACGATCGGGCGGTCCCTCCATCCGCTGTTGGGAGGAACGCGTCCCCACTTTGGCGGGTGAGGGACGCCACTCCATCTGCTGTTGGGAGTGTGATATGAGTTTGTCTCCATCCGCTGTTGGGAGAATCACAAACTCATCCCGTAGGATAAAGCCTCTCCATCTGCTGTTGGGAGAGTGCTCCTTCGGGTATTTGATATACGCCAATGGGATGATGGATTTTTGATTATGTATTTATTTTGAGTTGACTTTTGGGGTTCCTACTCAGTGTTGCTGAATTTTCTTTGTTTTTGATTTTCAGAGCAGCCTTCCGCTAGCACTGAATCAGATCCAAGTGGAGAGCGGACCTTTTTCTACCGCTAGATAGAGCCACTTGAATAATTCTCCGAATTAACATCACTATGTTTACTTTTTACTCATGAATTGAGGAAATAAATAGACTGTAATAAATGTTTATGATGATGAATAAAGTGATGTTTACTTATTTGGCTCTGTATGTGTGGGAAGATATAATCCTGGAAAAAAAAAATCCAGGATGTAACATTTTTTTATGGTATCAGAGCATGGTCTAGGGCTTATAAGTATTTAAGTCTCTTGATTGATTTTGACCAATGATTATCTTGACCTATTATAGGAGTAATGGTAGCAACACAAGTTGGAAACTCCTTAATAGTTGATCATATATATAGAAATTGTATTATTACTATTGAAAGTCACGATTTGCTAGTAGATCTTATTCTACTAGAATTTCAAGATTTCGATGCTATCTTGGGTATGGACTAGCTTTCAGCATACCATGCAAGTGTCGATTGTTTTCAGAAGATCGTTACTTTCTCACCTCTAGATCAACCATCTTTCAAGTTTATTGGAATTCAGGAAAAGCTCCCTCATATCATATCAGCCTTAAGTGCTACCCAACTATTATTAAAGGGATGTCAGGGGTACTTGGCCTTCATTTCTGGAGAAGAATCTAAGAAGCCAGTATTAGAGGACATCCCCATTGTACGGGATTTTCCAGATGTTTTTCCTGACGATCTACCTGCACTGCCACCAAATAGGCAGATTGAATTTACAATTGATCTTCTACCTAGCACCGCACCTGTTTCTAAGCCCCCATATAGAATGACACCAATTGAGTTGGAAGAGTTAAAGAAACAAATCCAGGAGCTTTTAGATAAGAATTTTATTCGACCCAGTGTATCACTTTGGGGTGCCCCTGTCCTATTTGTGAAGAAGAAGGATGGACCCATGCGGCTATGTATTGATTTTAGGCAACTCAATAAAGTGACCATAAAGAATAAATATCCCCTTCCTCGAATTGATGACTTATTTGATCAACTTCAAGGTACTCAGGTATATTCAAAAATTGATCTGAGATCTGGGTATCACCAACTGAAGATAGGAGAAGGAGACATACAAAAAAAATAGCTTTCAGAACAAGATACGGTCATTATGAATTCTTAGTAATGCCCTTCGGACTCATGAATGCACCGACTACCTTTATGAATCTCATGAATAGGGTGTTCCACCCTTATCTTGATAAAGTTATAATTGTATTCATTGATGATATCTTGATCTACTCCAAAAGTATGGCAGAACACGAATGCCATCTTAAGACAGTTCTGGAAGTCCTAAGACAAGAGAAACTATATGCCAAATTAAGCAAGTGTAATTTCTGGCTCAATGAAATTATGTTTCTCGGTCATGTAATTTCGAGTGCTGGTATATCTGTTGACCCTCACAAGATTGAAGCTGTGACAAAATGGAAGCGGCCTTCTAATGTTTCAGAAATTAGAAGTTTCTTGGGTTTAGTTGGATACTATAGAAGATTCGTAGAAGGCTTCTCAAAAATAGCAGCACCTTTGACCAGATTGACACAAAAGAATATAAAGTTCATATGGGATGACAAATGTCAACGAAGTTTTCAAGAATTGAAGAAAAGGTTAACCAGTGCTCCTATCTTGGTGATTCCTTCAGGGGGAGAAGGTTTTATAGTATATAGTGATGCCTCACTACAAGGACTTGGTTGTGTTCTAATGCAAAATGAGAGGGTAGTTGCTTATGCGTCTAGGCAATTGAAACCTCATGAGAAAAACTATCCTACTCATGATTTAGAGCTAGCAGCTATTATTTTTGCATTAAAAATTTGGAGGCACTATCTTTATGGACAAATTTTTGAAATCTTCACAGATCATAAGAGTCTCAAGTACATTTTCACACAAAAAGATTTAAATATGAGACAAAGAAGATGGTTAGACTTTTTAAAAAATTATGATTTTAATATCAATTATCATCCTGGGAAGGCTAATGTAGTTGCTAATGCCTTGAGCAGAAATACTTCTAGTCTTGTAGCCTATATGGATATTCAAAGGAATTCTATGATGACAGAGTTAGTAGACTTAAAACTTAGACTTTTATCGAAGACAAATAAAGGTTTTCTTGCATGTCTGATGGCACAATCATATTTAGTAGAAATGATTAAAGGTCAGAAGGAAGATCCATATCTCCAAATGATAGTTAAGGAAATAGCTCAAGGAGCTAGACCCGAATTTCTCCAAATCGAAGATGGTTCTATTACATTCCGCAACCGTTTGTGTGTTCCTGAAAGTCATCTAGTAAAGATGCAGTTATTGGAGGAGGCACACCGATCAAAATTTAATATCCATCCCGGAACTACCAAGAGGTACTGGGATTTACGCCAAAACTACTGGTGGCGTGGTATGAAGAGAGATATAGCAGAGTTTGTTTCTAAATGTCTTATATGTCAACAGGTGAAGGCAGAACATCGAGTACCTGCTGGAAAATTACAAAGAATTTCAATTCCGGAATGGAAGTGGGAGCAAGTCACTATAGATTTCGTAACAGGATTACCCAAGACTGCGAAAGGATATGATAGAATTTGGGTAATAGTAGATAGACTTACTAAATCTGCTCACTTCCTCCCTATTAACAAGAAATATTCATTGGATAAATTAGCATGTTTATATATTAAAGAGATTATTCGATATCATGGGGTGCCAGTTAGTATTATCTCAGATAGAGATTCAAGATTCACCTCTAAGTTTTGGGGAAGTCTACAAAAATCTTTGGGTACACAGCTTAAAGTTTAGTACAAGATTTCACCCCCAAACTGATGGCCAATCTGAAAGGACAATACAAACTCTTGAAGACCTCTTAAGAGCATGTACTTTAGACTTTGGTGGAAGTTGGGATATGCACTTACACCTAATTGAGTTTTCTTACAATAATAGTTACCACTCGAGTATACTGAGATGGCCCCTTTGAAGCTCTTTATGGGAGAAAGTGCAGATCACCTGTATATTGGGATGAGATAGGAGAACAAAAACTTTTGGGACCTCAATTGATTCAAAAAGATGCTGATAATATTCGAATTATACGTCGAAGATTATTAACAGCTCAAAGTCGCCAGAAAAGTTATGCAGATCGAAGACGAAGAGATCTAGAGTTTAAAGTTGGCGAACACGTCTTCTTAAAAGTGTCGCCAACCAAGGGAGTTATGAGGTTTGGTCAAAAGGAAAGTTAGCCCCTAGATTTATAGGCCCATTTGAGGTCTTACAAAAGGTCGGGCTGTGGCGTGCATGATTAGCATGATGTATTCCACGTGTCTAGCAAGATATATCGAGGATCCATCACATGTCATATCTTACCAACCTCTACAATTGGCCACTTTTGGCTAGAACAACTAATCCAGTATCTTGGAAAGGAAAGAACATGTTCTAAGAAATAAAGTTATACCTTTGGTAAAGATTTGTTGGCAACACCATTCAGACCAGAGGCAACATTGGAAAGAGAAGAAGATTTGCGAGTCCTCATCTATTCTCTTGTAGTAAGTAAAATACCAAATTTCTTATAGGAGGAGAAATGTAATCAAATCAAATATTTGATTTAAGATTTAAATATATTTCACATGCTAGTATAAATAGGGAAAGAAATATAATCAAATCAAATATTTGATTTAAGATTTAAATATATTTCCTTACATGCTAGTATAAATAGGGAAAGATAATGTAATCAAATCAAATATTTGATTTAAGATTTAAATATTATTTCCTTACATGCTAGTATAAAATAGGGAAAGATAATCCTATTTCCTTGTTTGCTATTACGAATTAGGAAATACTTATTAAGCATTCCAAATAAGATGAGATCATATTTGTCAGTATATTAAATGAAAATAATTTATATTAAATAAATACGAAAATTTAGAAAATTTTCCTTTAATGGAGGTTCACCTCCTCCTATTTAAGGGGAGGGATTTCTCTCCTTCGTTCCTCGCCGAGCAGAACCTAACAGCGGGAGGAACGAGGAGTTTCATCTTGCTAAAAAGAGGTAGGTTCTCCCTACTTATCTTGAAATTAAAGTTTTTGTTTAGATTTTATGTTGAAAATTTTGATTGATATTAGTTTGAATTAAAATATTTTACCCTTTGGTACCTTTTTAAAAGTTTTCATTTTTAAACATTATGAAATTATATATGTTTTATGATATCGGATTTCTAAGAATGTTATTCCATTTTATTACAGTTACCTTCTAATCTTATTCATATTTAAATATAATATGAGTAATTCAAAAAAATGATATTCTTAATCCTTTAGATGTTAAAGTTTCTATTAGAATATGTTATTTAAAATTCTTATCCTTTTTAGATTTAAAATGTTATTATTTGATCATGTCGAAATTATTCATATGATTTCTAGTTCTTATTGAATTAAAAATATTATTTCCTTATGTTGAAGCTTATCCTATCATTTATTTAATATGTTGTTATGTTTTGATGTATTATTATCAGTAGTGAATATATATTGTTATAATTCAAAATTATGAAATTGGATAGGATTGGGTTAAAACAGCCTGCAGGCCAGGCCCCACCCATGGGTCGGGCCCTAGCCTACAGGTTAACCCAACCCAACCTAATGTGGGCAGTCATGGGCTGAGGTTGGCCCAACCTGGCATGATGCATGTACAGTCATGTACAATGCACATGACCGATATTTGGGTCGGCTCAATCTAGTCCAATATTATGTAATTATTGAATTTAAGCCCAATTATTGATTGAACTAAACCAGACTTGATTAGTCTAGATCAATTTAGGATGGTTCCGAATTGATTTAACCTTTCAAGTCAGTTTAACCTAAATTGAACCTAATCTAGTCCAAATTATACTAGTCTAGGGTGGTTCCAGACCAGTTAAATGAGGATTAGAGATCGGTCCAGTTAGGTCCTAATGAATCGAGTTTAATTAGACCGATTTAACTAGGGTTCAAGTCAATTTGGGGCTATTTGGTATTATTGATATTGATATTATTGAAAAGAGATGTTTTGAATGTGTTGTTTCATCCCGAATAGACATGATTAGTATGAGATTATATTTCCCTGCCAAGAGCAGGAAGGGCGATTCCCTTCGGGGATTAGCGTGTCGTCAGACGTGACGACTGGACGATCCCTCCATCCGCTGTTGGGAGGAACGCGTCCCCACTTTGGCGGGTGAGGGACGCCACTCCATCCGCTGTTGGGAGTGTGATATGAGTTTGTCTCCATCCACTGTTGGGAGAATCACAAACTCATCCCGTAGGATAAAGCCTCTCCATCCGCTGTTGGGAGAGTGCTCCTTCGGGTATTTGATATACGCCAATGGGATGATGGATTTTTTATTATGCATTTATTTTGAGTTGACTTTTGGGGTTCCTACTCAGCGTTGCTGAATTTTCTTTGTTTTTGATTTTCAGAGCAGCCTTCCGCTAGCACTGAATCAGATCCCAGTGGAGAGCGGACCTTTTTCTACCGCTAGATAGAGCCACTTGAATAATTCTCCGAATTAACATCACTATGTTTACTTTTTACTCATGAATTGAGGAAATAAATAGACTGTAATAAATGTTTATGATGATGAATAAAGTGATGTTTACTTATTTGGCTCTATATGTGTGGGAAGATATAATCCTAGAGAAAAAAAAATCCAGGATGTGACATCTTTTTATGGTATCAGAGCATGGTCTAGGGCTTATAAGTATTTAAGTCTCTTGATTGATTTTGACCAATGATTATCTTGACCTATTATAGGAGTAATGGTAGCAACACCAGTTGGAAACTCCTTAATAGCTGATCATATATATAGAAATTGTATTATTACTATTGAAAGTCACGATTTGCTAGTAGATCTTATTCTACTAGAATTTCAAGATTTCGATGCTATCTTGGGTATGGACTAGCTTTCAGCATACCATGCAAGTGTCGATTGTTTTCAGAAGACCGTTACTTTCTCACCTCTAGATCAGCCATCTTTCAAGTTTATTGGAATTCAGAAAAGGCTCCCTCATATCATATCAGCCTTAAGTGCTACCCAACTATTATTAAAGGGATGTCAGGGGTACTTGGCCTTCATTTCTGGAGAAGAATCTAAGAAGCCAGTATTAGAGGACATCCCCATTGTACGGGATTTTCCAGATGTTTTTCCTGACGATCTACCTGCACTGCCACCAAATAGGCAGATTGAATTTACAATTGATCTTCTACCTGGCACCGCACCTGTTTCTAAGCCCCCATATAGAATGACACCAATTGAGTTGGAAGAGTTAAAGAAACAAATCCAGGAGCTTTTAGATAAGAATTTTATTCGACCCAGTGTATCACCTTGGGGTGCCCCTGTCCTATTTGTGAAGAAGAAGGATGGACCCATGCGGCTATGTATTGATTTTAGGCAACTCAATAAAGTGACCATAAAGAATAAATATCCCCTTCCTCGAATTGATGACTTATTTGATCAACTTCAAGGTACTCAGGTATATTCAAAAATTGATCTGAGATCTGGGTATCACCAACTGAAGATAAGAGAAGGAGACATACAAAAAAACACTTTTGAACAAGATACGGTCATTATGAATTCTTAGTAATGCCCTTCGGACTCACGAATGCACCGACTACCTTTATGAATCTCATGAATAGGGTGTTCCACCCTTATCTTGATAAAGTTGTAATTGTATTCATTGATGATATCTTGATCTACTCCAAAAGTATGGCAGAACACGAATGCCATCTTAAGACAGTTCTGGAAGTCTTAAGACAAGAGAAACTATATGCCAAATTAAGCAAGTGTAATTTCTGGCTCAATGAAATTATGTTTCTCGGTCATGTAATTTCGAGTGCTGGTATATCTGTTGACCCTCACAAGATTGAAGCTGTGACAAAATGGAAGCGGCCTTCTAATGTTTCAGAAATTAGAAGTTTCTTGGGTTTAGTTGGATACTATAGAAGATTCGTAGAAGGCTTCTCAAAAATAGCAGCACCTTTGACCAGATTGACACAAAAGAATATAAAGTTCATATGGGATGACAAATGTCAACGAAGTTTTCAAGAATTGAAGAAAAGGTTAACCAGTGCTCCTATCTTGGTGATTCCTTCAGGGGGAGAAGGTTTTATAGTATATAGTGATGCCTCACTACAAGGACTTGGTTGTGTTCTAATGCAAAATGAGAGGGTAGTTGCTTATGCGTCTAGGCAATTGAAACCTCATGAGAAAAACTATCCTACTCATGATTTAGAGCTAGCAGCTATTATTTTTGCATTAAAAATTTGGAGGCACTATCTTTATGGACAAATTTTTGAAATCTTCACAGATCATAAGAGTCTCAAGTACATTTTCACACAAAAAGATTTAAATATGAGACAAAGAAGATGGTTGGACTTTTTAAAAGATTATGATTTTAATATCAACTATCATCCTGGGAAGGCTAATGTAGTTGCTGATGCCTTGAGCAGAAATACTTCTAGTCTTGTAGCCTATATGGATATTCAAAGGAATTCTATGATGACAGAGTTAGTAGACTTAAAACTTAGACTTTTATCAAAGACAAATAAAGGTTTTCTTGCATGTCTGATGGCACAATCATATTTAGTAGAAATGATTAAAGGTCAGAAGGAAGATCCATATCTCCAAATGATAGTTAAGGAAATAGCTCAAGGAGCTAGACCCGAATTCCTCCAAATCGAAGATGGTTCTATTACATTCATAACCGTTTGTGTGTTCCTGAAAGTCATCTAGTAAAGATGCAATTATTGGAGGAGGCACACCGATCAAAATTTAATATCCATCCGGAACTACCAAGAGGTGCAGGGATTTACGCCAAAACTACTGGTGGCGTGGTATGAAGAGAGATATAGCAGAGTTTGTTTCTAAATGTCTTATATGTCAACAGGTGAAGGCAGAACATCGAGTACCTGTTGGAAAATTATAAAGGATTTCAATTCCGGAATGGAAGTGGGAGCAAGTCACTATGGATTTCATAACAGGATTACCCAAGACTGCGAAAGGATATGATGGAATTTGGGTAATAGTAGATAGACTTACTAAATCTGCTCACTTCCTCCCTATTAACAAGAAATATTCATTGGATAAATTAGCATGTTTATATATTAAAGAGATTATTCGATATCATGGGGTGCCAGTTAGTATTATCTCAGATAGAGATTTAAGATTCACCTCTAAGTTTTGGGGGAAGTCTACAAAAATCTTTGGGTACACAGCTAAAGTTTAGTCAAGACATTTCACCCCAAACCGATGGCCAATCTGAAAGGACAATACAAACTCTTGAAGACCTCTTAAGAGCATGTACTTTAGACTTTGGTGGAAGTTGGGATATGCACTTACACCTAATTGAGTTTTCTTACAATAATAGTTACCACTCGAGTATCTGAGATGGCCCCGTTTGAAGCTCTTTATGGGAGAAAGTGCAGATCACCAGTATATTGGGATGAGATAGGAGAACAAAACTTTTGGGACCTCAATTGATTCAAAAGATGCTTGATAATATTCGAATTATACGTCGAAGATTATTAACACTCAAAGTCGCCAGAGAAAAGTTATGCAGATCGAAGACGAAGAGATCTAGAGTTTAAAGTTGGCGAACACGTCTTCTTAAAGTGTCGCCAACCAAGGGAGTTATGAGGTTTGGTCAAAAGGAAAGTTAGCCCCTAGATTTATAGGCCCATTTGAGGTCTTACAAAGGTCGGGCCTGTGGCGTCATGATTAGCATTGCCTCCGGTTTTGGCTAGCATCCATGATGTATTCCACGTGTCTATGCTTCGAAGATATATCAGGGATCCATCACATGTCATATCTTACCAACCTCTACAATTGAGAAACGATGCCACTTTTGCAGAACAACCAATCCAGATCTTGGAAAGGAAAGAACATGTTCTAAGAAATAAAGTTATACCTTTGGTAAAGATTTGTTGGCAACACCATTCGACCAAGAGGTAACATGGGAAAGAGAAGAAGATTTGCGAGAAGCAAAGATCCTCATCTATTCTCTTGTGGTAAGTAAAATTTGGGGACCAAATTTCTTATAGGTGAGGAGAAATGTAATCAAATCAAATATTTGATTTAAGATTTAAATATATTTCCTTACATGCTAGTATAAATAGGGAAAGAAATGTAATCAAATCAAATATTTGATTTAAGATTTAAATATATTTCCTTACATGCTAGTATAAATAGGGAAAGATAATGTAATCAAATCAAATATTTGATTTAAGATTTAAATATTATTTCCTTACATGCTAGTATAAAATAGGGAAAGATAATCCTATTTCCTTGTTTGCTATTACGAATTAGGAAATACTTATTAAGCATTCCAAATAAGATGAGATCATATTTGTCAGTATATTAAATGAAAATAATTTATATTAAATAAATACGAAAATTTAGAAAATTTTCCTTTAATGGAGGTTCACCTCCTCCTATTTAAGGGGAGGGATTTCTCTCCTTCGTTCCTCGCCGAGCAGAACCTAACAGCGGGAAGAACGAGGAGTTTCATCTTGCTAAAAAGAGGTAGGTTCTCCCTACTTATCTTGAAATTAAAGTTTTTGTTTAGATTTTATGTTGAAAATTTTGATTGATATTAGTTTTTAATTAAAATATTTTACCCTTTGGTACCTTTTTAAAAGTTTTCATTTTTAAACATTATGAAATTGTATATGTTTTATGATATCGGATTTCTAAGAATGTTATTCCATTTTATTACAGTTACCTTCTAATCTTATTCATATTTAAATATAATATGAGTAATTCAAAAAAATGATATTCTTAATCCTTTAGATGTTAAAGTTTCTATTAGAATATGTTATTTAAAATTCTTATCCTTTTTAGATTTAAAATGTTATTATTTGATCATGTCGAAATTATTCATATGATTTCTAGTTCTTATTGAATTAAAAATATTATTTCCTTATGTTGAAGCTTATCCTATCATTTATTTAATATGTTGTTATGTTTTGATGTATTATTATCAGTAGTGAATATATATTGTTATAATTCAAAATTATGAAATTGGATAGGATTGGGTTAAAACAGCCTGCAGGCCAGGCCCCACCCATGGGTCGGGCCCTAGCCTCTGAGTTAACCCAACCCAACCTAATGTGGGCAGTCATGGGCTGAGGTTGGCCCAACCTGGCATGATGCATGTACAGTCATGTACAATGCACATGACCGATATTTGGGTCGGCTCAATCTAGTCTAATATTATGTAATTATTGAATTTAAGCCCAATTATTGATTGAACTAAACCAGACTTGATTAGTCTAGATCAATTCGGGGTGGTTCAATTGATTTAACCTTTCAAGTCGGTTTAACCTAAATTGAACCTAATCTAGTCCAAATTATACTAGTCTAGGGTGGTTCCGGACAGCTTAAATGAGGATTAGAGATCGGTCCAGTTAGGTCCTAATGAATCGAGTTTGATTAGACCGATTTAACTAGGGTTCAAGTCAATTTGGGGCTATTTGGTATTATTGATATTGATATTATTGAAAAGAGATGTTTTAAATGTGTTGTTTCATCCCGAATAGACATGATTAGTATGAGATTATATTTCCCTGCCAAGAGCAGGAAGGGCGATTCCCTTCGGGGATTAGCATGTCGTCAGACGTGACGACTGGACGGTTCCTCCATCCGTTGTTGGGAGGAACGCGTCCCCACTTTGGCGGGTGAGGGACGCCACTCCATCCGCCGTTGTTGGGAGTGTGATATGAGTTTGTCTCCATCCGTTGGGAGAATCACAAACTCATCCCGTAGGATAAAGCCTCTCCATCTGCTGTTGGGAGAGTGCTCCTTCGGGTATTTGATATACGCCAATGGGATGATGGATTTTTTATTATGCATTTATTTTGAGTTGACTTTTGGGGTTCCTACTCAGCGTTGCTGAATTTTCTTTGTTTTTGATTTTCAGAGCAGACCTTCCGCTAGCACTCGAATCGATCCCGATGGAGAGCGGACCTTTTTCTACCGCTAGATAGAGCCACTTGAATAATTCTCTGAATTAACATCACTATGTTTACTTTTTACTCATGAATTGAGGAAATAAATAGACTGTAATAAATGTTTATGATGATGAATAAAGTGATGTTTACTTATTTGGCTCTGTATGTGTGGGAAGATATAATCCTGGAAAAAAAAAAATCCAGGATGTGACACAAATGGCACTTATGGATGGTCCGGTTCATTCCTTTTGGGCCAAGAGAGCAAAGTTAAGGCGATAGAGATTTCATAAAGACAAGTGGAATCCCAGGGGCGCTAAAGAATGCTGTGCCAAGCGATGGATGGTTCTGCAGACTCAATTCATAGGATTCTTGAAAGCCTTCTCTCTTACTTCGTTCGAAATGTGCTGTCTTGCCCCAAGGGCCTTTAGTGAGGTGCTAAAAGCCTCTCTCTTTTTCGAATTCAATGTCTGATAAGCGAGTCTACTTTCTTTTTTTCCTCATACGAGCCTGACAGCCAGTTCATTCATTCTTCTAATTTCTTAAGGATTTACTGAACTGGTAAAGTTTTTGTTCAATGAGTCTACTAATACAGGGCGAGTCGATTGATTCATTTCACCAATGCTTCTCGTGCTGCAGCAAGGTCAAGACGGATTTGCTTGACTTACACGAAGTGGCAGAAAGTTACTGCAGGATTCTTCGATAAAGCGCGGTTACACTCCGACGTTTAATCTCTCTCAAGGAAGCAAGCGGGGAAAGAAAGACACTTTTCAAGCCAAGCTACTCTTCGTTGTCCCAGTACAGACATACTTCCTCATTATTTAGAATGAATTAACCAAACTTCCTTCTTATTTTACTCAACAAGCAAACAAGCATATACGTAACAAGTCGACTCTTTCAGCTAATGTTCTTTCTTTTCAATTCTATATTCTTTCATTTCTTCTCATTCATACAATTGAAACATGATCTTTTATTTAGTAACCTTTAAAGTAAAGTAAAACACTACAGTTCCAGCTTTCGCACTTGTTCATCAATACCAAACAAAGAAAGAGGTATCTCCCCGAGAACGATTAGAAAGGGTCGAATAAAAGCAACTCCAACTCGGGAAGTCTTAAGATTCAATCAATCAGGATCTCGCCCACCCCAAGTTTCTCCAATGCCACAAGATCAAGGGGATCGATAAGAATGATAGTTCTTCGTTGAATAGAATAGAAAACCATATGATATCATTGATATAGGGAAGAGTTGACTACCGATCAGATAATTTGGATAGATTTTTTCTATTAGATTCTCACAGGAGGCGTCTTAAGATAAAAGAACCTTCTTTCTGGAATATTGGATTACTATAGGCACTTGCCCCTGACTCGAGAAGAGCAAGCAAGCAGGGCTTTTGTTTCTTCCTTCCTATTCTTTAGCATTGGATTTCTATCTGCTACGGGAGGCGCTTTCAGTGTTTTGACTCGACCCTTCCTATAGGATTGTAGAAGATGCACGCTGTGGGATTCCATTTCCGTTTCCAATTGAACTTTAATGGCTTATCTTTCTCCGATACTTTGACTTTCTTCTTCCCCGCCTCGAATCAAGTTAATAATTACGTTTACTTGGGATTTGTGTTTTTGATTACCCCAATGACTGTAGGAGTAGGGCCGGGGGCAGAATAATATAATCCATGAAATCCCTTATTCTAGTGATCTGGAGTAACATTAGTGAGCAGCTTCGGTCATTAAAAACACTGATGAAATCGCTTTGGACTCTCTTTTTGGGGGGAAAGCAGGTTGCTCCCTTTCTCGCTTCCAAGAGCCAACTTCCACTTTTGATCACATAATGGCACGCAGCAGCATCACAAATTCCCATAGAAGCCAATCAGTCAGGGCAAGGGAGGCTCAGGTGCACAAGCTTCCCACGGCAAGCAGCTTCAAAAGCAGGCGGAGAGTGGATTCTGGACTCTTTGTCTATAAGGGGACTAGCTTGCAGTCTTGTCTTATTTAGGCTTTATATAAATTGGAGTAATGGCCTCGGGCCAGCCGAGCCTAGAGCCCGAAGAGCCTCCAAAATACATCCAACTGTCTACATCCTAACCTGTGCTTTTTCTCTTCAAACGTCCTGCTTGTTTAGTTTTGCAGTTCGGTTACTGGATTCAAAGAAAAGAGCCAAGCTAACACTTTCTTACTTCAGCCACGCTAAAACACTTTCTTACTTCAGCCAAGCAAATTCTTTCATGGTCAGGTTTGGGGCTTTCGTAGATACTTTATTTATTATTCCTCCGCCTTTAAGTCTATAGTGCTACTCCTGACACCGACGATCAATACAGAGCTAGTGCTGCTCCTGACACCGATGATCCATTATGAACGAATTGGTCAATTATATCAATACCATCAACAAATATGAACTCCGAGTCATAACTCTAATTCATATCTATATATGGGAATGGGGAACTTTCGTTCTGTGCCGAACCAGAGTTGTCTCTTGGCTTAACTTCGTGAGTCTTAGATCAGAGCGGAGGATTCTTTTAAGGGCATAAAGAAGGGTAAGAGGTCAGTGTGTGCTTAGGGTTCGAGAAGTAAACAAGCAAACAAGCAAGACTGCTAACAGGAGTTTTTTTCCTTTTGCTTTTGCCTCTTAACATTCTATACCCGACAGAGGACGGGACCTTTGCCCTTTCTCCTTTCCATTGCTAATACTTATTTCTCTATATAGGATATCTAAATGGTTCCTGTGCATGAGTTATGCATATTGAGTTTCGATTTACCTCCCCTGAACTTCCTCATAGTCTAGTAATAAGCCTCCTACTGCCTTCTCTTCTCCTACTGACTCTACATTTGCTGGTTACTCCGCGATATAGGGCTTCCCCGAGAGTGGGGAATCTTCCTCTCTGAGAGATTTCTTTCTTCGCTATCCGATTAGGGCGAAGCACCCAACCCGGCATTAAACAGGTCGATTGATTGGGCTCGAAGATAGAGATAAAGGAGATGCATCCCTGAGGTAAACATCTTTTTTCGTATCGGAGACAAGCCTCTTACACGAAAGATGGAACATTTCTTCTATTCTTTTCCACGAAAGAAAAAGCATTTATGACTTGATGTACCGCTGAGAGGTTCGTGAGAGCCGGTATTCTTTATCACTACCCATACTGTAAGAAAGATCCTTCCCTATAGATAGCCCTTTTCGATGTACTAACAAAGAGTATGCTGCTCTGATCGCTGGTCCGCCGTACCTCCTACTGACCTACGGTGGGGATGACTAACAATAAGTGAAGTTAAATGAAAAGAACAGACAGAATAGAATAGAGAGATAGAGGACAATGCAAACGTATTGGATTGGATCTTGCGCCTCTAGTCCGATTAGGAAGAAGAAGTTGGTTGATTGGCCGTTCTGTCGTTAATCCATTTTCGAAAGAGATAGAGAGCACTCGACTAGAGGAGATAGAGGAAGGGCTTTTCACTTAGATTCCTTTAGTTTGGAGGGAAAAGGAAGAAAGTGGTTTAGGGACGGTCCCAACACCCTAAGTGCATATCCTTTCAACTCAACGTGCTGAAAGCCTCTTCGAAGCGGTCATTGTTAGTAGACCAACCCTGTCCCTATATAATCCTTCCACCGGCTATTAGATAGAAGTGAATCAAGCGCATCCGACATAGCTTTATAAGTGGTGTGTTGCCGCGGCAGTGAGCTTAGCAGTTCTAGGATCATCTGCTACAGAGGATGCCATATAAAGAGAATCCACAGTGACAAGTTCAGAATCAGTTTCAAGATCATCAGCCGAATCAAGTACTGGTTTAGCCGCCCTAAGTAAATGAGTTGCACCCGTTTAGTGAAAGTATTCATCAGCTTACTTAGTTTAGTTAAGAATTTTCCTGCTTTCATTCCTGCTTGAATTCCTTGTTTCTCTTGCGAGATGGGTGATTGATTGGCTTGCTCCTGCGCTGGAGTACGGTTGACTGACTGTTGTGGTATCAAAAAAAAGAATACTTAGGTGACAGATAGAGCTGGATCGGAAGAAAGATCAGGATCTGAGGAAGGATTATCAGCAGGAGATCAGACTCATGTAGGCTAAAGTAAGGCTTGAACACCAGATGTAGAGCACAGAACTCAAAGGCAGGACTTGTAATAACTCACGGACTGCTTTCTAGCTTAACTCGCTAATGGAGCTCACTTGTCTTATGGAAGAAAAGAATCTGACTCTTATCTATCTCTTCTCTTATAGTGCACCTAGGCAAACAAAGAATGAATTGAATCTTTCACAGATGCTCAGGAATCTCACAGTCTAATTATCATATGGGGCCAGAACTTCACCTTCATTTCATATCCTCTCTCTTATATCAATTCTGGTCAACAACTCCAACTCCTGTTAGCTGCGCGAATGGAATTTCACTGTATAAGAATAAGATCCAACTATGCTTTCAGGGTTGGTTTGTCCACTGTCTCTTGAACGAATAGAGGCATCCTTTACTAACGAACGCGCGCACTAGGCTGAAAGATAATAAGATCAGGCTGCGCATTCTCGAAGACTTAGCTCGAACATTACTTGAAGTAAGAACAGCTTACCGTTTATGAACCGCTAATTCTCTTACTGCAACACAATGACCTCTCGCAACCGACCCGAACCAATACTTTCCTAGGAATTCTCCACACTAAGTACTAACGGAAGTTCATAAGTTATCCAGAATGATTATAGGTTCCAATTCTTTCTTTCTAAGGACAGTTTCCTAGTTTAGATGCTTGATTGTGTGATGTTGAGTTTCAAGTCGAGTCGAGTTCTACCTTTTCCATTGTTGAGTTGACGTTCATAGGTAAGTATCGAATTCTTTAAACAACCTGCTATTACTTGCTTAACATGAGTTCAGTTCCTTTAATTCAGTCTCTAGTATCATTAATTTCAATGAAGTACAACTAGAAGAGCGTAACGGGACTCCTGTCTCTAGTCTCATTGAATGAAAATGAAGCACAACTCATATAGAAAAGCGTAATGGGACTCCCGACTCTAAGGCTCTACAACGCTGACATCACCATCACATTGCTTATAAAGTAAGAAAACACTGCTCACGCACCTTTCCTTTCTAGGGACCTTGCTAGAATCCTGTATGAACCAGTTTTTTGTTCCCTTCATTAATGGGCTATAAGGAGTTAATTGAATCGAATGCTGAATCTATGTTGAAGCCGAATGCAAATCGAATGCTGAGGTTAAGTATAAAGTAAAGTAAGGGCAAATATTTGATACTGCCGCTCGACATAAAGGAACCAGTCTTGCAACTAAGAAAATCTATTAATTCTAGTTATGCACACATAAAGGTTAATTAAGTAAGGCCCATATACTCATTTTGGCAGCTACATATATATGCAAAACCTATACAAATGGAGTTGACGAGGGAAATGATGGTTTTATGGACAGAAAATTCCTACTTTGCAGAACCGACATCTAACTACACTTTCTGAACCACACAATGAAACTAATCATTCACTTGAACTTGAAGAACAGAATCTATACTCTTTCTTCTCAAGCTATAATAGGATACCACTCTGTGTAGAGATAAGCATTCAGCTTCCTTTCCTTATTCATCTACTATTGCTGGCTCAACAAATACTTGATTTTGTCTTTCGAGTGCAACTCATTCATTGAAAACAGTAAAAGAATGGAAATAGATCAACAATCCGCCTTAGCACTGAATCTTGTTACGTCGAGTCAAAGAACTAACCGTAAGCCAAAAACGGGAATTGATTTGAGCTATGAAGCATCAGATTGAAACGTATAAGCTCCGTAAGCCGAAGACAGGAATTGAACAACTTCCGTTAGTGCGGAGTCAAGGAAAACTCTTCATCGAAATGAACAGCAGAATTGGAACTAGAACCTCTTCACCGCACTGAAAAGCCTGTACTCGGCCAGTACTTGCCCATGTTGGAAATAAACTTATTCCAATAGAGACTAATTAATTCAAGAAAAAGGTTCACTGTATTAAGAAGGAGATTTAATCCATCAAGAAGAGAAGATGGATTAGAAGTCTATGGAAGGACAAGTCAAAATGATCATTGGTTCTTGAAGAGGTTCCTTGAAAGAGAATGATTCATTCTGAATACAATAAATATGATGTATCTTTGGGGATTATATAAACCCCATATGTTGGTTCATGAAAGTAATAGATTTTGTGAAATTGTAAAGAGTTTTTTGAGAGAAAAATAGAAAGTTACTCTTCTCCTACTCTTCCTCTGTTTGAAATCTCTATCCCTTCTTCCTATCTAGATTTTCAACATTTGGTATCAGAGCATAGGTTGAGCAATGGCCTCTTCCCCAAGTACCATCCAAATTCAGATCCCTAGATTAACAAAAAAAAAATATGATATATGGTGCATCCAAATGAAGGTTCTTCTGGGCTCCCAAGATGTATGGGAGTTTGTAGAAGATGGATTTGTTAAGCCAAATCCAACAGAAGAAGGAGCAATGAATGCAGAAGCAAGAAAATAACTCAAAGATAGAAGGAAGAAGGAGAAAAAGGCTTTGTTCATGATCTACCAAGGACTTGACGATACAATGTTCGAGATCATCGCTCCAGCAAATACTTCAAAGGAGGCTTGGGAAATACTTCAAAAAGCATTTGGTGGTGTTGATAAGGTAAAGAAACTTCGTTTGCAAGTTTTATGAGCCGACTTTGAAAAATTACAACAAGGTACTTCTGAAACTATTTCTGATTACTTCTCAAAGATCATCTCTATTGTTCATCAAATGAGACGAAATGGTGAACAAATAAGTGATCAAAGAGTAATAGAAAAAATATTGAGATCTTTAGATCCAAAATTTGATTTTATTGCTGTTGCGATTGAAGAATCTAAAGATTTGGAAAAAATGTCTTTAGAACAACTTATGGGTTCTCTTCAAGTTCATGAACAAAGGATTACAAAAAGAGGAGAAGACAAAACTTTGGAGCAAGCACTACAAACCAAGCTTACTCTTGAAAACAGAGGTGAATCAAAATTTCAAAGAGGAAGAGGTCGTGGACAAAGAGGAAGAGGAGGCAGAAATCAGACCAATCAGGAATCTCCAAACAATGAAGGTGGTGGAGAAAATTCTAGCCAAAGAGGCCAAGGTTATAGTCGAGGACGTGGCCGAGGCCGTGGACGTGGCAGAAATTTTAAAAGGTCTGAAATACAATGCTATATTTGCAAAAGGTACGGACATTACTCTTTTGAATGCTATTACAATCCTAACAACCAAGGTGATAAGGCAAATTTTGTTCGAAAGAAAAGAATGGAAAATCAAGTATTGCTGATGACATATGATAAATTGAAAGAAGATCAATCTATGACATGGTATTTAGATACTAGAGCTTCAAATCATATGTGTGGTATTAAAGATTTATTTTCAGAAATAGATACAAGTTATTCTGGAAATATTACATTTGGTGATATGTCTCAGAGACCAGTAAGAGGCAAAGGTCAAATTCTCCTTGAACTAAATAATGGTAAAGAGTTATGCATTTCAGATGTTTATTATGTTCCTGGTATGAAAAATAATATTTTGAGTTTGGGACAATTACTTGAACAAGGTTATAATATTAAGATGAAAGATATGACTCTTTCAATTCGTGACAAGGATAGAATATTGATATCACATGTGAAAATGGCAAAGAACAGAATGTTTCCTCTGCATTTATGTATTTTTGATCGATCAAACTGTTTTAAGACTGATATTGAAGATATTTCTACACTATGGCATCTTAGATATGCTCATTTAAATTTTGAGGCTTTGAAACTTTTAGAGAAATATAATATGGTGACAGGAATGTTAAGAATTGATCACCCATCAAAACTATGTGAAGTATGTGTTATGGGTAAGCAAGAAAGAAAGCCTTTTAAAGTCAGAAGAACAAGAAGAGCATAGCATCGGCTTGATTTGATACACTCAGATGTTTGTGGTCCTATCAGTCCAGTATCACTTGGAGGAAGCAGGTATTTTCTTACATTCACTGATGATCATAGTGGAAAAACTTGGGTTTATATATTAAAAGAAAAGAAAGAAGTTTTCAGTAAATTCAAAGAATTTAAGGAGTTGGTTGAAAGACAAAGTGGTTGTAGGATTAAATGTTTAAGAACAGATAGAGGTGGTGAATATACATCAAATGAATTCGAAAGCTTTTGTAAAAACAATGGAATTTTACATCAATTCACTATGCCATACTCACCTCAACAAAATGGTGTTTCAGAAAGGAAAAATAGGACTATACTTAATATGGTCCGATGCATGTTAAAGGAAAGAAGAATTCCTAAAGAATTTTGGGGAGATGCTGTTGCCTCTGCAGTTTATTTGCTTAACAGGTTTCCAACAAAGCGAATTGGAAATGTTACACCAGAAGAAGCATGGAGCTTTCAGAAACCAAGAGTTGATCATTTGAGAATTTTTGGAAGTATTGCATTTGCTAAGATACCAGAGGAAAAGAGAACAAAACTGGAGGATAAAGGTCAGAAATGCATTTTGTTAGGTTATGCTAAAAATTGTAGTGGTTATAAACTCTACAATCCTATCACAAATAAAGTTATGATGTCAAGAGATGTTGAGTTTGATGAACAACAGATTTGGAACTGGAAAAGTGATGAGCAGCATAAGAAAGCCATAGCTTCAGAAGAAGATGATATAATACAAGGAAACACCGAAGAGGCTTTACCGGAATCATCGCCTAGATCAGCTAGGTCACATGATTCAAGAAGTTCGATTATAAGGACAAGACCAGTTCAGGAGCTCTATGATGTGACTCGAAGGATTGATACGACGAACTTTCTTTATTTTGTCTTTTTGCAGGATTTGATCCATTAACCTTCGAAGAAGCTTGTAATGAAGAAAAATGACGACAAGCAATGAATGAAGAGATTCGTGCAATTAACAAAAATGATACATGGGAGCTTACTACACTTCCAGAAGACCACCAAGCGATCGGTGTTAAGTGGATCTTCAAAACAAAAAGAAATGCACAAGGGAAGATAGAGAAATACAAAGCACGATTGGTTGCAAAGGGATACAAACAATAATATGGGATTGACTACGGAGAAGTATTTGCACCAGTTGCTCGATTGGAAACAGTAAGATTCCTTATCTCCCTAGCAGCTCAAATGAAATGGAAAATTTTATAAATGGATGTTAAAATTAGCATTTCTTAATGGAGTTCTTGAAGAAGAGGTATATATTCAAGAACCTCTTGGTTTTATTATTCATGAGCAAGAAGACAAAGTATACAAGTTAAAGAGAGCTCTTTATGAGCTTAAACAAGCCCCACGAGCATGGAATTCTCGGATAGATGCATATTTTATTCAAAATGGTTTTTCTAAATGCCCACATGAGCATGCTCTCTCTATGAAATCTAACTCTAATGGAGATATCTTATTTATATGCCTGTATGTAGATGATTTAATATTTACAGGCAATAGTAGCTCCATGATTGAAGATTTTAAATATTCCATGAAGAAGGAATTTGAGATGACTGACTTGGGCCTAATGACTTATTTTCTTGGTATCGAAGTTATACAAGACAATGGAGGAATTTTTATCTCACAAGAAAATTATGCAAAGGAGGTTCTAAAGAAGTTTTCTATGGAAGATTGTCTCCCTACAGATACACCTATTGAATTTGGCACTAAGTTGACTAAGGAAGGTGAAGGTAAATATATTAATCCAACTTATTACAAAAGTTTAGTTGGATGTTTAAGGTATTTGACATGCACTCGACCTGACATATTATTTGGAGTTGGTTTAATTAGTAGATATATGGAAACTCCTAAGACATCTCATTTAAACGTCGCCAAAAGAATTTTACGATATGTCAAAGGAACAATTAAATATGGGATGTTTTATTCATTATCTAAAAGGCTGGAGCTTATTGGATATAGTGACAGTGATTGGGCCGGAAGCTACGATGATCGGAAAAGTACAACTGGATTTGTCTTTTATTTTGGTGAAACTACATTTACTTGGTCTTCAAAAAAGCAACAGATCGTAGCTCTATCAAGTTGTGAAGTAGAGTATATAGCAGCATCTTCTTGTGTTTGTCATGCAATCTGGATAAGAAGATTACTCCAAGAACTTCATATCTCACAGGAGAAGTCAACCAAGATTTATGTTGACAACAAATCAGCTATTGCCTTAGCCAAGAATCCAGTCTACCATGAAAGATCGAAGCATATTGACACAAGATTTCATTTTATAAGAGATCATATCAAAAATAAAGAAGTGGAGCTACATCATGTCAAGACAAGTGAACAAGTGGCTGACATTCTTACTAAACCTCTCAAATTTGAAATATTTCAACAACTTCGAAGGAAACTTGGGATGACAGATGGAACAAGTTTAAGGGGGGATAATGTTGGAAATAAACTTATTCCAATAGAGACTAATTAATTCAAGAAAAAGGTTCACTGCATTAAGAAGGAGATTTAATCCATCAAGAAGAGAAGATGGATTAGAAGTCTATGGAAGGACAAGTCAAAATGATCATTGGTTCTTGAAGAGGTTCCTTGAAAGAGAATGATTCATTCTGAATACAATAAATATGATGTATCTTTGGGGATTATATAAACCCCATATGTTGGTTCATGAAAGTAATAGATTTTGTGAAATTGTAAAGAGTTTTTTGAGAGAAAAATAGAAAGTTACTCTTCTCCTACTCTTCCTCTGTTTGAAATCTCTATCCCTTCTTCCTATCTAGATTTTCAATAGCCCAACACTGCTCCGTGGGCATGGCATGAGAAAAGAGATGGAGTCAAACATCACATTTTGGTGTTTCTATAGTTCTATAGGATCACAAAGTAGACTTGAATTGCTGCTCTGCTAACCTTACTTGCGCCAACACCGCTACGTGGGTATTCGTTCGCAAAGATATCTGATTCTTTCTTTATACGATAACACTCGCTACCCAAGGAAAGGAGAAGTATAAGCTGGATATGGATCTTCGGTTCGCTCACGATCTGCACTTAACAAAGAGTACCCCATAAAATACCCCTTATAATAGAATTGACTGAACCCCCCTATAATAGAATTGACTGAACCCCGAGAAGAGAATCAATTTGACTGAAGGGTATGGCTCTCTCTGCCGGGAAAAGCTCCTTACCCACCTTTAGGGTTGAATGCCACCAATGCCTTAGATGACAAGTATCGAGCTGCTCTAGCAACTTGCCTTTGCATCTTTGACTACGCCCGATGCTACTACAGGTAATGTGCCTTGCCTCTCCAGCCTTTGCTCCATTGCTTTTGACTCTACTTACGCAGGCTCTGTCGCTCCCCCCATGACTAGTCGATCTCCAACTCCACTCGATGGGTCAAAGAAACTCAAGTGTATGGCTGGGTCAGATACTAACTGAATGATTGAACCCGCACCTAGATCCGACAACGGAAGGATGCCCCAAGCTATTCTCTTTCGTGAAGCATTAATAAGGCAAACTAGAGATGGCAAATGGATAGACTTTGGCTCTGTCTCGCTCGGGTGTCCCTATCCCGAAGTTGCGTTCTCCTCTCACCCGTGCTCATTCAGCACATAGATTGGATGCTTCCCCGGGGCAGGAAGGACTGCTTGATGAAATGACGTACGCCGGGTTAGGTTAGGATTCCCTCACACTGGAGTAACGATAAGGTTTCAACTCTATTTTGAGAAAGATAGCCTAGAAGCAAAGCACTTATCTCCACTACGAATGAGATGTAGTATACGCAAAAGCTCTTTCCGTTGCAGGTCCGCGTGAGCTCTTTGAAGTCTCTTTCGTTGGAGGAAGAGATGTAATTGAGGTTACGGGTTGAAGGCACTTATGGGCTTAAGGGAGTGAAGTTCCCCCGAAGCGAATGAAATACAGTAATGCAGTAGAAAGTAGGGAAGCTGTTAGGTACAAAAAGTGGTTTACAGGTAAGGGAGTTGACAGTGAGTAGAAAACTCCATTCTTAAAGGAAGGATCACTTTTCTTACTTGTGCAGTATTTAAGTGTCTTGTCTGTCTAGTAGTCGAAAACAGGTATTGTAATAACATTGTTGTTAGTGCCTATGCTTATGTCATAATTACTAATTCTAGTATAGGGTATCTGACCTAACTAAAAACTCTATGCTTTCCCTAACCATTGATCTCATTCAAAGATAAAGATGGCTTCACCAAAACCATTCTTTAGTGAAACATCATATAATAGAGTAACGAAACATTGCTTACTGCTTCCCTGACTCCTTACTCAATACTTGACTCTCTAAGCTCTACAAACACACTTTAAGGCGCAACGGCTTCTGCTAATGCACTCGCTCAAGTAAGTTAACGTGCTGAAGAAGGTAATAATATCGGTGTTGGCTGTTTCATCCTATCCAGAAGCCTAAGATGGATCATCAGCAGGAGTAGGTTAAAGCGGGTACGAGTGTTGTCTATGAGTTCCATTTCTTTACCTTATTTGTTAGCTTGAAGACCGGTATTCTACTTTAATACTAAGAAAGGGATCATCACAGCCTTTATTCGTTGCTTGTCTCCTTAAAGAACAAGAACTAGACTCTCCTCTACCTCGGGCAACTGGCAACACCTCTTTATTCTTCAAAGCCTCCACAACAAAGCACTTAGTGGTTGCTGGGCCTCACTACACTCCTACTGTTGCTCACCGGTAGTACTAGCTAAAGAAGTTATGAAATAGTTTATTTTACCTATATCTTGCAGGTTCCTGCTCTTGGACACCCAAAGAAAAGAGAAAGACTCCACGAACTAGAGAACTGTCAATTCTCCACTGTAAACTGGAACAGGCCTATGCCCGCTTGCACCCCCAACTCGCACGTACTATGCACCTACATCTATAACACCCCTAGTTCTTTTCACGGGATAATTAGATGATGTCAAAGGATGTATAGGACACAGGGAAGAAACAAAAGGAACGAACAAAAGCGAACGAGCAAAAGAAGCTAATCACCGCCTTCATGCTCCCCCGCTTCCCGAGTGCGCAACACACGACGACGCGCATCCACTTCATACTCTGCAAGTAAAACATCTGTCTCTGTCCTTAACGAGGCTAGACCTCTTTCAACTAATGCAGATTCAACTGGCAAGGAAGCACTAACAACGTTCAAAGAGCATGAAGTTGAAGGTCTTGTTTCTTTCTTTCTTTCCTCTCCCCCGGCAAACTCCTCTGGCTACAATTCATTTTCCTATAAGAGGCGGTCTTCTACCCTTGTCGGCTTGTCTCCTTATTCCTACTTATACTAGGTGTGGTAAGAATTGAACTCATAGTGCAGAGGTTATACGGATCCCTTAGCTACTGTATTACTTCTTATAGGCCTTAGAAACATAAGAAACATAAGCAATTAGCTACTAGAAACATAAGCAATTAGCTACCAATTATACTACTTAGCGAAACCAGTAAGCCCCGAGACTGCCGCACAACATTAGCCCCAACTCTTCGGTTAAGCCTTTCACTCCTGGGATTGATGCAACAATTTCCTTAAAGGCTGGCACTGGGGATTATCTCTCTTCCACTATTGGCTCTCGAACTCTAGGATAAAGTATTGAATGAAACTCCTAACCGAACTCTAGGATAAAGTATTGAATGAAACTCCTATTACAAACTCTATTACCCTTAACTTAGCATAAAGTAAGCCAGGGACAACTCTAACTAGGCGAACGCACAGAACAAAGTGGAGTTAACTCGAACAACTTCTTCTAGAGTTGACTTTCCTCTAACTGCGGATTATTTATTGACCTCCTTCTCGCCACCCCAGTAAGTATGTGCTTTTTCTCTAAAATTCTATTCTGTGTTCTTATTCAATTCCATTCTTTTCTTCAATCTAAGATATAAACTTCATAATTCTAGTTTAGCAGCTACTCCATTCAAAGACAAACACTTCATTTACGACTTGCTTAATTGACTACAAGTTATCTATTGACTACTTGCTTAACACATGGCCCTGCTACTCCCTTGGCACAGAGGATGTGATGTAAGACAGTTGCTCCACCCTACCATCGGAATAAACTTAATCATTTGCCAGAAGGGTATACTGGATAAAAGTAACCAACCGGCGTGCTAGTCTCTAAGGTGGAAAACGACTTGATTGATCCTCTACTGAGTCAGTACACACAAAGTATAGGAAAAGCAATATCAATTCTATCTTTCTGATATACCAATATACTAAATGGAATTGAATGAGGCAAACAACTACTTACTGAACCGCTCGTCTTTAAGAATACGGTGAAAAATGCATTTGTTGGACAGTTTCCTAGTCTCATAGGTGGATTTCCCATCAAACTTCAAAAGAGATTAAATAGTGAATTTGAAGCCCCTATCTTGATCTGGTCTAGGCGCCATCCCTTGTTTCCAGAGTAGAGGTTAAGAAATGGATTCAATTAAAGAGGTTGGTTATCGGCTTTCCCTTGTAGTGATCAAAAGAATGTAGTTCGGCTCGCTAAAGGAGTTCAAAGAGCATAAGTTGAAGTTGAGGGCAGCGAAGATGGTTCCATGCTTTGATGCAGAAAGACAGAAATCAATCAATCAAGAAATCCAGTGGTAATGTTTTTCAACAACTCCGGTAGAGTAGAAAGGGTTACTGGGTTGGCACCTAGACGATACTCGCCCCTGTGTTCGAGCTAAAGTGTGCTATCAGTAGTCCAGTAGTTCATTACAGAATTGAACTAAGTATTGAATGCGCTTCTCTAATAGTATATTGTTTGATCAGATGCAACAGCTATACAGGTAGGGGAGGACAAACACCCACACTCAGTCACTAAACAACTCCTATAAGAATGAATCGAAGGAACCTAGACTAAACTCTCACTACACTTCTTTCTGAAGACCTTTCCCTTATTCTTATTAGTAATACAAGGAATGCAGGGGACAAGCAACTTCACCCTAAATTCTTATATGAAAGTAGAAAAAGTAGAAGTTATTGGTGCCAGCTAAGCTACGTAAGCAACTAAGAAAGTTATTGCTCAAGACTACGAAACTACTAGTTGAGGCATTGGCTACCCCGGAATGAACTGGTGCTGAGGAATCTGCTGAAGTCAATGAATGAACTGGTGCTGAGGAATCGAATTGAACTAGAGAATAGTAGCCAGTTGACAGAGGTTAGATAGCCGGTGCCGGTATTGAACTAAAGAATAGAGTCGATTGTTTGTTGCTAGGGGAGAAAGATCTACTAGTTGCTGTTGTTCCCGTCACTCACGTTTTACCGTGTTTTTTAATAGCATCGGCATTTTCCCTACTGAAGCACCCACAAAGTCATTAACTTTTCCGTTTTCTCGGTAAAAATAGATGCAACCTGGTTTTCCCTACTGAAGCACCTATTTCTCATTCGACTTTTCCGTTTTCTCGGGATACGAACACAGGACTTGGTTATAACCAATTATAATGTATTTATTGTTGCTGCTGCCGCACAACGTCTTGCACCGTTGTTTGGCGCAAAGACATTTTCCCTGCTAGATGTCCCTTTTGAAATGAGATTCTTTCGTTTTCCCGTCTTTTTTGATAGCAAATGTGGTCTGGTCTAGTTGAATCAGTAGCTGAGGTTGAAAGAGACTTGACTTTAGTACACCTCGCCTCAAAGCCTGTATGCCTGCTTGGCCCCTACGATCGGTTAGTAACGAAGAAGTAGTTCGAACTGGGTTCTAAGTCAACTCTATTAAAGATGTTAGGAGAAAACCCAGTTCGTATCGCCCTACTGCTCTTGTTGCCTCTACAGAAATGAATAAGAGGAGTTAGCCATTAAACCGAGGTCGGGGTTTGAAGACAAATCAATCATTGAGGGGGCTCGCTCACTCACAAATTGATGCTTCTTCACAATGGGAGCCTTTACGAGACGAGTCATGGCGCGTGGAGCCCGGGTAGGCATATGGTACTCTATTTCGACGGCTTCAGGTGTTTTTCTAACAATCTGCCCAACATCATTCTAAAACTAATAAAGTATGGATTGAGTGGGTGGGTCCTTTCGATCTCCCGGAGGTAGGGTTATGGGTTTTTGACTAAAAATAGGGTTGCTGAAACTGCTAACTGGGAATGGCCAGCCGCATCAATGGAACGTAGACACGTGTCAGTCTCTTTGCTCACTCACGAGGTCTAGTGGGTTCCCTGTAATCCGCCAAAAGGTAGGAAGGGAGCGTCAGGGTAAAAGGAGTTAAGGTGAAGAGCTCCGTTCTTGGCACATTAAACCAATTAATGGGAGTAGAGCTATCCTATCTCAGATATCGATATCAAGAGCTCGTTCTTCAATTGCATAAGCATCATCAAGGGTCAGCCCATGGAGTAGCATTGCCATTAATGAAAGAAAGAGTGTTTTTAGGATAGAACCTATACCTTGCACTTATCTAAGATTTTATGAACAAATGACTAGGTCTTCTTTTTAGTTAAGCTGGGGATCTATGCAAGCGAACCGGTTATACTATTTGCCTCCGCTTAAAGAGTTGGAGTCCAGAGCCCCTTTTCTTTGAGTCTCATTCATTATGAAAGCGAGCGCTGCTCTTCGTCAGGAAGCATACCGTTAGAATATGATGTCGGCCCAGTGATAACTACTCAGTGCTTCGATGTTGATCCAGCCGATTGAAGAATAAGGTTCCCTGTCAAGATACTTTGTCTCCAATTGCTACAGTCCTAATCTAAGTGATCTTTGACTGCATGGATCCAACCTCCGTCATAGACAAACCGCTGCTGCCGCTGTAACAGTCGAGCTACCTTTCTCCTAGCGGTCAAAGTGCCTTTTGACTTTTCCTTTATTATAGACATAAATTGAAATAGTCTTTCTTTATAAAACACCGTGATGATTGTAAGAAATCCTATTTCCTGCCATTCTTTCTGGAACCTCGTATAGCACGCACGGCTTAACGTGGAAATCTAGCTGAGCATTGAAACTAAAGAGGGAAGGGCAGATAGTCAGGACTAGACAAAGCCATAGATGAGATGCGGCAGGAAGGTCCGGGTAAGGTCCAACCACTGTTTCTCAGGTGTAGATTTCGAATCCGCTTCATTGTTCCCACCATCTACATCATCCAAGAACCCATAATATTGTATAATAATAATTGGAATCAATCGTTCAGTGATCGCGTAGCTTGATTTTGGCAGCCTACCCACACTGTTTTGGCTAAAAACCCATTTCCTTGCTCTTCCTCACAGTTGACCACGATAGACCAATAAATCTACATAGCTCTCTTTTAAGGTGGAGCTTCGCGGGGATGTAAGCCAAGGCCTTAGGAGCGCATCCCTGCAGGTTAATATCTCCGCTTCTGTTAGTTCTTTCCCTCCTAGGTGCATCTTACTGTAGCTAGTCCTCTTAGCTTTATTGGCTAAAGCACCTATCCTATCCCTTGACCGATTCGAAATGAACAAGCATTGAAGAAAGAGATTCTCGAGTATCTTAAGCCATCCTAGGCGGCTATACCGTAGCGTCTCTGCCGGTTACTTTCTAAGGTTTTGGTTTATATTCCTATCCTTAGTTACCATCTTCTAAAACTCTTGTTTTTCTTTGGGACAGATTGGATCTCGTCAACTCCTTAGCTTTACCCTCGGGGAACTTCCCTTTTCGCCTTCGACATATGAGATAGATCTATACAAAATCCAAAACTCTGGAGTATACCATAGAACTCCATACTCTAGTTTTCCATCAACAATTTGAACCTAATTTGCTTTTAGCAGCGGCAAGGAGAGTAAGCGGTGTGATCTCATCCCAAACAGTTGTTGGCGTAAGACTTTACTTCATTTCGCCGATCAAGGAGACGAAAAGCTATGTTCAGTAAAAGAAGAAACGGAATTAGGACGAAGACGTTTCAAAAGTATGATCCTATCGACAATAGGGTCGACCTCTGTCAAATAGAAAAGTGGATTATGAGTGAGTCGTATCAACTCGATTTAGTTGGATAAAGTATCAGTACAGGGGCGTTCTGCGTGTATGGCAACAAGTCTGAGGCAAACGGACCATGTGCCAGATCTTTCCAAGGCTACCACCGGAGGGAAACAGTTTGGAATGTGCGCGGGAGCAGCGTCTTATCGTTTACGTGTGGGATCTTCTATTTTTATGCCAGTGAGCTTTTCCCAATTTGAGTAGAAAGTTGCTTCCAAATGAGCCAAATTCATAATAGGGTAGTGGGGAAGGATCCATCAGTTACTTCATGGCTCCAAAGTGCACCTTGGGAGGGACGACAGCCAGACATTTCGAAGGGAGGTGCCCAGAGAAGATATGAGCGAGGATGGGAGAATCCAGTTAAGGAAACAAAGAGGCCTTTTCGCTCTTGTGTGAGACAAGAAATACCTCTTTACTTACAAAGATGGGTCCTTTCCGCCTTCCTTTTTTATTATTGTTTTTTAGCGAGATAGAGTCAAAGTCAAGCCAAATACTCTTCGAAAGCCTCTCTCTTTTATTACCGCTCCACTTGGGTTCCATCCATCCTTTCTTATGATCTTTCTATACCACCAGATCAGGGCTTTCATAAGGTTCTACTTTTCCTATTGCCCACTCCTACCTTTGACCACTATTCACTGATTTGCTGGGAATCTTTGAGCTTCTTTCTAGTTAGCTCTCCAGGCAGTTACTTATTTTCAATTCTTTCGTAGGGCCCTCGAGACGTAGTCTCTATAATCTAGGTCTCAGTAGACGGCTGATAAAGCTTGAATGAAAATACCCTTGACTCATATAAAGCTCTAACACGAGTTTCACTTAAACGGTTTTAGGGGCTCCCTTTCCAGCGCTTGCAGCCCTATTGATCCCAAAAGGGAAATCAACCTCTTAGCCCTATTCCGATATATCCACGGGGGGCCATTGTTTTTTATCCTACGTGAGAGAAGAGGGTGGATGTACAAGAGTCGGTGATGCAATTCTTTCTTCAAAATGCATGCAGTTTTCAGCCATAACCAAGGCCTTATCTTGCAGAGGGGGAGCTTTTTCCTTTAGTCCAAGTCGAAAGCGCTAGCCTTATTAGTGGATGGTTCTTACCGACCCCAAAAGACTGATTCACTCCTGACCGACGAATTATTCTTTCGCGAAGCCAACTAACTCACGTAATCTAAAGAAGTAGATTACCACTTCTGTATTTTGCCAAGTTAGATTATATAAAGAAGTAGATTTAGGAACTACCTTTCATTCTATAGGGCCGTTCTTCTCCTCCAGACTGGAAAGGGGTTCACATCCAATCCAGTGCCATCACACCCACAGTTCATTTTGTTTCCTAGGAGAAACCCACTTTCTTTTCTCGATGCCGGATCCTTTTTCGATTGGGTATGGTTAGAAAGAATGGAGGCAACCTATCCACTCCTTCTAAGTCTAAGATGCTTGCATCACAAAGGGGGAATTCCACTAAGACATACAAGAGGTACCAAGAAAAGAGAACAAGCTAAATAGTCCAACATCATTTTCCAAAGTAATATTCCAAAACAAAGGATGGAAGAAGAGTCCAAATGTTTACTTCAACAAGCCATATATATACTTTCTGATTCTTTCCCATGTTAACCTTATCGGCCACTTCGTTCACTTGGCTTTAGGCACTCAAAAAAAGGAAGAATAAAGCATATAAGATAGGCAGAAACAATTCACCAGAGGCTTCTAGAAATGTATTATTTTGCACTTCAAAAGCCAATCAACGTAGATATAAGGTACGGTACTCTTAACTCTCGACAAAGAATTCCACTAAAAACACGGAAGTTACCTCGAAATGAAGACCGCCGGTACGAGATATAGCATTGGATCTGAAGGAACTGAATCAGTCTTGCTCCCCAGTAACAAGCTCTAGTTAGAATTCGTGTGCTCAGAAATTCCATTCTATTCTTCAAATCCTACTTTACTATCTGGATTTCTGTTTCATAATTCCTTGTTGTCAGCGTAGTTCTTGTTTTGAATGCGAGAGCAGAGTGGTGGATTTACTCCAAGTCAGGAAAAGAAGCAGTTGGAACGTATAAACACACTAGATTCAATTACGTCTTGTATAAACACACTAGATTCAATTACGTCTTATTGCCAAGGGATCAACCAATAGATGACAGAGAACAAATGGAATTGAAAACAAACATATAAGTGATTTAACCCGGAACCTTATCTTATATGGGAAGGTAGTTTCAGAATGAGGGTACGGGGAGTGAATGAGTTCGGGTGCAAGGCAATCAAAAAGCGGAGTTCATGGCGCGGAAGTCAAGTCCTAAGGTTATTACTGAGTCCTGTGAATAGGCTTTGAAGCGCTAGGGTACGATTGATAATGTACTCCCTCCACTCCAAGTCCTGAAACATAAGAATTAGCCAGAGGGACCTCATAGACCGGGTCACTAACCAAGTGTTCTTTCCGTTTGAATTGAAGAATATAGTTGACTTAGCGCAGTACCACATTTCCAAATCTAGTTTCAGGGTTGGTTTTACGAAAACTCGACTCGCCGTGTGCTCCTTCCTTTCATAATTGAGTTTTCTACAAGAACAAATGGAATTGAAAACAAGAAATACGAGTTCTGGTCTTGGCTTAGAGAAGATATAGATACTGTCCCCGGAGTAGGTAAATAAACTAGATGCTCTGTGCGAACAAGATAATAGAGAAAGATACTGGGATAAGAGGTTATAACAAGAGAAAGAGTAGGAACAACTGATTCACTTTCCACTTACCTTCCCGGGGCGCCTGATTGGATTTCATCTTTCGAGTGCCGGACTTACTTTCTACAGCGGATTCTCTCAACTCCGTATCTGTAAGCGCTTCAAAGCCAGAGCCAGTACTATCGCCTTCGTTCCCTGGTCTGTCGGTGTGCGGAGACAGTTAGTCGTTTTATTTGCACTCGTTTTTCCGGGGGTAAACTAACATGAGAATATCTTTCCCTCTCTATGTGATAGGAGACCAAAAGAAGTCGGGATTTTCTTGATGGAAGGCCTTTTCTCTTTTTGAAGTCTAGCTATGTTCTATGCTCGCCTCTAAAGAAAAATGCATTATATGATCTTCTTGTAACATTGCACCTTATTATTCATTAAAGAGTCTCCCACTTATACTCGAATTCTTGCTAAACAACCCTGAAAACTATTGTGTTTTTGTGCCCCTTTCCAGCGGTGGGAATATCCGGATTCGATTGCCCTGAGACATTGAATCTTATTTGATTTGGAGTTGAAAGCCCCCATCCTAAATGTTTACAAAACCCTTTGAAATTGCTTCTTTTTCGTCGGTGACGGACATAGAGACATTTATCGATAGATAAGAAACCAACCGACCCTTTTTCTTTTTTGCTGACTTTCTTCTGCAAGGAAAGCGCTTAGCCTTGGGTTCATAGAAGGTCAGTTCCGAGTTAATGCTAATGGTATGAGCAGCTTTATATTCATTCCATTTTATCGATCTGATCCTGAGTCCAATTATAGCGAGTGCAAGCCAAGCGCCTTCTTTTAACCAATGAAAGCTTTATTCAAATCAGATCTTTCCTTCCCAACGGTAGAAAGCCAAGGGTTAAAGGGAAGCAAGCAAGCCTGTTCCTTTTCTTCGGTCAGTCATTCCCGGCAAGCAATCCAGCATTCCATATATTGCCCTTCGCTCTTAGCTTCAGGTTCTTGCCACGTCTTTCACTCATTACCTGACCCTTAACTCAACGACTCCTAACGCCGAGCATAGCATATTTTCCCCTATCGTTGACCATCTTCGGACTGGACGAAGCCCCCTATCTCTTTCTATATTGATTAATTAGACAGTTAAGAAAATGAATCCTAAAATAATGCCCGAGTAAGCGATAGCAGACTTTTCGGCACCCAACTCGGTGAAAAGAGGCTGTCTCGTCCATATACTGAGTAGTCTGATGTCTCCTAAGCGTCTTCCCTAAGCGTTTAGTGCACAATCCAAGGGTCGACTCTTTAACCACTGAATCGGATGCTATTGCTCAATTGAATTGTGTAACCGAATCGAATGTCTCTCCTTATCCATAAGCCCAGAGATTAGAGATAATAGTATCAAATAAGCCTAGCCTAGGCAACAGAAAGAGAATGAATAGGAAGAGAAGACTAGAGAGGCTAATAATAATCATCAACATTTTCCAGTTCGGGAATAGGGGGCAAGGCAACTAGGAGACAACATCAAAGTTAGCAAGAAAGAAAGCAATTCGGTAAAAGAATCCTGATTTTTCCCAGAGAAAAGAAAGAGTATTCTTTAAGAAATCAAAAGACATAGGGTTAACAGTTCTCCCAGCAAGGGGAATCCTAGAGGGGGAAGAGGGGACAGCGCTTGTTTATACATTCTTTCTCAATTACATCGAGCCTCCGGTCTTTCTCTAAATAGCGACGCTTCAACTTCCGGGCTTACCCCTTTTGTTTAGTTAGATTGAAGGCTTCCTTCCCTAGAGTAGAGGAGGGACAGTACTCGACATTATCAATAGTCAGCATAAAAGTGAGTAATATAAAACGGGAAGGGGACTGATCGTTCACAGGAAGGCCTTTACTATAGCTTTCTTTTCGCTTCACCGGCAGTATATGAGAAAACTTATGCCACGGAGTCGGCTTCTTTATAGGAGACTTCTTCTATCACTGAATCATATAGGGCAAAAGAGTCCAGCTATCGCTGCATCTGGAGCAGTCCTTTCCTTTCTTTTCTTCGGCTTTCAGCACCTTCCGCTGGAAAGGCACCTTTCCGGCCAGGCCATAATCCTACGGACAAATGGAAACAGGGCCCATATGTTTAGCACAGGAAATTATGAAAAGATCAGATACTTGATTAGAATAAGGAGCGCGGGCAATTTGATATAAGAATCCGTCCTAAGCCTGGAGAATAGTTGCTAGGGGGAGAAGAGCGTTCCCAGCGTTTTTCCTTTCATCCGCGGGGATGGCACCTGCCTTTCTTTAGATTCCATTTCTCTCACCACCAATAGTCTCCGCTTCAAAGCTTTTCTTTAAAAGGGCTTACATGCTTTCTGTTCGAGAGTAGGAATCGACTCTAAGAGCAGAGTCCGCGGCAAACTCGAAGAGAAGAGTTCCCACTATAGAAACGATGGCACAAGTGTTTCTTAAGGCCGGATGACCTATCAATAAATAGGCTTTTTTCGTCAAACATCAAAAAGAACCCAAATCGAATCGGAGACTGGCATGTCCTAACTCAAACTTCTCTAACCAAAAGTGGGTAAATGGACTTCAGTGGATTTATTACCCGGGAATCATCGGTATAATTGAAAGTATCCAATCAGGCCAGGCCTTTCGGGCAGCAAGGGCACGAAGCAGTAAAGCTAAGACAGGTCCACGCGCATTTTATTGAGAACAAGAAAAGTGCTATTGGAAAGAAAGAACGATTTGTCAAGTAATGGGAACATCTGCCAGAGCGAGATGGGCATTTCCGGCCAGGCCAGTTTTGAGTTGAGGAGTCGGCAAAGGCATCAGCCTAGCTAGGAACTTAAGGAGCTATAGTCGAAGAGTTCACCCTGCCCGTATATATTTCAGGCTAGCCTAGATCCTATTATAGTTTTACCGAATAGCGGACTGAGCTTCGAAGTGAAGGCTTGACCCGGAAACATCGGAAGCTAATTAGCGCGTAGGCAGGGCTGCGCCGTCTCTTGTACCGTTTTATAGATCTAATTGGAGTTCAGACTCATCCAAAAAGGAAGTAACCAATCGACCAGACCAATCTTTCAGATCCGGCGGCGAAGGGCAGGTCCGGCTTTGAAGCCAAGCAAGCAGCTATTGGAAAGAAGTCTAAGCCTGTAGAAAGAAAGAGTGTTAAATGGCAGCTAGGCTCGTTAGGAAAAAACACTTATGACGTTAGGAAGCGCGGTCGTGACACCGCCGTCTTGGATCTTACTCAGAAATAGAGACCTAGATAAGCCCAGAGGTAGACACCCTTTGTCCAGCCTGCTTTCTCACTTTCCCATTTTGGCTTATTCGATACTGCAGTTTGGCACCCTCGTACCTCTTTAATAATCCCATAAGTGCTTTTTCTATCATTTAGCTCGATGGAAACAAATCTTCTCCTTTGACTTAGGACTGACACTAGCCTGCGCCCGTTAGAAGTCATTCTTAACCACTAACGAGTTGCATTCGGAATGTAGCTGCTCCTTAATTATTGATTAAGAGACTTAAGCTGACAAAGAGCTGACTGCTAGCACTGCCTCTATTGTAGATGACACTTTCACTACACTTGCAGAACCCAAATATGAAGTCTCATCCGAAACTATCGAGTCGTCAACATCCGTTTCTTCTAGCTTCGAGTTGAATCCTAAGTGACAGAGATAGGAGCCTCATTCTGTTAATTGTTTTAAGCAGCTTGGCTTGTTTCAAGAAGTCACAGATAAATCCTGTCCGGGATAGGAGATCTAATTAGGAGTTAGTTGGAAAAGCAGGAAAGTAGACTACTCAGATAAGTTAGTGACTAAGAATGAATAAGTATAAGAATAGTTATAGGATATTAGATAAGGGTTTGAAGCCATAAGTATTATAGAGAATCGGCTGTATCAAATAAAGGTGTTGGCGCAGCTCAGAGGTCGAGGTAAGCTTTACTTCAAGTTGAGTCTTGTACTTGTATAGAGAAAGTCATTATTGATTCAGAGGATTGATTTCTCTTTAGAAGGATCTGAGGCAACTGAATCCACTGTGTTTAGCTCCCTTGGAATAAGGATATGGATACGGATCATCAGCGGAAGGAAAGAAGATAGTCGAGTTAGGGCAAGACGAACAAGCTTAGGCGCAACAAGAAAAGATTATAGGAAAAAATGCATTATCAGAACCAAGGTCCGCAATACCGTACCGTACCGGTGTATCGAGAGTTGCTCGACGCAGACGGCACGGCGCATCGAGCTGTGCCGTTGAGAGTATTGTTACCGATTCGTCGGTAACGGTCGAAATCGATCGTTACCGAAGTCAGTCCGACGATAACGGTCGAAATCGACCGCTTATCGAAGTCAGTCTGCAGCGATAACGGTCAAAATCGACCGTTATCGAAGTTGTATCGAAGCGGTAACGGTCGAAATTTCGACCGTTACCACCCGATATATCTCCGTGACGACCGATCACGGAGATACCAACCGCCCGCCGGTAGAGGGCGGTCCGCGTCTGGTATCCTGTCGGACGATGCGTACCGCCGTCATCGGGCGCACGGCTCGAAATGGCAGACCTTGATCAGAACATTTCTAGGAGCGACATAGTGCCTTTTTCTATTAGAAGAAGTTGAACCCATGTTAAACGACTCTTTGGGCCTATTTTACTGCTTTGTTGACAGCTCGAGTAGAGTAGTGGTAAAGCATAAAATGAGTAAGGGGCATTAAGGTTCAGGTGCTACTTACCATTTAGTTGTTGGTTCAGAACTTCAAGTATCGGTTAGGTCGACAAAAGAACAAGTAGTGCGCTTAAGGTCAGGAGTTTGCATTAAGAATTGATATAACATGCCTATAAGTGAAATTAATGAAATTAGGATAACGCTTAGGATGCACCGCACCTAGATTCCACTCGCACAGCATCAGCTTCCAAACGGTTGAACACAGGACTAAGATCTTAAAGTAGACAAGCAGACAGCCGAGTCAACAAAGCCTAAACTTCCTGCTGCCCTTGATAGCGAACACTGGTTAACTCTTTCTCCCCTACGCTACAGGGTTTAATAAACTAACTGACTTGCTTGCCGGATTTCATTAACATCTTTCTCCTCTATCGTAGTTAACAAATACGGATTCAACATTTCTTGATTTCTTGATTTATAAATAATCATAATAATAATCTGAGGGGCCGCTCTTCAACGACCTCAACACTGATTGAATTGCCAGGGTGAACACTGGTTTACTCTTGACTCAAACACAGGACAAAGAGGCGTGTAAGTCAACTATAGTACATTCGTTGCTGCCGCTACACATTATAAGTGACTTGGCCATAACAAATAGTGACTTAAGTAAGGATTGAAGGCACCTAGACGTTACTCGCCCCTGTGTTCGAGGTCTTGGCGAGTCCAGAGCAATAACGTGGTTTGTTGACTTCGGATCAACTGTAAATTATGTATTGACTCCCATCCCCCCGGTCGAAAGAATGATTCCAGGTTGGTTACCAATCTATATCTTACATGATAGTGGAAGTGAAAAGAACTGGTGACGAACACAGCACAGGACTCAGAGTTGACCTCGCATCAAAGGTACCTTAGCAACAGACAAGTCACTACTAAACAAGCAACTCGGGATTACTTTAGCAACGAACCTAGACTTTTGCCCATGTATTATGGCACGTCCGTAATCTTCTTATAAAGATAAAGCTTATTATAAAGAAAGAAAAAGAAAGAAAGAAAGTCGACATCAACGAGATCATAAGCAGGCGAAAGATGAAATGAATTGAAGACTGGGTTATCATAAGTGCTAGTGTTGTCGGTGAAGAAAGTTCATCAGTGAAATCTACGAATGTCCTGTTCGCCTGTCCTGTCCGAAACAAGTGGTTAAGGCCGATAAGAAGTAATTCAATACTTGATGCGGAAGAGAGGAAGCTGTTTCACTAGTTGCCTGTGTAGTTGCTAAGGTGAACTTCTCTATTTACTATACCCCCAAGAATCAGGGTTTAAATGAATTGTCCGCAGTAAGTTAATTAGTCAAATTGTTGTTTTAGTCAAAACTACTTCAATTAGTCACATTGAAATCAATCCAGAAAGAAAGTACATCTACTAGCACTAAGAAATCCATCCATTAACCAAGTAAGTAAGCAGGATATCAAGCCATAGAATGTCTAGTAACAGTGAGGAAGTAGTCTGCAGCAAGCGAGGGAAAGACAGAAATCAACCAAGCCGACAAGCAGACACGCGGTATCTTCTCTATCTATCGGGCGAAAGTAAGCTACCGCGGTTGATGCAATCGAATCGGTAACTATTTCTTTTCTACCTGAATCAGGCTAATATTTCTCTGGCAACTATCTTGTTGGATCCTATCCCCCGGTTTTCATTCCAATTATTAGCTTATTATAAGTTCAATTCAAATATAAGTCAAATTCAAATAGATAGAGCTCTCTGCCGCCCGAACAAAGGTGAACTTTGGAGATTACTAGTTTAGAAAGAAAGGAACTATCCTTTGAGTCATAAGAATTAGCCAGGCAGAGGGAATTTAGGGTACTCGGTTGACAAGAAAGAAGTCAAGTACAGGGTTGGCAAAGGATCTGAACCAGTGTGATATGCCAGATAGAGTGGAAAGGGAGAGTTGTTGGCTTGAAGACCGGTAAGTACTGTTCTGGTTCTAGTGTCATCAGTTCTATTATATAAGCTTAAAGTAAGGAGGTCGGGAAGTAGAGAAGGATCCATCTTAGGCTACTAAGCCCTGTTAGATAATGTGGTCATATTTAATTAGATAAGATATATTAAAGATATGATTGGATTCTGATTATAGTTATTGGCTAATAGAAAGGAAGTCCAATCAAAGTGGGATTCTTTAGAAGAGGTCCTTGATGGGAGGAAATCTTCTAATATCTTATCCTAGACCCTCTGCCCTCGCCTATAAATAGACAGGACCTCAGGGGACTTAGAGTGTCGTGTGTGAGAAGCAACACAGAAGCATCTAAGAGTTGCGTAAAGATTAGCAACACAGATGCGTCTAAAAGTTGCGTAAAAGAAATATTTCACGATTACAAATTGGGAGAGATTACGCTTTTCCCTCTCAATCTCCCTGAGCCATCAATTACAGTGGTCCTGTGAAAGGATAGGAAGAGAGGAGAAGGAGTCTAGTTCTCCTTGCAGATTGGCGGAAGCGTTGGATCTAGGAAAGGTATTCAGATCTTTTCTCCTTTCTTTGCGGATGGCATCAAAGGTACGCATCGTAAACACAGATCTATACATGTTTTGATTTCGATCCTAGCATTAAAGTTTTTTCGTAATTATAGAAGCATGATTAAAGTTATTTTATGCTTACAATTGGTATCAGAGCCCAGGTTCTTGAAATCAAAATTTTAGATCTGTTGTTTTCTGATTTGCGATGTTTGATCCGAATTCTGTCAAATCTGTATTCCTATCGATTTTGGTTTATTGTCGTGGTTTATCGTCTGCTTATCGGCGATATTAAGGAAACAACGACTATCTGTAAACCTCGCTGCGTACGGTCGTAAGGGTTGTTAGCGATCGCGATCGTAGGGTTCAAGTCGCAGATTGGCGCACGAGGGCGGCAACCTGCGCGGATTAGCGCCATGGGCGGCAAACCGCAGTCGAGATCTGCGCCGCTGCCGCGCGGCGCATCATGCGACACGTAGGCGCGCCACGCGCGCACACCGCGTGCGCAACACGCGCAGCGCACCTGCGGCCATGCGCGGCGCACGCATGGCGGCTGATTGGAGCGCATGCGCGCCATCGCGCACGCGACGACGGCAAATGAGGCAAGCGCGAGAAGCGCAACCACGCCGCCAGCGTTTGGCGCAATTCGCGCTGCGCTAGCGGCCAGCTTTCGCGGCGACCTCAGCGACCAGCGGCGACCTCGCAGGCGAAGGTGCCACGCAGCATGCAGCGAGCCGCACCTAAGCGGCGACCTCATGGGCAGAGAGAGCGCCAGCCATGTATGCAGTTGCCCCTATATCTGCCCGTGTGCACGGCGCACACACATGGGCCGGCGTCTTGCATAGCGATGGCGGCGAGAAGGAAGAAGAAGGGTTTTGGCAAAAATTACATTTTTGCCCTTGGGTTAGGATTTTGCCAAATTATAGTTTTGCCCTTCTGTATTTTATTAATATTTTTTAGTATTTTGACAGTTTTATCCTTATGAAATTGATAATTTTTAATTTATATCCTCAATTATTAAAATTGATCAAAAATAATTAAATTTGATCATGATTGTATTTTGAATTTGATTTTGATCAAATTTAGAAAGGATTAAATTTTGATCAATATTTGATTTTGATCGACTAGTTTAATTGGGCTAATAATTAACCCAATTATGGGCTTATCCAATTAAATAAGATTGATTGGTATAATAGTTATTTTTTTTTCCATATGAATTATTGATTGTATTTTATAAATAAAATCCAATTATTGTTCTTGGATATTTATTTAGTTATTCATATGTATTTATTTGAAATTGTGAAATGACAGTTATCTTTCACATAAAAGTTTTCCATGATTTATGTGTTATCATGATTATAGTTATCATATGAGTTTGCTTTATGCTAATCAATATATATGTATTATTGATTGTAAGTTATAAATAATATCCAATTATTGTTCTTGGATATTTGTTTGATTATTCATATGTATATATTTGAAATTGTGAAATGATAGTTGATTTTCACATAATGATTTTTCATGATTTATGTGTTATCATGATTATAGTTATCATATGAATTTTATTTATGCTTATGAATATTCAATAATCATTATGGTTGTTGTTGTATTATTGAATTGTTTAGCATAAATTGAATTAAAGAAATTTAGTGAATATTATTTGTAATTCATCTTCCTAAGTTTTATCTGACCGGAAGCTGCCAAAGTGGCCTGGGATGATAAACTTATGGGATATGAATTACAATAAAAGTCTTATCATTTATAGGATATTTTAGATTGTATTTTATATTTTGGTATTGGTCTTGTAGCCACCAAAGTGACCTAGACCAATAATTTATAAAATACATTATGGAATTGATCCTAAATGATATTAAAGAAATTTGATAAGTATTTGTAATTTATTTTCTTAAGTTTTATCTGATCAGTAGCTGCCAAAGTAGCCTGGGATGATAGACTTATGGGATATAAATTACATTAAAGTCTTGTCATCCATAGGATATTTTTGTATTTTATATTTTTGTATTGGTCTTGCAGTCACCAAAGTGATCTAGACCAATAATCTATAAAATACATTATGGGATTGGTCCTAAATGATATTAAAGAAAAATAATATTCACAATGACACACATAATTAGGAGATTTAGATAATCTCAAAGGAGAATCTATTTTGAATAATTATGTGATAGGGTTGGATGATACTGTTTTGGATATTCTTGACGTTTAGTGTTTTTATACCCAAAGGTATTAACACTATTCCACAAGGATGGTATCAGTCCTCCATAATGATTATATGTGTGAACAATAGATATATTAATATTGAAAGTAAAATATTGATGATATCAATAGTTCAACATAAAACTCAAAGCATTGATGTTATATTATTACAGTGGTACTTCCTTCATTGTATTTTTATAAATGTCCCTATATTTTCTAGAATAAATGGCTTGAGCATATATAAGTTATATTGAATGAGTGAGACCTTGATCAGATTATTTGAAGGAACACAGACTTATTTACTAAAAGTTCTATGGAATTAATAATTAAGGTTACTGATCAAGAAAGGTCTAAAAAACTCAATTTGATGATACTTAGACTTCAGTACAGTAGCGCATGAGAATATTTAAGGATCAATATAAATTTTCTGATAAGTCATGAGTTGACACATCAATGAAAGAACTGACTAAAAATGAAAGTATTTGAGGAATTAAAGATTACCTCCTTAATATAATTGACAAAGTTGTAAGCTCAAGACTTAAAATATTTGAGTTCTACTCAAGGAGTGAGTAACAATAAAATAAGGATGAAGCATAAGCCACCTGAGTTTATAATTATTATATAAACTCATAAAAGAATTTCTTCATAATAAAGTGTTACTTGTGTAACAATGAAAGTTATATGAAGAAGAATTATAAGATTTGATTTGAAATGAAAAGTTATGTGATTCAAATCAAATATTATAGAAAATTATTAATGGATTAATTTGATGCTTCAATGTATGTTACCAATAATAGAGATTTATTTTAATATTTAAAAGGAAAAGGAATAATCAAAGGAGATTGAAATATTCATCATTACAGGGAATCATCTTAAAGTAAAAGCGATAGCAGTTTGTATTTATCGCCTATGCCTAAAGATGATTTATTTGATGAATTTTGAGGATTTGTGTTATATTCTTATAATTCTAGGAATTTAGATTTTTTTACCTAGAATTGTTATAATATTGTTTCTCCTTTGATAGTTGTGAACTCAATATGATTCAATAAAAGTTAACATTTGGATTCTGTATAATGGTATATACATAATTAATATGAATCTTGAGTTTATAACAATCCTATAATTAAATATTAAAATAAAATATAAGTTCATAAACTCCTTGAGATTATACTTACATCTGCGAGTCACTCTATATTTTTGTCTAATTAAAGAGAGGTATTTTATCACCATATAGATAACCTATTGAGATATGATTTTATATATATCTAATTCATGTAAAGTCTCAGGCCATTGACACTCTTAAAATGTGCATAAAAGAGGTCGAGAGACAAATAGATAGAAAAGTTAAAATCATCATATCTGATAGGGGTGATAGATTTTATGGTATTCATGATTTACCAGATGTGTCGTAGCAAAACATAATTGCTGAAAGGTATAATCGTACATTTATAAATATGATTAGGAGCATGATGTATTATTCTTTTATACCCAAATTCATGTGAGAAGAAGCTCTAAGGACAAATATGTATATCTTAAATGAGGTTTCTAGGGAACCTAACTTAAGATATTTACATATTTCGGATTGTCCTGTAAAGATAAGGATCTTCAACTCACATAAAAGAAAATTAAAGTTAATAACTATTTCTGAATATTTTGTTATTTATTCAGAAAAGTTTAAAAAAAGGGTATATGTCTTATTGCTCTAATCATAGTACGAGGATGGTTAAATCTGGTAATATAAGGTTCCTATAAAATAGCGAATCAGTGGGAGTAAAAAATAAAAATCTCGAAATTTAATATATAGGAGATACATGTTGATACTCCTTTATTATTCGAGAGATTGTTGCTACTCAAATTATTAAATAATTTGATAAAGGTGAACAACAAAGTAACATTATCAAACTCCCACATTATATTGATATCGTTGATAATGGTCTTATAGAATAATCACATTTGACAGCATTGAAAATTTTTCAATGGGAAAGGAATCCTATCATTTATGATTGTGTGGTATATCTATAAGAATTATATTTTGATATAGGAATCAGAATAGATCCCTTATTGTTTTCATAGGTCATGAAAGGTAACGATTCTGAAAAGCAATATGATACAATATAAGTAGAGTTAAAATCAATATGGTTATAGATTTTACTCATAAAGAATGTATCATAACGAGACATTTAATTTTTAAAATGAACTCGTTAAGAATCGTCATGACATTAGTGATTCATTATGAATTTGAGTTATATCATAATGATATGAAAACAAATTTTTGATTAAGGATCTAGTTTTATATGGGTTACTCTGAATGACTCGCAGAGAAAATGAAAGAAATATATAATTTGGTATGCAAATTCAGGAATCTATTTATGATCTTAAACAAGCTTCTAGACAATGATATATAAAGTTTCTTAATATCATTGATTTCTTCAGATTTAAAAAAAAATACTGTTAATCGGTATTTATATCTGAAGATCAGTGGGAGCAAGTTTATTATATTGATCATATATATGGATAATATTTTGCATTGCCAATAGTGACTTGGTTTATTATACTAAACCAAGAAATTATCACTAAGAATTTAAGATGGTTGATATGAATGAGACATCTTATATTATTAGTATTGAGATACTCAGGGATATATCTCAATGATTATTAAGACTATCTCAGAAAGAATATATTAACTGAGTCTTGAGATGATATACAACTTTATTCAATAAATCATAAAAGTAAAATTTTAGTCAAAATTGAGTGCTTTAAAATGACTTGAAAAGAATCAGATAAAGGAAATATTCTTTATATATGCGCTATGCTTGAAAGTCTATGCTCAAGCCTATGTGTCGTAACGAGATATCGCTTTTGCGAGTTAAAATACTGGATAGATATTTGAGTTATCTAGAAGTGAAAAATATTAAAGGACTGCAAAGAAAAGTTATAAGATATCTGGAAGGGACGAAGGATTATATGCTCACATGTATGAAATTATATCAGCTTGAAATGATGGTGTTTTTCAAATGCTGATTTTATAAATTACCTCAATAATAGGAAGTTCACCTTATGGTTAAGATCTATATCAATTAGAGAGGTAATTTATTATAAAAGTTAATTTTGTGGTGGGCTTTGAGGCCACTAATCAAACTTTATAACTGCAAAATTTTATCTTAGGACTTGGTGTGGTCAGACTCAATTGTCAAGTCGCTGAAGATATTTTGTGATATCGCGATGAGTTTTCTTCTAAGAATGACAAGTACTATTGCATTTCTATGTATTATGGTAGAAAGTACTTGATGGTTAGAGAAGACGAGTCCAGAAACATCTAATGTCAATTAATTATTTGAGTTCCACTGTATTGATTGCTGATCCATTTACTTAGGACTTACAGCCTAAGGTGTTTTTGAAAGAACATGTTCTTATGATTGGGTTTGTGAGCAACCCATAAAGGATATGGTGATGCATATTTGAGTGGACACTGTAATTGACATTTTTACTTACGTACTTAAAGTTATTTGTTTCTGCTATCCTGTTCACAGTTATGTATGTACATATTATGGTTGAATGTGATAACAGGATTGTCTTGACAAGACAAATTACAGGGGTCATTATGGACTGCATTAGGAAAGGCTAATAGTGTTGTAGTACATAGAAGGAAGTGTGGCATTGATGACATACAACCGCTATGACTCGCATTACTAGTCAGACTTAATGTAGTATTATTATATTCATTGGACTTATTAGCCTATTTTTTAAATTCGCGCGCGTATAAATAGTTTTCAAAATTTCAGAATCTAATTATGCAAAATTGTTTTCAAATAAATTTTGTTTATTTATTTTGATTTTGAATATCTTTTGTATCTTATCAATTAATGGGCCAAGTGGGAGAATGTTAGATAATGTGGCCATATTTAATTAGATAAGATATATTAAAGATATGATTGGATTCTGATTATGGTTATTGGCTAATAGAAAGGAAGTCCAATCAAAGTGGGATTCTTTAGAAGAGGCCCTTGATGGGAGGAAATCTTCTAATATCTTATCCTAGACCCTCTGCTCTCACCTATAAATAGACAGGACCTCAGGGGACTTAGAGTGTCGTGTGTGAGAAGCAACACAGAAGCATCTAAGAGTTGCGTAAAGATTAGCAACACAGATGCGTCTAAAAGTTGCGTAAAAGAAATATTTCACAGACACAGCGATTGGGAGAGATTACAGTTTTCCCTCTCAATCTCCCTGAGCCATCAATTACAGTGGTCCTGTGAAAGGATAGGAAGAGAGGAGAAGGAGTCTAGTTCTCCTTGCAGATTGGCGGAAGCGTTGGATCTAGGAAAGGTATTCAGATCTTTTCTCCTTTCTTTGCGGATGGCATCAAAGGTACGCATCGTAAACACAGATCTATACATGTTTTGATTTCGATCCTAGCATTAAAGTTTTTTCGTAATTATAGAAGCATGATTAAAGTTATTTTATGCTTACAAGCCCACTAGCAGTTAAGAAGAAAGGAAGCGCGGGGAGTGTAGAATGACCTGTTCCTGCTCGGGCCAGTATAAATAACTGCCCTTCTGGATTGATTTCTTTCTTTATTTATTTGCTTGTTAGATTCGATGAGAGCAACAATCTTTATTTGTTTACAGAGAAGAATAAAGCAGGTACGATCTTCTGCATCTACTATAAGATATTAGCTAGTAAGGCAAGCTAGTAGAAGATATTGGACAGGTATGCTCTAGCGCATTAAGTAGAAGAATTAGATGCCTATTACTTTCAACCCTTATGCGGCGGCTGCTAAGGCCTAGATGTTTTAATAGGAGTCAAATCAATACTTTCTTTCTTGCCTGAGGGTTGGTTGCTTGTATGTCTGCTTGTCGTCTTGGCCATTAGTATAAGCTTGCCTGGTAGCAGATGCAACCCCAATTTCCCTACCCTTATTTGGAATGAGATTTGGCATCAACCCCCCTGATGTAGTTGACATAGTTAGATAAGCCTCATTCTGTTCATTGTTGCCTGGGTCTCAGAAGAAAGGACTTGTACTGGCTTTGAGGCGAGGTCTAATTGAACTAGTTGACTTATCCATGCTTTGATGCGGGAAGGAAAGAATAGTAGCCAGTTGCATCAGTAGCGGAGGCTCCTCTATCTCATTTCTTGTTTCTAGGTCTGAAAGGGGAGTGGAATCACTAGTATCCGTCAATCAAAGGAGAGAGTGAACTTACCGCTACTCCGATAAGTTAACACTGGTTTCATTGAATTGACTAGCTTAAGGAGTTGGGTTGTGCGACAGGGCTGCTCTCTCTTTAGCTACTTTCCTAGACAATTACTCCCTAATTGACTATCCCAGACGGGTTCTCTATAGGCGCCATCCCTTGTTGAATCTTATTTCTAGAATACCTGGTTAAGTTGACTTCTTTACTTAATACCTAATACAGGTTCGGTGCTTGTGTTTCTAAGATACTAGTTTGGTATCTGTCTACTTGCTATGTGTTTGCCATGGTTGCCTCGGTTACTGTTCAACTCTTTCTTCTTTATCTAAGCTAACTTTCTTATCGTTGCTAACTTTCTTCTTTATAATAGAATATAATAAATGGGCGAATCCTGCTAATAAGATCCTTCCCGAACCCTTACTTGTTCATCGGTAGAAAGCCTAAGATCCTTTGTGCACCGGTGTTAGTCGTAATTGTTATGAGTTCGACTTGTCTGTCGAACGCAGGACTTTACATAGCTCATTATATAACTTATTTGATTTATATGAGTCTATTACTTGCTTTGCGTTTGGCCCCTTCTCTAAAGTATGAATACTAGCCTGGGATGGGTCAACCCTATAGAATCAAATAGATTCCTGCCCTTAATACATATCGAGTTCACCCTCTCGCACTGTTCATTCTCTATCTTTTGATCCTTATCCAGCTTTCGCAACTGATCTAGCTCCATCTTCTGCTTTAACCTCTGATTCAAGAACGATCGGACTAACGCACTGACATAGTCAATTCTAGCAGAACCTACAGCGGAACCTCTCTCACTCGTCTATCTATATTTAATAGGAATGCATCTACACCTAGAAACTCCCTTAATAGGAATGAACCGTAACCTAGAAACTCCCTTAGCACAGAGGTTATCTAATGTGTGATGAAATAGTTAATTGACGCCTAACATTTTGAGGGTTCGACTTAACCTCACCGTACTTTCTCACTGGACTTCGCCTCTCTCTCCTCGGATCTTACCCCTAGCAATAAAGAGCTACTGTAGCTGCTGTAGCTAATGTTGCTAAGCAAGTAAGGGCTGCTATTTGTCTGGAGCGTAGCGACAGGTATTAGTTGCTAAGGGAATAGAGCTAATGTTGCTGAGGCCTAGATGCATCAACTGTTGCTAAGGTGTTGAAGTACTGGTTCAATTCTTACTTGCCTGTTTTATGTGACTAATCCGATGTGACTAAAATCATCATATTGTACTTGTTCTTGCTTCCTTTCCTTACTCACGTAAGCACTCAGGCGATGAAAACAGGAACTCGATAATCCAATGAAAAAACCCTTAACTAAAAAGAACCTAACACGTTAGCACCCCGCAACAACAAAAACTCCAATAAGCTCACTGCTAACTTGACTCCCTTATTTCTAAGAATAGAGAGCGAAGAACTATTAGATCTCTGTCCTATCCATTAGACCATCTAACTAGAACCCTAATCGAATTATATAGCTATGGAACAATAAAACCCGAGTCTTGGTTCCTTTCGTACGTGCAGGTGTTCCTCAGCTTGCTCTATCGAGAATGGAATCTTTCTATCAAGCTTTTTCCTAGCCTCAAAGCCAGTACTTTATTCTTTTATTAACCCTGCTTTCACACCAGATCGAGAGTCCTGAGTGGAATCAACAAACGACTACTAATGAACAAGCAACTACTAGATAAACAACTACTAATGAACAAGCAACTACTATCCTATTGCCTACTATCGGCGCAAGTACTTTAGATAGAAGTTACCTAACAGCTTCCCGACCTATAGGAGTGAAAGGCGAGCTAGCACATTCCATTCTTTTATAGAAGTAGACAGGTCGGGTAGGTGCAGTACAGAGAGGTGGGTTGGGATGGGACGAAGTACTGTGTTTGAGGTAAAGGAATTCAAGCCCTTTTTCTGGTCTCTGGTCAACTAATTCCATTCTCTTCTTCTATTATATTAGGATAGCGTTTAGAAAGAGAGAAGCGGACATTACCCTCTCACGCCAACAGCAGTCACTCCTTGAATAGCTTAACTCAGGTACCATAACACCTTAACTCAGGTACCGGATTTGGTATTGAATAAAACATCTAACTCGGCAAACACATAGCAAGTATACAGAGATAAATAACCTTCACCCCCGGACCGGAGTAGGAAGTGTTAGAGCTAGCCCCAGGAAATTACCACACGGTAATTTGGCAACGCAACAAAGACAATAAACAGAAAAATAAAAGAGGAGACAAGGACACCAGAATTTACGTGGTTCGGTCAATTGACCTACGTCCACGGACGAAAGGAGGAGCAAATCTTTACTAACAGAGACAATTACAAATGCCTTAGGAA